>OX438579.1:11226666-12453333 GCA_949316365.1 Hoplodrina blanda | reverse complement strand
TGTCCAATCGCGGAGCCAGATGTCGGAAATGTTCCTGGAAGCCCCGCCGGCTGTCGAGGACGAGACCCAAATACTTCATCGTCGTCTCGACGCCGATGTGGACCCCTCCCACCGTTATTTGGGAACCCGACAGTGGCGTGTTCCGAAGACCATGAAAGCACATGGCCTCGGACTTGTGCAATGCCACCTCGAAAAATGCACCCCTTAAGGGGATGAAACGGGGGTCCAAAGTTTGTATGGAAAAACTTAGGAGAAACGTAGGAGTAAACTAAGTAACCCGAATTTAACGCGAGCAAAGCCGCGGGCAAAAGCTATAGTATCATAATTATATTCCTATCAAGTCTATATTCAGTAATTTATGCCTAATGATGTAAATCTCCAACTGCATTCCAGGCGCTACAATCACACTGTTTAATCGGTTGAATAGTTTCATAATGCGCTAATAGCACACGATAGAGACAATCTTATACCATTACCTAAGAACAAAGAATAAGTAAGAAGTAGTTGGTAGGTACCTAAGTGCCTATTTATCTTACCAGTGTTCTGGAAAATTGTTTCATTTCACCCGAAAAAGCATCGCTTAAAATTTCAACGTAAACGCAGCGCTTTAAAGCGTCTAGTGCATTTTTCGTCCCGCCGATTCACAGGGAGATTTCTGTAATCCATTCTGATATCCCCGTTTCGTTCAAAGTCCACTCGTTTCGTGTCATTACAGAAAAGCGGACTGATATACACATCGACAAACTTATTTTTAGCTATTTGAATTTAAGATACGTGTTCTTAACATCAAGTGCTAAGGTTTAAAATGCGTTGTGTTTTATTTTTTAAACGGTAACGTGTATGGTTCCCCTATACCATGTTTTACTGCGATTGATTCCGTCCGCAAGACGGACCGGACGGGATCGGGGCTATCCTGTACTTATCTAATTTTATTGTCACTCGCCGACGTCCGTCGAACCCTCTGCCACTGAGAACGTTTCGAAGAAAGCTAGAAAATTCTTTCCCCCATCGGATATTTTTATCTAAGAAGGACATCTTTATTCGCAAGCAGTTAAACTTAATTCAACGTCTTGGTACGAAGATAAACGTTCTGCCTGGATTTAGGCCTTAGAGAGATCTAAAAATTGAGGTTTTTCTGAGATTGGATCTTCATGTTTATAATCTACATGTATTTGGAACTTACAGAATAAAGATGTCGAAGCTTCATACATAATGTATTACGCAAAGGCTGAAAAAAAAGCAAGAATTCACCATTTAGAATTGCCTAGTAAGAGTAACTCTTTGTAGAATACTTTTTACAACTATTTCTACTTTAAATGTCAGGCATTGACGAGTCTTGGAAAAGCCTAGTAAGCAACCATGTTTATTGTCTCCTGAGTAAAGACACAAGCAAATGCAACACATACAAATAAGACTTTAAGATATCTGTCAAACATAATGGTTTTAGTAATGTGATAAATATTTCATGTTACGTTTCAAAATGGCGTCCCACACGTCTTAAAACTTTGCAAAGCGAATACGAATTGAAATAGAAAAAGTATTATTGAGAGTGCTTTTGGTGCGCTATATAAAACTAATTTATTATGTATCATTCCATTCGATAGCACGCATGATACTCTCTCATCAGGGGGGCAGTTTTACTAACTTTTAGGAACGATTGCAATTTAATCTTAATCATATTTTGTGAAAAGTCGCTCTAATTTAAGATAACATTTATGTATTTGTGTAAACATGTGTATGCATACAAGATCATGCAAGATGGGTACATATCAGAATATCGAAAATCAAAATATCGAAAATCAAAATATCGAACGATCAAAACATCGAAAATCAAAATATCGAATGCTCATATGATCGAAAGATCATATAATCGAAAATCAAAATATCGAAAATCAAAATATCGAATGCTCATATGATCGAAAGATCATATAATCGAAAATCAAAATATCGAAAATCAAAATATCGAAATTTTGTTTTTCGTGATACTAACATATTTACCGTGGGGCGCCTTTTGCAACTTGCGTCAGTTTCATAGACCCCGGCATAATTTACGCTCAACAGATGGTCGCTCTGGGCGGTAAAAAAAAAAAGCTGCCGCCCTATCTCCCGTCAGCCATGTCGTCGGAGCTCCGCCGGCCTTCGGCCTACGCTCCTCATGTCCCAAAGTCGGACTTCTGGGACCAAAACTAAAAAATCACTAACTTTTGTAGCACACAGTGATTTTTTAAAACAATTTTTTTTTTCTTTATGACTAATAAAACTTTTGATTTTCGATATTTTGATTTTCGATATTTTGATTTTCGATATTTTGATTTTCGATGTTTTGATTTTCGATATTTTGATTTTCGATATTTTGATTTTCGATATTCTGATATGTATCCTGCAAGATATTAAAACATCAGTAAAGGTCATGTTTGGCCTTAAGTATCAGCGTACAAATATTTTCATTGTTACATTATTATATTAATAAGAGTCATATTATTTCATTCAACTTTTAAAAATAACTTATTATTTATCATAAGTATACATTTATTTAGCCACAGTAATTATTTCTCCAGTAATTCTTCCTCTCCTCTTCTTTGCTGTTGGAATTGTAAGTCGAATAAAATATAATATTGAACTCACATTACGAGTATTCCTCTAAACTCCTCAAGTGCAAGTGTCAGAAGTTCAACGAGTGAGGACTATAAACTCACGACATCTTCATCACCCGGCTATATAGTCGCTTTAAAACAATCAGTTCCAGTCCCCATTCTCAAGCTGCACATTCAACTTTCCTAATTGTTACAATTCTAACCTCATTCCATACGTAATTCCGTCACAAAACCAAGGAGAATGTTTCAACAAAAAGCGCCGCGAATATGTTAAAGATGTCTGTTTCCTTACGGCCTGTTCGCCATCTCTTCGGCACATTAGCTATGATAATTGGAACATTTGGTTTGCGAATAGGATGACGTCAGGACACTGTAATAACAAACGATGGGACAGAAGGTCAGTGAGCGCATGCATACATGTTTAAGTAATCGACAATCTTAGACCATACTAAGTACCTATATATATGGCAAAAAAATCGCACCTTTTTTGGAATATTAATAGTATTATGTTTCAAACCATTATTAAAGGAACTATTAGGTATCAGTCGAAAGATTATAAAATAAGATAAAACATATTAACGCACAAAAAAGATTTATTAAATAAGGTATGCTTAAAACACCTTAAAATATCTCTTTTAGATAGCGCAACTTGTTACAACTGTTGGGGCAATTTCTTTTCACGTCACATTTACGAAAGACCATTATTATTTCCAAATTGAAATAGTACTTTATTTCGAGGTAGTGAAATGAGTATCCAATTGATGCCAATGTTTATTGAATTTAATGCATACTACATAAGACTAAGCTAAATGGGTTTACTTTGAGTGTTCCATGTAAGTCGAATGTCAGCGGCGAGTGTGTTTGCATTCGCTACGCGATGTATGTATATTACGTGTGCGTGAATTTTCGTGCACTGTATGGAGTCAGCCTTCTATAATATTCTGTGGTAATAATGCGAGTATAGAGCGATTTACGCCACTACGTGTTTATATACTGAATGTAATTTAGTGCAAGTTAAAATGTGGCATGGTATGATTTTCAAGTTTATCATTATGTTAATGTGCTGACAGGTAGCTAGGTAGGATAGCTGATGTAGGGTGACGGCATTTTTTAGGGTGAATTTTTTGTCATTAATCAAATTTTATGCCCTAGAAAATATTTGATTTTTCTAGTGCGTAAAATAGGAGCCATTTTATTTTCTAGCTACAAAGTGGCCTAGTTCCGGTATTAGTATACCTACCTTATACCTTATATATTACCGTATTTTTTTTAATAACTTAAGTGTACAATAATAATATCCTCCTTGCCGAACTTCGGTTAATCTCAATGGAGAGTAGCCAATTACGCTAGATATAATTGCACTCTGGATATAAATGCACTCCCTCTTCCCTCAATCTCCTAATAGTCCGATGGGACGGCAACCCGACATGATCGGGAAGAGATCAGACACAGGACCAACAACTGTCCGAGTCACGGGGGTATGACACCACCAACTTTCAAATTCCGAGCTGCTAGTGAGAAATACCTAATTTAAATGGAAAAACTCAATAACACTTTTCCCTGACCTGGGAAACGAACCCAGGACCAGTCGCTCTGCAGTCGCGCTTGCGGCCACAAGACCACGGGAACTTAAAATACAAGCAAAATAAACTAGTCTTATAAAAGTTTATTCACAACAAACAAAAAAAAACTACAAAGAAGAAGTTTCTATATCTTTTCCTATTCTACAACAAAACGTTCTAACCCCAGTCTTAAACTATCATTCCGCACTATTAAACCATAATAAACTGTAGAACAACTTCAAATGAACAGTGTAGTGCAATAAAGAACATCATATCTCACAGAAGCTCGCGGGACTGCACTGAAATGAATTTCACCATCTCTTTGTCAAGGCGGCGGAGTGTGGCCACTTGTCGTGACTGATGACGTCAGGTCTTATGAGCTCTAGACGTGGTCAGGTTTCTACTGACTCAGATACAATGAGGTCATATAACTGGAATTATTTTAGATAAGAACCTTGCAGTTATCTCTGGGTAAAAATCGTTTTAAAGTTTTTGGGGGTGAAGAATTGTGTGCCTCATTTGATAAACTTAGTTAAAAATTCTACAATGAGTAGAGGGCACTTTGTGCAACAACAATTTTTTATTTTCATTCACATTGTTTTTAAACCGTCGAAAGTAAGTCATGACTAGCAAAAAATCTTTACATATAAATAAAATTGAAATATCTGTTTGTAATGTCAAAATAACAGGCTTTTACAAAATAAATATAAAGGAGGATGCCCAAAAAAAACCCGGAGTCGATTAAAATAATTTATGTACAGGAAGATAGACCATATATAAGAGGTCGCAAATATGCAATTCGTTTCGCATAAAACTATAACCGAACAGGCCAGCAGCATATAATAATTATAGCGGAGTGCGTTGATAACAGGTTCATTGTTTTGTTATTATGTTAGTTTCTCACTCACTCATGAAAGAGATGGGGAATACAGATAAGGAATTACAATTCACGAGAAAGAAAGAGATAGAAGATGTTTTATCTATGCGCGCCATTGTTATCCAGGTAGCGAAACCTTAACTGACCCTGTCCCCCGCGCAGTCCTTCGTAAGTTTTTTTCATTTATTAGGTTAATAGCCTTATAATTCCAATGAATTACCATAAGTATATATGAGCTCTTTTTTATTTAAAAAAAAGATCATATATCTCACCTTATATGACGCTACTACAGTAGTTTTACAGAATTCAGTACGTAGGTTTTTTTTAAATATATATATTATTTATAATATATATATATATATATAAATATAAATAATAATAATTTATATATTAGTGTCTATATTATATATATTAAGACACTATTACATAACTTTCAAAAAACCTAGCTGTGTAGTGTTTTTTTGATATATAATATACAACGTGTAACGTTAAATGCGCAAAACCTGAAAATAGTTTGATCAGAATAACGAGCAGAATCAATTGAACCACTTTTTAATATAGGTCACATTTTTCAAAAAATCTTCATTAAAAACGTTGCCGTGTCTATTTATTAGTAGGTCAAGCCATCCGGCGCGCAGCGGCCCGGTGACGTCATCTCCCTCGATAGAGCGTCGTCGCAGACGCAAGAAGCGATCAGAATTGCCAGTAAAACTAAATCAGCACAGAAAACCTTTACTTTTGTTTTAATGATTTTTTTTTTCTCTGAAATAGGTCAATTTAATTAAAAATCAGTTGGGGTGTCTGAGGTTTTGCGCATTTAACGTTACACGTTGTATATCTATATGCAAATAATGTTTCATGTAATCAGTAAACATGTATAATGTACTTTACTCTCAAATCTCTCTCAATATTACGCACAATGCCGCTCTAAATATCATGGATTTTATAAGACTAAAGTCAATTAGTTACGATTTTTTTTAGTACTTGGTGATTGTTTAATCGAAAACAAATATTGGATTTGGGATATAGTATGTTCACTATACCTAGCCACACATAAATCGTTTTAATCGATTCCGGGTTTTTGGTCCATACATTTTTGGGCATTGTCCTTTAACTTGACGAAAAAAACATTAATTTAAATTCCTTGTCTGTCTGCCTGTTTGTTCTCCGAAACGGCTACACCGATTTTGACGAGACTTTCACTGGCCGAAAGCTGATTTCATATGGAGTAAGAAAGCGTTTTAATTTAAATAAGGGTTCGGCACAAAAAAAACCCGTGATACCCGCAATTCAAGCAAGCGAAGTCGCGTGTATAAGCTAATTTTCTATAAATATTGAAGCTTCGTCTTATAACAAGACTAGCGTAACAAATTAACAAACTAACCATGCTGGTTAATTTCAGAAAAAGATTACTTAAACCATCAACCAAAGTTTTGGCAAAACGCCAATATCCATCGATCAACAGTAAAGATCATTTTGTATTGACAGCTCATCAATGGACTTAGTCAATAAAGCCTCTAAGCTTTCTGATGAGCCTTTAATAAAGTTTCGTAAAAGTAATTAAATCTAGTTGACACAATGCCGTGTAGAAATAAATTCAGCGAACAATATTGGCTTAAAAGTAATCCTTTCGGTTGTCGAATTAATATAGAGAGTGTCAACTTTAATAATATAAAAATAAAGTTTGGATTTGCGTGATTATAAAAGTTTTTTATTACAGAGCTAGTGCTTTTAGTTTATATAGAGTGTAAAAAGATAAATCACATAGTCGTGAAATACGCATACTGCCCATCAAATTAAGTAACTTTAAGATTCCACTTTTGATTAGTGTGAATTTACTCAATGTTAAGTTAAAAATTTCAGCATCTTCGTTCAAGAAACGTGTATTATTTGTTTAATAATTACGTAGTGTTAAATATTGTTTTGTGGTACGGAACCCTCTGTGTGCAAGTCCGACTCGCACTTGACAGGTTATTTAAAAGCGAGGAAACACTGTCATTGAACACAATTTATAATTTAACGTAAGTGTGGAAATAGCAAATCTTGTTGACAACAAATAATCTTACAACATTGAATCAACTTACAGAATTTGAATAATCCTAAATTCGTTTTGACATTGCAACATGACAAACGACGGTGTTAGCGAATAGTGGCGGACTATAAATTCATAAAGTAAAAGTGCAGTGCCACAATCCTCTTGTCTGTGCAGTCTAGTGGCCACTTCGTGTGACTGATGACCGGTGGACCGCAGAGGAACGCGATTGTTCTCGCGCGACAAAATAAAAACTTCACTTACATCGCTATTCATAGGAGTCGGGAATTTTTGCAAGATTTTTAAAACGACATGATTGTGTTTGAATTTCGAATACTTCATTTTTATTGGAAAAAGTGTTGGCTACGGAATTAGTTTTCGTTGATCGCATTTTGAAGTGGTTTTAGAAATTGTGTCTCGGAATTGGAGCTTCATCGTAACGTGTGTCTTGGGAAATCTCGGAAATTAACTAAAATGAGCTTAGCGTAGAAGAAAATGCAAAAGGCGAGGTTTCATCTTGCTTTATTCACACTTCCTTTAAAGCTTAAAATACAAAATAATTCAGCAATTTATTTGGCAATATTTAAGCAGAGTTGTTAAAACCCAAATGGTTTACTACAGGAAAATTATTTTAATATATTTTCCTTTTAATGAGAAACAAAAGAAACGAGTTTTAGAGGTTGGAGCACGCACTGAAACAACATACAACAATGTTTATATCACACATAGAGAGGAAAAAGCAACAGCAGTCATAAAAGTAAACGATTATGCGACAATATTGTTGTTGGAATTTCGCTAGACGTTAGAAGTAATATTCTACATTATAATGATTATTATTAGAACCTGCGTAAAGGGCGACGACCTTATAAAGAGTAAAATTAACCTTGGCAACATGGGAAAATCTCAGAAATGTTTCACCTTTACCTACGTGCCCTATTTATATTGGTAGCAAGGCTTCTTATTAGGCAGGTAAGGATAATTTGGGCCAACTCTTTGCTTGAATAAGTGGCTATAGCCTGATGATATAAATAAAGGCTTTAAACTATATAAATATCATATAACGAAACGGCTATCTAGATCTAAATATATAAACCAAAAGGTCATTCACTCACTCAACCAAAATATCTTAAATTGCTCGACTATAAAGATGAAATTTGTCAGGGAGATAGTTAATAGTTAGTAGACGTCCGCTAAGAAAAGATTTTCCAAAATTCACCCCCTGTGGGGATGAAACCGGGCTCCAAAGTTTGTATGGAGAAACCAACGTTGACGCAGACGAAGTCGCGGACGAAGAAGCTCCAATATTTTTTTTAAGAAAATAAGGTAACGTTTACACCGAGTGCTCGCATTACGCCTTCTTTGTTCAAAAACTAAACAGACATTCAATCACCTGGCACCTACACACAGTACCACCTACTTACATCTTGTACGTCGCTCGTCATTCCGACAATGCTTATCTTATTTGCTAGGAATTATTATGGTACTAGAACAAAATAAAAATAAAATATATTTTCTTTGCTCCATTTTCGGAATTTCTCCTGTATCGTGGGTGCGTTTAAAAACATATAAACTTACATACACAAACAGCCAGACCCGGACCAACTATCTGAATGCCATACAAATATTTGTTCCGAAAGGGAATTGAACCCGTGACACGCAGCGCAGCAGCCAATTGCTCAGCTACTGCGCCAACCGTGTCGTTAACCCTTCATCCCCCAAAGAGGGTGTAATTCGGCCACATTGATATTTGACCATTTACGTAAGCTCCAATTATAAGAAATATAATTACATTTTATAATAATATGTCAACTCAGATTTACCTAGAAACCTAGGTAATAGAAAAACCTATTAACAGTTTTCTTAACATGACAATAAAACCCAAAATAAATCATAAAATAATATGACAAAGCATTTTAATTTTTCTATTAAATCTTCTTGCAGTTAAATGAGTACATTGAACTCCCAAACTGTTCCTTTTCAGTTGAAAAACTTTTTCAACAACACAATAGAAAAATACTTTTTTTTATTATACTTGTTCGGAACTTCATTCACGTGAAAAATGCGTGAATAAAGTAAACAACAATAAAAGTCAGTAGGTACTTACGTACATTCTTTATCGCTTCGACACTTCAGTACAAAGTTTAGTTCGCGACACAAACTTGAAGATTCGAGAAGAAAGTTGGTGTACATTTCAGTGGCGGAAGTCTCCGTAGCCGATGCAAATGTTGTGAGGACTTATTAAGAAGTTGCCACACACAGTCTGTAATCATTCCTGTCAACTAAGCGAAGACGTGAGTTATGGCGACACGACTCAGAAGGACGAGTTTGAGTGAACCTTGTACAGTAGCGGTCATAAGTACAGTAGCATGCTAAGATTTGAATTGCTGAGAATACGGGGTACAGGCCATACCTACATCTGTGTGTAAAAGTTATGTATTCAAGGTTAAAGACAAAAGTCAAATCATTTATTTAATTAGGCCATTATAAGGCACTTTTGAACGTAATATCACAGTACCTACGTACACCTCAAAATTCGCACACGACGTCGAAAGGTCGTCAGTATAACCAAAGTGTCAATCGATTTGCTTTGTAGATTGCTACTCCACTTATGACCGCTACGTACAGTACTTACGACGTTCTCGTTCTGAAATGTTGGTAGTACATCGTCCGCGTATAGGACTTTTTGGAAGTCTGACGCAGTCGGTACCGCAACATGGTAATAATTTGATCAGGCGCCGGGCACCGCGCAACTTTATGCCAATTGAAAAGTTTCACTGCACTGAAATATGTTGTTACAACAGGTTGAGTGACATGCTCGCTGTACTTTTTAGTAACGTTTTAATTGATATTCGCTTTAAATGCTTTTCCGAAATACGTTTTATGCATTAGTTGATTAAGTTTGTTTTGCAATACCTAGTTTCTGTGGCTCTTAAACAACATACTACATAATTTAATTATAATTCATAGTTCTATGTAACGTAAGCGCTTTAGAAGTCCTATTGCGAGCAGTACACAATTAAGTAATTAAATTCATAGTAAACAGGCTGAAATTACTAACAATTTATTTTGTACAACCAAATGATAATTACAAATGTAAAAGCAATTCCAGAGACGACAGAACAGAACTGTTTTGTAGTAAAAGAGAAAAGCAATTTTATTATAATTTATTATTTATTCTATCCTGGCCGATTTCGGTCACAGCGGCCAATCACTGTGGAGACTAGCCAAGAACGCAGGCATTTTAGTGCACGAATGAGTGCGCAAATACAGGTTCACTCCCTCATCCCTCACACTTATAATCCTATGGGACGGCAATCTGACACGACCGTGGTAATCAGGCTCAGGACCAACGGCTTTACGTGATTTTCGGAGCACAGGAATCACGTGTCACACCGCCAACATCCAAATTCAGAAATGGAGAAACCCAATAACACTTTTCTGCCTGACCTGAACATGGTTACTGGGCGACCATGAGACGAACGGGGCAATCAAAATACAAAGTACAGTTTTTCATTCTCGACAAACAAGATGTTGTCATAGCAGACATAATTAATCAAACACACACACCAATCAATCAGTCAATAAATCAGTCAATAATTATTTTTATAGTTGTTTATATTTGACAGTATTTAGAATACAACTTTTTCAAAGAACAGAATCGCCTCATTGAGTAAGGAAGTATCGCACGACTATATCACTGTTTTCGTGCGAGTTTATCGCCCCGCCTGTCTAAACCCAGAGGCAAGATGACTAGCTCGAATTCGCAAAATCAAATACAAAAAACTTGAGAGGTGTCAAGGGACACCCGGATGGAACGAAGTTATATGAGAGAGAGAGAGAGAGAGACAGACAATATAGCAAAAAGTGTCGTTACAACTTTTGGTCTTAATTTTTCCCGTCTAGCCCCCTTTCGCAACGCGCGATAAGGCGTCCCAAAAAAACCTAAGTATTAATTTTATTTTTGATTCGTGTTGGGAATCACTAGCCTACTTTACCCCTTTGAGTTTGGCGAGGATGCAAGACTGTACCTGGTAGAGTAGTCAAGTATTTTAATAAAATCATAATAAGTAGGTATGTCACATGGCAACAGCCTGCGCGGTTCAAAGCGGAGCAGTTGGCAACGATCTCAGGTCTATAAAATGTGAGCTGAATTTTTAACTAAACTATTACTTTATCGCTGGCTGGGCTAGCAGAAGCCCAGATGTTTCATACTATCTTTGAGTTGAAATTCCAAATAGTAGGCCGTTTATTTGCCGTAAAACTACACTTACCTACAAAAATTTTAGTACCTAGAAATAGAAATCTAAATTTCTGAAATTCCCTCTCTTTATTTTATTTTTCGAATGGTGTAAAGTTATTTTACAAAATATTCTGGCGCAGAGGAACCATTCTGCTAACTTTTAGGAACGATCGAAATCTAATTTGTATCAATTTATCAAAATATAGTTCTAATTTTCCTATTGATCGCTGAGATGAGATTGCGACTAGATTTTACACGTTTTTAATCAAAATTGGCCTTCTGCCACTGGTATTCTGAGTGCCTACCTAGCGACCGCAAAGTTTATGTTAAACTTAGTACTGAAACTGATAAAACGCCACCTAGTGACGGAAAACACAATTTCTTTATCCGAATTGACATATGTGACAATAATAAACCCACACCAGGGTTTCCAATCCTACCCTTATTCTACGAATCCGGGTATAGTGTCTAATAATGCAATATAAATAAGTAAACACATCTAACATTTTGCACTATCACGTGACGTGACCTTCAAGTATTTTTTACCTTCCCACGCTCACCCACGCGCAATAAACAAAATTACCAACTATATTTTTTCAGATTAGCGTATGCAAAACACTCCCTGTGTTCATTTTTCTACAACATAAACAGTTCTACACAGCAGGTGCTTAGTCTTACATTGTTCCAAGCACTAACGTTATTTTAGTAGGTACGTTCAACAAAGAAATAAGTAGGTGCCTAACCAGGGTCGTCCGATATAGCTGAAGTTTTCTTAGAAATCAATGGATGTCTTCGATTGAAACTTAATTTAATAAATGGACTATTATTATCTACTTTTTAAATGAAATTAAATGAAGGTTTCTAAGAAAACTTCAACTATATCAGACGATCCTGATTACTTATTTCTTTTGTTGACTGTATTGTACAGTCTGTACATCATAAAAAGGTTTTGATAAAGTCCTCGTAGTACCTAGTATGGGTAGGTATATGAAAACATTCGTTGTATTCAAATGAAGTGGGTAGGAGACTGCCCTAGGCTGCATTGGGGTAGGCACCTACTGTCTCGTCGTCACCCCTTGGGCGGTTGTCTGCGTACATTATTACAAAATCTTTCATTCTGCCTAGAGATACGGCCTTTTTAGTAAAACGATGAAACTTTTGGTTTTTAGTACTAAGTAGATGTTAAGAGTTACGTAGAAAATCTACAAATTGTTTTTGTAGGTTTGTGTAAATGTTACAAATATTTTTCTTTGTAGGTTAAGTTGAGAAGAAAATGTGAAAGTCATTCTCACTAATATTATAATTGTGAAAGTGAGTTTGTTTCACATTTTCATGGTTAAAGTCAAAGTCAAGGTCAAAGTCAAAGTCAAGGTCAAAGTCAAAGTCAAAGTCAAAGTCAAGTCATTTATTCAATTAGTCCATTAAAAGGCACTTTTGAACGTCATATACAAGAAAAAAGAACTGAATCTAGTTGCCCCTTCCAAAAGGTAGTATTGTATGGAGAAGAATGGGTAAGAAATTCGAGACTCATTTCATGAAAAGCGGTTCAGTGGTGTAGTCGTGAAAGCGTTACATACAGACAGAATTACTTTCACATTTATAAAATCATAAAAGTTTATTATGGATACAATTGTTATGATGAAAACAAATACCGATTTGTTTTAAATATTTCAGGAGTAAATAGGCGAGCTGTTGTTTGATGTTTTATTTTTTTATTTTATGACTAAGCTACAAAATTGTTAGATTCAGAACTTGTTAATGACCCATTCTAAATGTCCGTCTTACAAAGCTGATTATGTCTGAAACTCCAAAATAATTATTTTAACATTTAAGGGCCTCGTTAAGCCAAAAGCAAATATTAATTCAAACCTAAGTAAGCACGAAATACACCTACACAATTCTATAACTTTATTATCTAACACAACCGTTTCAAACCAGGACTTAGTATCAAAGTATCCGACCTTTGACTCCACACATCGCTTGGTTACAGGTGTATGTACGTACAGTCTACAAAAAAGATAGGCATCCAAGGTCGTCAGATATAGTTGAAGTTTTCTTAGAAACCGATGGATGTCTTCGATTGAAACTTAACTTAATTAATAAACTGTTTATTATCGTACTTTTTAAATTAGATTACATTTGAAAACATCCATCGGTTTCTAAGAAAAATTCAACTATATCTGACGACCCTGCATACCTATGTCTTTGGTTAACTGTACATTTGACGTGAAAACTTACTTTGTAAGTGAAGGGAATTGCCTTAACTTTACCGCGAGAGCCCTTATAGCGCGCGTTGTTAGATAACAAGATTACATCTCTACTAGTCTTGTTTAAACTATTAACTGGATGTGTATAGGTGGGGCAGGCGTCTTGACCCATTTTATAAGAGCTTTCATGAAAATGCTTAGCGTTTTTGTTTTTCGTGTCCGTTTGACCGTTACTAAATACAAGTTCGGCTTAATAGAGTGCCGTCTTTCACGCAAGCCTGTGTAACAGTCTCTTACTTATTGCAGGTTTCAAAACTGTCATATTTAATTACTTGTTTTAGTCCGCGACCAAACTAGTATTATATATAGAGATTTTCTCTTCCAAAAATGTAATAAAATAGGAAACACACTTTATACCTATTTATGAAGTAAGTAAGATCGTATACTGCATACCTAGTACAGATAATTCTATTCAATATAAATTTTAAAATATCTTTAGCTTAAAATGTTTAATGTGCATTGTTAATTTCATAGGTACTCTCTAATTTCATATAGGCAATATCTCAGTTTGAGACCCCAAACACCAGCTCCTCTCATAATTTAGAATTTAGTTTTGATACCTATGTAAAATTGATATTATTTATTACCTACTAGTTTTTGCTTTAGACTTCGTCTACATAACATTTACAAGTTGTTGAGCGAGCTGTATAGGTATTCATTTCCCGCTGCTAAATATTTACTTACCTTACCCTTACTATCTTTTAAACCTCTTAAACTAATTCAACAGTGCTTACCTACTTCATTTACTTTAGGGTTTTAGCCCAATACCTTAGTCATCAATTATTTAAATTGAAAGTAAGTTTATACTTGGTAGTTGTTGTATTTCGACTCTCGTTAAGGTAATGGGTATTTGAGGAAAACGTAATTCGATCTTTCTGAGCATTCTGTATTCATCGGATAAGTATCTACAATATTTGGAATATTCAAGTCTAAGTACGTAAGTAGTACGCCTTAGGTAGTTCCTAAATTTAAATAAAAACCTATTTTTATTGCTGCGGGGGGGAGGGAGCTGGTATAAATAGTTTCTAACAATGTTAATTTTAAGGCAACTAATGTGAAGAGAGAATAAATGACTTTGAATTTCGAATTTAGACTTCACATTTGAAAGATGTTCTAAAAATTCTGACGTCATAATATATTGTGACGTCATCCTATCTTTCTACCAACGAACAGTTACCTAGTTCAAATTTCACCAATAGCGTAACATCAAACAAAGCTATATTACTGTAAACAAGGAACTGCGTACTAATGATCAAAATTCTGATGAAGTAAGCGAAACATCATTCTGTATACAGAGTATTAATTTGATCAGAGCAATGCCATCAAACTTCGCACTGACTAGGAACGGGCCACTAACCAAAATTATTTGTAGAAATTCAAGTCTAAATAAGCACGTTATAATGACAAAGCTGGAGTTGTGGGAAGCCACGAAGGTGATGGCGAACCAAGCTGGATTAATTTCTACAGAATTGGAAAGAGGACGCATGGAATAATGAAAGATGGAATGAGTAGATAGAGGCCTTTGCTCAAGAGTGAGACTGAACAGACTATTAGAAAAAATAATTTTATTAAAACTGCTACTTAGTAGTTTTGTTCATAGATAAAGTGTGTCTTTTACTATTAAATTAGAATATTCTAAACTCAATATTATTCTTTATTATTTTCCATATGTCTTCTTAGGTGGTAACTTTATAATTGAGATATCTATAGACAGCGGTGACTATTAAACATCAGGTAGGGAATCGGCTTGTTTACCCATATGACATAAAGATTGAAAATTTTAGTCAGATTTTTGAAATTAGAACCTAAAATCCAAGTATGTTTATGCCCAAAAACCAGTGATCTTTAACTAGATGAGTTTTATATTTATCACTACGTGGCTTAAGCGGTTTTTCCACAGACATTTCATCAATAAAAGATAAGGGGAGAAACTGCGATAATCATCACATTTGACAGGCGAATCGATAATCGTAAATAATATAGTATTTTAATAGTACAAACGGGAAAACTGTTCAATGTTTTTTTATCTCTCCAAAAATACGTCCAAACGCGTATCCTGAAAATATGAAAGTCACAAAAAATGCTAACATGGACGACATTGACTCAATTTGGCTGTGATATATTCGGGAAATGGAATATTCGGCGGCCTCAGTTAGATTTATTGATAGTTATATGGAAGCCTGTTATTTACTACCTGCAATATGAGTACATTGTGTTTGACTATCCTTTGATATAGATCTGTGTATTTGGTATTTGGTGTGATTCTCGGATGTAACTGGTATCCTATTGTTTCATATCTGACTATTATTTCATTGCAATATCTGTTGCTTAACTTGTGGAACATTTAGCTACTGTAATATTGAAATAATAAATGAATTAATCTGTACCAATAAATAAGATTGAAGTGTTTGTTTGTATCGTCAAAATAAAAATCACATAAATGTTTACACCATAAAACCAATTTTTAAAAGTTAAGAAGTTTTCATTTTTTCAAGAGAAAAGAACATTCCTGGAAGTTCATATCTATCGTACCTACATATAAAGAGTAGGTATCATTGTTAGTCTCCTTTGTAATTCTTGGTATATTTTTGCTTTTATAAGTAGGTACCTATTTTTCTCCTCGTTCATCGGCATGAGTCTTAAACGAATATCATTTTATCAAAGTCAGAAGTTCGGAGGCGTATGTGACAACCATACGTACGCCAAAATAGCCCTTAGTGCACCTCAATTAACGTACAATTACGTAAGAACCTAAAACTAAATACCAAAATATTCTTATTGACCTTCTGTTTCATTTCTCTACTCTGTGTCATCGTACTCAGCCGATTCGGTCGAGTTATCAAGAAGTGATGTTGTCAAACATTCGCGCTAACAAGCTGCTATAAAGTTCGATAACTAAAAACATTTTAATGGAACTGAATCCTTTGATTTTGATAAAACAATAGGCACAACAATATTGTCTGTAGATAATTGTTTGTTTGCAGAGGTTGCGTAAGTTAGACAGCGTCGTAATATTATTTAGATATCTGTGTTTTGTTTCTATTTGCGATCAAGTACTAAACAGAAATATGACAGAATCGGCTGTTAAATGAAAAAGGAATGTTATTGCATGGTAATAAAGCTCCAACTTCTACTTCTCGTGTTAGCACGTAGGCTACTTCTTATCCTGGAAAAATGTACGGCTACCGTGGGATTATTAACTTTGATGCAGACGAAGTCGCTGGCGACAGCTAGTGACTCAGATTTTATCTGTTGATTACCTCATGTAAGAAAAGATGCGGTATCTGTGACGAAGATTCACACGACGAAATCAGAAACTAAATCTATTTGTAAACCCAAAGATTAATGCGCGATTAATTTTTTCTCGTCACGGTTGAAGACTGTGCTTGAACGATTGGCTGCTGTGCCGTGTCGTGTGTTCAATTCCTGCACAAAACAAATAGTTCAAGTTAACCGCCTACAGATTCCGCGTCTGGTTGTTTGTGTATGTGAGTTTATATGTTTGTAGACGCACCTACGATACAGGAAAAAATATTAGTGTGAGACAACATAAAAAAAAATTACCATGAGATCCAGCTATTCTAATAAAAACCGCAGAAATTCTATTCGTTGGTTCAGTGAACGTTTTCTAAGAACACGAACCATTTAAATTAATATCAATTACGCCTTCTCATAAGAAAATATATTCAAAGGAAATTGCTTAAATAGAGTTTCTTTTTTGTACAAGGAAAATTATTTTTCCGAGATTTTTTGTCACTTATATTACGTTTAAGCCACGTATAGGACGTATATTATTATTAATGAAAAAAAATCTCATGTGTTATTTATCTTTCAAAAATATAGGTACTTCAATTTTATTGCTCTTCTAAACCAATCCTAAATTATACTCAACCAGATAACTTAGACAAGAATTATAATCACAATCACGTAAATCCGATAAGCAGTTTCGAGTTATGAACACACAATGAACAGACACCCACCTTGAATTTTAAAACATTAAAATGATACGAGTAATGTGCATTAAAGTTTTAAAACTTCAAAGTTATTATTCTTAAAAAAATAGGCTGGACTTTTTGTGTTTTTTGTCATAAGCAACTTACCAAAATTAATAGTAATACTTTATTATGCTTTCAAAAAAAGGCGTGCATGTAAAGTATTAGGCTGTGCGTAGACTTCACTTACAGTACCCGGCGATAAATATTGCACATCGACCTTTGGAAACAGACAATCGGCTAATTTCGGCTTCGTAGAGCGTTATCTCTGTCGCACGAAATACAAACAGTCCGGTATCTATTAGGAGCTGTTAAAACAATTATGATTTGCTTCTTTTGATAATTCTTTTTATTCTTTTTTTAAAATACGAAATACGATAAAGGTCGATGTGCAATATTTATCGCCGGGTACTGTAAGACTGCATCTATAATCAGAACTAACCTCTTATGAAAACAAAAGAGAGTTATTAAATAAGATGTCTATTTAGGTACAGGTTTTTTTTGACATAAAATTTCAAATTGCAACCAATAACGTAACAGTTCGAAATACATATTAATTTCTTCATTTTGTCAATACCACAAAATCATCATCACTGATTCGAGTCGTAGGTATACTTGACAACAAAATGCAATGCTGTATTCTCTCTGGAGGCCAAGCCCCATAAAATGTTCGAAATCATGTCGCAATCCCATATAAGTGGCAATCAATGTCAAAAACTTGTCAAAAATTTGACAAAAACCTTGTCAAATACTTGTCAAAAACCTATCAATTTGTTAAAGACTTGTCTCAAAAGTATGTAAATTACTAACTGAGATTAGAATGCGAACGTTTCTAAAGATACGAGAATTACCCCACTGGTGTGCGCACTGTCTTAACGCGCTAAACCTTCTTACTTTAATAATAGCCCTGCTTTAAGTTGAGCCTATACAAACAAAAGCCTAAGTAAATTTCATATCTGCACCTTATTTTGTTATTCTAGGATTTACGGCTCATGTGTTGTACTAAGTAGGTAATCAGTTTATTTATATCATCAACATATTGTCTCAGGTTATAAGTTACTTAGTTGTTGAACAAAGCATATAAAGTCTGATGAGGCAAACAGGGTTAATGCATGAAAGTAAACTTTTGAAAGGACTTGCAGTAGGTGCTTTTAACGTGAATATTGTTTGGTCAGGTTGGGAATAGAGGGCCTGCTTATCAAATGGGCCTGGACGAGGTCCATGGAGACTCTATAATTATTCTTTAATTACATTTCTAATAAGCTAGAGATGCTCAACTCAAGCTCACTTCACAAAACACTAAATTAATATTTTTTATAGAATAACACTGCTGTTTGGATGATTTTTGTTTTTCCCGATCAATTAGAGCACTTGGTTTGTTTTTTAAAAAGTATTTTTGTTTTTTTTTATTGTATTTCTTATTTTTTACTAAAATATTAAATTTTGAGGGTGACTCAGACATTGGTTCTATTTTAATAATCAAATATTATTATTACTTGTTTTTTTCTTTCCATCTTTATCCGTATCTACTCGTATATCTTCTCGTTTATCTGTTTACCTAGTAGATTTAAGTTTTATACACATATAAATCTAGTAGTAACTAAGCCTCATAAAAAACTTCATAAAATACTTCGGCAGGTAGGTACATCACAACTAAAATATCGTAAGTCTTATAAATCGATTTCAAAGCCCTTTTAATGAACAATATTTCAACGTAACGTGACAAATTAAGCTATTATTTGGCCGTCTAGAAGTCAAAGTAGCAGTTTTAATTTTGTGTGCCACTAAGGCGCTCCACCCACTGCCCCGCGCCCCGTCGCGTAGCGCGGGATGGCAGATTTTACCGTTGTATGCAAGTATCTCAATTTATATAGAAATCACGCCTAGCACAACACACTGCCGACGCGGAAACGAGCGGGAAGGCGCACCGCGCGCAGATTCTGCCAATCTGCGCGGGAGCGCGGGGCGTGCCGCGGGATATGACACACCGGCTCCGCAGCCCCGGGCGTGATTTTATACTGCAAAGACGTTTGCACGATGGATTTCGACGTAGACAAATTTATTTAGCGCGAGGCCGTCGTAATCTGCTTCACCGCGCGGGGGAGCAGATTTCACCGCTAAGTAAGGCAGATCTGCGCCTCCGTCGCCGCGCGCGTTATCTGTCGCTCTGCTCACCGCGGCGGGACGCATCTTCAGTGGGTGGAGCGCCTTAAATTCAACTTAAAGTTTTTGATAGGATTTTAATATCTCAAAACGACGGCTGCCGTTACAAGCCCTTCGCAAGTTTTATAAAGTAACAATATAGTTTTATAAACGGATTAATAGGCCTATAATAATAAAATTTTAGCAATGGTTGACTGAGATAACTTTGACTTGAACAAATCCATCGTAAAAGTGTTTTTCTTTTGAAAACACTAAAAAGTTTTAAATGAAAAAGTTTTTACTGTGTAAAGAAGGTTTTATTTTTCTTTTACTTAAGGTCATTCAATGACTTTTTCTCTATACTTAAGTACACACAACAACCGACCTTTTTTTACTTGTATTTAATGGCGGCGCACCCTTGTTAATCGATCCTGCTGTCTGTTCGCCACATTGTCATTAATTAAGGGCCAGTAAGAAAGAATTGAATACTCAGTCGTAAATATTCATTGCACTTCGCCGGAGGTCTTCTATTGCTATACATGTATGTACCGATGTTATACGCAATGTAATGTAATACAAGCTCTATCAATGCTTGCACTGTTCTGCACTTCGACCTACATAACTATCATGAGTAGGTACTATGTGTTATATCTATTCCTATTTGGTTTATTTACGTATTCTTGATTGAAATTATCAATACAAATAGAAAAAATATTTTAATATTCTTCCGACCCAATTTCAGTCACAGCGGTGCAAGAGTCTGTGCGCAAACACAAGTGCACTCTCTCTTTCATACTTGGGACAGCAATCCGATACTACTGAGAAATTTGTAACGGAACATCCCAATGGTGTTTCTTACCCGACCTGGGAATCGTAGTCAGGATCCCATGGTTAGCAGTAGCGTTTCCATCCACGAGACCTACGGTGTAGTCAAAACCGGGGCAGTAATTTAGAAAGAAAGAAGAATATGGCTGTTGCTAATTATATGTTTTGTCACAAGTCCTGTACTCATTTTGGAAAAATAAAATAACTTAGAATTATTCTACAAGTAATTTACAACTTGAGCAAAAACCTCAGGACCCAATATTAGTTAAACGCTTTTTTATACACTCGTCGTATAGACTACATTGTAAATAATGCTACAAAAAAAATCTCCGACAGATAGAACACGTTCCGCACACCCACATTAATTAATAAAGGGGCTTGTTCACTTGTCAATCGGCATCAGTGCGGAGCTGGGAAGCAGAAAACTCCATTTACACGCGTCGGGAACCAGCTCGGTACTGTATCGCTAAATGTCACAAACACTTGCAGAGCACGCATCGAAGCAGGCATGATCTTTTGACAGTTGACACGCAGCAAGATATTGGCTTGATATCGTGAAGATAAGGCTTTAATTATTTTAGTCTGGTTTGTCCGACATTGTAGCATTCATGATTTTAAGCCATATTTAGATTACTGACACATCGTTTTCCCATTTATGTTATTATAATTATTTAATCAATGTTCTTATGAAACATTTTTTTAAAAGATTATGGAGTTTCTCTCCTATTCTTCTCCATACAAAACTACGTTTTGGTAGAGGCAATATTTTTTTCTTGATAATTTTGATTTTGAATATGTTAATAGTCTATTTGATATAAATTATTATTTGACTTTGTTTATAATTACTTAACTTCACTTATTAAACCTAATCATTTTTATAATTACAAAATTTGTTTATTCCACATTTATATTAAGTGGTTTAAAAATCATTAAAAATAACGATGCAAATTAAACTTCAATTAAAAACGGTCGTTGATAAGTTAAATTAAAACCCACAGCAAAATTTTGCGTTAATGAGAATGCAATCGAGAAACGATCGAATTGTAATTATGGGAACACTTTGACCACAGTCGATCTGTCTAGTCAATTTATAATATTATTTCAACGTACCCTTATCTATTACGAAGAATCTACACTCTTTTGCAAAAAAAACGGGCACCTAAGGATATTTACGTTCTAAGGTCGATTTGAGTTAATTAAATGAAATTTATTTCTTTGACGTAGTCTGTATACTTATAATCGTGTAAATTAATGCGCGTGAAGTGAATTCGGACAATTAAAAGAAAAAAAACGATGGATTCTTTAAAACCGATGTACACGCCCAAACAATAAGAAGTGGTCGGCAAATAAGACAAGATTTTTTTTTACTTTTTTTAATTAAATAAAGTTATAAATGTAAAAACCTAATAACGAGTGTGACCTCCTCTTGCCAAAATCACAGCTTGAATCCTTCTGGGCATGCTTTCCACGATGTTTTTAATAACGTTTTGAGGAATACATTCGCACTCTTCTGCAATGACTCTTTTTAGCTCCCTGATGTTTTGTGGAGCAGGTTGCACTGATCTTACCCGTCTCTTTAGAACATCCCAGACATGCTCAATTGGATTGAGGTCAGGACTTCGAGCTAGCCAATCTAAACGACGGATCCCAACTTCTTGCATGTACGCTTCCACATCACCAGAACGGTGCGGGCAAGCATTGTCGTCCATAAAAATGGAATCTTCCCCAAGTGCAGTCAATGTGGGTTGTGCATATGGAATTAGGACTTCCATTATGTACCGGTGTGCATTTAATGTTCCATTTTCTATGAAAACTAACTCCGTACGCTCCGTCGAATTAATTGCTGCCCAAAACATAACGGAGCCTCCGCCATAAGGAGTGATTTCTTCGAAACACACTTCCGCATAGCGTTCCCGTGGTCTTCGCAGCACTCGCCGGCGTCGGTCCTCTCCACACAAAAAGATTCTAGCTTCATCAAAAAAAAATCCTTTATTCCAGTCCCCAGAGTCCATGAAGCACAGTTCCGAGCAAACTGAAGTCGAGCAACACGGTGCTCACGGAGTAATTTAAGGCCCCGAGCTGGGCGGTAACTCCTGATATTGGCAGCCAAAAGCCTCCTCCTGACCGTCCACAAGCTAACTTCTACTCCTCTTACTTCTTCAAGGCTCTTCTTCAGGTCCACACTTGACGCCTTACGATTTCGCAACGCCTGACTCACCAAAAAGCGGTCATCTCTTGGTTCTGAGCATCGTTTTCTTCCCGAACCGGGTCTTCTTTTGACCGAACCGGTCTCTTGATACCGTTGCCAAGTCCTCTGGACAGTTGAACGACTCACATTTAGCCGCTGAGACACGTAAAGTTTGCGAACAACCTTCTTCAAGTAGGGCTATAATTATACCGGCCCTTATCGCTTTATCACTCATATCAAAAAGTGGTATTTAATGTAAAAAGAAAGATTAAATTGTTTAATTTGCAGAAAATATCCAAAAAGTTTAAAAATATCGTAATCAGTTAAAAATCGTTTCAGCAATTCGCGCCATTAGTAAAGCAATTTTAGAATAATCCACAATAATCATTATTTTTATTTTATTAATTTTAAATTTAGAACGTAAAGAATCATGCCAGGATGCTTCAAATAACATGCCAATACATCGTCAAATTAATAAAACCTATTTCTTGTTCTTCTTCATTGAAGTAAGAAAAAAATCTAAAGTGCCCGTTTTTTTTGCAAAAGGGTTTATATCAATGAAAATTGGATAGTGGGTCGCCATTAATGCTGACGATAAGCAGAGTGTGGACCAATATAATATGTCGCTATAAATTGTGGATGTCCACACACATGGCAATAATATGAATAATCGCATAAGCCGGCCCCTCACAATCCATTAGCCGCGTAAGGAAATTGTCCTCCCCGGCCAAATATCAGATTTCACGTTGATCTGTGTAACGCTGATCAGTTCTGACCGGCGGCAATTGAATTAATGTCATCTGGTCTCAACGCGATTTTTGTCATATTTTCGCCTCATTCCATTTCACCCACCCCACTACAGAGACGAATTATAGCCAGAATATACGCTTAATTGGTTTGGCGTTGCGGTCGCGTGACATTTTCGGTGCATTGCCTTTGTCATCGGTTTAAAATTTCAGTGGGACCATTTTTGCGAATTAAATAACGAATAAATAAAATTGGCAACGAGTTAACGTTGCCTGTACTGTAAATATGAATTGCAAACGAGAAGAATTAAGTGACGTGTTTGTTTGAAGCAGTGAATCGGGGAAAGTCGAGAGAGAGAGAGAGAAAGAAGAGGTTGTGACTGAAAAAAGTCACGTTGTTGTTCCACAATGAATATTAACAGAGGAATAACGCGGCGCGTCGCAATAGTCCTCGGGAAGATAAATTTATCCTCGCGTCGGGAAATGGACCATTTTTCACGGCACCTAACGCTAGGTGTCACATGCTCGGTGCGAAGACGCCGTTACTTACGTACTACGTGAGTGGAATACAACACGTGCCTGTATTAACCCCCGCGTGTATTCTTTTAGTAGGCTGTTGTTTGCACTTTCATTACATTAGCGCTATATCGAATCAACGCGCGATTCTGTACAGGTGTAAATGGGTTAGGTTAGCGGAATGAGGACGCTTTGTCAACTCGTTGGTGTTTAGGTAAAGTGTTAGGAAAATACTCTGAGATTTAGTGGAGAGGTTAATAGTACTCAATTGTGTTTATTTGTTACTCAAAGTGAGATGTCAACGTTTCAGTAGACAATAGATAGGTACCTACCAATGGAGATATTTAAATTGTTTTTTAAGAATTTACTTACTATTTTGCTTGTATTGCTGCTACTAAACTTTTTCTCGGGTTATTGTTTAGCGTGTCTTGTACATAGCTAGGCCTCTACCAACTTCTATCATTCATTTCTATCTTTGGCCTTCCTTGGCGTCTCTAACATTTTTAATGTCATCTGTTTATGTTTTATGCCTGTCTACTTCCTTCTGCCATCGCGTGGTTGCTATTCCGTTATAATTTTTGTCCATTTTGTCCTACTGTCTCTTGTCAAGAGTCCTGTTCATCTCCATTTGAACTGTCCTACTTTCTTTATTATGTATCTTCTACCTTGGTTATTGATCTTATTTCTTTTGCTTTAAAAGATCGCAGAAGAGCAGAAAAAATAAGAATTCACTATACTTGCTTCTAAATACATTTTTCACATACAATAAAATCCGTACAATCTACATATTGACTCGGAAATGATTTTAATTGGTTTCTGTGTATCTCCACCAAATGTTTTCATAACAAATATTGAACTTCCAGAACAAGCAAACAAAAATGGGATAAAAATTCTGGCTCAACATTTTACAACAACTGCCCATAAAGCATAAAACAACATAATTGCACTAAAACCTACATTATCTTTGCACCTGCACAGCAGAGCACACATTCAGCACTTGTGTTACAGTATAAAGGTAACAAAACACGTGGTACCGCCAGATACCGCTAAACTGTTGTTTCAGGTACCTCTTGAAATAATATGCATTATACCGCAATGACACACGAGTCGTGTTTTCATTCGGGGACGAATTTTACGACCGGTAAGGGATCGTTCAAATAATTAATAGACTTGTTGTATATGATGATATGATTTATTATTGCAGGTTTCAGAGCATAATTTTATTATTAATCAATGCATGGGGTTAGTTCTGCCAAACAGATCAAGCTCGCGTCAAAATTTCTCCTATCATTCGAAATGATTTTGAATATTTTTACCACTGATTAATTTTGAAATCTATTCTAAGCATAAGTTTGGGTCGTATTTTGAACATTAAACACTTGTAACCTGAGATAGTAAGACCTCTAAGTGTGTGAGTTTTTACGGGTTAAGTTATGTTCATTTCTTTAATTTTATGTTGATTTTTATTATATTATGTGCAAAGCTACTGCTAAGGAGTAGTGAATTTTGAAAAATCCCAGATACTTTGAAAGTTTAGGTTAATTATTTATGTCACATTTTGTGTATTTTGTTAAACTATCCATTTTAAGACCTCATTTTCAAAAATGAGATTTCACTAAGATTTCTTAAATAAAAACTAAATTAAATTTTAAAAATTTGGCAAAGGTGTGGGCACACAAAAATCCAATAGGTACCTACGTATAAAGATATAGGACATACCTCTAGAAAATTCTCTGAAGCTTCTTGCGGTGCACCGTCGATTTGACTATTCCTTCAACGTGAAGGAATTTAATTTATCCGAAACGTTCCCTGCAAACGTCTGTAAAGTTTTTCACGACAAACTGATAACACTGTGAGCCAGCCTGATTCGTTTTAGAACAAAATTGATGTTTGTTAAAAATGGCTGAAAGTACGTTGGTACTGTTTCTAGTTTGAAAATGTTTTTTGTAGGTGTAATGACTTTTCAGGGTTGCGGTTTTGTTATCTGCTTTAGGTTTATTAGATAAGATAAGAAAAGGAATAATTATAATATTTATTTTTTATAATTAGGTAATAAAGGGGATTACGACAAAATCTATATTTAGTTTATAAAATTATCAGGGTGTCTATCAAAATCCATATTTTGCCCTGGCCTGATAATCAATCTTTTCGGTTCTGGAATTTTAGTATCATACAACATTTGAATACACCATGCTTTTTCATGGGCAAGTAGGTATGAACATCTAAAATATAAAACCAATCATGAGCTCTAGAAAGAAAAAAAGAAGTTCTGAAGTCGACATAGGTACTGGCCATCGTTTTGTAATTTGTTCCAAATATAAATTTACGATCACGTAAAAAGTTATAGAAAAAGCAACTAAAGGATGGACTAACACGAGTTGATAATTACTTACCAATAATATTATAAATAATATATTTTTTTGTAATTATTATCTAAAATTAACTATAGAATTTGTGCATGATGATCACCAATTAAAGTACTTACAACTAATAAAAATAATAATAATAATAAAAATTCATTTATTTCTCCCATAAAACATATTTACAATTTGAGTTAATACAGAATTAGAAGAGAGACAGGAGCCCAAACTAAGCTGAGCTTGTGTCTTGGGTCTCCTGGCCCCAACCGAAGATCTTAAACGCTATTTTATTTAAAACATCAGAGAGATGTAATTATATGGGAGTAAAATACTACATAGTTAATAACCCTCTCGCGCGCGTTGTAAACGTAGCGTGATCATCTCGCGACAGTTCGGACAGTCCGCAAAGCATGTTTTCATTTTCACAGACAGGTCGACACACAATGAACCTCATTGGTTGTTTCAGCCGTGGCCATTGATTATGAGCTGACATTTGCGTGACTGGCCGAAAGTGAAGCTAGTCTGGAATGCAATAGAATTTTTTAATTTTCGAAACTATTATTATTGCTGCTGGATTTTCGTGTACATTTATTATTACCTACATAAATATAATTATCAGTACTGTATTATGTATAGTCTTATCACTATCACTACATAGTATAAAACAAAGTCGCTTCTGTCTGTCTGTCCCTATGTATGCTTAGATCTTTAAAACTACGCAACAGATTTTGATGCGGTTTTTTTTAGTAGATAGAGTGATTCAAGAGGAAGGTTTATGTATTTACATTGCACCCGTGCGAAGCCGGGGCGGGTCACTAGTTCTAAATATTTCTTAGTCAAACTAAACTGTAGGTAGGTGGTATCTAATGGCTTAAAAGGTTACCCAACTTAAGTAACATAAAGCTGTTGCCCTGAGACAATGAGACGGGCAGCAGGCCACGAAGGCGATACGGCGAGACGAACTTGATGGATTCCTCCAAAACCAGAGGGATGAAGCACGTATTCGCATAAGATGGAAGGAGACCTCTGCCCAAGAGTGGGACAGAAAAGGAAAAAACAAAAACAAAATACTGACATACTGACATATTAAAGCACTGCTTAACTTTAAAAACTCCCGTGAAACTAGTTAAATTCCAATAGAAACAAGCACCAGAAATAAGTCTAACCCCAACCTGAATTATGCTGAGATAAATGTCGCAATAACAATTACATAACACCATCAGTGTCGCAACAAATCACGCTTACACGTAGTAGGGTTTCAACAAACAAGTTTGCAAACAAGTAAGCTTTGTGTTGTGTTTCCACGGTGCAAGTACTACAGGTTTTATACAACAAGTTAAAAGAAGCTCTATAATAATTGCATAATCGTCAAAATCCGCTGCGTTCGATATTTAATTTCTGGGCTTGACATGTCATGCCACTCGCATTCAGATTTGACATGACAATTTTGTGTATTTTACAATTTCGTTGGCTTATGAACATCCAATGTTAAATTGTTTTTTTTTTATTAATACTGGAATTCTATATGAATAGGTTTATCCAAGAATATCAATGTTAGTTATCAGAATAAATTAGACGTTAGACTAGACATTAAATGATTTAGGCTTGTTCACTGTTGTGTCATTTCAAAATACCAACAATAATATTTCATTTTAATCTCAGATTAGCTGCAATAATAACAACATTACCGCCAACTTATCTAAACCGGTCTTGTCACATCACAGTGACACGGCAAATTCACAATGTTAATTCTCATTCCAACAGGCTTGCAAACAAGGAAGCCTCGAGCCTATACTTACTGCTTCATTTCAGCGAACTGATAAGAAACTTGACGTTTGTAAACTCGCGACCGCGTGACATTTGTCACGCTCCCCCGCGGGAGTTTGTAATTATGCTATCTTGGTCTGACGTATCTGATTTTCTTTGAGTGTAAGTATTGGAGAATTGATCTACTTATGATTTACAAGCTTTGTTTGCTCAATTTTGATTGTGTTATCTATAAAGCGATGTCAATAACATATGACTTATGTGTAATTAAACCAGCATTTCAAGGGTTGTTTGTATACCAATCCACCAACTCTGCCTCGAAGGAAACACGAGTTTACCTGTAATAATAAGGGTGGATTAACGCAACCCTTAACCTTTTATATTATACAACAAAAGCCCAAAAGACTGAAGAACGTGTGAGAATATCGGCATTTTCGGAGCTACAAAATTTTAGACGTATTTTTCTTTAATCATAGCACATTCACTAGCGCGGCAGAGCTTCGCAGCTGCGGCGCGCCGATAACACGCCGCGTGACACCTGCCGTCATTTGTCACGTCACACTCCTTGTTATTTCTTCTCTCCTAATTGATCCCAAAAACCAAAGTTTCTCAATTTAACTCGTCTCTCTTTTAACACGCTTCAGATTTTAGGCATGTACTAGTCTACGGTGTTTAATCATAGCGTATTCACAATCACGGCGTCTCGCGGCTGCGGCGTGCCGATAACACGCTCGTGACACCTGCACGTCATTTGTCACGTCACACTCCCTATTGTTCTTTCACTACGATATTGTACTTGTTTGCTTCTGTCCTGTTGACTCCTTCCCTCTGTTTTCACGCTAAATTGCTTTGCGATTTCGTGAAGGGTATGCAAAGGGCTTGTACGGTGCACTTTTCAATGCTTCAAGATTAATGTTCTGAGTAATCTATTGTGCGACGTTGAAAGGTGCTTCAACTGTAATTATAGTACAGCTGATGAATCCAATTCAGTGTAACAATAGAAGAGATTGTTGAAGGGGTTAATCGCACTTCTATCAGATCGTCTAAGGATTTATTTCTTTTATTACTTTTCAATGAAAACCCCTCTTTTATATTATTTTGTTAGGAGATTAAAAGTGAAAGTAAGTATGTAGCTACCTACTCGTACATCTGGGACTAAATAGGCAGTCAATAATACAATATCAAACCGATACGGCGCAATGAAAATTGGGATTCTAATTTGTGTAAACGTCATTTTTATTCAAATAAAAAGTTGCCCATATTGAAATCTTTATTTATTTCAGTTTATAAATAAAGATATGAAAGAAAAAAAAATCTCAAAACAAAATCCATCAATTACTTTGACGTGTTGATTCTCGAACATTCTTCCAAACAAAAGAAAGTCAACGCGATCACGTTACCAAGTTATTGTGATTGTGCGATATAACAAATGAATTGCTATAAACAGAATTGACTGGGATGCTACTGACGTACCCCTCGTCACGCCACGATACGCCGTCCGTCCGTCCGTCTGTCCCCGACGGACGATATGTTATGC
This sequence comes from Hoplodrina blanda, assembly GCA_949316365.1. Taxonomy (NCBI): domain Eukaryota; kingdom Metazoa; phylum Arthropoda; class Insecta; order Lepidoptera; family Noctuidae; genus Hoplodrina; species Hoplodrina blanda. The sequence goes on along the minus strand of OX438579.1, from coordinate 12,423,688 downwards.
CCGCCTGAACTCTGACAGTACTCTCCGCTTAAATTGATTGAAGGTTGCATAGAATAGTCACGTGTTTTATTTTTGATATCGATGTCTGGATGAAAATCGTGCTATATGTTATCCTAGTCCATTTTTTGTGATCTTTCTTTTTTTTATTTTGAGAGAATAACATAGATGTGATTTTCCCCAGAATAACACATTTTGATTTTAATAGACTTTTATGGTTGTTTTCAATGTTCAATGAATCATAACGGACACTAAATAAATTTAAATCTATTAAAATAAATCAAGTATAGGTTGTGAGAGGGTTAACAGATTTGGAAAAATAGAGTTTAAAAACGGGTAAAATTAATTATTTTCCAACAAAAACATTCCAGTGAAAAATATTATATTTCTATTCATAACATTCAACTATCAATAACTAATTGTGTTCGATTCAATAAAGCTTAACAACTAAATCATTCTGAACGTAATTATGATTTACAGCTTTAGAATTTAGTATTCAATCCGTTATAAATTAATGTTATATAATTTTGCATCCAAAAATATAATAGCCATTATTAATTTGCCTTCTAAAATGCACCTTTAAAACAATAAGCAAGCAAACAATGCATTTGACAGTTCGAATACTACGAATATATTATTATCTTTGACTCTCAATTGGAAGATATTAAAGGTGCTGTTCCACTGCGGTGCACGCGGTTCACGATGTGCATACCCAATTACCCAAAAAATAGAAAAAACATTATTGTGTGAATATCTGTGGTCACCTACGGCTGTACAGTAGGTAGGTGCGTAACACGATGCGTGGTTTGATGACCTCACCGACAACGACAAATAGACGACCGTCGGATAGACAAATGGAGCCAAGCTACTAACGTGCGTAGCCTCTGCGTGTATATCCTAAGCAGCAACTGTGAGCCGCGTGTGAAGCGTTGAGAAGCGTGGGCGCTATATTTTCGGAAGGCCACGCTTGTATCACTGACGCCATCAAACGTAGCGTATTCATGGGTTGCAGTGGACGTTGTCATACACATTTTCAAATACAGCGAAGCTAAGTCAACGTCAGCAGCGTGCCGATACGCCGCAGTGGAACGGCACCTTAAGTTGGGCACGACACATATTCTCAAAACTTTACCTCGGAAGTTTGCCGGGAACTAGGCTATCGACAGTGCACCCGATCCAACTATCTACAAAGGAACGCCTAGAAGTTCTCTAATGAGATGAATAATTAAACAGGCCAGTATATAGGAACTAAATTAACGTATGTGATTACTGGGTATATCGTTTTACTGGGAAGTTTTCTTTGTTCTAGCGTCTTGCTTTGCTGGACTGACTTGATTTAAAAAGATTGTAATGTTTTAATTAACAAGTGTGTAGTTTCTTTATCAGTTACGTGGCTTGTTTCTAGTTTTACCGTTTTACATGTGAATCGCGTTTACAATTTTTTTTTTATTTTAACCCCCGACGCAAAGAGAGGGTTGTTATAAGTTTGACGTGTTTATCTGTGGCATCGTAGCTCCTAAACGAATAGACCGACTTTGGTGCGGTTTTTTTATGTTTGAAAGCCTATTATTGAACGAGTTCTACTTACGTCCTTATCGCTCGAGTCTTAGTAATAGGGTTCCGCATCTTTTGAATACTTTTAAAGCATTGTAATTTTATTTTATTTCTCTAACTCATATAGACAACTAAAGCACAAAATCCCAATATCAATTTCCAACTACGCTAATAAAAATTATTCTATGAAACATAAACATAATTCGATGAAACATAAACAGAAATGCGGCCAATATAACCAGAGCTTTAAAAGAAAAATCACAAGAGTTTTGAACATAAAATATTTACCATCAATTTTCCTGAACATTAGTGGTTAATTACCAGGGTTGTTGTACAAACATACCTACGTAATGGCAGTTTTTAATTGTAGACTGTTAAATTATTCTGAGGTTGTGTTATTAAGCGATACCAAACATTGATTGATGTGGTTTTTGAGTGTTTGTAATTACGAAATCGTCTCATAAATAATTAAAATCAGATTTCAATTAATCTATCTAGATATAACAATATTTTATTAAATTCCGAATGAAATTATGTTTTATGAGATTTTTATGTTACGTCTTTGGTTACTGCTCCGCCCCCGTGGATCATAGCCTGATGTTATATAGCCTATAAATTTCCTCATGAAACTGACTATCATATACAAAAGGATTGCTTCCAATCCGAGTAGTAGTTCCAGAGATTAGCACGTTTAAACGATCAAATAAACTCTACAGCTTTATTATTTTAGTATAGATAACCAATATGGTAAAAGACAAGTCGGAAACACACTCTCATGAGAAAATAAAATTTGCGGGACACTCTGCGTCTCAATGGATTTTAAAATCTTCTAGTTCTATTTTCTAAACTCCCAGTTGTCTATTTTCTTTAAAACCTGCAATTTTATATTCAGATATCAAGTTCTCGGTTATTCCTACCAAGAATAACAGAAAATAGAATTTCGGCAATACCCAAGGCAACTCCAATATGTTTGTCTGTTCAGACACAAGTATATACGATCTGACCTATCTATATTTGAACAGCTTCCTTGTACAAATCTGCTGAACATGTATGTATACTCGTACTGCTAACAGTATTTGCATGCGAATGAAAATCCAATATAGTTAACCTACTTATTAGGAATATGCTCAAGAAAGCTTTCGAGATAAATACATCTTAATATAGACTCTGTATCACATTTTCCTCTCGGGTTACGATTACATATTAAGTGCTTTACAAAAAGTACTAAAAATAAGGTTCGATATCGCTTGAATTAAAAACTAGTTTAAGAGAAAAGCCTGCACTTCACAATATTTCTTTTAAATTATTCAGTTTTCCTTTCATATTCAAAGAGGTTTATTTGATTTTGTTGTAACAGGATACTATGTCCTTATATTAAGGTAATGTAACATTACGTTATTTGGAAAAACGCTGCGATATTATCCCAGAGCATATTCACCACTTTACGTATCGTAAGAACATCACTAAAATATTCATGAGTAGTGCAAGCGGAGGGTCCAAGAAGTTCACCTTTGTGTGTAAGACACCTTTTTAGGGGTGGGACATCTAATGCATTCACTTTTTTCCCATTCCCACAAACAAACATCACAGAGATTTGAAATTCGTACAGTAATTCAATTTTTTTTTCTTTTCATCTTTTCTTTTTTGAGCGAATAATTTCGAAATTTTGGAGAGGTCAAAGAAATTCCATGTTTACTTTGGAAGGTTTTTTAGCGTCTTTGTTACACATTTTTTTACTATTTCACAGACAAGCGAACATTTTTAAGGAAAAAACATGACGAGGATAAAACTCAAAGTATGACCGCGGAATGAAATGATTCAGATTTCAATGGCTATTGTTATTATCTGAGTAACATTAAATTTGTCACAATGACAAAGGCTGGGGAAATTAACATCTGGGTTCTTTATAATGAAAACATAACAATAAAATTTTACTTAGATATTCTTAGGAAATAACGAATAAAAGACAGTTAACAGTTCCTTAAAAGCCTTAGCACTGTCTTTATTTTTCGAACAATAGTCATCTTTGCACGTTGTATTTTTATACCAAATTGAATTTGGAACATAACAAATATGGCCATAGTGAGATAAAAAAGACAGAAAGTTTTAATAACATGTATCTAAACCCAGATTCATGATTCTAACAACCTCAAGTTCGCGTCTTCATCCGCGTGAACGTTGAATATCTACGGTATTTTTTCTAGCTCATAACCCCTAATCTTTTTTTAAAATAAAACTAGCCTAAGTTACTTCATATAACAATAGCTATCTGCCAGTGAAGTCCCATCAAAATCGGTGAAGCTGTTTAGGAGATTAGTCAAAAATTTTAAGAATCGTATTTTTGTTTTGTTAGTTTTGCTATACCTAAGCTGTTATTTGGATATCACAAACAGTCACTTTTTCATTTATTTGTATAGATTGTAGGTACCAACGACTACCAGCTTACGTAAGGAGATAATAATTCATTCACCAAGGAATAATCCACCACAAAATTTAGTATGCAATCGACGTCTTATAGGAACCTACATCTACATTATTTGTGGCGAGAAGTTCATACCTCCGCTGTGCCTCCGCCATGCTGCTTCGTTTTAATCCCACAGCAGTCTCAGGTGTTGGATTACTGCATCTCCAGCCAATATCGAGAGTAAGGGAGTCGGATAGCAGATGCACCGTATAAACACTACTGGGTTTTTAATAAAGGTAAAAACTAAAGCATACATAAATATTGGAAGATTAAAATTGAAATGACTCCATAGTTTTTATAAGGGTTTTAATATTTTCCTCGCTTGAAAATTTTATGTTTGTTTTTATAAAAAATGGTGGAAATGAGATTGGTTTAAGTTTCCGTTCTTTTTAAATTATAAGTGTATATTTTTGTTAACATTATGTCATCAACTTTCATAGCTGGACGTTAACCGAATAGAATTTCAGTGGATAAGTAGATAAAACTATATCGACCGTGGACGCAAATGTCTTTCCTTATGTTGAATGTTTGTCTTACGGTTTGAAATATTATTTTTTGACTAGCTACTGCCGCCGACTTCATAGCGGTATGAAATATATATGTTACCGGCAATCTGTATAATCCGGTATTCTATACAATACCTAGGCAATGTATAGAATACCTAAAACGGACAGGTAATGTATGAAATATTATTTATTTTATACTTTGCCTAGGTATTCTATACAATACCGAAAGCGCAGCCGGCAATGTATATAAAAGAGCAGGAAAGGAGCAGGAAAGTCCCGGTCAACGGAGCCCCGCTACGCGGGGCTCCTATTTCTGGGTGGTTTAAAAAAAAAATAACCACGAAGAGGATGGCGGGGTCTTTCAGACCCCGCCATCCCCTTCTAACCTAACCTGTCCGAGTCGGGGTGCCCCAAGTCTTGAGCTCGCTCTGCTCGCTTAAGATGATCCACATATTGATGACATATTTTCTAAACAAAAGCTATCAAACCGCCATATTTACCTCTTCGTTAGGAGTTATCTGACGATTAAAAAATTAGCCCTAAGACATCTATACATATAATAAATCTGTAACTGGTCGCTGTCTGTACATGGGAGATTTTTGAGAAAAACTTTTTTTGGGGGCATTTATCAACGCAATAGAACCCAAAACAATGATTTTTAGATTTCTTTTCTGTTTGTCTGTTTGTCTGTTTGTCTGTTTGTCTGTTTGTCTGTTTGTCTGTTTGTCGGTTGTCTGTTTGTCTGCCCGTTGAACACGCTAATCTCAGAGACGGCTCAACCGAATGAAGAGCGGTTTTCAGTAATGTATTGGGGTACCCTTTATTCAACGTTTAGTGTTTGTTTTATTTAAATCGGTTCAAAACAAAAAAAGATATATCAATTTAAATAATCACGTCGAACATTTAATATTGTTCTATAAAAATACCAGAAAATAACTGTTTAGTTCAAGTTTTTGTAAAAAATATTGTAGATAGCTGCGGATTAAACATCTGAAATAATTATCATCACGCTATACCTTCCAGGAGCTAAGCAGTCAATAATGGCAAACTAAAAAAACCAATAATACTTAATTTGTCCATGCCTATGAGATAAATTCTTCTTTATACTTTTGACAGAGCGTCACTACGGCTGACGGCTTTGTCATTTATGATAAGTAGGTACCTATATATTAAAGGTTTACTAAATAGCATTGTGTTATTATAGTAGATAATCTTATACATTTTAAAAATGCCTCGAAGAAAATCGAATCTCTCCCAGTACAGCAAAAATGCTAAAAGGCTGAGATTAATTCGATCACAGGAATCTGAAGAAGATCTTGAGGCGAGACTTAGGCTCGGTGCAAATGGGCCACCGACCACAGCCACCGGTGGCTGTCGCGCGCTACCGCCACATTTCGAGTGTCAGACGCGCGCGACAGCCACCGGTGGCTGTGGTCGGTGGCCCATTTGCGCCGAGCCTTGCTGCATCTCAGGAACATCGGGCCAGGATACGTGCTACAGAAACTTCAGCTCAGCATGAATCTCGACTGTATTCATATCGTTCTCGAACGAGGGCCTCTCGGATTCGAGAGAACAGTGAAGAGCGCGAGACACGTTTATCCGCCGATCGTGAGGCTCATCAATTATCGCGTGACTCTGAGTCCTTACTTGACAGACAAACTCACTTGAGCTCTCAGAGAGTTCGAACAGCAAGTGCTAGGTCTCGCGAGACACCTGAAGAACACGAAGAGCGTCTAACTGCCGATCGCGACGCACTGTATGCACGCTATCGCGTGAATCTGAGATCTTCACGGACAGAGAAATGCGCTTGAGCTCTCAAAGAGTTCGTACAGCAAGCATTCAATCACAGGAAACCCCTGAAGAACGCGAAGCGCGTCTAACTGCCGGTCGCGACGCACGTGCACTATCGCGTGAATCTGAGACAAAATCCTTTAAAATCAAAATCATGAATCAATCAATCATGATCTGTATGGCTATTTTAATTGTTATTAAATAAAAATTAGTTAGTCCAAAAACATAGAATTAGTTAGAGCACGCAACATTCTGTTGACAGTTGCTCTGATTACCAGATGCGGTTATATACGGTCTTGAGCATATACAGATCAATGCTACAATGTGAGGTGTAATATTAAAGCGCGTTTGAATGGTTTAGAACGAAAAATAAGTAATATTATTTTCGAAAGAGGTTAAAGGCATACCACACCCTCCTTACTTCAAATATGTTTTAGTTCTATGTATGGCGCAAACCAATTACCAACCGGGCACAAATCTAGAGTCCCGGCGTCTACAGACAAATTCCTTATAAAAAAACCTTCTATTGTAACATTGATGCCCGGCGCCCACTATCGGTGGGCATCGGTGCTGCTTGGTACAGCTCGGGCGCCTTACGCCGGCTTCGGACGCTTGAGGGCTGCTTCGGGCGGCTTCGGGCGTCTGAGAGCTGCCTCGGGATTCGTAAGCATACCTATTAACGCCGAGGATGGTTTCGGGTAGCTTCGGCAAAACTAGAATAGTTCGTGTGGGAGACACGTCACAGAGCATTCGTAACGTTACGCGACAACAGTTGTATGTGTGTATTTATAATGGTGGATTAGGACTTATAAGTTCTCATTGTTCATCTTGCTGAAGAAGAAGAGACACTTTGAGCCTTAAGGCAAAAAAAGAAGATTTTGGGTGAATAAGCTTTGGAAGCAATGATGTACTTTTTTGTTCCATCATCGTCAAATAAAACAAACATTTAAAACGTGTTATTAATGAGGCTGTTGCCTCTGGGTGTTGCCAAGCTAAGAGAGGCGCGCGAACGTTATGACTGTTCTGCGAGTTACTGCCACGAAAATGCCACCGAGCTACCCCAAGACAGCCTCGGTGTCCTTAGGTATGCTTACGACTGCCGAGGCAGCCCGAAGCCGCCCAAAGCAGCTCTCAGGCACCCGAAGCCGCCCAAGGCCGCCGTAAGGAGCCTGAGCTGTACAGAGCCGCACCGATGCCCACCGATAGTGGGCGCCGGGCCTTAGAAGCCACCTTTGCAACCATTAGATCCGCTTGGAGGATTATGATGGCATGGCATTCAATACATAATTCCTTAAGTAACACTAAGGCCCACGTAAGCGAAGCTGCGGGCACAGCTAGTTATGTAATAATTTTAGACCCGAACCAAAAAAAGAGGGAGGTCTGTGCCTAATCATTCCACAGCCAAGTTAGTTACAGTTCCTTGGCTAATACCAATCCTAAGATTTACTTGTAAAACCTATGATTTACAGTAACATATAGACTAAAATCTATTTATTTACACATTGCCGGTGGACCAGCAGGTACTCCATACAATCCCTAGGAATTGTATACATTACCTAGGTAAAGTATGTAATAGAGAATAATATTCATATTGTTTCATACATTGCCTGTACGCCCCAGGTATTTTATACATTGCCTAGGTATTGTATATAATACCTGAATTATACAGATTGCCGGTAACATATACATAAAAAAATTCATAAGCCGTTTCGGAGAGTGCGACCACAAACACCCCGACATGATAATTTTATAAATAATAATATAGATTTGATTTGCCTTTGCCAACGGCTTGTTGCTATTGCTAGAATGACAGTCAATCATTGCGCCATTTTCTTTAGTGATATTTAGCTACCCATCGACAGTTGTTTCTACATACCGATGTTATTGAGTTTCTAACGACTTTTAGAATTTTTTTTATTATTCCACTACAAGCAAGTTACCATTTTCATAGAACTTGGTATTTTAGGAACCCAGCGTCTATCTATCTTTTAGACAAGGCTTTCTAGCTACAGGACATTACAAAAGTAAGTGTATAAATCATTCTCGGCGAGTGTAGGTCGAGATTTATGGCTGAATATACTTGAACCTGCTTCAATATTGACGTCATCATTGCCACATAGATCCGTGGATACACCACAGGTGTATCTCAATGTACAGGTATCTATTTCACTATTATCTTTTCACCACTTTTGGTTGACTGGTAGAGAATGCTTAAGGTATTAAGTCCACCTTGTAAATTTTTATTGTGCGCGATTTTATTTAAATGAATAAATAAATGTCGTTACGTAATATGAAACGAATGTTCATTGATGAACGTGTCATTGTAAAAGAAAGAAAATATATTGTGGCTATGACGTGCCATCAAAGATTCTTGACTTAAGTACCTAAGTACTTAGTAGTAATGGAGCAAAATTAAAATTAGATGCTGTTTACTTTATACTCTTTATTTAATCATCATCATATTACGTCCATCGAACTACGTCCGTAGAGTAAGGCTTCCCCTAAAGATTGCCACAATGACTGGTCCTGTGCCCGCATCCAGCGGTTTCCTGCGACCTTTACCGTTAACAATCGTGACGTTTAATTTTAGGTAAATAAAATTAAAGGTTAGTGTGACATCTGCTGTTGCAAGTTAGATTCGACCAAATTCGTAGCTTTGTCAATTATTAGCGTGACCGAATTATACTGTCGGGTGCTACTGGCAGGCGTGTCATTGATTTGCCCTTCCCAGACTAAGGCAAGAGTGAGACTATAAAAAAATACTCAATGTTAATACTGAATACCTATCCAATTCTTCGAAAAAAAAAATAATATTATTCACATTTGAATAAAATAAACTAAACTTAGTCTAGACAGAAACGTTTTCGCCGAAAAACTAACAGCTGTTCCACAACCCACATTTGAACAGGCAAATGTATTCTTAAACATACAACACTCGATTACTTCATTGTCTCCAAATACAACACGAAACAGTTGTATTTAAAACGGACGATAATTCAACCGGCCTGATTACATGAACAGCGTGAGCTAAGTCGGGGCTTACCGCGGATTTGCAGGCACATCTGTGTCAGCCCCGATGCAGGTGATTAAAACCCCACTTGCCATACTTATTGTGCCGTGGAAACTGCTAAACGTGATGTTACAAGTGTGTTTAGCTGTTTATTGTTACTTAGTAACCTAAATCCGTGGTTTTAGCGGATTTTGTATCTTGTTTCTGCTGAAATCTTAGGATGCTCTAGTTTCCTTAATGTGTTTTCATAGTGTTAGGTTAGGAACTTATTCTTCGTAAGTGTTGTAAAGCGATTCTTTGAGAGACGTACTTTGTGTTGGTATCTGCTTGTTATTTTCTTAACTAAGTACCTAAACGGGGTGGGAGGGACGTCGACGCAATATCTGTTACCATGGATTTTGAATATTATTCTGAATGGCCCACAGCGTTGACATTTAAAAAATATCAGCTATTTTATATTTTCAACTTTGTATTTACACTTTCTGCAGATTTTTCTGAACGAGCAGCGACCTTTTCACCTTGTATTATTTATCGAACACATTATCATGTGGTGGTTACGTAAAATAGTAAGATCAAGCAAAAACCCCAAGAAAAATACCTGTTTCTTGGACCACTATGCATTTTTAACTATTTTTAATGATTAGTATTTGTTGTTAAAGCGAGCATAATAAAACACACACTCTGTGAAAATTTGAAGTTTCTATCTTTCAGAACATAAAGCCCTGTGACAGACGGATGGACAGATAGCGGAGTATTAGTACGAGGGTTCCGTTTGGCACCCATAAGGCCTCGTTTACGGAGACGCGGGGAGTCGCGCGTCGCGTGCGGCGTGGCGTCAAGCGGCGCGAAAATTAGTACCTACGTCAAAAATCGCTTCTCCGTAAACGCACTCATACAACGCCATAATTATGTTTGAATTTAGAGCGGGCCGCGCCGCACAACGCGACGCGCGACGCCCCGCGTCTCCGTAAATGAGGCCTTAGGTACTTATGGCAGCCTAAAAAAAAAATAAAGCAGTATTCAAAATGAAGTTTACGTTAAAATGAATTGAGTAAAATGTGTTCGGAAACAGCAGATTTAACAATTAAGCCTTTTCGACGAAAAGTTTTGTTCATAAAGTTATATCCAGATTTTTTTATACCAACTGTCATCGAATGAAAATCACACAATGGACTTTCACATTAATATTTCAAATAAGTCTTAGTATTCCAATATTTATTTTGTACTGGCATTTTTTGTCCCTTTTCTACCTAGCAATTTTCTATGGGCTAAAACTGTTCCATTGAATGGACAATATACCTAAATAATATTACATTATAAATGCGAAAGTGACTCGATCTGTTACGCTTTCACGACTAAACTGCTTAACCGATTTTGATGAAATTTCGTACGGGGTAAATTTGACCCCACGAAAGGACATAGACTACTTTATATTTCCCGACTTCGTCTGCTTTCGCGAAAACCAATGGTTTCTATGTTCGATCGGGTCCCAATTTAGTGCAATTCCAAATATTTTCACAACTTGCACTACATTCTATGGGCACATTTTAACCGGTTTTCAATACGGTATCGTTGCAAATTCGCTCACATTCATTCCGTCCGTGGCATTCGTCGGATTGCATCGCAACGGCAAATGGTTGCAAACAGATAATAAATTCGGGATTACCGCGGATTTCGGAGCGCCATCTGGCGGCCGCAGCCGTAGCCCCCGTTGAAAAGTGATTGGGATGCTACACTGACATTGCTCGTGTAAATTATGTAATTCATGTGCCTATTCCAATCGTGCATTCAAAACCTTTTTTTTTTATTTTGACATTTTTGGGATGAGCCTTCGATTGGGTAGGTCTTCCATTTATGCTTTCGCTGGTGTTGTTACAAATTAAAATTCAATAAAGTGTTCTATATCAGTGTTATAAGCCAGTTAGTAAAATCCGCATATTTGAAAAAGCTTTTAGATAGCCTCATAAAGCCCAAACTGTTTAGGTCGATATAAATGACGTCCCAATGTACTAAAAGTTGCTGAAAGAGGTTGCGGCCTAGAACTGTGATTTAATAGAAAAGTGTTTAAATACAATGCTTTTGACTCAATTATTTTGTAATAATTAAGTATTCCTTATTTCTATAATAGTAATACTTTCTTATACCTAACTATCATAATGGAATGACAATTAAATAAGAGTTTTAAAGAGATGTTATATATAAAGGACCGCAATAACTATAATTAAGTAGGTACTAACGTCATTTACTAAAACTCAACTAACATTAAAAACTACACGAAAAATAACCATCAATTTCCACTTCTACCATATTCTTTAAGAAATTCCACTCATCCCATTGTCATTACAATATCCAACAAAGAATTTACTTAATGACAACTCACAAACTCATATTGTAGAAAGTGCAATCGTAAAAGTTCCTTTGTGGGGCTAAATGGGACATTTTAAGTGAGTGCCGCTTTAAGAACTATTGTCTCTATGCAGAGCCGGTTCAGTTTGGATGGCAATAGGCTATCGAGCGAGCGATCCATTTACTAGAAGCACGAGGTCGTTATACGTCGGTACTTTTGTTAATGCACAGGAATCGTGCACGTTTGAAAATTATACCTGTACCTACAAGGTAGGAGTCACCTATTATACCCTGGTACATGTGTATACAGTTTTTATACAGAATCACTGCATGTTTTCAAACAAAGTTTGGCAATTTCGTGTTTTTTATTCGGTGTTCTATTCCGTTCTACGAGTAAATGTTGAAAACTGTTGCGTTTAGTTGAATTCGCGATTCGCGGTAACTTTTTCGAAATAAGCTTTTTGTTACTCCAATCTTTTTTTTTGGGGCAAAATAAAAAATCTCAATATTTCTATTGAACCAGCAACACACAAGTATTTCAGTATCGAATGACAACATAAAGCAACACAACAACAACAACAAAATAAAAACATCATTTACGTGGTAAAAGATAAAATTGACTAGGGATGCCCTAAAATCTTAACCAAATCAGAAACACTCAATTTAACATCAAATTAATTAGTCATACCTCATCCTAAACAATTCAACGAGTCTAATAACGTTGAAGAATCTCATACGCAAACAAAACACAACGTAAGTCTAAACGCATAAACACTCCCCTAAGAAAAAAAAACATACGTTTCTAAATTCCTTCTGGCACGCAAATGTGAGGTCGCATAATTCAGTAGCAAGTACTAGCACCCAAGGTTTATCACGTCTGGCCGCCCCCTAGTGTCATGATGTTGTCCACTGACGCGAACATCAAATAAAGTTGTTTTACTTACTTATCTGAATGTGAGGGTACCTACAACGGAGGGTGCATTAATGACCTTGCTTCTTTCACCCGCTGCAAACACTCCGAAGTAGGTACTTAGACAGAATAGACAGTGCTTTTAGGGTTCTGGGATGGTAGAAATAAAACCCTCAACGTATCGTTATGTTTGTTTTGCTTCAGTCACAGGTACTCAACCCTTGTGGAACTTTTAATAGCGATCCGAATTAACTGAATAACAAAAACTATTGGTAAGTTTCTAAATGTTTATGGTAAGTATCTAAAAAAGATTTTGTCTGAAGAAGAAGATTAGCTGATGCATCCAAACTAACAATATTATAAATGGGAAAGTAACTGTGTCTGTTTGTTACCACATCAAAATCACTAAACCGATCGTAATCAAATTGACAATGAAGAATCTTGGGATTTGGGTAAGGACATAACTACGCTGCTACATTCAATTATTCATTCTTGTACATGACGCTGATAGGTTCAGTTAACAAAAGATGTTAAAAATATTGTTGTATTAGGTTTTCAAATGTAATTTAATTAAAAAAGTAGATAATAAACAGTTCATTAATTAAGTTTCAATCGAAATCATCCATCGGTTTCTAAGAAAACTAACTATATCTGACGACGCTGGATACCTATCTCTTTAGTTATTACTGTACATAAGCCCATAGATAAACACGTGATCGACACTTGAACGGATGATCTAATTGAATAAATGATTTGACTTTGATTTTGAATTTGCTACTTTATATTAGCAACGTGACAACTTACGTTCACACTTACAAAGTGAAGGTTCTTACAATATACGGAACCCTCAGCGTTTCTGAAACACACTTCACCAGTGTCTTACCTTTTTGCACCCTTAACAAGGTTTGTACCTAATGTGTTTGTTATAAAAGAGAATTTTCTTTAGAAATGATATATTTCGCGTGAAATGTATGGATTACAGTAATGTTGTTCGGGTGCAAGAAACTGTTTTGTTAAAATAAATAGCTCAGCTTTTTGTGCTTGTACGAGCATTTCAAAATACATTTTGTTAACGTATATTTACTCTTTTGTTACACACGTCAACTCAACGTGTTCTATTTATTCTTTGAAAAAGTGCTTGTGTTATTTCTAATGTGGCGAAAAACAACAATTACCTATGTATCATCATTTAATCCATACTTTATTAATTATTATTTTAATGTCCATACTAATATTATAAATGCGAAAGCAACTCTGTCGGTCTGTCTGTTACGTTTTCACCACTAAAGCGATTTTAACGTAATTTGGTAAGTACGAGATAAGTTTGAACGCCAAAAAAGGACCTGGGCGCCTACCGCCATCTCTTAAAACAATATTATTTTAATATTACTTTGTAATTTCTGTTGTTGCATTTTCAACTCTCGGCGCTGGACCGACCGTTGAAAATCCAACAGTACGGAAGGCAAAGTAATATTAAAATAATATTGTTTTAAGAGATGGTGGTAGGCCCCCTAAGCTACTTTTCATTTGGCGACTTCGTCTGCGTCTACGATAACCGACATTTATTCTGACGAAGTCACAGGCAAAAGATAGTGTTACACAAGGAGTAACTTAGGTTACTTTAATTTTAGAATAAAACCCCGTGATAACCGAGATTCACGCGAACACGTAATAGCAAAAATATAAAACAAATCAATCTTGGTACAGTCACCGACACACAGTACCTACAATTATTTCTCCGTGACTCACTGAACTTGAATATGTAAGCTGTAATCGTCCATAATAACCGGTTATCTCAAGGATTATTAATTATACGACGTGTACAATACAGCATTCTGAGGATAACACCGTAACAACCACTTGTAAAATGGCTGCGGGCTTTGGGCTGACCGCAACCCACCCTGTGCCAACAATCTCGACGATGCGAATGGCATGGCCTAACTACCTTGCCTTGATATTATATTCGTGTGGGATCTTATGACCTTTCAAGATGGAAGAGGTTTCGTGTGTTACGATGCAGTTTTGGATTCTATGTGCAGTTTTGAGGTATTTTTGATTCTTAAAGTTCTCATGCCCGTTTTCACCATCAATCCATAATTTTTAAGTATCCCCTAAGACATTTTAGATCAAGCAGAAACGCACTCTAAAATCTGCAGACTTAGGGTGCGTTTCTGCTTGATCTAAAATGTCTTAGGGGATACTTAAAAATTAGGGATTGATGGTGAAAACGGGCAAGAGTCTTTTGTAAGTAAAATATTTAGGACGAATTTCATTAAACTTAACTTACTCCATTAAAGTTCGTTTTATGGTAAAAAATAAACATAATATGTTTGACCTATAGAAAAAAAACATCAAAAAATTTGTAGTCATACCTCCAAAAATCCTAAATTCTAATAAAAATGAAGGAATCGGTATTCAACTTGACAATATAAGTGAATATATTGCTAATAGTTAAACTAACAATAGATTGGCAAGAGAGCTTGCAATTTTTTCGCCAATTGTTAGTCTCAAGATTTCATTAATGATTGATTGAACTGCTATCATTCATTTTAAGACCCGCTAGTCATTACTATTCATTAATCTACGTTATTTGGGCAAAGAGGTCTTTACAAATACTATTATTTGTTAAGTTTTCCTTTGGGACATTAATCGTCTTTAATAGGTACCTAAATGATTTTCGTTTCGAAGGACCGAAAAAGAGCTTTTTGCTAAACAATTTTAACGAAAATGTTTTACCTTAATAAATTCTGTCTTCATTTATTCATAATAAAAACTATAGATAATAATAATCTACAAAATGAGAGGCTTATTACAGTAATTATTATGCTTAATAGGGATGGTAGCTTCAAGTAATCTATACTAATATAATACCGCGAATTCGTCCGCGTGGTTTTATTCAACCGCGTTTTGTTACGTCTCTGGTTATTGTTTCACCACCGTGTGTCGTAGCATGATGTTATATTGTTATGTTACTATGCCTTATAAATCTGGCTATCATATACAAAAAGAATTGTCGAATCCGTCTAGTAGTTCCGGAGATTAATAGATTAGATTAAATGAACAAACAAAAATCTCTTTAGCTTTATTATATTTACTAACACCTAACTGTTGTTTTGTTACTAATAATGAGAATTATACTCGTAACTCGAAATAAAGATTTTTATTATAATTAGATATCATAGATCCAGTTCCCAACTACAACGAAAGCCGTGTGGAAAACTCAAATCGGTCGAATTTAGCAGTAACACAATTTTTCGCAAATATTCTCGGATAACTTTTTAGATCTATGTCCATAATTTTTTTTATAATATATATATATTATATATATATATATTTTTTATAATATAGTCCATAATTTTTTAAATGAATGAATTGATTTTAAATGAAACTTTTTACGCATAAGCAAGATATATTTGCTTATGCGTAAAAAGTTTCATTTAAAATCAATTCATTCATTTAAAAAATTATGGACTTACGTATAAAATGACGTACGGCGTCTTAATGACGTTACTTTTAATTTAGGACACTCAAACTTGAACGGCCACTAGTCTGAAGTCCGAATGGCGGTAGCTGTGCCAGTCAAACGACGCAGGCGTCTGTCGCACGGTAAAGTTCTATCACTCCCAATACCGCAAGTTCTGTGCCGCAAGTGTTTTCATTGCTCGCGGCTTGTTTACTCTCAGTTGCAGGCTTGCAGGAGGCCATTAGGTGTACGAACAAATTTATAATGCAAATACGATTACATGCCCGCGTCGGGTTGTGGGAGCTAATGCACTCGACGCGCCCGCTATGAATTGCAAACTTCGATGGAATTTCTTTCAATAGATAGAAATAAGCAATGAATTTTGCTTGCCTAAATGTTTGGTTTATTTGGAATGTTTCTGCCTGGGATTTGGAAGTGAAATCGCTGGGAAACTGGTTTGTTTTGTTTTCTACAGTGTTGCATTTCCTGCAAGCGGATTTTTGGGAATATTTTTCTTTAAAGCTTTTAGGGTTTTTCTGGGCATATGATACATAAAATATTGTTTTTCACGTTTCAATAACTGGTTTTGGTAACATTTCAGAGACTCATGACAATATTTTTACTACAAAAGTTGAGAAACGGATAAAGTAAATCACAAAAGTCATGGTTTTCTTTGAGTAGGTACCTACAAATCATAAATTCGTTATATTATGTAAATAATGACTTAAAGGAAATACGTTTTAAGTCGAAACCATTTATCATAGTTAAGCACGATATATCAAAACAAAACACAGACCCAGACATCGAGCAAAAATAATGACCAACCTAAAACCTAATTCATGACATTGACCTTTATCAACTTTGCCCGTATTATTCGTTGATGGCAAGAAAAATAAATCACAATAGACTAATTTGAATGTTTTCAAGCTTTCCGTTTACCCAGGGAGGCATGAATAGACCCTGATCGCGCTAACAATACCCGGGTACCCGGTAACCCGGCTGAATGCGGCCAACCGGGTACCTAAACTTTTTTTTTTATCTTTTTGTGGAAAACATAAACAGAAATGTTCGGGTATCGCTCTTTCATTGTTTTTGTTAACGCATGTAGAAAATGTTTATGTTTTTCGGCGTTGCGAGCTCTGGTGCGCAAATATTAAATTAGTTTATTCTTATAACAAAAAATCTGCAAATTAAAAAGGGAAGGAAAGGATCTACTTTACTTGAAATAACAAAGTTTTATTCTTTTTAAGTTGGCGGTGCTTCAACATTTAACTCAAGCTCAGGAGGTGAATAAAAACCTTTTTTCTCTTAACTTTCTTTGCGCAATTACGCCGTAATCATTAAAGGGTAATCCCTTTTTACATCTGCTAACGTTTATACCGCCCTGTAATTATTCTGTAGAACGGTAGTCGTAAATAAAGCGGGATGAGCGTGGCTTGTATAAATCATTCGGCGACTCGTGGATCCCGCTTAATTCGCGGATAGAAGAACAAAGCCCACGGAAATAAATACACGGATCTACAATGTTGAAAATTAGATGGTTCACCGCCGAAACAGTTATTTTCTATTTGCGGCTATAAATTATCAAATTCTTGGAAAGTAGGTTGGCAAGTCTATTTTGTTGGCGAAAAATTGTTTCCTTTGAAAATTGATTGTACTTTGCGACGGCTATTTGTTCAATAGAACGTTTTTAACTGGTTTGCTGGTGAATTTTCGTAATGACCTAGCTATTGATTCATGTTGTTCCTTCTGGTTCCTTGAGACAGCTCCAACACAAGTACTTCGGTACGTTACAAATCTCATTAAAATCTGTGCAGTGGCTTAGCCGTAACAGACAGACAAGAGTTACTTTTGCATTTATAATATTAATATTAAGTATGGACTAGCATATGCCCGGGGGTCCGTCCGCGTGAATTACGGTTACCTGTGAGATTTTTTTTAGCGGAACCCTAATTTTTTTCAAAAGAAATCTTCCTAAGTTACTCTTTATAACATCAGCTTTATGGCACTGAAATTACCGTCAAAATAAGTCCAGCTTTTTCGAAGATTAGCCGGATTTAACAGACAGACAGATAGAAATTTAAAAATTGTGTTTTTGGTATAATCACCGTGTAATCATTCACAAAGCATTTAGTAAAACTATTATTTTGACATTACAAACGGACACGTCAATTTTTTTTATATATCTACGTTCCTACACATAACAGACAAAGGAACCGAGAATAGAAAGACTGGATAAAGAGGTATCTACTGCTTATTTCTTTAACTTAGGTATGTTCAAGCCCTTCATGCTTCAATAAATAAGTTGTAATAAATTGATTTTCGTTTCGCATAAATCTTTCACTGCTACTTTCAATGTCTTGTTATGTATTACGTTAATATTTATTGTCTTTTGTTACATTTGTATAGTCGAACAAGCTACTTATTTGGTATACAGGCAACTATACACATCAAAAGTGTCTAGGGATCAACATCCCTAACATTGATTAGGGATGTTGATCCCTAGACACTTTTGATGTGTGTATTTTTAAACAATGGATTAGGATTGAAAATTAAGTGAACACAAAATAATAAAAAAGACAATGTAAACCAAATAGTTTCTTCTACTGTACATGTACAACCGAGGACAATATCGGTTAACCAGTTTTCAACCTTATTACTTAGGCATAATGGTAAAAAATCGTTTATCGCAATTGCCTTCGGTCACCAATGTCATTATTTCAATTTAATTAAAATATTTCTCATTACGTGACACTTGTAGTAAATTTTATATCTCACTACTATTACAAATGCGAAAGTTTAGATGGATGTTCATTACTCAATCACGCTTGAACGGCTGAAAGGATATGGATGAAATTTGGTACAGATATAGATTATAATCTGAAATAGCACATAGGCTACTTTTCAACTATGACGCGGTCAAAGTCGCGGCAGAAGCTAGTTAAGTAATAAAGAAGCTGTAACCACAATAATGGCCTATCAAAATAACACACTATCCTTACCTACGTCAAAATATTGTCCATCTAACACAAAACCACCTTAATCACTTATAAACAAAACAAAACCCACCACAGAGATGACACAGCCAGTAATTGCCGGACTTAATTTCCCATTCCCTCACCATTGTGTTAAGGTGTTCAGTACGCCATAAAAGCCAATTAAGACGCTTGCTGATATCTGCCAAGACAAGGCTTAACTTGCTCTCTAAGATAGAGGGGGGTGAACATGCCATCATGTGTAATTAGACACCTTATTTACTATACGTAGTGGGAACATGGTGTTGGTTTTTCTTTGGCTGTTGATTGATTTATTACGTTTTTCTATACTAATACTAAAAAGAGGAAAGATTTGATTGTTTGTTTGCATTGAAAAGGCAAGGCAAGCAGGCTAAGGCATTAAGTCCGCCTTTGTACTTTTGTTGCAAAAAGTTTAAATAAATAAATAAAAGGCTCCAAAACTACTGAACCGATTTGAAAAATTCTTTCTCTGTTGGGAAGCTACACTATCCACGGGTAACATAGGCTATATTATATTTTAAAAAGTTACGGATCCGTAAGAAAAAACACGCGAACGAAGTCGCGGGAAGAGTGCTATTATTTATAACTTAGTATTATTTTTTTAGTTTTATACTCTAGGGATGAAAACAGAACCTACTTAAAGTTAGAACTCTGTAATAAGACGGTTCATGTATACATTTCTATGCTACACTTGCCTCAAGAACATTTCCATTTAACATCAGAATACAATAAAAAAGATTTAACAACACATTCGTTGCAAATGACAGTGCTAAGCGAACTCGAAATATCTTTAAGTGCCTCTGCAGAGCTTCGCTGCGTAAAATTCAAAAGTCACACATGTATCACACATTCTTATTCACAAAGTGGCTGTTACTCTGTAATATTGTTCATTGAATTTGTCAAAATCAATGGTTTTTCAACAAAAAAGAGGCTCAATCAGCACACCGTCTGGGCACCCCGTTTGATATTCTCCAATCGTAGGCATTCGCACAAAAGAAAATTGGTCAAGCGTTATTGTCCACTAGGCTGAACCGTCCCATTGTTCAATTGAAGAGGGGATTTTATTCAAAGATATGTACAGTTGGCTACGCCCGATGATTTCTTAGGAAGCACCCTTAGCCACACAAAAGTTTGAATTGCCAGCGTTGATTGAATTACGCCCTTATCTTTTGTTTGGTTAATATCACAGATCTTAATTTATTGATTTCGAAAAGAACAACAAAATTGGTGAAAATGTAGACATCAATCGTTTATTCACTGCCTTACAAAATTAGATTATAGGCACTTACCTATAACTATAGCTCATTGCTTAAGGTATCAAGGCGTTGATAATATAATATTTTTCCTTGATCCCCTAATCAGCATGCCCCTAATATTTTCCTAAATAAATGATATTGTTAATGGATATTTATGAAATAAGAAAGATTAGTGTCTTCGTGTCCGGAATAACGCCCCAAAAATAGACGCCAAACGAAACAACGCTGAAAATGCTTAGTGTCCACGTGGCGCTGGCAGAGGGGACGAAACATCTTGATACTTTCGATATTTTGGAATAACTATATTTTCTTTGAAGGATATTTCTTAACTTTTAAAATGATGATTATTTTTTTATTGTTTTAATAAATAAATAGCGATAAAACATTTTGTCAGCGACTTTAGTTTTTGTTATTGTACCTAGTTACTATTTGTATTTTCTGAAGTCATACGACAAGTCATTAAAGTTTTGCAAATAATTATTGATAACAATTCAGTATGTGATAAGAGTAATATGTTTAAATCTTTCCTACCACACTGTTTAAGTATTTTTAAAGTATCAAGACTACACGATCGAATTAAGATGTGGTGCAAGGATATCCTGACAGGGGATTTCATTAGATGCAGCTTAACCACCAAGAGCAAACATTGGGGATGGAATCTTGGATATTTTATCACTCAGAGATTTTTTCGCGATGTGCACTGAATTTTTATCACGTACCTTGTATATAGCACCTGCGTAGCTATATAGAGAACGATATTAGGTTTCATATACGATATTATTATGCATACGTAGATGCTTTTTATTCATGAATAGTGGTGTGGGTCTTGGGTTATCATTTTAGATTTTGATGCGAGAAATAGCTGTTACGGAGTTCACACTGTGCTGAAGTTAACTTTGACCTTGAATAACGTTACAAGGTTAGCGAGTATTGTATTAGAATTTTCATTTACGTCTTTTTGAGGTATTGTAAATAAAGTAAGATATTAAATAGATAGTGAACATTTATATTAATAAAATGCAACTCAAAGTTCACGTTTAAATAAAAGTCGAGTAGCTTTGGCACGGCTCAAAATCACAAACAAATGTATGACATGTTAACTCTTAGCAAACAATCTCAAAAAGAAAAAACAATCGATGCTTAATGGAAAACATTTCAGTCCCCTCGAAGTGCTAGCATTTGAGATATATGACATTGAATAATGACGTGTGGCCGTAGAACAATAACTTTAGGTGCAAAAGAGTAAAACCAATCTCACTAAAGCTACAGGGGGGTCTAACAATGGAGCCGGGAGTGACAAAGTGCCTGAATCATGCGAACGCAACTTTGTTCCATGTGTCAGATTCTGAAGGGACGGACGGAGATAGCGAGTTAGTTTCTTCGGAAAATAAAAGTTTAATGGCGTAATAATTCTTGAATTTGCTGTCTGCTCTCGATAAAGGAACTATTCTATTATCTTTTGTGGCTTTTCGAAGATTTATAATGATTGATTAGAGAATCATGTTAAGTATGTACTGCCTAAATATACAGTTAAATGTAACAGCTAAATGTATTTATCAAATATGACAAATAATTTTTCGATTTTATGCAGTATTTTTATGTGCATTACTTAAATTAGAAAGCACAGAAATCGCGATGATTTGACATGTCCCCATATCATCTTTTAAGGGTTTAATACCCTTAGGGAGCCAGACCAGAAAAGGAACAGGTATTAAGTCGCCACTGTCTGTCACAGGACTCACAGGGTTGTAGCTACTTTTTGAATCGTAATAGGTAGACTATAAAAATTTTCATAGTGTGTATATGCCTGCTAGGTCAATAAATAATAAAAATAAAATAAAGTAAAACATTTAAGTGAGCCCCCATATTAAAAAATATGTAACGATTAATATTGGCTTTTCATTAATAAGTTAGGCTTTATAAAAAAAAACTTCTTCAATAGTATTTTATTAGTCCATTCTCAGATAAAGTTATGACTTCTAACTGACCTTCGCATGACTCACGCTCAATTCGTCAACCTCCCAAGCAGTTTGTTCTTAGAAGATATAAAACTTTTATTCCAAGTTATAAATCGTAGGTACTTATTTGATCCTGTGCAGCGCAATCAAGTGAATTCACTTATCGTATTGGACCATTATGTTAATGCTAGATACGTTAGATTTTTTTCTTTTGTTTTCAGATTTATTTCAGAAGAGTTGAAGGTAGTCAAGTAGTCTTATTACTTTTTTGAAGAGTAAACGGTGTTTCAAGTAATGCTGTGCTTTTTATGGGATTCGATTTTGTAAATATATGTATACCTGGGACCTAAACATAACTGGCGAAATGTGGGTATACAAATGGGTTCACCTCTACCTAACCCTTTGGTCGATTACAGGCGTGATGTTATGCATAACTAGGTTAATTTTGACAGCAGTAAAGAATGTGAAATATTAGAAGTAATTATTTAAAATTACCTATGACTTAGGTAGGTAATTAAAAATGAAGTGAGACACCAACCGTCGATTATCCCTGTATGCACTATGCAAGGACACCCAAGAACAACCCTAAACCTACCATTTGGTTACCCGAAATGACTATTGCCCCTGCCTGACCAACGTTTGCATATACAAGGATAAAATGGCAGGGGGTGACTTAAATTATTTACCATTTTTCAAGGAGTAAAAATACACAGAAAATTACCTTGAAATAAGAAAAAAACAGCTGTTCCTTTCATTTTAATCGTGTCGCACTGCATTTTTGTAGGCAAATACTATTTATTTTTTTAATTCGAGGTGTATTCCATAAAAGAAGTTTGGTTTTCATAAAACTTTCATCCCCTGACTCTGAATGTTCAGTTAATTAGTCATAACATCACGCCTGTAATCCCCGAAGGGTTAGGCAGAGATGTACCCATGAGTACACCCACATTTTGCCAGTTATCTTTTTAAGACCCATGTAATAGGGGGCGAGCCTATTGCCATTAAACGGGCACAAATCCAGACCCCGAGGCTGCTACTGAGTACCTAATTCCTGATGGAAAACCCAATAACACTTTGCCCGACCCGGGAATCAAACTCCAAGACCTCATGCTCAGCAGTCGCGGTTTGCGACCGCTAGACCAACAAGGCATTCAAGTAATTAAAAGTCAGCTTATAAAAAACGTAAAAAAAATTAATGCCTATTAAAATAATACTAAATTATGCAAGTTGAAATATTATTATGCTACAGTAGGTAGTTGTTTAACTTTGCAAACTAAAGGTTCACCATACATTAGTTATTCGTACCTATATCTTGCATGAGAACAACAAACTTGCACTGCAAATATTATACCAACTGAAGTTGCAATGGTTACAATATTTTCTGAACTATTAGAATAATGTGATTATGAATGCAATAAGGTTCAAGTTTGTGCACATAATATGTGAATTTTAAAACGTAAGCTGTCGGATATTAATAAATGATAAAGTGTTTGTGTTTATTTTGAATTCAACAACGCTGTCGATTCTATTAGGCACGACCTAAATCTTTTTCTCTCTAATAAAACAAGAAAGGGACAGACATAAATAAGAGCTGTTAATTTAATTGAAGTTAACTACATTTATTCAATAAAAGTTTTCATATTTCTAACACGTTTTTTTATATGTGTTGAATTAAACGACGTAGCTCAGGTTTTATTAATTATTTATTATAAAACTAGCATATAGTTACAAAAGTAATACACGGTCGCTTGATGTCACGTTTCTTGTCTACACTTTCTGAGTTGTCTTCTATGCAATCTCAAAGTTCCTCATGTTGCAAATAGGTTTGCATTGCAAAACGCCAGGTTGCATAGTTTTCTCGGCCAGACAGCTTTTCAATGAATGCGGGAGTATTATTTAATGCCATTATTAACAAGATAACTCAGTTCAAACGCGTAAATACTTTGCAAAAGTCCAACAAGAAAACACGTTCACATGAAAAACGTTTCGTTTTTGTTTCGTTTTCGAGGTTAGGTTCACTTCAATGTTTTCGATCACTGATTTTACGATTATATTTTGCACTGTTTTTATTTCTGAGCTTTTCTGGGCCCATAACCTGTTGAATTAAACGACGTAGCTCAGGTTTTAATAATTATTTATTATAAAACTAGCACGTAGTTATAAAAGTAATACACGGTCGCTTGATGTCACGGAATAGAGAGAGACAGTTATATGTTAGAGCGAGAACATAAATAGGCGCATAATTCAAAAACAGAATATTACATTCAACAATATGAAATGTTATTTCCGCACGGGAAATGTCTCCCGTATCGCGACCGCGTTTAAAAACACACTTACACTTAGATATACAAACAATCAGACCCGGAACAACTACCTGTAAGCCATCTATATATTTGTTCCGTGTGGGAATCGAACTAGCGACACACCGTACAACAGCCAATCATAAGCTATGAACGTCTCACTACCTAAATTCCGTATATCTTCCGTATGTACTCGGTCATAAACCCGGATACCCCAGCTACAGTATAACTAAATCTAAATAACACAGAAAACCTTAACACAGCTACTAGCTACCGATACAGTACGTTTTAATTTCATGCGGTTTCATAAAATTTTATCACCCATTCAGTACAAGCGATTCCAATTATACATACATACATGTTGTTCTGTTTGGCAAAGAGGAAACAAGGGGGATATTAGCTGTAGCCGTCTGTCGGCTTGGCGCCCCCAGCCGAAACAATGATTACTAGGGGAGGGAATAAAAGAAACGGATGCAGAGCCTCCTCATATTATTGTCTTACTGAATTTGCCGACGTCATTTATTAGCTAGTAACATAAAACATTTTTATGGGAAGTGATATGAGACTCACAATAGTTGGGAGCTCTTTGTCGGAATAAGAACAAACGATTTATAGACGAATATAAAATTGTATTGCTTCACAACGTTTCGTTGTTTTTGCTTATTCGTGATGTGCGTAACAAGATTTGGGTGTTCAGTAAATTTTTTCCGTAATAAAACTGCTATACGAATTATTTTAGATGGAAGCGAAGTACTCGTACTTTATATGACTACGATTACATTTGATTTTTCGTTACATTTTCGGAGCTAAAGTTAGGATTCTGCATTTGACATTTTATTTTGTGTGTAGATACAAAAAATATTGTGTGGGTTCCTAAAAACTTCTGTGGGAAAATCTTTTGATACAAAGCTTATATTTTTAAAAATACCCCTGCCTCCAGCCACTGAGTAAAATGTTTAATTTCCTGGAAAAACAACCATAACAAAAATAATGAGAAGAGTGCGGTAATTATTACCTCCCCAATTGTAACGTCAGTTTGTGAGACAATTTCTTCCAATTAGACATAGAGACATTTTGAATAAGGGACAGGAAAACCCCTATAGGGTTTCAGTATCGCACTAGTGGGGAGTCGACATGGCGTGCGACAAGTGACAAGTCGCGACGTGCACGGATAAGCAACCGCGAGGATGAACTACTGCGAGCTTGCGGTTTTGATACTTGCGAAAATGATGCAAGAAATAATGTGGATTCAGAATTGTTAGCGGAATATATTAATTTACGATTTTGGGAGTCGAACGTTGCTTTGGTTTGGGTACGTTTAATAATTGAAAAATACCTACCACTTACTAACATTGGTTTACGTTTTAAAATAACAGTATAACATATTAAAAGGGGAAAAACTAAACAAATTGTTTTAAAACCACATACCTACTAAGTGTATGTAATGCATGCTAATTACAGTTTTCACTATCAGAAACAATAAACATAACCTGTTACTCCATATTTAAGCGTATCATGAAATTACAAATCATGTTATCACGATGTTAAATAGGTGGAGCGCTTGCAATTGCATGTCTATGGGGAATTATGCATTACGTAAAACAGTAATACGTGTTACATACTCATAAACGAAGCTTCACAAAATAAATATGATTGCGTTTGTTACATGCGTTTGTAATCTGTAAATTACATGTCCCACTTCTGTTACAAGCTTTTACGTACATTAATTAATATGCGTTTAGAATACCTTTCACATACATAAAATGTAGTGTAGTTAAATTGAAGGAAAGGCGTTTATTAATCAAATTGTAGCTATAGAGCCTCGTTTAGATCTATAGAGTCATTACAATTCATCCATTTCCAACAGTTACCAAAGAATGTAGTTATTTTTTTATATATCGTACTTGATGATTTTACTCGGTAGGTAAATATTTATAAAACACTAGTGTTGTAAAGCAAAATAATTTCCAGCAACAGAAATAATATTTAATTCCAACAATACATTTCTCACAAAGTAACAAGTGAAGCTAATAAAAGTCTTTTAAAAATAAATCAAGTATCACGTCGGTTCACACCGCTATGACTAGACATTTTTACTTGTTCGTCCTCGTTTGACGCCCCGCGACAGTGCGTTTTCATTATATGCAGCTTAGTAGCTACGGGTAAATAAAGCAGCCCATATTGCCGACTCGGCTTATTCTCACGAATTCTATCCACCACGCCAGCACACCGACTATAATCCGCTTTTTACGATTCCACTCGTCGTACGTAGAATTTGAAATGAGAAAAATAACCTCAAATTCTTTGTGAGTTGCGGCTTTCGTGGTATGAATGAGTTCTATACAGAGAATATTTTTAGTCATTTCAAAAGGATGTTCTAATTTTTAAATTATAAAGGATTTTTGCGAAGGGAGGTAATTACATAATGTTGTACTTACTTCTGTGAGCACCGACTGACGTTATATCCTGAAAGCCGAAATCTGTTATTTGAATCTAGGTCAACAAAATACGAAACATTTTTGTATAGAAAAAAGATGACATTAATTAGCGTGACTGCCAAGTTATATTCTCATCTCCCATTTCAAATCATATCTCATAATAAAGATAATATTTACTTTGAAATTTGAATGACATTACACTAACTTTTCCTAAGCATAATTTACAACTTAAAATAAAATCTTGTTCTACCATATCTGCTGAAAGCAATGCATGTATTTGAGTAAAACATTGTGCATAGAAAGCTAATGAAATACCTTCACACATAATATTTTGATTTAATTGATTTTTAAAGGTCTTTATTATCTTATCTTCGAGATCTTATTCTAATTGTGTACAACTATATAAATGTAGCAATCATAGGCTAAGCTTACCTTCACAAAAATTTCACACTGAGATTACTGTTATTTTCTTCATTGCATGTTAACGTCATAAAGAAACATAATATTGTTAAAAAGCACAGTCTTAGCACCGACTTTAAACGTAAACCACCACTGCTTACCTAGTAAGGTAATGCACCTAATTAATACAATGACTAATTTATGTGCACGTTAAGATATACTACATTACTAACAGTTACTTTATTTACATTTGTCATATTAGTACTTCAAGTCCCACGTAACGAGACACAATTGATTATCTATTATTCTGAAAAAAAAAAAAAAAAAAAATACCGGTATGACAGCCGGGCCTTGAGTGATTGAGTAAAACAAAGATTTTATAATTCAAAATTGTGGGTAATATGCATATTTTATACGTTATTGCTACGACGTCCAAAAGAGGGCAGCACGGTTAGTCCGGTAGTATGTAGATATATCATCATAATCATATTCGCCTATAGCCGTCCACTGCTGAACGTAGCCCTCCCCCAAAGAGCGCCATCCATCCCGGTCTTGGGCAGCCCGCATCCATCCGCTACCCGCCACTTTCTTTAAATCGTCGGTCCAGCGGGGCGTCCCAACACTACGTTTGCCTAACGTGGATTTAGATATAAATACACAATTACACATTATATTATTATCCTTAAAGTAAGTACTAACAACGATTTCACACTACCAATAAAAGTTTCTTGTTCTAACACTGGACTAATAAAAGGATTAGCAAACCAACTTTGTTTTACATCCCGTGTCAATCAAGCAACTACCC
The DNA here is from genome assembly GCA_949316365.1 of Hoplodrina blanda. Classification (NCBI taxonomy): domain Eukaryota; kingdom Metazoa; phylum Arthropoda; class Insecta; order Lepidoptera; family Noctuidae; genus Hoplodrina; species Hoplodrina blanda. Next base: position 12,395,474 of record OX438579.1, on the reverse strand, counting down.
TAATCCCAAGTAAGTAAATCATGTCCACTTAGGTAAGCTTCTGGTGCTAAAATGAACAAACTTTCGTCTTTATGCTTAATACGGGGTGTTAAAGATACATCACATTGCTGTTAACTATGCGTTCTACTCATCAAACTAGTTAACAATGAGCAAAACTTGGTACCTTCGTATTTGTAGTGTGAAAAATTACTGCTACAGATAAACTACTATAACATGGCACGCCCCTCCATATTACTATTTCAAATGTGTAGTCACATCCGTATGAAAGAGTTTGTATGTAGTTTTATTTATAATTGTCTTCAGTAGCAGGCCGGCAGATTTGCTTGTCAACTAATCATAAATAGCCGATCGCGCAAGACAACGCACCTGTCATTTTCATAGAGTATGTCAGTGCAGCACCATACTAGTAATAATGAGTAATTAATGACGCCGCTAGTCTAGCAACAAATCGCTGGTTTGTTTTTGTTTCGGAAACCTTCTCAGTACGCACACATGCGTTGTGTGTCTTTTAAATACTTTCACAAACACTTTCAAACGTTTTGCATTGTGGAAGGGCGCGCCAAGTTATTGTAGTTTATCTTTAGTCGCATATTAACTACTATCTTCTGCCCGCGACTTCGTCCGCGTCAAAGTTGATATATTATCCCACGGGAACCGTACATTTTTTCGAGATAAGTAGTAGCCTATGTACTATTCCAGATTATAATCTATATGTGTGCTAAATTTCATCCAGATCCGTTCCGTAGTTTTAGCGTGAAAGAGTAAGAAACATCCATACATCCTCACAAACTTTTGCATTTATAATATTAGTAGGATTTAAATATGGGGGTGTCTAGGATCTATTACTGAATCCGTGGTAATAATCTTTGTTACAATGTGTATCCACGAATGTATCCACAGTGTATCAATACTTACATATACAGAAACTATAGCATTATGTTTTATAGCTACAGCTGTAGCTTATTATTAAGCTACTAGTTTAAAAAAAAACTACCCTTCTAAACCACACATAAAACCTCAGTGGAACTGAAAATCAAATCTTCGGAACAATATACGAAATAATAGGAAAATAATAAAACGGCTGGTGTTAGCCCGGGGTGGGAGTGCGGGACCTAGCCCCGATCTACAGTGTCTCTTATTTCCTGAGGGACGACCGCGTTATGGCACTACAGACGCACCTATCACAACCTGAGCTGTTGGCGGCACACGTGGCAACTTTTTGTGGTGATACTGTTGCGCAACTGTTTCTCGGAATTGTCAATTTAAACAGACATGATACAGCGTTGTTATCGGCGATATAAATACGATCTCCTTTAAAAATATTCAGTCTTTGAAGGCCATTTATTTTGTGTGTTTCTATCTGTCAGCTGCATTGTGATTCTTTTTGTTTGATTTTTCTTTTAGGCATAGTGTACGCCTTACAAATGATTTGTAAGGCGTACGTACACTATACACTATATACAAAAAGTTGACCCACAATTTTTGGGCAATATATACATTGCATTGTGTTTGCATTGTGCATAATAACATCATTTATGTTGAAATGGAAATAATGCTGCTTTGAAGCTCACACTTTTTATTACGTCAATAAATAATTAATATGCATAGGTTGTAATGATATAGATTGGAAGCTGAATTAGGGTAGGTTTTGACGCTAGCCTACGTACCAAGACGAACCATCAACATCAACACTTCAGCAACAAAAAGTCGCCAAGTGTAACGACTATTTAATAAAGAAACCGATCTTAGCTACATCCCGCAAACGCGATTCCATTCTCGCTCCCCCTTTCGCCAATGTCTATAAAACAAGCTCTCTACTATGTAACAAAGCTAGCAAGTAATGTTGATCTCATATCGGACAGAAGATGGGGTATTTATTTATATAAAATATAGCACTCTCCCCGCGACTTCGTTCGCGTCATTTTTCTTACGGATCCCTAATTTTTGATAATAAAATATAGCCTATAGCACTCAGTGATAACGTAGCTACCAATTTGTGAAAGAATTTTCAAAATCGGTTCAGTAGATCCAAAGATTACCCCCTACATACAAACTTACAAACATACAAACTTACAAACAAATGTTACCTCTTTATAATATAAAATATGATGCGCTTTTGTTTTTGTTGTTTATCTGTTTTCGGTACGAAATTGGTATTTGTTTTGAGTAACCTTAAGATAATATAAGCTTGTTTATATAGGAGTTTTATTTAGTTTTGCAACTGTTATGAGCGTTTATTTCACCCTAAAGAAAGAAAGAAAGCTAAACTGGTAATTCACGCGAAAATGACATCATTTCATACAAACTTTCAAGTCCATATGTTTCGAAATGAATAAACCGATTTTAATGAAACTTCCTACAAATAAGCAGGATACACAGGTCTAAAAACAAGGATGAGACAAAAAAAAAAAATGTGTTACAGCTAAATCGGAGCGAATTTAAGTTTTCCATAGAAATACAGATTTCCAATATCTTTAAGACATTTCAAAAATATTCTCAACTAACTTTTCAACCAATTTAAAATTATCCCACCCTTCACTCACCCACTACTAATCAGTACCTATAGGTACATGATACCTGTATTGTTCTTCCAAACTTTCAGCTCATCAATCAAGCTGAGGGCCGGGTGCTTTATAAAATGTTGCCAACTCCGCAAACCTTGTGGGTAGTTTGTAGTTATTAAAACTTGTTGCCTCTCCAAGTTCCTAACGACGGTTATTTGGAAAATGAAATAGGGGTACTATGTACAGTAGCGGTCATAAGTGGAGTAGCAATCTACAAAGCAAATCGATTGACACTTTGGTTAAACTTACCACCTTTCGACGTCGTGTGCGAATTTTGAGGTGTACTTACGTAGGTACTGTGTTATTACGTTCAAAAGTGCCTTATAATGACCAAATTATATAAATGCTTTGACTTTAACTATAACTTTGAATACATCACTTATACACACAGATGTAGAGTATGGCCCGTACCCCGTGTTCACAGCAATTCAAACCTTAGCATGCTACTGCACTTATGGCCGCAACTGTACTTTGAAGATGTATGTAGTTTGTACGAGTACTTACTGGAATTGTGTATCTTTATAATAAAACTAGCTGCTCCCGCTTTACGTTACGTCTTTGGTAACTGCTCCGCTTCCGTAGGTCGTAGCGTGATGTTTTATAGCTTATACTATTCCGTAGGAACCTGGCTATTATAAACAATAAAATTTTTTCAAATCCGACTGGTAGTATTCGAGATTAGTGCGTTTAAAAAAAAACAAATAAAAATCTCAGTAGCTTTTAATTATAAGTACCGATACAAAAAATCATGGTTTGTACTCTTATCTGCTTAATCCAGAGGAAGAGGTGGGTTGACCTATCCTTTAAAAAATAATAAACAATACATGGATACAAAAAAAATCTGGACTTATAATTTTATTAATGCAAGTCTGAAATCGCCAATTTATTAATCATGAGCAAGCATGATGATCAATTTTCCTGCCTTCTCTTTATGAGAAGACTCTTAACTCTACAGTGAGACAGTAATACGTTATTATTATTATATTATACCTAAGTAAAATCTTTTAACGTAACATCAAATCGGAAGATACCATTAAGTCGCAAACAAAGTCGCCGTCAAAAGTTATATTGTATCGAATCAAAGTTAGATCTGTACAATAATGGACCGGATATCTCCCGATATCCCGATAAAGTAGTGGGGACAATGATACAAGGAATGTTGGGAATTTGGGGGAAATAAACGCATTTGCTGTGGTTCACTGATTGTGAAGGGAGCTTGGTAAATTGAGTGTTGTTTTGTTGCGTAACTGATATGTCATAGTATTATGTAGTTTCAGTTTGAATAATAAATATTTAAAAAATATTTTTTAAAAACAAGCTTTAATTAAAATTTATTACAATATTGAGTAATGGACATTGTATTGCCATTAGAACTAAAGGTGTATGCAAAATTTTAGCTCCATCGGATAACAACAAATGGTCGAAAAATAGTTTGCAAATTTTTAAGGACAACTTACTTGCATAAATACTTACATATGAACAGTCAAGCTAAATAAAAGCTTGTAATAAAAGCTTTTTTGTACAAACGGATTTTTAATTTACTATAGAATCGTTCAGGAGGTAAAGTATTTATGAATATGAGCAATGAGACTAACACTAAAATAAAATAAAAAATTCTGCTGTTACAGCGATTCGCTACACTGCTGTTGTATCAAATATTTGTATGGCCTACAGATAGTTGTTCCAGGTTCGGCTGTTTGTATAATTATATGAGTTTATACGTTTGTAAATGCACCCACGTTACAGTAGAAAATCAAGTGGGGCATCATTTTTATATTTAAAAAAAAATTGATAAGGGTACGAAGGAACTGACGTAATAACATCTAAAATAATAAACAGTTCCAATTTTTTTTAATGTACTGCAATGCTATTTTAGAAGCCGACTTCTGAAACAGATTGACGTAATCAAATACAAGTATTTCCTCCCAACTGCCTCTCATACTAGCTTTATATTAAACTATTACTATAAAACGTGAGTGCAAATAAACTGCAGTGTGGACCCACTATCGGGCGCAGCCCCGCTTGGCTAGTGACTCGTGAACGAGACGTTTGTATCACAGGCTTTCATCTTACGCGGCGACTGTTACAAATGATGGAGGGAGGCTGATGCGAACTACTCAATACCTACCGACTTTTCACTTAGGTCGTTTGTATTTTCATTTTTTGTGACGTCATCTTGTGTTGAGTTGGGTTAAAGAATGTGGTGGGTCTATAATGTGTAGCTAATCGTTCGTGACAAATGTTTGCGTTTTTAGTAATATCTCGGTATCGATGTCTTAGTTTTATTGCATCTGGAAAGTGTTAAATATTATTATAACTTTTTTTGTAAGATTGATCGAAAATAAAGTACTTACCTAAGGCCCATTTGTACCAATAACTTAACTCATATAAAGTTGTTAACACGGGGTTGAATTACAAAATGTTATAAGGAATGTTTTTGATAATATAATAAGTATACCTAGCCTATTACCACTCAAGGATGCCTAACAGTCCCTGACCTGACAGTCCCTTCCGCCCCGCCCAGGACGGAAGGACTCATTTGATGATTTTTACCACCTCAAAAAAAAAAAAAAAAAAGGATGCCTAACATAGCTTCTTTTTCAGAATCGGACTAGCAGTTGTCTAATAAATAACCTTAAAATATTGTTGTAACAACTTAGAGAATATTATGTAACAGAAAAATCTACATAACCACTGTCTACCTTGTTCATACATTTTACTGAAAGCCCATACATAAATACCTACATTTATACAGCACCATACAACTGCGCTGATCCATTAAGTGAACCTAATTTGTTCTCGTTTTCCTCTACAATGATGCACTTATGGAGCACGGATAATAACAGATGGCTGGCCCAGATAGCCAGCACAATAACAATGAATTTAGGTAGACAACACATTACCCAGGACCCGTAGCTAAAAGCCACTTTAAATTACCCTTTTCCCTAAATTGATTGTTATAAATCGCACTAGCTGAAATGCAGCTGATGCTGTTACTTTGTATTTATTTTTCAGCAGCTAAAATGTGTTTAAGATTGAGGTCTGATTTATCAATCGACAGATAACTTTTATTTGTAGTTATAGTAGTTTTATAATTATAGTCTCTTTATATTATAGTCTATCATTCTTTATAGATATTATTTTTTATACAAAAAATATTTTTCAAACAAAAGTTATTTTAACATTGATAGCAAAATGTGCGTACCTAAAATAAGTGTGAAAATGACTTTTTAAATGTTGGGTAGGTAAATTCAGTAACTGCATCATCTGACGTCTAGACGGAACATTCGCGGAGCAATAAAACATGACTGGAGCCTAAACGTAAAAAAAAAGAAAATTTAATTGCGAATGAGAAAGTAATTAATCGAACATTAGCATCGCTTTATAAATAAAATTCGAATTTTAAAACAAAATCTCTAAAAGAAGCCTAATCAAATTATTAGCGCTAATCCAACAAAATCATTCACATTGCTTTTATTTGTTACACAAAATAAAAGCAATATTTCAATCCCGTATCACATAAATCCAATTCACGGCGCGAAATAACATTTCGAAACCTCAAAAGAAACCATAAAATGGCTTCCTTATTTCTTCAGAATGACCTAATCTGAGATATTCCTTGAGATAAACTTCTTTCTGATAGGTTACGGGCATGAGGGTATTTTACGGACTGTGCACCCCACACCAGGATTCAATTTAGATCCTCAATGTGATAGGGCCCAGACTATCTAAACAACATGGCGGACTATTTCAGTAAGATTGAAAGTTGACGGACGTTAAATAATTTTATAGTTTTCAAGGGAAGATTGTGTCATAAAGATATAGGAGATAATGTTCTTTAATCGAATTAAAGAAAATTTTGGTTAGTTACCGTTTTAAACTGAAACTTTTGAAAGGATAAACCAGGGCGGGGCCACTTTTCTCTCTGAGAAAATTAAACAAAACCTTAATAAAAATGATAGCTGTCAAATTAATGACAGCTGTCACTTTTATATTTGTCAAAATTATGACAGAAAGACAATCTAACCGAATGCAGCTGAATCCTACCAGTATTTTACATGGAGCGACTGCCTATCTGACCTCCACAACCCAGTAACTGGGTAATAAGATAACCCGTCCACTGACTACCAAAAAAAAAATTGCTTTAGGCTATATTTTAGCTACATAACTTCCATACAGAAGCCGGTTAACAATAAATCAAGTATCAAATAGTGTCAAACCACATAACCACATTTCGATAAAGGCAACATACATAACATAAAGGTGCTACATTCTATTTGACATCCACATGGGTGAGGTCGCGGTTTAAAGGCTAATTCAGACATATCAGTGCAGCCATAGTTCCGGCACCGTCCCGTATCAGTGATAATAAAGATTCACACTTAACAGTGTCCAGCACAGTTCCGGCATAGTACCGTATCAGTGATTTAATGATTATTATTTATAAGAAACGCGCCGACATGGCGGCACTAACATTGAGAGCACTGTGTCGTCACTGAAACTAATAGGTGTGAATGTGCGTCCATAGAGAATGTATGATAGAATAATTTATCACTGATACGGTACGGTGCCGGAACTGTGATTTCACTGATATGTGTGAATCAAGCTTTAAGCCAGTCCGTAATATTTGGTGACTTGACCAGTAACCATAGTAGCTCTACATAAAACAGGAATCGCTCGAACGCACCGTCATGCACATTTAGGAATTACTTTGAACATTTTAATAGTTCTGAAGCAACTATTTACTAGCCTCGGCCAGGCAACAATGAAACCCATTTCCTATAATCGTAGTACTTCGCGGTACTATAAACAGTTGCTTAGTGGTACTATAAAAAGTCAACATAGTTTTCTGTACACGCACCTTGTATAATAGTCCAAGATCTGGGTCGCCAGGTTTACTTCATTTTTGCATGGCTGAAATTTGGATAAACTTTCCTTTTGGCTTTGGAGTTGTCGGGCAAATATTTTTTTTTTACTTTTCCCCACACTAAAAATTTTCTCCTGTACCGTAGATGCTTTTACAAACAGCCAGACCCAGAACAACTATCTATAGGCCATACAAATATTTGCTCCGTGCGAGAAGATCGAACCCGCGACACGCACCACAGCAGCCAATCGCTTAGCCACTGCGCCAACAGCGCCGTCAAGTACATAAATCGACGACGATGCTTTAATGACGTTGGAACGGCTACGAAAAACGTTTTTTTTTTCAATACACTAGCTCGTAAAGAAGTTCTTATTGTACCGAATTTTAAAGTCATTATGTAGCGTACTACTCACGCGTGCTTTTTACATTACACTACCTTACTAGTGCGGTGCGGTAGTGCGGAAGAAATCCTAGTGTGGGGAAGAGATTTTCTTAAAACAAATAACAAACTGGATAGCAGTACCTACATACATACATAGAATACCTGTAACTCCTATATATACCTATAATGCTGTAACGTAATCAATATGCTTGAGGTTTTCAAGAGGTTAGGCAGGCATTGATATCTGTTGAACATAATATGCACAATGGTTAGATACTGACCGAATTCGGTATCCCCCAGTATTTGGGTTAGAGAGGTCAGATTTCAGCAGCTACTATTGAAATACTGATGTTCTGCCGCATCTGGTTAGTATGGAAGCTGAGCTAACATAGCTGGGTAAAGGCTAGGCTTATGCAGATATATTGTGGGTAGGTAGGTAGGTAGGTACTGAACTTGCTTGGCTCTCTGCTGCACTCAGTAGCGCCATTTTGCAATTCGTTTTCTTTTGTATTTAAGCCCCGACGCCAAAAGAGAGGTGTTATAATATAATAAGTTTAACTTGTCTGTATGTGGTCGCATCGTATCTCCTAAACAAATGGACCGATATTGATACGGTTTTTTAGCACTGTAGTTTCGTATGTGGCTTTTTATCCTACATAGGTACCTACACAAGACAACATTAGTATTAATTGAAATTAACCCTTTCAATTTAATTATTATATTTTATTAAACTTACGTTTGAAAAATTCTAAATCTAAGGAAAGAATAAAATCCTAACTGATGTTATAAATGCAAAAATAACTCTGTCTGTCTGTTACACTTTCACGACTAAACCACTGAAACGATTTTGATGAAATTTGGAGCACGGTAAGTCTGAACCCCAAAAAGAACATAAGCGACAATTACGCGGGCAAAAGTTAGTAATTATTATACACATATACCTAATAAACATTTAAAAGGTAAATTTTGATACTTCCATACTGTACAAATTATGCTGAATAAGTGCAATTCTAACGAACTCATAACTAAAAAGTATCCATAATATTCACAGTGAAATGGACAAAATGGGGTTATTCCGGACATAACATTATTCCAAGACCTAAAAGGGATCCGAACAATATTTTCCTGGGAAAAAGACGTCTACATTTTCGGAGCAAACACCCGAAACCGCTACAAGGGATATGTTTCTTTATCTGTCAGTTTACATGAAGTAAATCGGTAGATACCGCCCTAACGGCACTGCGGCCGCGTTGTGGTCCATTCTATTATCCTAACGACACCATATTACGTTTACCCAAAAATGTTTATAGCACATACGACCATTTGGAACCCGACCTAATCAACCGACGCCGCTCCGGTGGCTGTAACTTTTTCTATACACGCCAACTTACATAGCATAATGTGTTTGTTGAGGGCAGATAAGACAATATAGGGCTGAAAATAATGATGTTTCAGTAATTACTGACTTAATATTGACGTGTTTTTATGGATATGCGAAGATAGGGTTTAATGCACAATTATTACTGTATGTACCTAAAGAGAAGGGAGTCTTAAAACTTTTTTGGTAATTCATTTGAAGCCGTTACCTTTGGATGACATGGTTGGCGTAGTGGTTGAGCGATTGGCTGCTGTGCTTCGTGTGGCGGGTTCGATTCCCGCACGTAAGAAACATTTGTAAGGACTACAGATAGTTATTCCGGGTCTGGCTGTTTGTTTTATTTATTTATGTATTTAAACTTTATGCAACAAAAAAGTACAAAGGCGTTCTTAATGCTTTTATATATGCACTAACTTGCGCACCCACGATACAGGAGAAATTTAAATTCCAGGGGGCCTACCACAACCTCTTAAAACAATATTATTTTAATATTACTTTGTAATTTCTGTTGTTGCATTTTCAACTCTCGGCGCTGATCCGAGCGTTGAAAATCCAACAGAGCGGAGCGCCCTGCTATGTGATGAGACCACGATCCTTCCTAAAAGTTAGTGAAATTGGTTTCAAGTTACTTGTGAAAATTTGAGTCCATTTAAAAACGTGGTTTTTTATAGGTTTCGAACACAAGTGCATTCGTAGAATACCACGAATAATCCAATTCAACAATATTGTATGGATACGTGAAATCTGTTTGGAAATAACAGCAGAATACCGAACATTTGGATATTCCTGTTCCTGAAACCGATTTTATTTTTCAGTTTTCTTTTTTTGCTCTTTTAGCGGGATAACATAGAATCTTTTTTTTTTCGGAAAGTGTTTTTTGCCGATCCAGGCTGAAATTTTAAAAGGAATAAAAAGTCAGAAAAATATTTTAGAAATATCACACAGCGAAAACAGAAAAAATGATTATTGAAAAAATCTGTCATATTTTTATCTACTGACCTCAGTAAGCTTAAGTGCTTAAGCTTGAAAATCCATACCATTATCCACCACATTAATTGAAACTTGTGAACGAAGCAAGTACGTATTGCTTCGTTCACAAGTTTCAATTAAAATATACAACCTCTCAGCACCCTTGCACAGAACCATCAAAAGCAAGCTGCATCAGCCCCTTTCCAAAAATATTCACTTTAAAAAAACCTCCAATATATTTAACGAACCGGGTTCACCGAACGGCCGGCATTCACGTAGTATGACGCTTTTACATCATATTACTCTCGCATTGAACGAGATTGATGTGTGAAAAAAGCTCTTGAAATTGGTAAAAAGGGAAGGCTAAGTGTTAGGGGGCGAGAGCATAGATTATGAAGGTATAGAAGCGAAACTCCTGTTCTGGTAACAGGAATTCCGCGTTCTATATATCCTTTAAAGTTTAAGGGCGTAAGAAACGTTCAGTTAAGTCAGAACTATGACTTAGCACTGGTTTTTCGGATATCAGTCTAATTACGTTCCTACTATCGATCATCGTCAAAATTGTCAACCCTGTAATGGGTTCTATCACAAGCCTGCTGCCCTACCATGAACTCTTATTGCGATCCAAAAAACTGAATTGTTCTTCAAATAAGTCAATATAACGCATCAATTTATGTCATTTATTGACGTATTTTCTCTTATCGCGATCCAAAAACTGAACTGTTCTTCAAATACGTCAATATAACGCATAAATTGATGCGTTATATTGACTTATTTGAAGAACAATTCAGTTTTTTGGATCGCAATAAGAGTTCATGGTAGGGCAGCTGGTTAAAATTTTGGATGGTGCAGGTGGTTGTGCACGACGAGTAACTAAAGAGGTGATGCATGTCCTATGATGGTGCTTCACACTGGCAATCTAAGGCCAATGATAGAACTGGACAGGTTGCTCAATACTGGTCGGACAAATTTTAATTTGACTTAATCGACATAAAAAGAAGAAGAACGTAGTCACAGGTATGCCCACAAAAATGTATACCTACATGTACAGTCAGAGAATTGTATTGTTGAGCAGTATGAAACACTACATCAATTTCTCGTAAGCCATTCCACACGAGTGACCAATAATAACAAAGTTAATTCGCTAATCAATCAAGTTCTCGTACCGCTTCTGTACGGTTTCCTTACTCTGTGTAGAAAGTAGATATGAGCGCCGCGCCGGCGCGCCGCCGTCGCCGTGAGTTCATGTCGACGCGTCGTCGCCGAGCGCAGGACGCGGCGCGCCGTCGCGACGAGTCGCAACTTGCTTTCTCGCTCGCACGCGCGGCCGACCGCATTAATAGGCTCCTACACAGTGCCGGCGGCATGGCCGCCGGCAACGCCGCGGTGCGCGGCGGCTTACAAAGCCGCACAAAGGAGCCGCTGGCATGGATGCGCGTGCCGCGCGGGTTGCAAGGACAGTTCGCTATGGACAAAACTGAAATGATGCTCGTGGTGCGCTGTGACGCTGAAATGGTGCACGCGGCTTTGTGCTAGTTTCTGCGGCAAAAGCCGGCGGCCCTGCCGCCGGCACTGTGTAGTGTGTGTAGGAGCCTTTAGTTCGCTAGTCGCTTCGCCACACTCGTAGCTCACGCAATCGAGTTGAATATTTTACCGAGTAAACGTGTATTATTGTGTGGTGTTAACGATGGCAGCAACTTCGACTACTTACTATTGATGTTTATAAAAGGAAAATAAAAAATATTTATGTGACCCCAATGAAAAATCTATTTAGATTTTAGAAGACTGCAAAATTGTAATTAACAAATAAGAAAAAAGCTTTTTTTGGTAACAACAATATGGTTTTCTTTGTTATTTTTAAAAATCTGTCACTGATAAAAAAAAAACTAAGGCCCACGGACGGCCACGCCGCGCCGCCGCGACGCCGCCGCCGCTGTGGAAATTATCAGGCCACGCCGCCGCCGTGAAATTGGCCATCGGCGCTCATATCTAGTAGAAAGTGATCGAAAAACGTAGGTCGCTACAATTTTGTCACGCGTCTCACTGAACAAATGTTCCCTCAAGATTCGGCTTAACTTATGTGGCGCACGTTTTATTTCGTGGTGAATCTTAGGTCGTATATTGTGTTTTATGCGTACGTAAGGTGATAACGTTCGACGAAACCGGCTTTTCGACTTGATTCTAGATTTAGGTTGGGCTTAAAAAAGAACCAAACAATACATTTGGTATTTGAAACACGTTTTATTTGGAACTTTGAGGTCGTGGACAATAGAAAATAGATGTTAAACACGGTACAGAAAAATACGTTTTCGACAAAATCGAACCTAGTCGTGAAATTGATAGAAAAAGGACTTGTAAGCAAAACAAAAAAGAAACGAATTTCAAAATGGTATTCCAACAAAAATGTGGTGTCCACACTTATTTTATAACGATGCCTACTTATTACTTATGTTACAAAATATAGATAGTACAACATACAAAGGCTTACTTTCCAAGAATGGACATTTATGACAAGCGTAAAATGACTCTGACAGCTAACTGTGCAACTTTGAAAGTAAAGCCGCTTCTTCATAGCGGTGAATGAAAACTTTTAAAGTCTAAGTGCAACATAGATTTAAAAACAGTTTTTTATACTGGGGGCAATACTACTCATGTTTAGGTAGGATCGCAATTAATCTAATGTCAGTCTCAATCTGTCAAAAAAACATTGACATGCTTTGACATTGATTCTCGCTGTGATAAGACTTGAATGCTACTAAATTTTGAACGTCATTTAATTTGTAGAAATAGCTTTATTGTACTGTATTTTGACGTACTTACAGTATATTTATTTATCTCAAAATCATTTATTGCAAATAGTATGTATATATTACAAGTCACAATCAAAAAGTATAAAATATATAAAATAAATAAAATAATTATCTATACACATCAAAAGTGTCTAGGGATCAACATCCCTAACAAATGTTAGGGATGTTGATCCCTAGACACTTTTGATGTGTGTATATTAATTAAGCTACAGAGTTTGTTTGTATGAACATGTTAATTTCCGAAACTACTGGTCCAACAAATTAAAAAGCATCTATGTTCGCGAGCCATTTTCCAAGTCGAAGACCGAATCTCATAGAATTAATAGTACACCCGTTCGCCCACATAGGGAAGCGGCTTAAATAAAGGAACGTGTCAATACGTCACATTGACGGTCAGAAAGTCTCGAAGGCAGCAATTACATCCATTGAAGCGACTGTATAGTAACATCGGACGAATCGATTGACTCCTATCAACACGTTGTAACTGTATTTTTCTTCACCTCCGACTTATGTCAATGTATTGAGTAATTCTCGTGTTGTTAAGATGTTAGAGGGTTCTATTAAAGTTGACGATGATTCTTTTGTGGATTGGGAAACGCTTGACTTGCTTAGACATACTTAGGTACCTATTTTATCAGCCTATGTTTGTTGCGTTACGCGTGGTCCGATTTTGATGTTTCTTACGTCAATCGATTTTTTATGTTATTTTTGATGAAATATACCAGTTATTTGCTTACCAAATGAGGAAAAAAACAGTAATTTTCTGCATTTTTAACTTAAGCTACTAAAAACCAAAAGTTGAACGAAGTACGTTTAAAAACATAATTTATTTGAAAACCCTTCAAGACTTAACTGCCGTGTAAGATGACTTATTACTATTTGTTCCGCTAACAATGTAACCGCAAAAACAAAAAACAAACGAAGACTACATACAACGTTCTGACTCATGACAGCCGGAAAGTCTGCGCGTGCAGTTTCGTTATTACCTCCCCTACAGTCTACACCCATTGGTCTATAGGGTTATTGAATCGGACGATAAGGTGCCACGGTAATTTCCTGCCATTTACCATCATTACTCTTCCCCATGATCATCTAATACCGTAGGGTAACCACACAAAAAGTACAGTCCCAGAAATTCATAAGAATTTTTCGTAAACTATTTCCGTCGTCTGGAATTATTATTGAAAAGTTCGGACGGATATGGCAGTTACAGAGGATTGAAATTGGTGTACTTATAGAAATTAGGGGTTGAAAGGGGCGAGGTCCAGACCTGACTACCTCAATTTTGTGGTAAGTGTTGACCTTTTGTTGAGGGTGTGGAAAAAAGTAATGTAAGTATAATATTAATATTATATTGTACAAAACACATAGTATTTGTCCAAATAAAAGATTTCAATCTTTGGGTATCGCCGTACTTATGTCACGCAAAAAAGTAGTATCATGCACACAAGTGAAAGAAACACATAAAATGACGTTTTCTTGACAAATCCAACGAAACAGAAAGACGCCAAGACGACGGTAGATGCGGCTACCTTTAATCTTTGTAAAATTCATAAAACATCCAAATAATCGTAATTCAGACGACACACCCAATCAAAAACCATAAACTCAAAACTATCCTTCCTCAACCATAAACTGAAGCAAGTAACAAGAACTGCGAAACTAACACTAGAACAATATATCAAACTAATTTGTCGTGCCGCGTATAAACAGAAGAGGACCAACCAGTTAACAAAGAGGGAAGTGGCCGAGACTATGGAAGATCGATTAATGCTCCCTAATTACGCAATTTCTGGCGATCTCTAATTGTGGTGTGGACCAGTATATTCTGCGTGACAGTACGTTATTTCCCTCGAGGGCGGTAAAGATAGCGGGACACGGTACATGTGAAAAATATACTGGAATCGTTGAATTTTTAAAATGGGAACTGTTTTTGTTTTTGAGAAAGGACATGGTTGACATTGGATTTGGGTTTGTTTGGAAAGTTGTTGATGCTTATGGCTACGGAATTACTGTAGGTATAGATAATTATTTTGGTAACAACGTAGATAACAGTCAAACGATTCAGTTATTTAATCAATTGGTAGGTATTTTGTAGCTTGTAATATTGTAAAGTTTAATGTTAAACATTTTAATACATCAATCAAATTTTATTACATTCAAACGTTTCTATAAATTGGAAGCCTACGAAAAAATCTTTGTTCGGGCAAAAAGAATTAAAACTATTTTTGTTTACAGCAGCATTAGAAGCTTTAATCTAACATAGACCTTCAATGCCCGAAAGTCTGATAGCTCCATAAAAACTAAGTACTTACACTACAAAATGTCACTATGAACTAATAATACTTTATCCACGCTTCAATCCCAAAAAAGACTCAACAGCCGCTTCTAGGAACTCGACATCTATGTAAGTAGCAGCTACGTCGCGCCGAGTACAGCGAGGCTAAAATTATTCACTGACTCGTCGCATTGTTCTCTCATACTTTATTTGTCTCAACTCTGGCAACACTTTACTCCTTTTTGTACCGTTGCGTGTCGCTTAGAAGGCTAATCCCTGAGCTTCTAATTTGTGATCAAAAATAAAAGATTGATCAAAGCAAATTTTCTTGTAGATTTTGTATTTGTGGAAGCGATACGAATTGGTTTTAAAGGGATTTGGATGAGGTATTTTTGTTGTTTCATTTGGGGGACGTTTTTTTTTTGGTATACCAAAGCTAGTAATAATAATACTAGCTTTTGCCAGTGATTTTGTACGCGTAAATTTCATGCCGCAAAATCTATTCTAACAGACGTCGCCTTTTAGTATAGGTAAAAATAAAAATAAAAAAAATAATATAAAATAAATAAAATAGTGTAAGTAAGTAATAATATAATAGTGTTCGAGATTTTGTGTAGTCAGTGGGTGATATTGTTTTTGTTATAATTAAAAAAAAAATTAAATTAAATTCATTTATTCTCAGGTAAATTACACCCATTGCCATACATAATTCAAATACAAATAAAATAATTTTAAATCATAATAAATACCAAAACATCAAATTAAATTACCAGATAAATTGAAATAAAAATAAATAAATAACTAAAATTTAGATAACCAGATAATATAATAAAGGGGTGAATTTTCAGTGTTGAGGTGAATGACGCCCGATACTTTTACTACTGGTGCAACCATCCATTGACAAAAAACAAAAACATAAATTATTTTAATTACATTTAACTTAAAGGTAATTAAAATAATTTATGTTTTTGTTTTTTGTCAATGGATGGTTGCACCAGTAGTAAAAGTATCGGGCGTCATTCACCTCAACACTGAAAATTCACCCAAAGACTGCTAGCTTCTACAGCACGCGATTTCATCCGCGTAGAAGTAAAGTATTGTACCATAAAACATATATCCTAGGACACTCGGCAATAGTGTAGCTTTCTATCAGTAAAATATTTTAGGTAATCCTACCAGTACGTCTAGATATTAGATTTCTCTTGAAAACAAACAAAAAAAAAAATAACAAAGTTTATATCTTTTATAGTAGGTATAGAAGAAAGTTTGCAATTACGATAATATGAAGATTTTGATGAGATAAATGGACATGATATTAATATTCATTTCCAAAAAAGCCTTAAATTCAATAAGTTTGGAATCTAGTTCTGTAACTTTTTCAATTATATCGCGTCAAAGTTATAGCTCTTTGATCCATCAGATGATGTGCAGTTAATAGACTATTTTATCGTTCAAGACTAAACTATGTGAAATGAAAATTTGTTAGTCAAAATGCAAATTAAACGCCATTACAGAAAGTACACAATATAATTTAAAATTAAAAGCTGACACTAAAATAAGATTAACTTAAGCTAGAACTTTTAGAAGTTTTTAGAAACATTGCATTTTATTGATTTCAAGTGCTGAATTTAATTTTATTTTCTGAGAATTATTGTGAAATGGGGCGTCAATGTACTTAGCTATTTAGACATTTAATTAAATGAAATTCGTTTACTAACAATAAAACACGTTTTATTAATACTGACTATGGCAAAGCCAACTAAACAGAAAAGCGATCTCAGGGACAGCTAGTTTCGAGAAAATGTAAGTTTTGTCAATATAGTTTTATTTTTACTTTATATATTGTTTTTTTTTTTGCTTATTAAATGGAATTACTTAAATGTTTTTTAGCTTAGTTCATTGTATGCATATTTTTGTAAGCTATTCCGATGCCATAAAAAACAAATATTCGGTTGGTTTTGTCGAGATATCGCTTTTGAGCTTACCACGACTATACCGGGCAGTACCGGGATAATAGGAGGAACACGTGAGGATTTCCTCACGTAAATAAAAAAAAAGTGCAGCTATTGTATTACAATTACGGAGCAGGTTTAAAAATAGGTTTTTAATATTTTCATATTAAAGAAATTGACACGGATTTTAACTAAATACTCACAAATTATAATTATAAGAACCACTCGTGTTATTTGCCGTGCTATTTATAACTTGGTTATATTAATCAAATACAATTAATTAGCCTCCATTACTATGTGCTTCACAAACACAGAGGTGTTGTGTTTGTCATGTACATACATAGGTACCCGGTTAGGGGTCAATTAAACTAACGAAGATCTTATTATTGCAGTAGTGTTATTCTGTGAAAATTTCACTCGGTAAATGTAGGTGAAGTGAGTTTAAGGTGACCTGTAGTGATGAAAGGACTCGAGGCTTTTAAACCTTTTTATATAAGACTAGCCTCGATTTTGAAGACTCGACTCCAAAAATAGGACTCGAGGCTTATTACTAATGTGAAAAAGCTCGAGTCATTAAAAAAGACTCGAGTCATTAAAAACGACTAACTAACTTCTTTACTAAAAGGTTCGAGGTTTAGTCGGTGAGTCTTTTAAGAAAAGGACTCGAGTCTTTTAACAAAGCGAGTCGTTTAATGTGAGACCATAATGATGTAAACTTCAGTGTATGATAAAAACATATTTATTACAGATTAGAAGATACTTAATAGTAATAACTTTTAATGGTACAGAAGATACCTACAAGCCCAATCATTGTAACATATTGTTGACGCGTATTTACGCGCGCGTCTCACGACTCGCGACTCGCACGACTCACGAACTGAGTCTTTTTCAAAAGGGTTCGAACCTTTTCGTTGCGCCTGAGTTTTTTAAAAACGGGAGTCTTTTTAAAAGGACGAGTCTTATGTTTAAGCCTCGAGTCGTGAGTCTTAAGACTCTTAAAAGGGTTAGGGTTCAGGGTTTAAGGACTCGATTGAGTCGCAAACCCTCATAACCGAGGCGAGTCCTTTTTAAAGACTTAAAAGACTCGAGTCCTTTCATCACTAGTGACCTGTCAATCCATAGGATTAGTGGGAATACTCACCTCAAGCTCATTTCACTTAAATTCAGCATTGGATTTTTTACTACAGAATAAACCAGCAGGTATCAAGATTCAGCATCTTCTTCTATGTTAGCACGAGCAACGACAATAGTCCAACACAGACATAAAAAAACAGTCAGTAAAATAAATTATTATTTGTATCGCTCAGGCTATCTGACTAAATATAAAAAATAAGCCAAAAAAGGCTTAAGGCTTACATCGGTCAAAAATTAAACTTCCTCAGTGTTAATGAAACATGAGATTGAATAACAAATTATGTAGGTAATACCAGCACGCAGCCCGAAAGTCTGATAACCAGTCTTACCTAGGGGTATCGTATTACCCAGTTACTGGATTTTGGAGGTCAGATAGGCAGTCGCTCCATGTAAAATACTGGTATTCAGCTGCATCCAGTTAGACTGGAAGCCGACCCTAACATAGTTGGGAAAAGGCTAGGCAGATGATGATGACCAGCATATTACTGTCCCACAGCGGGACAAAGGCCTCGCCTCGCACAGAGAAGGCACGAGCATTGATCACCACCTTGAGCAAAGGCGAATTGGCGATTTCAGACCTAGATTAATAATAAATGCAGGTTCCCTGACGATGTTTTCAGTACAGACTATAAATATGGAATAGAAAACGATACGTTGGTACTAGCCGTGCCCGGTTACCTTAACCACTAGGCCGTAACGACTTAAATGATGGCACCAATAAATATTTTATACACAAATTCAATAACGGTGAATTCAAGACCAGTAGTATGACATTTCATTGATAATCTAGTATTGAAATAAGCCAAGACAGAATCAAGACGTGTACATTATCATTTATAAACACGTCACCATCTCCAAAGGTTGAGATATAAATACAGAATTCAAATACCAACAATAAAAGTCAAAGTGAAATGTGGATCCTTCGAATAGTGAGTCTAAGAATACAATATTATTATAATAGTAAATAACATAGGTACGCCAAATTATATTAAGGGAGGTGCGCCGAGATCAGTTGCAATTCGCAGATAAAGTATGGTAATAATAAATTTGACGCGACTGCAGCAAAAATGTATTTACAGAATTATAACCGTCTTTTTTTTACTTTTCCCTTTACTGGGAATTTTTCCTGTATCGTGCGTGCAATACAACTCAGTTTAACTCTTCAAGTTCCGCAAACGTCATGTTTTTATGAATTAGGCACATTTACGGATTTCATTGCCCTCTAAATACCCGTAAATGTGCCAATTTAATTAATTAAGTTATTTTAATGATTAGTATAGTGTAAATACATAGGTACCTATGTATGTTAGTATCATGCCTATTTTTTTACAAGCTTTTATTTAGCTTGCACTGTTCGTATGTAAGTATGTAAGTAAGTTGTCCTTTAAAAATTTGCAAACCATTTTTCGACCATTTGTTGTAACCGATTGAGCTGAAATTTTGTATACACCTTTAGTTCTGATGACAACACAATGTCTAATACCTACTCAATATTGTAATAATTTTAAATTAAAGCTTGTATAGAAAAATATTTTTATGTATAATTTTATTATTGTTACCATACAACTCGATGCTGAGCTGCATATTACAAAAATCGTTGAAAATTTGAATTTCGTGGGATACGCTTTCGCCTTAGGAGCGTTCACACAAAGACTGATTTGCTATAAAATATATCTGGTTTTAGTGCATAATAAACTACACCTGTTTAGACGTTTCCAGTACTAAAGATAATTGTCAAGCACCATGAGGTCATTGCCCTTGTATTATGCGTGCGTATTGTTGCTAGTAACGTTGCTAAAATTGTTGTTTCAGCCATTGTTACGAATAGATACTAGGGTTGGCATGTAAGTTTAAACTATGTACAGTGTTAAAGCTGTAAGTAGGTATATGACTAATTTTAGTTCTACTAAAACAGGCTAATATTTCTCGAAGGTTGTAATGATTTTGGATGTTTAACGCTGATTAGTTTTAAAAATATTTTTTGCATAGGTTTGAGCTGTACGTTGAACTATTATTACTGGATAGTAATGTAAAATAAATAGATTATTATCATATCAATAGCCATCATGCTTGGCTTAATATAATGAGATACCTACAATCATCATTTTGCAGCTACACTTGATTAAACTCACGCAATATACGCATGAGTATAATGCCAGCTGAAACGAAAGTTAAAAACGGTATTAAAGATTCCATGTAATAAAAAAAATAAAAATGAAGTCTGGTTTAAAATTTGTGCAGCAATATTTTAAAGGTGTTTTATTAAATTATCGGCTTTCCATCACCTCTTTCTAAGTAGATCTTTTATAAAATAAAAATTAGGTGTTATATTATTTATCCACCAAATTCTCACCTACACTAGGTACAGCATTCTATCTAGGTTTGTTTATAGACCTAAATCTAGACGAAATAATGTCGACTGACCTAGAATAGCGAAGTGCGTCTAAAAGTCGTTTTTAATATGTCTCATCTATACAGTTCGTACTATCTACTATTCCTATTCATTCCATGTGACAGCCCTGTGTACTAAGACGCGTGCGTGGCGTGACGCGCAATTTATTGGCTGCCGTTGTAAGCCCTTTGTGTGCTCATCGGCAAAACAAACAACATGTTTTTATTTCATTATTAGCACTCTCATTATATGTTGCAAATATTTCCTTTCCATGTTTATTAACATCTACATAATAATATGCGTCGATAACAATGTTGTGTTAACTACTTCGGTGTTATTGGATATAGTCGATTATAAGATCAATTATTTTAATATTATGTTTATTTCTTTATGTAAAAGGTAAGAAATAATATTAATTTAAATATTACATCTAGTATTATTCAGTGTCCAGTAATTCTTCTTAAAAAAAAATGCGACACCGCATAGAATCTTCAGACATCCATTCCCAAGACAAGAAGAAGATTTTTGCTTAAAAGTAAAAAATTATAAGAGAAAGCATGATCGCTGTTTAACCTTTCTATACTCGCGCATTGGTCTGTGAGACCGACAAAACCCATTTTCGTAATTATTTTTATGCACGAAAATCCTAAGAAGTCGAGTCTCTTGCTAGCTGCCGGATTTGTTGCTAACTTCATTTTAGTGCTCGCCGCACGTTCGTGCGGAATGCACATGTCGTAGCATTTGGCGCTAATCGGTCCGTGAGACCGACGCGAGTATAGGTGCAACTTGCACCTATACTCCCATGATTGTTATGGTGAGGGTCAAAACTAGGCCAAACATAAATAAATATGTTCTTTGATATGTTGTTTATTACTATTTAGAAGTTTATTTTGTTTTTAAAAAGAAGTACAGATTTTTGGCTTTGTTTTCCTAGTACTTAGAAAAAAATCTCAGATTCGAAGACTGATTTGTGATAGACTGAAATTCAATAAAATAAATAACAAATTAAGTATTATTCATACTATTTTGTTTCATTATACCCTAAACTTTAAAATATTAATAATGTTTTTTTGATTTCATAGTAAAACAATATGTTGTAGGGGTGCAAACTATCGGTCTGTGACACCGTGCGCGAGTATATGTGTTACAAAAATTGGCGCGAGTATAGGAAGGTTAAAAAAAAATCTAGCTCTGACCAAGACTTCGTCTGCGCAGAAGAAAAGTTCGCCATAAAACAGCCTATGACAATAGAGTTAAATGTTCAGTAATGTTTTTTTTAAGAGGTACTCGGTGGTAATATTGCTTCCAGAGCTCGTTTTACAAACAACAAAACCTTATAGCAAACAAACTTTACCTCTTTGTAATGATAGCATAGGTAGATAAGCTCTACCTATTAATCTACTTTACCACCTAAAAGAAGTCATGAAAATACTCCTAAAGCCAAGTTTCTTGTAAACCTAGTCCAAATATGGTAAATTCAAATCTTACGTTACCCCATATTTCAATACGTTCAGCTTATACTCGCAACAAGCTACTCAATCATGTAAGAAATAGTTCGTGGAATCGATTTCATACAGCGGTTGTGACTTGGAGGAAACTTCGCGAACGATTTCGATAGAAAAACGAACGACAGTTGAATAGATTTGTTATATCGGAGAGAAAATTCTGTTTCTGAGTCTCGTTGAGGTAGGTATGACTTTAAAACTAACATAACATCACGCCTGTAATCCCCGAAGGGTTAGGCAGATGTGTACCTATTAGTACACCCACATTTCGCCAGTTATGTTTAAGCCCCACGTAATAGGGCGCCAATAGCAGCCTCGGAGTCTGAATTTGTGCCCGGTTGGTGGCCATAGGCTCACCCCTATTACATGGGACTTAAACATAACTGGCGAAATGTGAGTGTACTAATGGGTACACCTCTGCCTAACCCTTCGAGGATTACAGGCGTGTGTAGTACTAGTGAGTAAGTAGATTAGTAGATCGAAAGTGCAATCGAAGACAACGTATTATACAAACGACCTGTTATATTATTCAGAACAATTCGACAAAACGGAATAAACTTAAATAAAGAAAAAGCTCAAAGTAAATCTCCGCCATTATTCTGAACTACTATCTAGATAACAGAATTGGGAATCTTAAAATGTAATGGTCGAGAAAAACTTCTTTAGGCCCTATAAAATAGAGTTAGTCGCCATAATAGTGTGATAGCGGCTACTTACAGAATATCCCTATAAAACTACGGTCTTTTATCGTTCGACGCGTAAATTCCCGAATCCTTGGGGATTGCAATAAATAGCTGAAATCCTGAACTCTGACCACTGACATCGGAACCTGATACGACTTAGACAAGCCCCGCTAACACTTTGGTCTTGCTAAAAGTTCGGAATAAAACTTTTTACGTCTGTTCAATTTGGGATCAAATGGGCAATTGTCTTTTGATTTAGAACAGTGATTTGGTTAGTTCTTTATGAATAGATTAAAGCTATCTGTTCCAAATCGTTGATCTTCTTATCGGTTTTGATTTTAGGTGTCATTTAATTTTAATGAGATTACATGGGAGATAGTTTTCATAAATTAGTAGATAATGGCTTTAAGAAGGTCAATCATTGTTTTAATTTTGGTTTACCTTTATTATGCCGTTTTTATACCAATTTTGTGGCTTTGCTAGACGCATACGAACGGTCCGCAAAAAAGTTCTGAATCGTCAAATTCACAATTTTTCTAAATGTCTATTTAATAAATCCAATAATAGAATAGAATATAATTTAATTTTAAACGTTAACATCTCAACATTGACCAAACAGAAAGTTTCATACTAGTTTAATGTAGGTACCTCTAATCAACTTCTCAGCTTACATAGGTACCTACATTAAATTCGACTAACCTATCATACCTATTCAAGAAATAAAAGTCCCGAAACAGTTAATAGCTCTAAATAAGGCATTACAATTTAAAAGGCACCTTATTAAACTAAACTTTAAGGGTTACGTAATCTTTAAAAGTTGCCGACGGCGAGGCGTTGTTGGACCCTTGTCAGACCTTTGTTGAACTTCAAACATTTTGCCTCGCAACTTGTTCGTTTTCACCTAAGTTCTTTCATTAGTTAAATTTAAAGCTGATAATTATCTATTAACATGTTTTTATTGATACAAAACATGGTTGTGGCATTATTTAATTATTTATAACACAGATTCCTTTAAAATACAAATAAGAAACCATAAAACAAAGGCAACAAATGATAAGTTTAAATTATTAAAGAGTAAAAAAAGAAACATTTTTTGAATGTCTTATTTCAAAAATGATAATTGGAAATCTCTGTTTCCATGGAAAACTTATTTAGCTGTAATACAATTTTGTGATAACTAACTTTTTAGACCTATGTATCGTGCTTATGTGTAGGAAGTTCTATTAAAATCTGTTAATTCTTTTTGAAAAATAAAGACTTGAAAGTTTGTATGAAATGCCGTACGTCGTAAATACTCATAAGTTAAGTTGTTGAGACGTGATGTTAGCATTTAATAAAGAACTATAATATGTTGTTTTACCACAAACTAAAAGTCTGGTACGCCCGATAGGTAGATAGGAATGCTTGATAGAAAACTCATTAAACAATGTAAGTACCGAAGTGAGAGATGAGTCTGTAAAACTATTCCGTCGGTACCACCCCTAAAGTCTGGGACGGCGTTCCACAGAAGGTAGAAAGTATTTAAATAAAACAAGGCATTTTTTTCTCGACAGCGAACATAACGAGGTGGAATCACGATGCACTCGATATAACATCGCAACAGCTATTACCTGCCGGAGTTTGCGGAAAATCGTTATTGCTCACCGAATAAGGGTTAGGTTACAGTGGCGAAATGAAAATTGGATATGTATTTTTTCCGGTAATAAGAGTTTTCCTGGTAGTGTTTGGTTAGTGCAGCGGATATGAGATATTGGTTTTAGATTTTTCTTTTATTGAATAACAACGTTTTCAGCTTTTATTGTGATAGTCTGATATATCCAATTTTATGTTTTGTTTTAAATGAATATCTGCTTCCAAAATGCTATGAAAATGCAAAAGGTTTTAAACAATTGTAAATGCTCGTTTACACAAATTATATTTGTCTGTTTATTTCAGTCTTTAACCAAATAATTTTCTTTTTTGACTTTTCTTACGCTTTGCAGGAAATCGTCATTAAAAAGTTAAACTATTTTAATTTTACTATTTTACTGTTTAATTAATATTTTTCCACTCAGCCCAAACAGGCGTGACGCATTTTTTTCTAAATCGTTTTTAAATTAATTATTTATAAGTACTTGTAAACAATGACATCAAACGTTTTTGGACAGTAAAAGTATGTTTTTCCCGCTCAGTGTATCAATAAAGTAGCGGCCTAGGTATTTCAAGTGCACAACTGCTGAGCGTGCAACATAATACTTTCCATTGAAGGTGGAAGTGGTCACTTTGAGCACGACTTTGCTTTGCAAAAACAATATCTGTACAAAGTGAAGAAATATTGGGACATTTTCGACGGAAACTGTGGGGATGCATTTTACATTTTACAGTTTTGCAATTCCATTGACTATTATTTTGGACTGCGGCGTAAATTTTGTTTGCCTTTGTCGTCTGCAGCCGGAAGATACGTTTTGAGAAACGATAAGGACTGCCAAACGTTCGTATTGTAAATGTATTTTAATTGAAAATTAAGTCATTTCTTTAAAAATAAACATTTTAACTGCCATTGACCGCTTTTAGAGTAAAATAAATCTGATACTAACATCGTCTGTAATCATAAAAAGATTAAATAACATAACATCACGCTTGTAATCCCCGAAGGGTTAGGCAGAGGTTTACCCATTAGTACACCCACATTTCGCCAGTTATGTTTTAAGTTCCATGTAATAGGGGGCGAGCTATTACTTATTGCAAAGATTTAATATACACACGAAATGACCTAAATATGTCATACATACATTAAATAGTTTATTTCTGGATTACAACCATGCATGTGGTAGCATTTGCTATATTAGGAAGCTCATCAATTCAAGGAGACACAACATTTTAAAATCACTTTAGTCCACATACGGTTTACACTATTTTTTAATAATTTATGCTTCATTTTAAGTCGAAAAACGCATTAAAGACTTTGGAATTTTCATTGGCTTCTAAGAAAATGTCTAATCTTTACAACGAGACAGCTGCTTAACTATTTAGATACACGACGAACGCGGACACGGGACGACACTTTCAGAATAACATATCGTTTTAAATGCCGACTGACAGATGACACATTTCGACATTCTTCAACTTGTCGTTTCTGAAATACGCGCCGCTGCGCCCTTTTATATTTATTTTTGCTCGTCACCGTTTGAATCACTCGTCGTAAGAATAGAACTATATAACTTATTGTTTCAACCTTAGAGTCGAAATTGAAGTACCACAGCATAACCAAGCTGGCTATTTTCTACATAACACCCTTCACTTTAATAAGAGCAGACAAAAAGTCTGTTTAAATCTAATTCTTAAACACGCTAATGTGACCGATACGGGTTAGTGGACAATTAGTTAACACAGGGTAACACAATATCACTTTGGTAAACAAGAAAATTTCAATTCGGGTCACCGTGGGAGGAGTGTACGAGTTTGGTCGGTTAAATTGATATTTGGATAGGACGAAAAATAATATTTCTATGTCAGTTCAACAGTGAATATTTAATCACGCACAATTTATTGAGACCATTATATCTGTCATGGAGAGAGCATAAATATGTTGTCAGTTTATTAATACACATGTTATATGAGATGCTAAAGACGTACACATGTTAAACAAACGGTACTTCTTTATTAACTTTTTTGTAACGATTAACAATAGAACATGTTTATAATTACCGCAAACGCAAGCGAAACGGAGAGGGTGAGGCTTAAGATAATAGATCTGAGGGTGCAAATAATTCACGCTTAGCGTTTATACTGTTCAAATTCGCCAGAATGCGTACTGAGTCTGCAAAATAATTGAGCCATTCATAAGGCTCGTGATAGCGGTCCGGGGCCCGTCCCGGCACAATGACTAATAAGAAGTTAATCCGCAAATAAAAGTGGAATTGAAACAGAAGTGGAACGCCTTTGCGCGCCGTGTGGGTAGGCTAACGTCGATTTGTCTTTGTCGGCGTCACTGAACTCGTCAGAAATAGATTAAGCTCTCTCACTCCATCTAATGGCGCCTCATTTGTTTGGCTTTAAGAGAAAAATTGCTCTTAAACTCTACGATAGAATCTTGTCGATGAGTTTCGTTTGTTCGACTCAATTTGAACAACCGAATGCTCCAATTGCTAGGGTGCCTCCAAACCGAACGTGACATTGTTATCAACACTGGAATTAAAGCTTATTTTTTTTAAGTGTGCATTCAAATGTCATTGGCGATGTACTGTACTTACTAACAGGCTCTACTAACTTATATCCTCGTATTTTTTAATGATGTCGAATGGCAAACAAGCAGACAGCCCTCCTGATGTTGAGCGGTGAATGCTTATGCGAATCCCGCACTCCCGGCCATAGGCAAGGTGGAACACTACGGTGGATTTAGCCTGTAAGATTCCGGCCTCTCCGTCACCTCCTCGACGGAGGTTGTCCATGAGGATTTCAACGCGCACAAAAAAAGAGCCCTCCCGATGTTAAATGGTCACCGCTGCCTAAAGACATCTTCAATACATGGCGATGGCAATACAGATGTGTTGCCATCCAAGAAACAAATTGGTATAATTATCTCATGTGCCTGTGATTACCCATATTATAAATACATACTTAGCGGCAGAAATAGGTAAAATATTGTTAACAATGTGACCTACATTTACTGCAAGAGAAGAAACTTCTTTAGTCTACATACAACGACACATATTTTTTCACACACTATTGCTACTCGATACTAACACTACGTTAGTAGCGAACATTCTGCCAGTATGGTCCCCTGTAACTTCGGTGTAAAGGCATCTTAACATTTTCAAATTCAGTTAACACTTTCAAGTGGCACCTTCAGCAAATTGTTTTAAGCTGTTGTGTTCCTCTTCCGTTTACCTTAAAAAATGTTATTGTGTTTTCGTACCTTTTATTTTATGCTTCGTTTACTTTCCAACTGGAAGTAAAGTCGAGTCGAGTTCGTTCCATTCGCATTTATATTTTTTTTACTTATTTGTTGTTAATCGAGTTCGTACCAGACGCCAATTTTGATTAAAGTTCGGATTATTACAAGGAGTAATTAATGTTTTGCAATAACGTTGAATCCGATTTGTGTTACGAAATGAACTTTCACAATTTCTGGAAGCCTGCTGTAGTTAATGAAGTATTGCTTTTTAAATGTAAAATTTAAATGAAATATGTTTGGTAGTTTGTCAACTTTCATACTGCAATGAAAATAAGGTGCCGAATTTATGAAATTACGCTTCAAGTAGTTTGTTACGTGTTCGCAGACGGTTTTTAAAGAAAAGAAAGAAATTAAAAAATTGCAGCTGCAGAATGAACTGCTGAGGATCTTATTCGGGTAGATAGCTCAAACCAGACGGAAGGGGAGAAATTTAGGTGTGCTGGGTAAAATCTTGTTGTTAAACCGCGGTGGCTCGCAGCTGCATTGTTCTGTGCATATTTTTTATTAACTTTTATACCACTCTGAATTTTGTTGTGCAAGTTTAATATTTTTATTTTTCTTTATTTTTATTTGTGTGTTCTATATTTGAAAGAGCTTATGATTGGCGGTTTCAAATCAATTCGAAACTATTCGAGAATAATTATGTACCTATCTGAAATGAAACGCGATAACAAGTTACCTATTGGGTAAAAAGCCTGAAATCCTGATTTGTATCTACAAACAATATAGTACCTACTTATTTTATTAACAAATAGCTCTGTTGGCTCATGACGAAGTATATAGGTACCTACAATGAATGAATTCTTACTTATATGTACTACCTAATTGTAAAATTGAAGAGTTTGTTTTAATGGTTGAACGCGCTGACCTCCGGAACTACTAGATCCAATTCTGATAAATCCTTTGCTAATGTAAAACTAACTACTAAAAGGATAACGTTAATCCCGAGTGCAAAAGAAAAAATAGGATTCCGTAAAAAAATGCAAAAGCTATTAGACATATCTTGATATTTCGTATGTAGGAATGTACTACATATAATGCGCGGGACATTATAAATAAAGTATTTAAAGTACATGCCCGTTGAAATCTAGAATCGATTTGTCAGTTAAAGTGCCGTGACAGGGTTCAGTATCAACATTTCAGTATTAAACATCTTGCAAGGAAAATATCACTGCTAGAAGAGAATTTAATACACACATCAAAAGTGTCTAGGGATCAACATCCCTAATCAATGTTAGGGATGTTGATCCCTAGACACTTTTGATGTGTATATTTATAAGGCAGGAAATTTTCTACTTTATCAACTGATTTTCATCATAAGATATGATGAAATAAGTTGTTATGAAAGCTTATACTAAGGTTGATTTCATTTTCACTGAATTTTTTAAGCAAGGAAAAGATGAACATGGTCTTTGGTCCTTCTGGAATAATGTTACCCATTACTAATAGTCTTATTTAATCAATATTGTAGTCCTACTGCAGAGCAAAAAGCTTTTCTCATTCTGAGAAGGCATGAGCATTGATCAAAACGCTTTCTCAAAGCGGATTAGCGATTCCAGACTTATATTAATTACTAGCTTTTGCTCACGACTTCTTCCGCGTAACTGTCGTACCCCTGTTTAATCCCTTTTTTTAAGGTGGTAAAAATCATCAAATGCAATCAGCGCAATCCGTTCAGTGGCTTGAGCTGTATGTTCATAGACCAGTCAGTCAGTAACGGTTGCCTTTTAAATAAGTATAATAATATGATGTTTATTTATTTATTATTTACTAGCGACCCGCCCCGGCTTCGCACGGGTGCATGTATTATACATATAAACCTTCCTCTTGAATCACTCTATCTATTAAAAAAAACCCGCATCAAAATCCGTTGCGTAGTTTTAAAGATCTAAGCATATATAGGGACAGACAGACAGACAGACTTTGTTTTATACTATGTAGTGATTTAATTTTTATGCAACAAAACTACAAAGGTGGACTTAATGCCATAGGCATTCTCTGACAGTCAACCAAAACCACACCACTCACCGGTTCATTTCACCGGTTTCCTTACGATGTTTTACTTCACCGATGTCAATGATTTCCTAGATATACTTAGAAAGTACATGTAAATTGAAAAAGTCACATTAGCACTTGCCCAGTATCGAAATCGCAACCTCAAGTTTGAAAGGCGGGAGCCATCACGACAATAAAAGTTTCCGGGAAAGTGCATGCAAAATTAATAAGCAAAACAAATGTAAAGCTTAACCCAAACATGAAACCACACAAAGACATTACACTTCTATGAATACCTTCATCAATTCCCGACACTTCACGCATTCGCACTTAAAGTGCGAGTTCTCTTTTAGTTTCACTGTTTCCGTGTCGAACTTTATTTTATTTGTAGTACATTCGTGTGTGAAATAGCCGTGAAGGCGTCGTGTAGCCGACCACCCAGTGGGCGATGACTGCTTAACGTGCGCGCCGTCATTTCTTCTGATTTATTGAAACGCAAAGAGCTCTCGGCGAGAGATCTGTGCACTGTCGGCCGATGATATGGGGACAGTACGTGCGAATCGAATGTGGTTAAAAGATGAATACGAAAAGGTATTTTTCGATTTTTTTTTATAATAACACATAAAATAGTGTTCAACAATAATGACCATTGTTTTTTTTTTGTTTTGTTGTGTGCCCATATTTGTTGGAAATATAAGTTATCCATTAGGTTATTTAACATGCCTTTAATTCAATATTCTAAAGCTGTCACTAAGCCTTATGCTTTTATACAGATTTTTCTAAGTATCCGTAAAACAAACATCAAAAAAAAAAACTAAATTCAAATTAAGAATATTATATTACCATCAACGCAACCACGACACGCATTAAATAAAATTTGTATTGTAATTGTACAGCAATACAATACAAAAAGCATTAAACCTTTTACTAGCATTCCATCTGGCCAGACTTGTACAACAGATATTAACACCAGCTTAAATTAATATCAGATTTGTGTTTTGAACTGTATTTTCTCACGCGGCCGCACTGATCACAGCGGCTCCCTTTTGTGAATGATCTAGCCACATTGTAAATTTAAAAATGATTATCAAAGACTCATAAATAACAAGTCATTGAAACTGATTTCTTGTTGTTTATTTATTCGTTTGGGATGATTTAAATGTTGTAACTACGAAACTAGTCGAGCTACTTTTGTTTGTTTTAAACCGGTCTGTTATTTGGTAAGAATGACACAATGTTTGTTTGTGATAATGAATACTATGCTTGTTTTTGTAAATTATGTTTTTTTTTCTGAGTTCCGTTGCTCTTTAACGATTTTGATTGGGTGCCAAATTCTGAGGCTCTAGCACGGGAGTGTTAGAAATATAAGTAGATGAATATAATACTTAAACTAAACATAAACTCATGCCTTTTTCCAATGGAGGTAGGCAGAAACCACAGAACGCCACCTGCTACGATCCGTCGCCTCGTCCACGTTCATACAAGCGCGCTGGTTACAAATACTGCACCCAACCTTTCTGAAGATAATATGAAAAAAGATATGATGGTGATGATATGAATATGAATCTTATAAAAAATATGAAGAACAATAATAGCAAACTATGCATGTCCAGACTCAATGATATTTGACGAGGATACAAAAATACAGCATATAATGTAGGTAGAATCGCTTGAACCTCAAGAAAGGACCTATGCTACTTTTTATTAATTTACGTAGACGAAGTCGGGGGCAAAAACTAGTCCTTTATATTTAAAAAAAACTATAATTTTTGAGTGACAGGCAAAATGTCTAAAATACTTATATAAAAACAAAATAAATACTTTATATACCTACAAGTCTTTGTTTGCTAGTACCACAAACGTTTCTAACCAGAAAAATCGACATTTCATTTACAGGGTTGCCGGTACCGTGAGTAGTTGAAGAAAGTAACAATTTGCTGTTGTTTTATTGTTCCGTCTAGGGCGGGAATAGGGCTGTCGACGTTTGTTTTATTTGTTACACCACTATAAAAGTGTTTATAAAGAGTAAAATGAGCTTAGTCCGCCACGCTTCCACCTAGTACTTAGAATAGTTAGAATGTAAACGTAAAACGTAACTTTTATAACGAGTTTTGTTTCAGTGTTTGCTTTTATTAGTGCTTGGTTTTGTAAATGTGTGTTTTATTTATGATTTTGTTGTTATATACGATTTGAAGCAAAATAATCTAAATATATATAAGTAAAATGTCACTCACTCACTCATCATGAAATGAAGACATGAAAATAATAATGGTGCTGTCGTCATTAATTATTTATGCTATTCAGCATTTTGCTTATTGTCATTTTAAATAACTATGTAGAAATTCGAGTACCTATTTCTAGCTTCTGCTGAAAACTGAGCTTGTAGTAGTTTACCGGTTAAATTGAAGATACTACGCTAAGATTATAAAGAGGTTAAGTTTTTTGATTAGTACTTCCAGAGATTACCTCTTATCTATATTTGACTTCCATGTGGACATCATAGTCGCGGATACAAGCTGGAGCAAAAACTTTAAGTAGGTAGCTAAGCACCTTTCTTTTTTAACTATGCCAATTTCCTCATTCAAATAGCACCTGGCCATCTGCAGGTTATAAACTAAGATCATAAGAGTAAGTGCACTAATAAAGTTCCAACTTCCAGCAGATGACAAGCCGTTGTCGCAATAACGCAGCCATTTTCTACGGAACCAGGTTTTTACAGTTTCTACTAGTTTTAACTCCGACATAAAAGTTACACAGAACTCTAAATGGAAACATTTTATTTTGGAGTTGTACACGAAGGATTTAAATTTTCCATGTTTTTTTTTTATCTGTTGATTATGCTTCTGTTTTATTTTTCCAAATTGGAATACGATGTTCGTTTTTTGTTTTAAATTGAAAATAAAATTGTCACTGTCGTTACTCAGTGGATTATTTTATGCTACGTCAGAAGGCGGAACTGCATCCAGTTATTTTTTGTTCCAATTATCTGGTTTTTGCAATTCATTGAGTTTTGGTTTGGGCCAAATCTGGGTCAGATATCTTTCTATTTAAAAGTTCAGCTTCTGTATGTTTATGTCCACAAAACTCGAAAAGCACCTAGCCGATGACAGAACTTAATTTTTTTATACAACTTTGTGTTTTAACAAAAGCGTGTTCTTATTTTCCTTTTTTTTTGCAGACTGAGCCACAGTGAAACACATCCATGAAAAGCTATTTTGCTATTTATTTAATTATTTAAGGATCGTCAATAAAACCTACACAAACCATGACATTTAAATAAGGGTCAACAAAAGGTATTTTATATATAGGTGTGCTGCGTCCTCCTTGCAGATATAAAAAATTGTGTTATTAGTCAACATGTTGTACAAAAACAATACTTAACAATGCAACCCAAAAACCTAGAATTTTGTCAGTACCAGCTTCCAATTTTATTCCCGTCCTATTTCTTACTACAAACACGTAAAAACATCACTCGAAGAACCCGAAAGGAACAGTCCTAAACCCTTATTTATTCTTATTACGTGAGGAAGTAGATTCTTATCCGATCCTCAGGTAGAATGAACGACAATAGAATCTTCCGGTTGACATAAATACGGGAAACCTATGTAAATGTGGGAAATTTAGACGCTTGTGTGCAATGTTACGGTGTAAGTTACGACTTTTTTAATGTCTCTTCTAGTATTTATGTTTAGGATATAGATCTGTGAGTTTTAGGTGATTAGTGAAAGTCAAAGATGGTGTAATACCTAGAACAGATGTTTCTGAATGTCTAATGTCCGTGTTCTCTAATATTATGCGACACCTAAATGTAATGCCTAAATAATAATTATAAATATTTTTGGAGTAGATAGTATGACAAAGTAGATTTTGCACAGTTACGAGGTTGGTTTATTGATTTTTAACGCTCGGTCGCCTAAAATAAAGATACAATACATAGATACATTGCTGCGCTTTTTTTTAAGGTGGTAAAAATCATCAAATGAGTCCTTCCGCCCGCCCGGAAAGGACTGTCAGACTTTTACTGACTAAAAACCACCCTGTTCCTTCTGTTGCCCTTTACGTTCCGGGGCCACGGTATCCTGTTAAGACGTCCCGCAACCCCGGAAATTGCTGCGCTAAAATGTATTGTAAGTTTGGTCTAAATAAATATTTTCTTAAATTGAAATCTATCTCTTTAGAAATTCAGCAATAGATAGCATTTTGTTACTTTTTGTTCCGCGACTTCACCTGCGTCCGCGGTGCTAAGCTAATTTGTTAAAATTACTAATTTACCTTAATTTTTTGACATTGATTGTCACCGAGATGAGGTTTCGAGTAGATTTTGAACCTTTTATTTAGCTTGCACTGTCCCTATGTAAGTTGTCCTTTCATTTGCAAATCATTTTTCGACCATTTGTTTGTATCCGATTAAGCTGAAATTTTAGCATAGGTACATCTTTAGTACTGGTAACAATACAATGAGCAATACTCAGTATTGTAATAATTTTATTTTAATATGGCCGCCGTTTCAAGATGGTGGATTACATTTTTATCTCAATCCCCTTGATATAGGTATCAAATGAAAGAGCTTAAAGAGTAGAAAACGATAAAGTTAGTTAAATCACACTTCAAAAAGCTTGTTTAAAAAAGTTTTTTTTCCATTAACTATTTTATTAGTACAATGGGCGTTCTTGTCAGCCATGTTTACCTCGCAAAGATTATTGAAACTCTCTCTGTTAAATGCCCACTGAAATTGCAAGTTTGACCTACTAACCCATAGTCTGCTGCAGCTAAAATATAGTTCAAATGTATAACAGGTATGATATATGAGTTCCAATAACATTTAATATTATAACACCTTTGTAGCCAGTCTTAAGCGCCTACGCTTTGGATGCAGCAAGCTTTAGAGCTTCAAATGTTTTACTGAGATTTTCTGATGCGGCTCTATTCATAATAATTGAGCTTAATATAAATTGCTATAATGAACCAACCCTTTCAATAATTAAATTAATTACGTTACTAGCCTGCAATAACAGTTAAAGTAGATACGTTCTAAACTGATGTTAAAATAATGATTTTGAGTTATTCTGCGTTATTATCCAAAATGTGTAATCATTTAGGTACTTTGAAAAATTTGAAACATTTTGATGTGGGTTAGTTCGTTTTAGCAGAATTAACGCTTACATATGCTTTTTTTTTTTTTTTTGAGGTGGTAAAAATCATCAAATGAGTCCTTCCGTCCTGGGCGGGGCGGAAGGGACTGTCAGACTTTTACTGACTAAAAAACCACCCTGTTCCTTCTGTTGCCCTTTACGTTCCGGGGCCACGGTATCCTGTTAAGACGTCCCGCAACCCCGGCAGGCGTTTGGCCCCGTTGGGGGGCCCCGTCCCTGTGCTGACAGCTCTTTGAGGCGCGCGCGAACAGAACGCGCCGTCGACCCGGGCATGGTCCTTGATCGGACGGCGAGCTACCCATTACTCGCCGTCCGCAAGCCCGCGCCTACGGTGGCCGGATGTCGCCTCGCGACGTCCGACGCCCTGGGCGTCTCCCGACGCTTACATATGCTTGCATTACATATTATGAACAAAATATAAAGTAGTTAACGTAACTGAAAAGAAAACGTTTTGTACACATTCTTAGTATTTTTGTCCTTGTTAGTGATATACGTGTTGCAAACAATTTTAAATCAGGCGCTATCCAATTTTTACGCTTATTTTTTGTAGAAAGTATTTTAATCTTAATAATATAGACTTAGAAGATTAAAATACTTTATTAATACAGCCCTACAAACTACTACACTACTACTATAACAGGTACCTACAAAAATATCCAAAAAAGCCTTTGAAAAATTAAAAATAACCTTTTCCACTGACGTTAGAGACAAGTACTACCACCTACCAACTCCTACCACCATAGCACACACCGCCCAAATAAATTTCCTTCATATAACATAAAGTAAATATTAGCAAACGTGCTAATACTAAGTACATATTAATGCGGCAACCTAAAGCGCCTACACTGAAGCAAACTGCAACAGCCACGAGTAAATATTGCTCGGCTGTCTCTAACTAAGTTTAGGTCTTGAAACTCATAATTTGGAGCTCATAATGAGTAATTAAACAACACTTTGTGCAGTAACGTAGTTACTATGTTAAGTACCTACCCGCTAGTGTTTCTAGTGCAACAGTTTGAGTGTGAAAAGTACCATAAAATGTTCAACTACAATAGAACTAAGTAAATATTATGGCAGAAGTATCAGTATAAGGTATTATCCAAGTAGATATAATAATAATCCTTTATTTCAGGCAACTAGGCCTATAAATCACAATACATCTATATGTATTGTATGCCTATGTATATAAGTGCAATAACTATATATACGAGTAGGTAAACTAATACATACTTTATACACATGACAAACTTAAAAAACTACTGCACACGAATTGACGGCTTCGTGTTACGCTGCGAGGTGTTGCGTAGCTGGCTATTGAGATCGAATCAGAAATGAGAAGATCTTCTGGAGAACTAAGGTAACCGATATCGCTCTCAAAATTGCGAAACAAGCGGCCAGGATACCGTGGCCCCGGAACGTAAAGGGCAACAGAAGGAATAGGGTGGTTTTTTAGTCAGTAAAAGTCTGACAGTCCCTTCCGCCCCACCTAGGGCGGTAGGACTCATTTAATGATTTTTACCACCTCAAAAAAAAAAGGGGGGCTTGGCACATAGCTCGTAGAGCTGACGGCCGTTGGGGTCGTAAAGCTCTTGTCAGCTGAAATGATGATGATGACATGAACACAAGTGTCTATTTATGTCGGTTCAAAAATGCAATCCTGTGACAGGTGTATGGGCAGATGGACGGACAGACAGACAGTGGAATGTCTACTGAGATTCTGCTGTCTGTCTAGGGACTCGTTTAGTATCCCTCGGGTTTAAATCAGCCCTTAGTTCTTTAATATAGTAGGTTATAGGTAAGTAAAAATTAATAGGTCTTCTTATTATTTTAACAGGTCAGGTCACACTAAAGATTTTGTCGTAACCAGTAGGTACTTACATTTTGTGCCAAGCACGAGTTACAATTAGCTAACAACGGTACGAAAATAATTGGTTATGATGTTACAAATTTTAATTGGCTTTTTTTTTGTGTTACGTTAACAGCACGAGTTTATAACTTTACAGAGTTACTGTTTGTTGTTAATTAACGTAGGTAGTGATTGTTACTATAGGGTGGGTAATTTAGAAATATTATATATTACTAGCACTCTCCCCGCGACTTCGTTCGCGTGATTTTTCTTACGGATCCCTAATTTTTTGATAATAAAATATATCCTATAGCATTCAGTAATAACGTAGCTTCCAATTTGTGAAAGAATTTTCAAAATCGGTTCAGTAGATCCAGAGATTACCCCCTACATACAAACTTACAAACAAATGTTACCTCTTTATATTATTATTATTATAGACTAGCTTTTACCAGCGACTTCGTCTGTGCATGCTTTTTTTCACCATCGTTACATCTTTAATTACTTCTCCGCTCCCGTTTGTCGTAGCATAATGGTATATAATTATAGCCTACACTATTCCTCAGGAATCTGGCTACCATATACAAATATTTTTTTTTACAATTCGACTAGTGTTCCAAAAGCTGGGTATCCATTTGAGACAGCCTCGGGCCGAGCGGCTGCCTCGACCCGAGGCAGATCTAGTGGAGACCGTGCCGCGAGTCGAGGCTTGCCGCGACTTGAACCAAACGAGGCGGCCGCGCAGCGAGCCAAATCGTGTCGGTAAATGGCCATGCTCAAAGACGCCTCAGTGTGAGACGTGCGTTCAGTGGAGACGGACGTTACGATATTATGTGTGCTCAAGTGGAGACGCATGTACTTTCCGCAGCCTGCGGCACGCTCAGGATGAGCCAGCTCGCCACGAGGCTGCGCAAATGGATACCTAGCTAAAGATTAGCGTGTTTTTATGTGTAATTAATTAATAGTAATGCAAAAAAAAATCTAATGCTGGATTTATTCTCTTATATCTCTGGAACTACCAGTCGAATTGGAAAAATTCTTTGTATATGATTTTAGCCAGGTTCATAAGGATTACTATAGACAATATAACATCACGCTGCGACCTACGGGTGCAGAACAGTAATCAAAAACGTAACTACTTACGTAAAAAAATCACGCGTTTCCAAAGAGTCGTGGGCAGAAGCTATTCAATCAAAAATTTCATCAAAATATATTCTAAATCCGACCCTAATCTCAACTTTTTACTCCACAGAGTACCACACTACAGTATAACAGCTTCAAAGTGAAGTTGCTCACGTGAAGAGCGTGCACTAACAAACTTGTCACTCAGTCTAGGAGCTAGTTAACAATGGGTTACGTGCATTAATACTCGACCCTACGAGACGACGTTGAAGAGCTGCGAACTTTTCGAATAGTTGACACTCTGTGACAATGAGGTGAACAATGAAACTAGTTGTATTGTGTAACGGTCTGGGCTTTGCTACTTCACGTTTTGGCGCGTATTTTGCGTACAGAATAAATAAATGAATACTTAGGTACAGTACCTGGCGATAAATATTGCACATCGACCTTTATCGTATTTTATACAAATAATAAAAATAATTATCAAAAGAAGCAAATCACTAATAGATGCCGGACTGTTTGTATTTCGTGCGACAGAAATAACGCTTTACGAAGCCGAAATTAGCCGATTGTCTCTTTCCAAAGGTCGATGTGTAATATTTATCGCCGGGTACTGTACGTCCTTTTTTTTAAGGATGAAAAATCATCAAATGACTTCTTTTGCTCTAGGCGGAGCGGAAGAGAGTGTCAGATTTGTACTGACTAAAACCCATCCGTGTTCCTCCTAATGCCCTTTGCGTTCTAGGGCAGCCGTGACTCTTTCGAACTAAATCCACAACCCTGGCAAAAAGAAAGTCCTGGGTTCAATTCTAAGGTCGGACAAAAAGTGTTATTGGGTTTTTCCATTAGGAATTTTTCCTGTAAGGTATATAAATATTAATGTAAGAAGCAGCCTGGAATTTGGAAGTTTCTCTATATGACACTCCCGTGATTTGGAAAGCACATAAAACCGTTGGTCCTGCACCTGATCTTTTCCCGGTCATTTCTCATTGCCGTTCCATCGGACTATGAGGAGAGGGAATAAGGAGTTCACCTGTGTTTGTGCACATACTTGTGCACTATTATATGTCTTGTGTACCTACTTGGTTAGTCTCCATTGGGATTGGCTGTCTTGATTAAATTGCGGTCGGGAGGATATTAATAATAATAATAATTTTTATATTTTTAAATGTTTTTATTGTTTTATATTAATATTTAAAAATGTAATTAATGGATATAAAATAAATAAATGTGAATAATAATCTTTATTTCATAAAAACATTATTATGGTTATTACGTGTAGGTCCTATATCTTTCGTAGCCTGCATGCCAGTAATGCATATAATCTTATTTTGATCAACATGTAACTAAAAGCAGATAAACTATGATACTACTTAGTTAAGATACTAGTAGATACAAAAAAAAACTATGACATAATCATCACAAAGTTTATGATAAAATGAAAAATGGTTTAAGATAACGAGAAAGAAAGAATGCATTACGTTTGATGAATTGATACACAACAAAGTTTATATCACGAAACATTTTCTCAGAAGTGCACAATCACGATGATTTGTTACACAAACTATTTTACCCAACGTACACAATAGCTATCTGCAAATTAGACAAAAGGGGAAACGCATCCACATAATACATCATGGAAATGATCCGCGACTTTTGCACCGCACTTCACGCCCCTGCCATGACGCGTATGACCCTTTCGTCCGCCGCATGTCTACACTACCGGCCACAGTTTTAACCCTCCAGTCGTTTGTCATCTCTTACAACGCCCTCATATAAATACAAACAGCAAAGGCGGAAGCCGTGAAATTTAGAAATTCCTTTGTCGACGACTCGGCGCCACTTTGCCTTTATGCCGTTAGATCTACAAATTTTCAGATTTATTCTTTGAATAAATTTCGTGGTAGACGTTGTCGGCTTTGAAATTCAATTGGCTCGAGGTCGACACATTGCTGACGAGTTTGCTTCCTTTTTATTAAGGATTTTTTGTCTAGCCTTTGTACACTGATTTTTTATTTTTGTGGAAACATAAATTTCGAAATTCTGTGTCTTTGTGTTGTAACGACGTGTTAAGTATTTACTTTGTATCCTTTTACGGTCAGTTTTGTTTGTTTTTTTATATATTTTTGTTCTGTTTTATGTTTTTGGTGTTAACCAACGAAGATTATACAAGAATTTATTTAGATTCAAAAGCTATAAAGATTAAATTAAAGCTCACTCTGACAGTTACTTAGAAAATATTGATAAGAGGCGTTAAGTTCTAAAAACATAATGTTAAGAGAAGTTAAGAAATTATTACTTAAGAATTTTTTTTATGAAAGAACTAAATTATCAGGAGCTTCTTAGCTCTCTGATATGTATTTTACTGAGAGAACAGAACATAACACTATTATAGTATTTGTTCTCTGTTTTAACTTGTTGGTTTTTTATTCCAAAATAAACATAATTTTTTACTCAATGTGGCTATGTGATATGATTGTCTTTTTGTCGGTATAAACAATTTAATAGCTAGCTTTTGCCCGCGACTTCGTCCACGCCTAAGTTAATGTGCATATTATCCTAGAAAACGTTCATTTTTCCAGGATTAAAAGTAGCCTACGTGCTGTTTCAGACTATAATCTATCTTCGTGCCAAAATTCATCAAAATTCGTTCTGTAGTTTTTGCGTAAAAGAGTAACAAACATCCATCCATCATCACAATGTTTCGCATTTATAATATTAAATAAGATGTAGGATGAATCAACCACTACAATCACATAGAAGGTACATCTCTATCCACTTTCAAGCAACTACGCTACCGTAAAATAAATTGCTCCACAAACGTCACAGACATACCGCCTTAAACTTCAAATCCCGCTTCAATATTTCAGTAAGTACAGTTGTTACGAAAAATGGAAAAATATTCCAACAGAAAATTCAAAACAAACACCACTAATTGACTTCCCCAGCACATATACAAAGAAATTGTTCCATAATAATAGAAGTAGGTTTACATAAATATCTTTGAAAGCCGTGACCCAACATTGGAAGGTAGATAATTCAATCAGATTGAGCAATTCGGTCTTTTGTATGTAAAGACCGCATACGAACCGGGGTTTGCCAAGCCTGGATTGCAAGTCTCCGCGTTGTAAAGGTGACTGATCAGAATGGATATTGCTTTGAAGTTTTTTTTTTGTAGGGAAACGTGTTTTCTTTTATTTTTTGTGGTTTATCCCCTTAGTTAGGGGAGATGAAGTGGCGGAGTAACTATTCTTGTTTAGTTTTTGTTTAGATCGTAATATATACAAAGGCATATAAATATTATTTTTTTTAGCTTACCTATAGTGTCCTGGGTAAAGGAGCTTAGGAACGGTTAGTTGACAAACATAAAAACAATAATTTTTATTTATACAGATAGATTTGACTGCAGTAGTAGTTTGCCCAGGGGTAGAATAGTGAAGGCTAGCAAAAAAAAAGTTCTATTTAGGGCACAGCGTGGTGTTCCGTATTCCGTATATTAAAGGCATATAATATGAAAAAAAAATCTAAATCGAAATGGGTTCATCTGTTCGGGAGCTACAATTCCACAGACAAACACAGACACATCAAACTTATAACACCCCGTCGTTTCTGCGTCAGGGGTTAAAAATGAAATGTCAATATGCCACATATAACGCCAGGAGTATAGCTACCTACTAGAAATAATAAATGAAAATCCGGTTATACAATAAACCGTTTTTTGCTGCAGGCTAGCAAATAAAAGCCAATGTTTTAATTGACAAACAACAGAGTTGATTGTACTATTCTATTATAGGAAAGTATTTCAACGAATTACTTTAATACTGTATTGTAGTTTAAATAAAAATATACTATATTTTAAACAAAACAAAATAGAATAAAATTTGACGACGTGGTTGGTGCAGTGGCTGAGCAATAGGGTGTGTCGCGGCTTCGATTCCCACATCCACAATACACGAGAAATTCCTAGTCAGGGGCAGCGATTTCTATCTATCTAGTAAGATATTCTATATTCTTCTAAAAAAAAATCCCAACTTATCGTTGGGATTTTTTTTTTAATTCTAGTTCTTATTTAGCTATTGGCTTGACAGCCGTCGACACACGGTCTATCTCCTTCTATGCTAATCATAAAAAGTAATATTTATCTCATATTTAGAAAAAGATTGCATTGGCTCAACCAGCCACCACTCTACAGTACCTACCTACCTACTTTAATTTGAAATGGTTGAATAGAACCTAAATCATTTTGACAATCGCTGTAAAATTAAAAGCAGCCTGCAGGCAACTCAGACCTGAGGGATAAACGTTTGTAGTTCAAAATAACAGATTTTACAAAATAAAAGGACTGTTTACATGGAACTTAACCCTTTATAGGGCAGAAGCGAAATTAGTACCTATGGCGTCTGTAACCACCCGACAAAGTTGACAATAAGGTTCATATTTCTCTTATACATGCATTGGTAGTCGACCTTATTGCATAAATGCGTTGAACAAAAAAAAATTCTGCCCAATAAAGGGTTAAAGGAAAAAAAAATTAAAATGTTTGTCTGTCTATTTATCTCGGTTTATCTCCTAAACGGCTGGACCGATTTTAACGAGACTTTCACTGGCAGAGAGCTAATATGATTATTATAATAATAATCATATTAGCTCGAGCCTATTACCCATTACCCCTATTACATGGGAGTTAAATATATCTGGCGAAATATAGGTGTACTAATGGGTACACCTCTGCCTAACCCTTCGAGCATTACAGGCGTGATGTTGTGTTATGTATTACAAAAATAGTACCCCTTTATAACCGACAACCACGCGAACAAATTCGCTAGCATAAGCTAATATTTAACAAATTAAAACACAGTTTAATTATTCATATAACCAGAAATATATATCTAAAGTTAATATAAAATATACACTTAATCTTAAATGTTTACTCGAGTTTCGTGAACAATTCAGGAGCTACGTTTGCGACACCACGTTACATGTTTGTACAATAAAATTGACAAGCAAAATAAAAGATTCATTACACTGTTCTCAGAAACACTTGAAACCTACAAAGTAAACAAAATGGCTACTTAGCAAACAGAGTCAAAATACAAATTCTTCACTTTAACATCA
Source organism: Hoplodrina blanda (assembly GCA_949316365.1). NCBI lineage: Eukaryota > Metazoa > Arthropoda > Insecta > Lepidoptera > Noctuidae > Hoplodrina > Hoplodrina blanda. The sequence continues at coordinate 12,352,393 of OX438579.1, read as the reverse complement.
TCTTGTTAAATTCCTTGTTATTCTTCAGTACTTTCGTTTTCTTTTTAATTAATTTTGACAAATTATCCAGCCTTCTCAGTTTCTCTTTTCGTTTAATTAAATACTGAAGTGACACTGGAAGGCATGTTGGACAGAAGTGGCCCCACCGACCCTGCGTTTTGTACTGTTCATTAATTACACTTGATGTTTTTTGGTGTTTTAAGCTGTGTTTTCACCAAAGATGTGCGGAGATGCGTAGCTAGGGTGTGCTATGTGTGTGAAAATGATCAATTTAGTCGCATCATTTTTGTAACTTGAGCTGAGCTAGCCCTCCTTAGGCATCTTCGCTCATCTTTAGTGGAAACGCAGCCTTACTCTGGTTTATGCGCAGTTGCAGAACAAAAAGGTTTAGTGATTTTTAAATAATTTACATTCCTTTTTCAATAGCAGACACACCTGTGTCTGCATCTTTACAATCTATCAATGGCATCATCTACAATTTTTTTTTAATGTTTTTCGTTGGTAACATGTACCTAAGTTTTTGCTTTGTCCCAACAATTAATTGAGGTTATTTCTACAAAAACAAGCCAACCCACAATCCCTCAATAATTAAATTATTTCAGTTATATATAAACTAATGTAGGTAACATGGCAAATGAGTTACATTTCTATCCAGCAAAAACAGGTCACATGACTCTCATTCAAACCTTTTCTAAAATAGGTTTAAAATTAATAGCATTACATATCCAAATTATTATAATTAGGTACTTGGATAAATAAAAATTTTGACGTGGGTTTTTCGTGTTTTTGCAGAAATAAAACCTAATGTCAGGTTTTGACCCAGTATCCCTTTTCAGGATTACAAAAGAACTTTTTCGTCAAACATTCTATTTTCAAATCCGTGACACATTTTACCTATTTCGCAAAAAACAATACCTATTTATTTTAAAGGCTGTGGCGAATAAAAAATAATGTGACGCAATATTTTAAAGCACACTCGACACGACACACCTATTATAATTCACCCCATTTTCAAAGATTTATGATAATATGGTGTGCTAGTAAATTCTAGCCTTAATGTATTTATGCCCTTATCTGTCGCGACATGCATCCTCTTACATAACATAAACAAAAACAGAACGCAATTTTCATGCCCAAGTCAATAGCTTAGAATAATAAGTGATAGTAAGTAATATTGGGGAAATCCACATAAGAGTCCCCTTATTCTTTAGCGTTACCCTTGGTTCTCATATTTTTCTCGCCTTTTTAATTGAATAGGGGGATACAAGTAGAAGTACATAAATAGTTTATAAATTAGTAGATACGTTTTACTTCTTCTTGAATTAGCAGAATTTCAGTTGTTGTTTGTTCATTTAATTTTAAGCATTTGTTATTCGCGAAAGCTTCACTAAATGCGACAGCTATTCTTTTTCTCCGTCCTTTTTTAAGTTTTATAGCGTGTAAAGAGACACATCACATAGCCGTTAACGTAATAAAAAGCAGGCAATATTAATGGAAAATGACTCTTAATTTCAGTGTGATAAATCACTGTTTATGGTAGCACGCAATGTATGGACGCATATAACATTAGAGGGGTGGTGGTGGTATTTAAAGAGTAATTAGAACATTGAAAACTTGTTTTCGTTAAAAAATTAACCAGAAGCTTCTCAGGTCCACGCCTGGGAATCTTTATCTGATCCATTCCAGAACAATATAAATATCGCAATGATAGCAAGAACATGTAACTTTCTGCATTGTTATGTATCTTTCTACACCCATTATAATCATTGCGCATAAAATCAATTATTTGTTTTGCAAAGCGCATAACATAAGATCATAATATTAAAATTAAATTCAATAGACATCTATAAAACGTTACCCTAGTAGGGGCCGCAAGTAGAACATGGAAGGCAATTCCGGGGTGCTCTACGTAGCGGGTTTACTTCACGAACCATTAAATTTTCCTGTTTGCATTTTTTAGCATACGTTACTCCCAAGACGAGAATTCTACTACCGTTTTACGATTGTAGTTTTAGGGGAAGCGTTTCCTTTGAACGTCGCACTACCGCCGCGAATTTATTGAATTTTATACTCATTGTGATCACACTTAAGTGAATTAGGAACGAATTTTAATGGTAGGGGCGGGAATAATTGCTGATTTTTATTTTAGTGGCATTTATCTTTTGGGTTTATTCAATTGGAAGTCTATCAAAATAATGTACGTTTTTATAAATCGAGATTTTACCTACAGCTTTTCGATATTGGGTAATAAATACCTGAGAGATGTTTTTCGATGAAGATATTAATTGAAAAAGAAATGAGATAGGCTTCAGACACATCCTTTGTACATCATCTTTTGTGAGTATAGATATTCTAATAACAGTTAAGAAAGCAATTAAAAGGTATACAGACAGATTTTTAAATCACTGCGCATCTTTCAGAGTTTCAATTTACTCACGAATACGAACAACCTTTACTATAGAACCAACTTTCAAACATGAAAAAAAAAACTGCTGTTCCTTACAAAAATGCATGAACTCAATCATCAGTGTCTGGAATAGTTGATTCTTATTAACATTTATCGCACAGCATGTGAAATACAATAATTGAAAATTCCTACATGGCGCAATTAAAGTTCGGCGCGACCTTAGCATTATACAAAATCCCAACAACAACCGTCGGGCAGTAGCCCACCAGACTAAACACCCGCCTGGTCGGAAGATCCTTCCTTTTCAACTGAGGATGAGAAACTTTACACCCACATTTCGTGATTGATCCTATAATAAAAGTTGTTCGTATTCATGAGTATTTTTACCCCCTGAAAGATGAGTAGTAGAAGTCAGCCTAAATATATTATTACACCTGAGTTCAGATAGAGTACCTACTAGTACCTGGTGAGACCTAATGATGCATCGCTTGCATAAGTAATTAGATCCCAACAGACGCATACATAATTAATGTTAATTTATCGATAATACGGTAAGTAATTAATATTTTGTAAGCTTATCTCAATCGCATGGTTTAATCGAAACCACATAAGGCTATATATGCATGGAGAAACCGGTGAAGTGTGCATTTCGGATGCATAATTACGAAGGTACGAAGGTGGTACATACGAAAAAATACCATGATTTTTGTCACGAGCCCTTTTAATTTTTTACTTAACTTTATAATATTATTATTTATTGTTAAAGCGGTCATGGTAAATATATATTCTGTGGGAATTTCAAGTGTCCTATCCGTTACGGTTCAAAAGATACAGCCCTATAACTTAAGTCGGATAAAACCAAGGGGTATTGCTTGTATAACTAAAAGTAGGCCCACAAACACATACAATAAATGTGTTTGTCTATATGTAGTGTCAAATATTGCACGTTGCTACGAAACTTCATGTGTAACTGCGTCACACTTGGCTGGTTTTCATAGGCAGAGGTGGAACACTGCGGTGGTTTTAGCCGGTAAGAAGTCAGACGGAAGAAGTCCATGAGTATTACTACCGCAATAAAAAAGGCTGTTTTTTATGAGTATTTGACTAAATCTGGTACAGGATAATTCAGTTCAAAGACTTTTAACCCTATGAAAACCCGAACCCGAAGAAAATGAAAAAAAAGGTACAAAATTTTGTGTCGCTGCATCGTTGCAAGCGCAAATAGTCAATCAAGTTTTTAAAATGAAAAGCTGAAAAAGATCCGTTAGTCAGCTAATGGCTTTTAAAAATACAGTACTCTCTTTGAAGAGAGCTCTATTATTCAAAATATTTTAATGGACAGTTTTAACTTTTTAACCCCGTCGATAAAGCTATACAGTGAAAACCATTTTAAATATTGACTAGCTTTGAATAACTAACGGGTTTTTTTCAACGTGATTTTTGAAACACGTATGAAGTCTAATTTAAGTGGTATTCAATCGGGAACCTAATTTTGTTTCCATCATTTTTCTATAGTGGGATTGAACTGAATCGCTGAGTGTGATTCTTTTAAAAATAAAAATCTATACAAATCAATAAAATTAAAGCGTCTGTTTGTACAGTAGGTGTCATAAGTGAGCAAAACAAACAAAGCTTTATGTTAGATTGTTATTTTTTAACTTAAGACCTTTCGACGCCATGTAGGTACCAGTTCTGAGGTGTTCGCAATTACTCTGTTAATACATAATCACTTTACACGCACATGTAGGTACGGTCTGTAGGTACCGCGTGTTCACAGCAATTCAAACCTTAGCATGCTACTACACTTATGACCCCTTACTGTACGTCATTAAAAACCTAGAACTGCAATGACTTTGGTCTAGCGCCTTGGGGATCTTGATCTCATGTACTTTCCAGGGACTTCGTCCGCTTGATAATTCTTACTAATCCTTAATGTTTTTATAATACAATAATATACTCTACATCCCTCAGGGATAACGTAGCTTCCTATTAGCGCAAGAATTTTCAGAATCGGAATAGCTGTTCCAAAGATTAGCGCGTTTTAATAAACAAACAAACTCTTCAGCTTTATAAGATTAGTACACATAACATAACATCACGCCTGTAATCCCCGTAGGGTTAGGCAGAGGTGTACCCATTAGTACACCCACATTTCGCCAGTTATGTTTAAGTCCCATGTAATAGGGGGCGAGCCTATTGCCATCAACCGGGCACAAGTCCAGACTCCGAGGCTGCTACTGAGAAATTCCTGATGGAAAAACCCAATAACACTTTGCGCGACCTGCATGGGAATAGTACACATAGATTGCAAATATACACATCAAAAAAGTCTAGGGATCAACATCCCTAACAAATGTTAGGGATGTTGATCCCTAGACTTTTTTGATGTGTGTAGTTTTCTGACCTAATTGTGATTGTGCAGTTCCATATTTTTCCGCTAGATGCCAGCTAACCATAATTACAAACAAAAGAAAATGTTTTTCTGCTTGAGACTTTTATTTCTATTTTAGTAATATTTGACCAATTTGTCAAATAATTTCCAAACCATTGTAGGTCAGTTCCACTAAAATTGCACGGAAACAAAACAAAAATCCCGAATCGGAAACTAGGTCTGAAACTTTGTAATAATCACCAACAAATTCAATCGGTTCGCAATAAAACTGAACGAGTAGCCAGCGACTCCGGAACCGAGCAGTTGACCAAAAACCAACATAAATGACCTTTAGGGTAATAGATTCCGAACTTTATGCGACAGATGTAAGGTTCAATGGAGATGCAGTATTAAACTTGCTGCACCGTGTTGCCCCAAGCGGATGTTCGCGACAGTCACCTTATTTGGCGTCAGTCCAGCATCAGCCGACAAACTTTTATGTTATTTCAATGCGGTTTAACTAAAAGAATTGCATTTGCAATCCGATAGATCCTTACTTTGTTATTTAAGATAAGAAAATTTACCGATAAGAAAAATTAGTACAATTATTACTATTACAAATTGGATAGTTTTGATAGAGGAATTGTTACACAATTACGTCAGAACGGCTAAATGGATCTAGATTAAATCTGAGAGAGATTATAGTCTGGAATACTTAGCACATATCAATTGTGTCACAGAAACTGGCAATTTTTCTGCGATAAAAAGCAGCCTTCTTGTCCCGGAAAAATGTACATTTCTCGTAGGATAATATACCTATAATTATCAACTTTGAAGCGAATGAAGTCACAGGTAGAAACTATACAGTTAAACAATAAGGAAAATTATTAAAGCGTGTTTCCTCTCTCGTACTAATTAAAAATTTTGCTGTGCCCGACAAGGACCATTATTGTTTATATTTATTGACACATGTATGTTTCACATTATGGATTGAAATAAATATTTGAGATTTAAACTTGGTTCTGGAAAAAACCAAAAAAATTAACGCCTGATTATGCAGATTTATGCATTTGTGGCAGATTATTTTAATTATTTTATTGACGCAGTTATGACGTGTTAAACATAATTATAATATTAGAAGACAAAGAAATCTATACATCTATACAAATAAATAAAATTGAAGTGTCTGTTTGTCATATCAAAGTAACAGCTTTTTATTAAAAACCTAATAAAACTAATAGGTACAAAAACAAAATACCAATGGGTACACCTCTGCTTAACCCTTCAGGGATTACAGGCGTAATATACACGATACTTACGCCAAAAAAAAAAGATTATAATCTTTTTTCTGTCTGTTAGCTGCGGTTAATCTCCGAAACGGCTAAACCGATTTTCACGGGACTTTACTGGCAGATATCTCATGTCATAAGGAGTAACTTAGCCTACTTTTATTTTAGAAAAGGAATTAGGGTTCCGCACCAAAACAAAAATAAACCCGGCAGACAACCGACATCACACAGACAAACACACGAGCATAAGCTAGTCTATAATACGTTAGACATATTTTGTACATTTGACGTAAATGATTTTCTGCCACGCCTATGTCTCATAATGATTTTGCGGAAGACAGAACAACTTCTTAGTAACATTTGGCATTTTAATGCTAAGCAGGTAGTAATGTGGTTTTTAGATTAATTTGTTACGTAATAATAATAATTATTCATGTTTGTGAACAGAATTAGGTGAATAATAAGTGAATCACCTTGGCTATTGACATATTCATCAACTCTGACACACTCTCTGGTCGTCTGACTTTTAGAATTGTAAAGTCATCGTAAAGATATGCTAAAATCGTAGACTGTATTTTAAATTTAGACTATTTTATTAAAGGTTTGATCAATGTTGAACATATAAAACATCACATATCATCATGCCTATACTGTAACCCCCGAAGTGTTGTACGCAGAGGTGTACCCATTAATACACCCACATTTCGCCAGTTATGTTTATGTCCCATGTAATAGGGGGCGAGCCTATTGCCATCAACCGGTAACAAATCCCCACTTCGAGGCTGCTACTGAGAAATTTCTGATGGAAAAACCCAATAACACTTTGCCCGACCTGGGAATCGAACCCAAGACCTCATGCTCAACAGTCGCGCAATGTGGCAAGTAAATAATACCTGCCTGTTATTGCCCCACTGCAAGGCAAAGGTCTCTTCTCAAACAGAGAAGACACGCTTGCTCAAGGTGAATTGGTGGTTTCAGACCTACATCTACTAATATACTCGTATTATAAATACGAAAGTAACACTGTCTGTCTGTTAAGCTTTCACGACTAAACCACTGACCCGATTTTTATGACATTTGGTACGGGGTAAGTAAGGGAACCCAAAGAAGAACATACGCTACCTTTTATTCCACGATAACTGACATTTATGCGGACAAATTCGCGGTAAACCTACCTACTTGATTATGAACCCACCACCTCGTGCATGAGAAGCGGGTGCCCTTAACTACTGGGCCTTCAAAATATTGAAAAGGTAGCAAGAAAGTAAGTAATTGCCTATTTGTTTTCTATACTAATAATATGAAGATAGATGAAGATTTTTTTTTTGTGTAAACGCGGTTATTTCTTGAACTATCAGGCGGATTGGAAATATTTATTCTATTTTTTATTTATTTATTAATCCTCACTTACAACTATTATTACAGGTACAACCCAATGCATATAATATATATTGTTTTTGTATATGACAGCCAGATTCATGACAAATAGTATAGGCTATATAACATCACGCTACGAACTACGGGAGCGGAGCAGCAACCAAAGACGTAACCTTACACGGGTGAAAAAAACCACGCGTGGTTCGCTAGTGGCAGGTTTTTAAATAAAAATCACTGTTATTGTGGCAAACTGGCAAACACTGACTTGATCAGTACCTACCGTATAGGCTAGCCATCTTTGTAGTGGTAATATTATATGAAGCTAAGGCTATCTGGTTCCATATCTGTATGCAGCCTACGCACAGAAATATTCATGTCTACATAATTATAGGTGCCGAGTCATATATTATTGACCAGCACGCCTTTAAACTGTAAGAGCTGGTTTACATTAGGTAGGACCGATAGTTTTAACGTTGACCGACTGTCGGATGTTGCTGTTCACACTAGAAGCTGCCGGTTAACCTAATGTGAACACCACCGTCGTTACCGTCGTTTTACCACATCCAACAATCAACTGCTTTGTGACGATCCGGGGTCGTCACAAAGCAGTTGTGAGTTGTTTGTCGGTCCGATAAAACTGTCGTCCCGATCTAATGTTAACCAGGCCTTGGTAATTTTAATTTATAAACCTTTTAGTGCTCGAATTTAGATCGCTCATTAGCGAAATATGGTCATAAAGTCAAATCATTTATATCAATTAGTAGACCATTTACAGGCACTTTCAAATTGTCAAGGAGTCGGTCAGTTAGTCAGAAAGTTGAAGCTAGTTGCTCGTTCCAAATCGTAGGTAGGCCTCTATGGAGAAGAACGAGCAAGAAACTTCACGGATATCTTTTCAATTGCGGTTTGCAAAATCTTGGTTCCAATATTCTTGTTGCTTCTGTATGTGAAAACAATGTAAAAGTAAATGATCAAGATTCCACCAACATAATAATTATGTATGGGCCGTAAAGCTAAGTTTGTTTGATAAAATAAAACAGAAAATAAATAATTAGGTATGTCGATTTTGTTGAAGCGAAAATTATGTGTCTCCGATCGTTAAAGGAAGATCAACTGTAATTTTTCAAATTACCAACATTGTATGTCTGACCCTGCGTGACTATAAAAGCAATTTTTGTTTCAAGTATCAAAATCATGTATCAAAAATGTTTACTTACAGAAAACACGGATATATTTTAAACAATTCTACACTTTGAAGAATGTGTTTCTCTCATTTGTTTTTATTACTATACCTACTGATTATAAAGTGAGGTGACCGGTATATCTAATACTAACTTCTGACTGCGGCTTCATGCGCGTGTGTAAAACATAACCTATGGCACTCAGTAGTAAAATAGCTTTCTTTCAGTGTTTTTTTTTTGTAATCCTACTAGTACTTCTAGAGTGAGAGACTCTCTTACAAACAAATAAACCTTTTTATAATAATTAATATAGATAAAATCCCTTTAATCTTTCCAAAAGAAACATTAGATATTACAAAACCAGTCATAATGTCCAAATACATACCTAATTAAAATCAGGGGATCCCTACGGGAATATGTAAATAACCTCAAAAATTATTCTGCCGCATTATTAGACGGAAAGTTTACTTATGGCCGGACCGAATGAAAAGCAGCACCTATAAAAACAAACGTAGGTCAGAAATGAAAGAAAAATATGATGAAAAAAACTTTCATTTTGTACTGTGGGTAGATTTCGATAAAAAAATGGTGTAGGTTAACAATTAAGTGTATTTCAAGCAATAATGTGAAAGAATTCCGTACAAAAAATTAACAATTGTTTAATTTTATATAGAATCCTCTGTGACTTTTCAAGTTCTTTATGTCAAGAATAGCTCTTCGTGTTAAAATATTTAATGTAATATGTAATATAACCAAAATAGATTTTTGCCTAGAGATAAAATACGTATAATAGCAATATAATTATTCTAAAATACATTAAGTCACACCTACGTGCCTTTGAAAGAAATATAGAGAAAATAACTATCATTGCCTATATTTATTTTTATTAGGTATGTACAACTTACTTCCGTGCCACGGTAAGCCACTGTTCCCGGCTGTCATACGTGGATCTTTGACAGTAGTTACGAGTCATCAGAAGCCCGAAAGTCTGACGACCAGACTTACCAAGGGTTAGACTTACGTAACGTATGTAACGGTATTATGTTATTTCAAATTGTTACAGTTTTTTTGTACAATATAATATACAGGCTTATTAATTTAAAAAAAAAGCAATCAGAATAAAAAAGGGGACTAAAACTAACTGCTCTATTTTATCTTAGCCGTATATCAGTATCTTATGTATTATAGTAGTTAATTTGATGTATACTTTTATAAAAACATTCCCAGAACCAAAGGCTTATCTTCAAACCTTACGCAACCCAAAAACAGTAGCGAATATTATGTAGTTTCTCCACCCTTTTTTCTTTTAACCGCATCACGTTCCTGGGTATCTTTTTGGTTAGTTGGTCGGGCTCCAATTAAGCCAGCAGGCGCCACAGTCCTGCTTCCGGTGGTTCACCGACAAATCGCCAGCCCAATCTTTATTGTATGAATTACATCGAATTTTGCTGCTCAGTGAACATTTTGTTTCAGTTTCGGGTTGAATTGGATAATTGGATTGGTTGGTGGGTGTAGGTTAAAAGAACCATTGAAACATTGGTTTAAAATGATCAGTTATTAATTTTGGTGAGTTCCAGTATAATGGTACATTCTCTTTGTCTTGTGAATCAATATCTGAATACCTATATACGGAATTAGTGATACCTATATTTTGGTTTAAAGACTTATTTCTCACTAACTTTTGCCCGCGACTTTGCCCGCGTGGCTTTTCTTTACGGATCTCTACTTTTTTTATTGAGACTATGTCGCTCGCTGATAATGTAGCTTTCAATACGTGACAGAATTAATCAAATCAGTTAATTTGTTATTGAGTTTATCCATTAACAAACAAAAATACGAATCTTTTCAACTTATTATTTTAGTTAAGAAAAATAGAACATGACAGTTTACTTACATATTGAAAAAAGTTTAAAAATAAAATTAAAAATTATTTTACTGATAGAAAGCTACACTATTGTCGAGTTTCGAAGATATATTTTATTGTAGGTATATTTGCCTTCTGTGTGGACGAAGTCGTGGGCAGAAAGTTCTCTATTTAAACGTTATGATTTTGCATCTTATACAAGAATATCTACGGCTTCCCCATCGTCTAGACATATCAACCAGCAATGAAATAAAACTCAAAGATAGTTCGGTAATATTATTCTGAACTTTTTTCCTTACTTTATAAAGCATGGTTTTGCCTGAAATGACCTATAGTAAAACCAAATTGAGTTCAAAGATTGCAATAGCGACCGCCCCATTGACCACGAAAAGCATACAAACCCGTTCCCCTAGTTGACTTTTAAATTGCATGGGAGGGGAAGCTACCCATATTCTAAGTAGAACAGGCCAATTTTGAATTTATCACTAGAAAAATAACATTTTCTCAAAAAGGATTCTCGTTTTGCTAAACTAGCTTAACTGTCACAATTTTCAAGACTAATCTTAAACTCAGTGTAATAAAATTTATTTTACTCTGTTCTTTTTATGGCTCATAAAACTAAAACAGTTAAGGCTCTATTTCTTTTATAAAAGACAAAGAACAGTCATAGACATTTTGTTAAATATACCTATAGCCATAAAATGCATCATCTAAACAAACTAGAGCTATAATCATAATCGATTTGTTTAACGTTAAGGTACAACCCTAATTTGTATTATTATCCAATTATAGACGGGGTCGAAGCCCCATTTTGGGTCACCACGTTATAATTCAAGCTCGCGTAACAGAGTAGCAATAAACGTCTCGAAGACAAGACACGCTAATCGAACTCCGCCTAATTTCCATATAAATATCATTCGGCGATATAATTACAAAAAAAAGGCCAATTTTATATTTTCGTCTGCCTTGGGACGTCCTTCGATAGAAATATTTGGAAGGACATTGCACTTGGCATTTTGGATCGTATTTTTCCGGTTAGCTTCGGGGATATACGGAGATATCCTGGCCGGGACCTATTTGGCAGTGTATCGAATGTTTTAAATTATTTCGAGAAGGAAGCGTGGAGAGAGATAAGGCTGTGCGCAGTGCAGCTTCCTCGGGATCGCAGTGCGTCGGGCAGAGTGGCGCCGGCCACTTGGCACAGCTCTCGGTCAACGTCCTCTGCTTCCATAAAAGCCTCCACAAGCTTGAGCCAAAACAATTTCGCCAAATTTCTTGCCAGTGCCCTAACACGCATGATTTTACGATCCTTCCGCTCCTCTCTCCTCTGGATGGGCTCGTTTATTTTTGCCGGAGCAACTCGTGATATTTTTATTGAAATTCGAGGCGCTTTGGTATTTATTTATCGCGTTATCAGATCAAATATTGCCTTCACATCCTGATGTTTATTGCCAATCCAGGTTGGACGTCACAGCTTTGCCCGAATTAAGTTTGTTGTGGTGACCCTATTAATCTAACAATTTAATTATTGACTGCGTTAATTATCGATAAGAAGTTTTTTTAGTTTATTTATTGGTTCTGATAAAGTGTTGTGTAATTAATTATACGAGGCGGATAATTACGACGCTCTAAGATCCAACAATTTTGGACTACCTGTTGAACACACCTTTGAACAGAAAATCCTTTTCATATTATTAATTACCAACCTTACCGTTTAAGCAAAAACATCGCTTCAAATAAAATGGATTAATAGGTATTAAGTTTGCATAAAATTATATTCGTAATTTATAATTAGTGTTCCGAACGTGAGACATGTCAGAACAATAAATTCAAGTACCTACTTTAAAAATTGGTCTACTACTTTATAAATTGGACCCTCTAACCCTCATTCTGCCGATGTGATCCAAATGGTAGAAAATTTGGCCTCGTCTAAGTTATGGACTGATTTCGATTAATCAGGCCCACAAAAAATATGCTGCCAATAAATTATATTGATTCCTACATCGAACGTTCATCAAGCCAACGCGATATGGGTTGGCTTTGGGACCTCGGCAACTTGAGGTCAGAAGGTGTTATATTTCCGACGCTTGCACATTGTATTATGGCACTGCAAACGATGTTTTGTGTGTTTAGTACCTATGTACTTCCTTATCTACTATTCAAACAATACCAGTGTGCAATTTAAAAAACATTTAACAAATACGTGCGAAATTCCATTAGTTATAACCGTTTTGATTCTTTTGAAAAAAAAAAGAAAATTACAACTACCTTACCTATTAATTTTAACGACCTTTAGATGTCTTATTATTTATACAATATAAATTGAAAAAACGTGGCCAATGTAAAAGATGTTTTCCCCTTATCTTGTAAATCTAATTATCATACTAATCAAATACCACAGACAATAGACTCTTCGATTTTTGAACAAAAATATAACACAGATTAAATCCTTAATGATAAAGCAACACAAACAACAACAACAAATAAGAACAAATATTGGTTTTTCATAACTATACACATCAAAAGTGTCTAGGGATCAAAGATGTATTGGTAATAATACATCTTTGATCCCTAGACACTTTTGATGTGTGTAGTTGTAATTTCATAAAGCTCTCTATCAATTCATCCGGTTCACACGATAAAGTCCAAAGAAGCTTTGAAAATCGAGATTAGAAGTCAACTTTAGTGACTAAACTGACTGACTGACTTGGTCTAAACTTCTTACTTAATCTTACGAGTATATACATTTATTTTAAAAGTCTGACTTCTGCTGGTTGTTACTGACTGACTGATCCATCAACACACAGCTCAAACCACTGAACGGATTGCGCTATTTGGTACGCAGATAAGATAAGAAAGGATTTTCTAAAATTCACCCCCTAAGGGGATAAAACGGTGGTCCAATGTTTGTATGGAAAAACATGAATAGATCGCCAATAACATACATTACGCGAACGAAGTCACAGGCGGAAGCTATGAAAAGTACTATGAAGCTATGAAAATACTATTATACTATGAAAAGGTTGTGCTTGTTTATTTGTAAGAGGTAATCTTTAGAAGTACTAATCCGATTCCAAAATGTATTTGACTGATAGAGAGCTAGATAGACTACTGCCGAGTGCTATATTTTATGGTATACTTGGGTTCCTCACGGACGAAGTCGCGAGCAAAAGCTAACTAACTTCTACTTCTAGTTACACATTATTTTTGGTGCACCAGGACTAGTTTTTTGTGATGTGAACAGCCGACTAACCCTCCTACTGCATCGAGGTCTACCGGCTACATAGCAACTCGTGCGATTTGACTACGAAAAGTAATACAAATACAGGCCTAGTCTAGTACATAGCAAAATGAACAATAGCTAAGTAATTATCTGAAATTTTCTACGAATTGAGGCAGGTAACGTACCTACTATATAAATACTTGTGAGGTGAAAGGTCGGAATGCTATTCAATTCAGACAAATATTTAGGGTCTGGCTAGGCCTCCGAGTATTTGCATTCTTTTGATGTTGTTGATATTCTATTGTGTTTACTAGTTTCAATTGATTTCTAACACTGTGTAGTTAGGATACCAAATTGTAAATGTTAGTAGAAAGCAGATTGGTTTTTGTATAAAAAATAAACAAAAGATTTTACGCAATATAAATTTATTATCACATTTCATAAATAAGTATCTAAATTTAAAAATATCTAAGCACTTAAAACTAAAGTATAAATTACATTTATCTAAGCAGACGTTTTCTTAGACCGAGTAAGGTCCAAATTGACCCACTTTTGTACTTCAGAAATTACCAAAAGAATTATTCATTACAAAAATATGACCGAGGTTGATTTGTCCATCAAATTGCGTCAATGATATCCTGGCTATGTTAAATCCAAATGTCATATTCGTGAACAATATTTTGATCTTGAACTAAATGAAGGTGATTGTTAAATAAATTGCAGTCAGTCGGAAGATGAATGAGGTTACAATGGAAAATGCAACTACCGCCTACTCATTTCAAAATACTGATTCAGAGGATGATTATGATATTATTGTTTTAGTTCACTTTTTCGTATATCCATTTGCCGGAGTATGGGGTTTCTAATCTCTTGACTGAGGGGCGGAAACCTTTCTCGTCAGCGGTGTAGTCTACTCTGTACATGAAGCCGTCGGGTCCGATGTACTCGTAGAAGCCCTTGGAAGCAATGCCTTCATCGATTGTGTTCGGGTTCTTCAGAACTGCCTTCTCTTCAGCACGAATTTTGTTTTCAGTTTCAAAACTGCAATAAATAAAAATAATTAATTCATGTTTACTGCTTAACCTAAATACTTATCTAATGACTCATTTGGTTTTTATTTTATATTCATTTATATTTTTATTAGTCTCATCTCGTCCAGCGTCTGTTGTTAAATATTGAATTTTAAAATGCGGTATATTTCGTAACACATAAGTAGCTTACAATTGAATTGTCATTTATCAATCGTTTGTTACGGTGGTTATGTCATTTCCTTTAATTAATAACTGATTTTGTATCTAATATTTCTGGTTCATTGTTAACAATATTTTAATCAACACTAAACTGATCCGTCATCGCAGTTATTGTAACAAGCTCGTATCATGTCGCTTTGGCTGTCGTAAATGATTATAAATTGTTTTGAACTGTGACCCGCGGGCGATTTACGGTCAAGGCAGTTTTACATAGGTAGCGAACTGATCAGCTTTATTCGTATTGTAATACCAAGGACTATACTTAAACTTTATTAGGACTCTTTTGATCGCTTGATCATCATCAGTATCATTAATTACTTGACTCTTGTAAGAGGATACAGTTTTTTAAAGAATGATTGTGTGTTTATTATTTATCTGTCGATTAGATTTATCGCCGCGTATAAAGATATGTCGGAACCGGAATATACGAGCGCATAATATTTATAGCTGTACTCCAGCGAATGATACTTTTATTAGCTTGCACGCCCCGTGTTATTGGACAACGCCCCGCGGTTTTGCTGTAACATCATAATCGAATGGAATATGTAATTATTTAGCACTTTCATTTATAATTCAGAAGGCTCTGAAGTGTATGCAAATAATCCTGGTAAGCTTGACATTCAGCGATGCAAGGCTAAAATCTGTGTAGGAGACGGGAAGCTAATAAATCTGTACATTACTCGTCTCTAGTATGTTAATGCTTTTATTACCATAAGTTGGCGCTGCTAAAAAGTTGTAAATCAATTAAAGTTGTATAAAGCTCGTTCAACGTTTTATTAGAAAATTAATGATCTTTAAAATAATTTTACATTCTGTTAGGAGTAGAATTAATTTGGTCTAGATGAAACCATTAAAATATAATTATGTGTATTTTTATTTTATTTTGTTGTTGACTACCCCGTTGGTTGCTCCGGGATCGATCCCCAGTAAAAGCAATGTATTTTTTAGTTTTTGCATTAACATTTTTTTACTATCATTGAAGTGTTTTATGTCAGTGGGTTCACCCCCTTTTACACGAGGCCTAATGAAACTATAGAAATTGGACGTTGGTATGGGCAGAGCCTATGAACTGCAAAGCTGTTGATGTTTTAAAGTCTTATCATTCCTTTAGATCAAAATGCTCTTGATCTAAAATTTTGTCCTCTAAATTCCTATTCAAAACAAAGTAAAACGTCGCACTTTGCACTTTGCTATTTTTCATTGCAATCGCTGAATATATTTTAAATGTAAATAACGTATCTCGGCTACATACGAATTCTTTGCATAAAAGGTCGTGATCGATTCTGATTTAGTGCGAGGAATCTATTTTAGTTTACCTTAGTTTAGCGATGTTGACGTAAAAATATTTGAAATTACAAACAGCTCAGAGCATTTTAATGTTGCTTGTTTTTTTTTTATTTGTGTTTGATCTGTTTTTTTTCTTTACGTGTCGGTGACTTGAGATTAGGTATGCATGTTTTTTTTTTTGTTTGATAATACTTTTTTGTAAACAATTTTATAGTAATATAATTTTATCTGGTTTGAATTTATTGTGGGTTTTATGTTAACAACGTTTTAGAATATTGATCTCGTCTGAATGTTGTTATTGAAAAATACTTACTCAAAATCGTATTTGTCCTCTTTGTAATTATGGCTCTGCTTGATGATCTTAATGCCATTGTTCTTATAGTATCCATCCTTGTAGAAGGGGTTGTCTTCACCTGGGTACTGGATCAGCCTGTACTGGTCTACTGAAGCCTCTCCAACGTAAGGCTCGTAGTCGTGGGCATAAGGTCCATAGCCACCATCGTAAGGGTTGTCAATGTGGATGTAGGGGTTCGGAATGTGTATGTACTTTCCCTCATCGGTAGGAATGTACCTGTGAAGTAAACTATTTACTTTAATAAAATTATTTTTTTACTGTTTGATTTGAAGACCCTGTGGCATTTATAGAGTGCAGTTTCTTCGATTTTATGGACAAACCGTTAGCTTTTTTCCGCAATTTGATGCAAAGTATTAGCATATTGCTCCAAAATGGTCATTGAGAATTAATAAAATCTCTAAAATTGCTCCACTTTAAGTTCAAATCTGGATTCCCGTTTAACTTCGAAATATTTTTAGAAGTTTTGTTGTTGTTCCGGGTTTAAGTAGACTTGGCCTAGTTGGGCCCGAGTAGAAGTATATTTTATTTACTCGAATATTAAAGTACTCTGGGAACCTTCTGCGGATTAGCAAGAATAATTTTGCTAAAATCGAAGAATGAAATCCAGGACAAATCAGTGGTATTTAAATGCAGGTATTTCAAACTATGTTTGGTAAGAATAGTTAATTGATCGTTATCTAGAATGCAAGACTTCTGGGTAAGGGTTAAATGTCTAAATGAATAGAAACAAGTTGCGTTGACATTTTCACGTTTACTTACTTGCCATTGTCTCCATATTTGTAAGCGTTCCACCTGCCGTCTTCAATGGGAGAGCTTGCTACCGCCACGATGCAAAGTGCAAGCACGATCTGAAATTATTTTGTGTGTTAATTTTTTTATCACTTATTTTGGACACAAACAAATAAGGACAATTTTAAATATTTAAAATAAATGTAAATACAAACTATTTAAAATAAAATAATTAAATCCTTTTAGGAAACATACCACTAAAGAACACATCCTGAAAGATCACTTCACGAAATATTCTTGAAAGAAATAATTTTTGAACTTCGAACGTTACAGTTCTTCGGGCCACTTGTCACTGCAACCGAACTTGGTATCACAATGCGGAAATTTAAATTCACGGTCACACTGCTGTCCGTGTGTACACTCCTTAGAGGATTTCAAATCGTTGTGTTGATTTCGAAATCGACGCTTCGCTTTTATACACTTGCAACATCAAGTCATCTCTTCTGCAGGAATACGCACACAGACGCGCGGTCGTGCGTCACACGCGATCGTCACACACATACACTATACGCATTTTTTTATCATCTTTGCATACCATTGTTGGTTCGGAGTTACTTTATTGGGGTATCCGTGTCATATAGAAAATTATCTTCGACTTTAAAAGCACTTAACTAATCACGAATGTTCGTGAAATTACACTTGGTAAAGTTTCATGAAAAATTACTTACACTATATGCTTTGTACGAAGTAATGAGAATTTTTCACATTTTTTTTAAATCTGGATGACGATGAATATTTTTACAAATTATGTGATTCACCTCTGTGGAGACAAATATTTTGGTTGTCCTCGTGTTATCCTGCCTTATCTGAATACTTGTACAATTACGATACAACAATAAACTGTGTATATGTTTTTTTTTGTGTTTATTGTTGTGTGCCAATATTTGTGTGAATTATAAATGAGCAATTATAACAAAGTCATTATGGTCACAAATCTTAGTGTTATTGGACTGTTTTGTTATTTTTTAACTAAAAATAACAAATTTAATATTAGTGTGAGATTTTTCGTAGTGCAGTGTGATCTTTTCTTTAAACATAACCGAAGTGTTTTATAAAATGTGATTTTATACGAAGCTTACATCATAATTACGTGAATCAGTAGTGGGGCTAATTTCTAATGTATATTTCTATTATTATGCATTATTTAATGAGGATCTTGACTTGTAGAAGGTAAGTGGGTATTAACCAGACTTAGATGTAAACACGTAGTATGCTTATGATTGTGTTGACATCGGATTTTCTATTGGTAGAATATTATGTTTAATTGTTTTGATATCATTTATGCAAAGCGTAATTTAGCTCTATCTACCTTCTGCCCGCGACTTAGTCCGATATAATATTACCCCACGGGAACCATACATTTTTCCGGGATAAAAATTCTATGCGCTATTCCAGATTATAATCTATCTCTGTGCTAAATTTCGTTCAGATCCATTCAGCCGTTCTGGCGTCATTGAGTAACAAACATCTATCCATCCAAACTTTCGCATTTATTTATTTATTTAGGATCTCCAACAAAAGATATACACAAATCATGACATGTATACAAAATTAAATAATAGTCTTCAAAAAGGTATTATGTAGGTGTAGGTACTCCTTCTCTTATAACAGTAAGTAAGATTAAACGATAATATTATATTTAAAAAAATAAAAGTCATAAACGCCTTAGGTTTTTAGGTACCTACCGGCAGTATTTTTATTTGTTCAGTTTTTTTTTTAATTTGTTGCAGATTAAAAGGAATAAAATTTGTTGACAAAATAATCCCATTGTCAATTTTTATAACAGAACGCAGTTTACGAAAATCTTTTTTAGATTTACCTAAAACAGTTTTTTTACAGGCTATTAAAAAAACCAAACAATTAATCAATATAATCGAATGTTTCAAAATAATCGAAATGGATATTAGGGCCGTTATATTATACAAAAATTTACTATGTTTATTTAGGTGCATTCCAAAGCCTTGCTTTACAGAATTTTTTATCATTAAGTAGGTATCTCTTTTGCATATTACATCGCATCGCTAACTAGTGGGTTTATCCATACTTATTCTGTAGCCAAAGAAATAAAGAATATTTAATAAAAAATCAATAAAGTCTATGTAGAGAGGAGCTGTGATATATCTAAACCATTTAAAGAAAGAAGATTAATGATTGCAATTCGATGTTTTTATACATTTCTCTTTTTATCATTTATTTAAGTATGTTAAATTGAATAAAAATCAATTTATAAAATGCGACATTGATTCTCTTATTAATGAGTAGTTTGATAAATCTGTCTTTTTGCAAGAAAGTTATTTATGGTGAAACAGTTTTTGGGGAAGGTCAGTCAAGGCCGAAGCATTTTTACTGTGTTTTGTTTTATTTTATTTGGGTTACTTTTACTTTTTTAATAGGCACTAAAAATTGGCGCCTATGGAAATTAAGGTTTGTAGGTCTCTACCTACATAACCGGCCAAAAATTTTACTTTTTTTTTAATCTCAGTCTTTTCTTGTAGTTCAACCTTACTCCGTACCTTTCATCAAAATCGGTTCAGTGGTTTAGTCTTAAAAGTGTAACAGACAGACAGAGGTACTTTCGCATTAGTATTAGTACCTATGGATCTGTATCCTACCTACGGTACTGTTACCTACCTACCTACTCTGTTTAACACGATAACGTGATAAAATACACTTTTTTATTGCTTGTTGTTTACCATGCGATTCGATATCGCGAGAGGTCAAAGGTCAAAGCTACTGTTAACCTTACCTACCTTCATTGTTACTCTTTACATACATAATCCTATTAAACTCCGTAAATCCCAGTGCATGACAGTCCATACACGAGACTTTAAGAAACATGACCTTGAAACAAAGGATTATGGGTGATATACTCATCTACAAGTATCTTTTCGCTCCTGGGTTGGGCCCTGATAACTGCAACAGTTAATTAACTAACGCAGTATTAACGTAGACAAAAATTGTTACCATGTTTTTGTTCTAACCAATTTATATTTGATATGATTTTAATATAATAAAGCTAAAAATTATTTTTGTTTGTTTGTATGTTTGTTTAAACGTGGTAACCTCTGGAACTACCAATAGCATTGCAAACATTCGTTTTGTGTCTAATAGCTACATTCACGAGGAATAGTTTAAGCTTTATAACGTAACGCTAAGTCCTACAGGGGCGGAGCAGTAACCAAAAACGTAAAAAAACGTGGACGAAGTCACGGACAGAAGCTAGTCATTCTATAAAATATTTTTTGTTAGTGAATGAATCATACAATATTAATCAATTATTGTGGTAGGTAAGTAGAGAGATGATAAATACGAAAGATAGCAAAATAACGGAAATAATGAACATCAAAATAGAGGTCGTGATTGACGGGAACCCCATTCCTACTATCAGAACCATCAGCCAACTTGAGACGGCTAACGGAACTACCAACAGTCATAGCTCGTGATTATTTTTTTTAATATAAATGTATCATTTGAAATATACTAAGAATTATTATCAAAGGGGAAGACCAGAACCGAAACAACAGACTAATTATTATTTCAGGAAGCCAAAGGTCAAAGGTCCAGGTGACCGAGCTTATCACTACTAAACCGAATAGCTCGTCATCGAAATTCTTCACAACGGCCCGACGTCACATGATTATGTTGAATTAATTAATTTATACTAATGTGTCTATTTGTGTCCGGCTGATAACAAAATAATATTGACGTTTCTTCTCCGAATCAACCCTGTTTATTCATCGTTGTAGCCAAATACCTCAAATTATTATGTGACATTCTTGGGAAAAATTTTATCATATGGCGCCGATGACGCAGTGGAGGATACGGCGCCAGCTCACCGGTTTTACATAATTTATTTTAATTATTTTTTAATATAATACGAGACTTAAACAGCTGCTACTTAACTGTAGCAGTAGTGCCAGCTATTAATTTATTTTGGGATGTTTTTAAAAGTTGTTGACAGACAATATTTGTTTGGAATGTTGTTATTTTAATCCTATTTTGTTTTCTTTTTTACCTAAATTTCTATACCAAAAGAGAAGAAAAACAAGTTAAAATGATACTAAGACACAAAAACAGACTAAACATTCCAACATCACGACTAAAATGCATAATCTAAGTATTTATTATTTTATTATTATTATTATTATTTAGTAATAATGTCAATAAAATTGTAATAATATTATAATATGCTGCCGGAACTTATTATTTAGAATATAAATGAATATAATTGTTTTATTAATAAATTAAACAAAAACTACTATAATATAAATAAATACTTAAATAATAAACAATAAAAACAAAAACGAAACACATAAAAAAATAATTTCCAAAGTAAAAATATTAATCAATTAAAATATAATATAACTGATCTCAATAACTATAATTGTTAATACATACTGTAGAACTTATACATATCTCAAATAAATTATTTTGAACTGTTATTTTCTAAGTAGCAGCCTCGGAGTCTAGATTTGTGCCCGGTTGATGGCAATAGGCTCGCCCCCTATTACATGGGACTTAAACATAACTGGCGAAATGTGGGTATACTGATGGGTACACCTCTGCCTAACCCTTCGGGGATTACAGGCTTGATGTTATGTTATGTTATGTAAATAGCTAAGTAGGTACATCATAGTGTTCGATTCGTATGTGTTTATTAAAGATCATATTTTATAGTCATATCATAATAATATGTTACAAAGTAACAAATAATACTAAAATCACCTATTTAACTGCCTATGAGATACTAAAAGCAATTTATTAAACGGTAACTGGTCTATAAGTACATTTCCATGCTTTAAGTTATTGAAACAGACTTATTTGTCACTATGAAAATAAGATTATAGCACCTGACCCAAACTAGATTGGAACGAAAATATATTATCTTTAATAGCCAAATATCGAATTATAGACTACTAATTTATTAATGTCTATGTTAAATGGCCAAGTCTCAACTTAGTTAAAAATAGATAAAATATAATATACTAATATAGTAAAACAGATGAGTATTTTTGTAAGTTTATTTGTTGGAGTCGGCTTCCAGTTGAACCAGATGTAGCTGAATACCAATATTTTTCCAGAGATTTTTATGTATTTTTGAAAATTTTTATGAAGGAACTGCGCATGTGACGTCAGACTTTTCAGGCTTCTGACGACCCGTAACGACTGTCAAAGATCCACGGCTTCGATCCAATGACGGGGATCAACGACTTAACGTGCTTTTCGAGGCACAGAGGAGTCTCGGTATGTAAAGATGGTCACCTATCCACAGAACAACTCCGGCAAGAGTAGCTTAACCTGAAGGATCGACCTGTGCGGCTGATATTACTTGGCCACGAGCTCCTCCTCTGGATTCCAGTTGAATTTGATTCATCACGAATAGTATAGCTTATGACTCTACGACCCACGGAAGCGGATCAGTAACCCATAACTTAACGCGGATAAAAAAAAACACGCGGGCGAAGTCAGGGGCAGAACCTAATACTTTTAGCGTTTCTGTCATTCTTTTATCATTCTGTCAACAGTATGTTTTGTCACTTGTTACCCGGATCCTTTGGACTAAAGGAATGCAATCTAATTGAATGTAAATCGATTAGGATCGAAATACTTAAATCGGAATTTGAATTTTCAACTTTAGTGTTGTTTGTATTTTATTAAGATTTTTAAACGCAGGGTTTCGATGGTGTCAATTTTTGAATCATCGATTTCTCAGATCATATAAAATTAGTGTTGTTAAGTACCCTTTTTTAATTGTCATAAAAACCCGAATGAATCATTTATTAAAATGTTTGATTTTTGTACACCAAGAATCTAAAATATGATGCTTAAAAGCGATCTTAGTGCAAAAAATTGCTGCAACTTTTCACCTTAATGACGCTTTAAAGCGCTTTACAACACAGTAAAGCTCTCATCATTCATTGATTACGCTTGTTTATCAGACTTTTTCGATTCGATCGATTCGTGACCATCTGCACGTACCTACCTGTATTCGAAATAATCTCTACCTCACCTCAACCGTCTAAATCGGTTAAAATCCATCTTCATCGTCACGTAGGCTACTGCGAATGAGAAAATTACCATACAACAAAATTGAATACGACATTTTTCTTGATAAATATTAAGTTACTAAGAAAAAAATCATATTCATAATTTGTCGTATTTGATTTTTCTCATTATTTTCATTCATCGACGCGACGTCACTTCGACGTAGATGAACCGGACATCCTACAATATTTACATATTACTGAGAAAATATAGAAACGGATGGGAAAGTCCTCAATGTGTCGTATATATTTTATATAAATGACATTGCAGACAACATTTTAAGATTCTCATGTAAATTAATGCCTGTTTATACAATTCTTGAGAAATAAAAATTCTTAATCGTATTATGTTCTTATTTTCGATCTATAATCTTTACATAGTATAAAACAAAGTCGCTTCCTGCCATCGTTTGTCTAGTGGTCACAAAGCGCGACTGCTGAGTATGAGATTTTGGGTTCGATTCCCAGGTCGTTCAGTGTTATTTTCCATTAGGAATTTCTCAGTAGCAGCCTTGAACTCTGGATTTGTGCCCGGTGGATGGCAATAGCCTCGCCCCCTATTGCATGGGACTTAAACATAAAGCTGGCGAAATCTTGGTGTACTGATTGGTACTACACCTCTGCCTAACCCTTCGGGGATTACAGGTTTGATGTGATATATATAATTTTCAGAATGTAATGCGGGTCATTGCCCTTTGTTCGTGAAGTTAAAACGGGATTCACTTATCGGTCGATTGTTTGTTATCGATCTGAATTGCTGCCGCCATAATAACGGTTTCGGTAAAGTTGCACTATCATAAACCGATGGCTTGCACATAACAACATGGTTGGCACCGTGGCTGAGCGATTGGCTGCTGGGTTGCTTATCGCGGGTTCAAATTCGATTGTCGCACGGAAAAAATATTTGTATGGCCTACAGGTACTTGTTCCAGATCTGGTTGTTTGTGAGTAGGTATACTTATATATGTTTGCAAACGCAATCACGATACAGAAGAAATTCCTAGGGTTCCCAACGTTTTAAATAAAAAAAATAATGGCGGCGCTAGTCACCAGTTTAGTTGTAAACTTTTAAGTCTTAGACTAGATAATACACTGCACGCCAATTTTATTGCATAATATAATAATATTTACTATCACAATTTGATAGAAATTAAGAATCCATTGCTTAATTTATTTGAAAAATATGCCAGCTCTGCAACGTAAATAATGCAATGAATCTTTTTGAAATGTCAAAATGAAAAGCATTGACATTGTGTGTCTCGTAATTAGGTTGCTGGTACCATCTTGAGCATGCAGTATCTATACCATTGCCAATTCCTGGAATTTTTAATCCTATAACTGACACAGTCCCGAGAATTCCCGGGACTATCGATACTGATAATTTCCGGAAACAGTCTCAAACTTCCTAAGTTAGTACAAGCTACAAGCTTAAAAATACTACTATATATTTCTATAATGCAAATCCATTATACAAGGATAATAATATATAATAATAGAACACTCATAATTAATACACAAACATGACATTTAATAATAACAATATTAATAAAACATAGGAACACGACACGGACAAATGATTACAACAAAATGTTATTCATGAAAAACATAATTGACTTGACAACGTTGTAAGCTAAACAAAACATACGAAAAACGAACTGAATTCAACCGTTACTCATTGTTACAGAATTTACAATGATTCCGACAAAACAATTAATACAAATATTGATAAAATTATTACAAATTAAACTGGCTTGTTTTGTATGACGAATATTTTCAACATTTCCTTCTAACGGTTGAATATTTGCTTCTCTGAATTTTGTGAATCGGTTTTATAGTCCGTGAAATTGTAGGGGAAAATAAATGAGTATCCAGTGTCAATGTAACCTTCCTCGAAGGAAAAAGATTTAATGACGATGCGAGTCATTAATTGTGTATTTTTATGATTTTTATGTCAACAATATGGGGGCAATTTAGGAAAATATTTCTCTGCATACTAACTACTTATACCTTGTTATATAACAAAAGTACAGTCATACAAGTCACTTGGTACACAGGTTCATTCATATTTACTACACTGTCAATCTTATTGTGTGCGTAATTAGATAGATGTGAAAAAGAATTGACTACACTTCACACTCACAACGTTGTTTAAACTATAGTTGTATACTTACAACTATAGTTTAAACAACGTTGTGCACACAAGTCACATTATGTTATGGGGAAAAAACAATACCTACTACAGAACAATATTTTATGATAGTAGGTACCTACAATATTATGAAAAAAAAATGGCCATCTTTTGACCAAACCGTTAAAATTTTGTGATCAGGCTTTATTCGAACCTTTTATTTATTGTTAACAATGGTAATCCACCCTGTCTGGAAGACCTTGGATGTTGTATTGATTGCAGCCGGAGATCCGTAATCAGCAGGTCAACGACCGGATAATAATAATGATGAATATTTTTGTTCAAAATCCTGTTTAATTCCTTGACAAACACGAATGTGTGCAAACAAATTTTCTGGCTGTTAAAATTTTTTTCTCTGACCACCATAAATGGTATAATTAAAACTTAGCACTTAATTAAATAGGTACCTACTTAATTTAAAATTTATAATGTTTTCGCTTTTATTTGATGTCTTTTTTATGTATTTGGTATGTCACCTTCTTTGGTGATCCCCTAAGAGCTGGTTCACATAGGCTCTAGACAGACGGACTGCATTTCAACTGCACTCCGACTGCCAAATTGCAGTTTAAATGCATATACAATGACTGCAATGAAATTAGCAACCGACCGTGCAGTCTGTGTGCAGTTGGCGTGCAGTTCCAACGACTGCGAGCACGTACGCCAATTAAAGCCCGCTTGCAGTCGGTGTGCAGATGGTTGCAATTTGGCAGTTGGAGTGCAGTTGAAATGCAGTCCGTCTGTCTAGAGCCTTAGACCGACAGTTTCACTGTTGACCGACTGTCGGGTGTTGCTGTTCACACTAGGGTTGCGGGACGTCTTAACAGGATACTGTGGCCCCGGAACGTAAAGGGCAACAGAAGGAACAGGGTGGTTTTTTAGTCAGTAAAAGTCTGACAGTCCCTTCCGCCCCACCCAGGACGGAAGGACTCATTTGATGATTTTTACCACCTCAAAAAAAAAAAAAAAAGCTGCCGATCCGACAAAATGTGAACACCACCGTCGTTATTACCGTCGCTTTACCACAGCCAACTCAAAACTGCTTTGTGACGTCCCCGGATCGTCACAAAGCAGTTGTAAGTTGTTTGTGGGTCCTACCTAATGTGAACCAGGCCTTACATTCACAAAATTTAAGCAAACAATTAAGTAGGTAGGTTATAAAATATTAATTGCGTTATCAATTAATTCTGACATCATTTTCGGTTTTTAGTAGCATTTCATGTAGACCGCTATAAATTACTGCACTATAACTTTTAATTTATGTTTTGATCATATTCAGGAATAATGCAGGTAGGTACCTACTAATTAATATACGTTTGGTTAACTTTTAATTTCGTTAAGGTTTCAAACCTTATTTTTCGTAACTGATTTTTTAGATTGTTAATACAGTCCGCAGGATCCTCCCTTTTTTCGTGTTTTTAAGATTGTTCACATTGTCATTGTAATGCCTAAGACATTAAGTCCGCCTTTGTACAGTGTATTTTTTTACATGTACATAAAGTTTAAATAAATAAATAATTTCAGTCTTAATTTGTCAATAATATCTACCTCTTTCCCTACATTTTTGATATTCAATTGTCGATGAGATTGAGACTAGTTCTAATTTTTTTTTTATTACGGGAATTGGGCTTCTGAATTCATTGAAAGCTCTATTTATTGTTGGGTACCTATATTGCCATAAGCAAGATAATTTTTCAGTTTCTCGAACGTTAAGTACCTACGTTTAACAAGTAGGAACCTAATCAAACACTACATGATAGCTCTTTCTAGTACGATATTCCATCATTAATGGCTCCCTAAAAACTATATTTACCTTCGAAGATCGGATTCGAACAATAAAATTCTTTCCGTTTTGTAAAGAGAATTAATAAACGGTAATATTCATTTAAGACACCCACTGTGCTTCCTGACAGTTCACGAAAATAACTTCATTCACCCCGACACGACTAGTGAGGGGACATAAAATATTGAGCTATGACAAGTAAGGGTAGCGCAACAATGAGTAAACAGATTTTCGGCTCCGAAAACTGCCTATCACGCTAAACCTTTCCAAGTATCACTTATCGTCTCTTTAGCAGCTTAGGTATAGTCAAATATTATTGCTTACATAAAAACACGCCTACGCTTTCCAATAATAAAAAGAACTAACATTATTTAGCGTGCACCTGAACGCGTATATGGGTAGGTCGTAAAGTCTGCTGTTCGGGTCACCTCGGCCTTCGTATCGTAATGACAAAATACCGACGCGCAACACTAAAATTTCATATAATCGCATTAAAATCCTTCATAAATGTATTTAGCGTCGTCGTATACAAATCAGGGAGTACCTTAAATCGTCGGAGGTTTATGCTTGCGTTCAATTTCTTTTAAATATATTGGGGCAGTAAAAAGTCGTATACTTTTTAATGTTGTGGTGGAATTTTTGGAAGGAACGGAACAAGACTTTGCCCTTATATGGTATGAACTTTAGTGCTTTTTATTTTCAAATGTTTCTTTTTACTTCGTGTTACCTTTTCCTTATGTGAGCTAAATTCTGTGCCGTTAATACAAGGTGCGGTAGTAGGTGTAAATGCAGAAGCTTTAATTTGAAAGGGTTTGTAACGATCGAAGATCTGATCATTATGCTTGCTCAAGGCGGTTTGGCGATTTGAGGTTTTAAGCAAATCTCTTTTTCTTTGTTTTGTTTATTTATTTTATTTGATAGTACTTGGTCTCAGTGCATTAGCGTTTTTAATTTCCTATTACATACATACATAAACTCACGCCTCTTATCTATCACCTGTTACGAGCCTTACATACCTACTCCTTTTGCCTCGTCCACGTTCATACATCTAGTCATACAAGGACGCCGGTTACAAGTACCAGACCTTTCTGAAGAACTAATTACTATATCATATTCTATTTAATACATCATCATCTGCCTAGCCTTTTCCCAACTACGTTGGGGTCGGCTTCCAGTCTAACCGGATGCAGCTGAATACCAGTATTTACATGAAGCGACTGCCTATCTGACCTCCACAACCCAGTAACTGGGTAATACGATACCCCTTGGTAAGACTGGTTGTCAGACTTCTTCCTATTAATACATATGAATTGAAAAATTTACATTGCTACTTGCTCGGTATTGACTTATAGTATGTGAGCCTTAACCACAGTTCCATCACAACATAGGCAGATATACTGACTGAAATAATATCAACTGCACAGTAGCTAAATAATTGTATGTTAATAGACTCGTTCCCCAGCAAAAAGTAATCAGGTACTTTATAAACAAACAGTCCAAATCTGGTCTACGCAACCATTATGGAAGATCCTTTCCCTCATTTGACTTTTATAATACCATCAATTCAATAACACAGATCATTATGGAAATATTATGTAGATAATAACAATACTATTTTGATTTCTAGTCTATATACATAAAATTTATTTTTCTTTGTATGTATGCTAATGTCAAGTTCCTTATTATTGGTATGTGTTATTTTACTGCCTACCTACGTAGATTGTAGTGTAAACGGTATTTTTAAGGCCGAAGCCACATAGCTTAAGATTCGAGCGTCTACGCCGTATAGCATTTCAAACAAAGTTTCAAATCCTTGTTTTTTTTTTTAAATCGATTTTAATGAAACTTGCTACACATAAGCAGAATACATAGATCTAAAAATCAACCATTATTAGTAAGATATTTATTACTAAGAGGTAATCTCATAGAAGTAGGGAACTGGCCCGATCACAAAAATTCTTTCACTGATGAAAAGCTACATTATTGCTGACTGTCATAAGATATGTTTTATGGTATATTTGATAGCCACAAGGAAGATGTCGCGAGCAGAAGCTAGATTATTATAAAACCATGCATTTCTTCGCTAAAGGCATGTCACCTAGGGTCGCCGGACGTCTTAACAGGTTACCGTGGCCCTAGAACGCAAAGAGCAACAAAAGGAACAGGGTTGTTTTTTAGTCAGTAAAAGTCTGACAGTTACAGACCATCACTAACTCTCGTTTGTACCATCACTTCACTTTTAGTAAATATGTATATTGTAGCTGTTTATTGTCCCATTCATTAAAAATGAAATAAATAAAATAAAAGTTCCTTCCTGATTTACTCATTTGATGATTTTTACCACCAAAAAAAAAGGCATGTCATCTAGCACGTAGTCTAGTACTTATCGAAGAACCATTACTGTGTGATTTCGACCTAACAGATGCGCTTCCATTTCGAATTAAATTATTTATTAAAGAAGGCGTTAACTTTAATATAACAGCAAATAAAAATTTGGATCTCATAAGAAGATAGTGAAACAGTTACTTTTACGATTTTTATATCGACTTTTTAACGGCGCATTGACGCCCTCAGAGAAACATAATTTTTAAAACCATTTTGAATGTGGTAAAAATACTTTAATTGGCTATTAAAGTGTGAAACTGCTTTATTAATTAGGCAAATACAAATATTTTATTGTAAAAATGTTATACTAATGATATGTTATTCGGCTATTAAAAAAATGTTAATCTTATTTTCAACTACATATTTCATCGAATTAGAGTAGAACATTAAAAATAGAAACAAAACACGTCCTTGACTATTAATCTTGTATTTAGGAAATTACACGTTATAACAAACAAAGGTAAAAGAAAATAGTTATTTATTAATTTTTCGTCGGAACCAATTATTGTTTTATCTAATTTAATTGTTTTTTTTTATGGTTAATTAATTGTTTTTTTTTTATTTAATAAGTAAATTTTATACTTTAAAAAATTATTCCCATATCCTGAAGTGCCCCAATTGCCCGTTCATGATGTATTATCGATACGAAAAAAAAAAAGAAAAACGTTGCAACAGGCACTATAAATTCAATATTTCTCGGTTATAGTGCGTCAATCTAAGAGATAAATGTCAAAATTGTAGTCGCTATCAACAGTTACTTGTAACAAATTAAAATGCCATTAAGTGGTTACACACCTTTTAATACACACCTTTTAATACCGCTATCATATTTTCCTATACACTGTGAAAAGTAAGTCACACGTAGGTATAAATCATAAACCTAACCCACGCACTATGTAATTAAATTCCGTACATTAACTCTAAAGCGTTAGCCACACTATAAAAACCATTCAAATCGTAACGCCTCCTAGAAAATAGTCTTAAAGACATCGTACAAGTATCACTTTACATAGATTTGATACTTGTACCCAGATGTTGTGGTCCAACCTTAAGAAGGCGTAGTCTTTATAATAATAAAGATCTCATATTAAACGCCAGTGCATAGGCAAAGATAATAATTTCGTTCAATAAAAAACACCTACAGTCATAATGATAAATCTTTCGAATCGTTTCCTTCGCTGGCTCCAATAAAAAAAACTTAAGTGCTTTTTTCTGTCCAAGAAAGTTAGAGTTCGTGTATTATACAAAAGCCTCCTAAACTTTAGACTTATTAGAATCCAAGGCGATAATCCGGACAAAAGAAATCTTTTGGACACCATTGCCAGTTTAGTTTTATAGCTTGGCAAAAATCCCCAAAGAAATGTCACAATACAATGTAAATAAAATATTGCTCATACACTAAAGAATGTTTATTATCTTTAATAAATTATATGGTTATTGGTATACAAATAAATCAATTAACAGCTTTCACAATTCATTTTACTTTGACCTACTTTTGAAGGATGGCGTCAAAGCTTTATCTCGAAACAATGATTTTTGTCGCCTAGATGTTAACTTCGATAATACAAAATAAACAGAGGAATTAACTTTTTGTTTAGTCTTAATTTACACGAGGACAATATCATAATTTCCTTGTTTTATTCTAAAAATTTTAGATGTTTGGAAATCTAGTAACAGGGAAACTCAAACGGCAAAAGTTACCTTATTGGAATCAATGTTTGGAAAACCCTCGGGTCATGAGGTCCGTATGCCCATTACCTTTTCAAGGAATTGTTCAAACGGTTGGTTGACACTTCCCGTGACCCCAAGGGCTGGCTTTTACCTCGGCCTTAGGCTAAGCATTGCCATACAACGTGGCAATGACGTTAGTCTTTTGGGCATATTTTCAGTTGACGACGATACGGAGGATTTTTTTGATGCTTTTTTGTTTTAGTTTCTTTTTTATTATTATAAATTGGTTATAAAACTTCTCTCTTAGCTTAGGTACTGTTTTGAAGATCTTGAGGTCACAAGTGCGATTGCTAAGCTTGGAATTCTGCGTTCGATTCCCCGGTCATGCAAAAAGTGTTTTAAATTAGGAATTTCTTAATAGCAGCCCGGAGTTTCGAAGTTGCGGTTTGACACCACAGTGAATAGAAAAATATGCAAAGTAGTTTTATAATGGATCGTAAAACTGCAGTAATAGAGTTCAATTTAAATGAGGCTTATTGATTATTGAATTGATTGATTAAAGATTGATGACCTATAACAATTTAGTTAGCTAACAGATTCCTATTAGCGTCAACCTCCATGAATAAAGTTATCGCTCTTCCTTTCATTGAAAAGATTAATATTTTGTAGTGTTGAAAAAAATGATTTATCTATTACTAAATAACTAACAGTCCGGTTTTATAAGCCTGTAACAAATTATTATAGGAGGATTTACATATAAAATAGTAAGGAAATTAATTTAGAGTATGATTTCTTTAAGTGTAGAACCAATAATTGAGGAAGCTTCGACTAAAGTATTTATCGGATTTTAAAAATGTAACTAACATTATTAAAATTTAATATATTTTTTAATATGTTTGGGATGATAATCTCATCAGGTGTTAATGCATTCGTTTAAATACTTCCGTGTAGTATTTGGCATAAAATCTAGATCATTTTGTTTTTTCGCGGAAGACGCCGTAAAACTGCCCGCAATTTATTTTAAACAAGCTTCTGCTCACGACTTTGTCTGCATAGATTTCAAAATTGTGCCAAATTCTTAAATTAATGCATGAGAACATGAAAACGTGATGAAAATTATTTACCTGCATGTGTACCTGTGGCGAGGACCCCATGCAACTCGATTGCTACCGGCTTCCCTACGAAAGTCCGAAACAACATCATCATTATACCATTCTGACAAAAAGTATCAAAGATTTTGCAGAATCGAGCCTCCATATCAATTGATTACTTAAGAAAGCCTGTAATTTTTCTTTATCACCAAATCGTTGGTCATGTGTGGAGACTATTTCACAATAGTGATGATTAAATAATTATAATACTGCTTCGGAATGCGAAATTCTCAGGGCTCATGTTTAACATTGGTATCTACGGGTCTGTTATGATAGTTATAAGGACTATTTGACTAATTATAAATATAGTTGTTCTGTTTTAGCATGGCCATAGCGGTCATTGACCCAGCTACATTTATTGACAGATTTTTGATAAAATAAAAAAGACAACGTTATATTTCGGATAACTTAAGGATCATTTTTATTAGTAGCAGTTCTGAACTTAAAATACTAATGTTAGTAACATAATTAAAACAACAGTTAGGAACATGCAATTTTTGCTAAGACGACCGTCAGAACTAGCTACTTATGAGAGCAGTCTTCGCACAAATCAAATAATTATGGAAACCAAGTTTTTCTTTCAAATAATTATGGAAACCAAGTTCATAAATGTCCTGAACTCCAGAATCGTTATCTATTGCATCCATCAACATGTTCCCTCAAATAAACAAGCAATAATATAGATATTGTTTCTATAAAGTGATTTTACAGAAAGGATAATGACCCTATTGCCACGCTAAAATGCACAAA
This sequence comes from Hoplodrina blanda, assembly GCA_949316365.1. Lineage (NCBI taxonomy): Eukaryota > Metazoa > Arthropoda > Insecta > Lepidoptera > Noctuidae > Hoplodrina > Hoplodrina blanda. Next base: position 12,319,031 of record OX438579.1, on the reverse strand, counting down.
CTATAGTGTTGATTTTATGTTGTAATTAGCAACGGAAAAATATTTTATGCGAAAAATAATGTCTTTCGAAGTATAGCCTTGTCCCCTACCATTAATTAAGATTGTTTACTAATTTAGTATTTGATTTATGTATTCATGGAAAAATAAATACTTGCATAAGCATAATTTTATCGATTGTGTATCTATTATTAAAAATCTTAAATTGAAAATGGAAATTTCTTGAAAATTAATTAATTAGTAGAACCTTGTTTGCTGACGTATTATATTATATTAATATAATGGTGACATTCAAATATAATAGATAATAACAAAAAACTTCCTTCCTCTTGTTGAGAATAGAAATAAGAAAATTTAGTACATTATTAATTAGATACATACTATATACCTACAGCAGGATTTATTAAAAAAAATCTCAAACTTCGTAAATACCGGCTGACTCTTTATTCAGTGCGTATCTTGCGAAAAGAGTTTTGTAAAGAACAGCGGATTTTTTTTACATTTCAGAGTTGGTTCAGTAGTAAAAACTGTTCGTAAGTACTATTCAGCCTGTATATTTTTGTTAGATACGACTAGTTTTTTTTATTTTAATTTAAGAAGAAAAGATTCGCTTTTTTCTTACATTAAAAATACAATATAAATAAACTCACGCCTTTTTCCCATGGGGGTAGGCAGAAACCACAGAACGCCACCTGCTACGATCCTTACATATACTCCTTTCGCCTCATCTACAGTATCCAACACTACCCGCCCTGGGGATCAAACCACATGAGCATCCGTCATCAAAGATGCAGTAGCTAATTTTACTCTTGACATTTCGCAAAAAATGGACATTATTCAAGATTGTCTATGATAACATGAAAAATTGTCAAATTGCGTCTTAAAAAAATACAAATGACAATATTTAAATAATTTTTGTTTGTTAATCAATAAAGCAAAAATAAAGGTCACGGCGATGTCATAAAGTAGGTTAACTTTGTAGATTAGCAATTATTATTAGTGTCGGGTCAATTTAAAACCTGTTACGTAATTAACATAGTCACTCATTGTTGATGATTTTCATAGGATTTATTTATAAATAAAATGCCAGGGTTTGGATTTAGATAATTATGTTATAAAAAAATTGACATTTCGGTCGCTTAGCAACGACTTCCCTTTTTGCCAAATCGAGAATAAGATAATTATGTTTTCGTTTGATAAACATCTAGGAATGCTAGATTAGAATCAATCTTAATGTGTGGCCGTTACAAGCGAATATTCCCACGATAGTAGCAATGTTGTAATTTAGGTATGGCAAAGAAAAACAAATTTTAAATTAAAAATAATATTTTATGCTAGGAATTTTTATGTTAGGAACTGTTATTGGTCTGAAATTACCATTCCGCCTTGAGCAAGCGTGGTGATCAATGCTCGTGCTGAGAAGAGAATGTCTCTGTATGAAGACGGACTTTTGCCCTGCAGTGGTAACATAATAGGCTAGTATTATTACTGTTACTGGTATTTTTTCCCACTGCTGGACACTGTAGTTATTTTGGTCTAAAGAAAAAACGTAAGTATGGTAGAAATATAGCATACCTACTTACTTAATATAAAGTTACATGCTACTTCATTAAATATTAATTATGTTAATGAACAATAACCGAATTATACTTTACCATATTTTAATGATTATTTGTTTAACTTGCAAATTATTAGGAATCTATGATTGCTTAATTCGCTAATTAAAACACATAATAATAATTATTGACACAAGAGTCAATCATTATAATTGTCAAATGCAATTTTGTTTTTCAATCAATTGATAAAATACGATCGTTATAATCAGAGAAGTTACACAGTAGCCAAATGGTGCAGCTTATATGTAATTTATATAATTTAATAACTATATAAGCCATTTATATGCAATGAAACATGATAATTTATTATGAATATATTTTAGACCAATACATTGGCTTAGAAGTTTCGCTGAGTCACCGATTAATGGACATTGCATATTTAATTACAATAGCGTCGTTCCGAAATCTAAGTCAAAATCAAATCGTTTCAATAAACATCCATTAAAAGCACTTTTGAACGTGATATCAAGAAAAAAAATCGCACACGATTTAAAGCCTTAATTTAAATGGCAAATTATTTGCTGTGCCGGAGATGTGCTGATATAAAGAGCAATGACTTTTCTGATATTCGATCTATTTATGACCAAATAATATATTATTTATACAGTATAGAATTTATAACTACCGTATTACATAAAACTATATAGGTATTATCGATACCTATTAATTTCATAAACTAGCCACTTTTTTGTCCGTTGCTGAAAAAACTATTTAGATATTTTTAATATGATTCTATCCATATACGTAAATGATGATACCAGTTTTTTAGTAGACTGGCCATAACAGAATTACAGCAGTGTATTTCCAAAAAGATTTTAGCAATGGTCTTGATAGAGTTCAAGAACCCCAAATTCTTAGACTGAAAATATATTATTTCAGCCATATTTAAACATAACGTTGAGGTTTTTTTCTCGTTTTATTTTTATTTTTATAAAGATGTTGTGTTTTTTTTGGATCTTCTTGACATAAATCCCTCCTTTCTTTAATAAAATATTAAAGTAAAAGTACGAACAATTTTATATCCTTTACAGAAGTCGTCAACCTTTTGGCAGGAAATAAGTGGTTATTATTTATTGAGGGTCTCGATCTTAAATTCAAAAAATATCTCCAAAAGAAATATTTGCATTATGTTAGCGTGATTTGTAATAATTTTACATTTCTTTTTGTTGTGTAATCTTAAACTTACAATGATTCGACATGTGTCTTTAGTATTAACAGTTGATTAACGAAGCACCTTTTGGCTAACCCCTATTGAATTTACCTTAAGAGTTTAGTCATACTTTAGAAGTCAATTAAATATTAAACACTAATCAAAAATGTACCTTTAATAAACGTGTCATTGCCTTTAAAGGGTTATTCGGTATTTAATGCTAAACGTTATCTTAATTGCAGTTAAACAGTTATTAAAATAATACGAGACGGTTTTTGCAATCAAAATTAAAGGGCAAATGGCGAAAACAGTTTAAATAAGTTAGAGGTTGTTGAATGTTAGATAGGTTTATGTTTAGGAGTAAAGTAAAAAGTAACATTAAGAGACACCTAAATGCCTTAAAAGTATTGCGCTGTTTGACCGTTGATCTTTAACAGAACGCTTTTATTAAGGCAGAACAAAATGTTTTGATTATCTTTTTTGTATTGTTACTTGAATAAACTTTTTATTAGTTTTGTGTACCATATTGACTGTATGTCACATAAGTATTTCTTCTTTCATCTTCTCTGTCTTTCAGATGATATGAACACCGTGCGGTATTATGAATGATTAGTTTAGGGAAGCAAAAAAAAAACAATTATTTATTTATTAAAACTTATGCACATGTAAAAAATACACTGTACAAAGGCGGACTAATCGAACAAAAAAAAGGATTAACTTGAACCATCGACTCGAATAGAAGAGGAAGGAAAGCGATTCTCCAATGATACTTTTAGCTTGTTGCATGTTATTTTTTACTATAAAATGTACCTAAATATCAATATTTTAGTGAGGGTATGAGTTAGTCAGTTCGAAAAAGCCTATTAATTTTCTATAAGCATACATAGGCGTCATAACGCGTTTCTACTCTTATAAAAACATGTCATTTTGATTGTTTTTTATAAATTCCACTAAGTGATACAAAACCACAAATTATGCCGCCATTATTAGTTCAACGGCGCGGCGCCTAAAACTAAATTATGCTGAAGTACAGTCACAGCATTAATAGTTTAGGTATAAAGTTTTCCTTAAAATATGATAAACATTATTTCCTATAAATATAGGTATTTTATGCTTAATGTATGTCACCTTAACGCTTAAAACTGATATGAATGGATTCTTAGAAAAATATGCTCTTGTTTACTCAGACTAAAACATTTTTTTTAGATCTGTCAAATGATTATGGTAACGTAACGTCTATAATTTCCGAAGAGTTAGGCAGAGGTGTACCCATTAGTACACCCACATTAAGAAAGACCTAATAATAGCCTAATAAAAACTTCAGCATGGGTAATCCCTCTTCTCGCACAGAGAAGGCACGATCAATAAACATGACGCTTATATAGTTCTAAGTCCAGGTTTTTAACGTTGATTTTTAACGTTTTACCGATGTAAGGGTTTTCCGAGATAAGTTTAGAAAATACATATATAAATTGATAAAGTCACATGAGAGGCGGAGAGTAACTTTTTAAAGACCTACATCTGTAAAAAGGAAAATATCGTGCACTAAAAGTTCATCAAAATCTAAAAAAAAATAAAAACAACTGCGTGAAGCTTTCACCAGCGCAAATACTTAAATTATTAAACACCAACTTTCAAAACAAATAAAAGAAAAAAAAAGAAAAGTTATTTAAATAATTTTAGAACGCAAAAAAACTTACTTCATCCAGCTGTTTAGATGATGTTTTTAAGTACTTCAAGCTACTAAGTTTACAAGTCAATTAGTACTGTACTTAAAGAAACAACAGAAATAAAAAAGAAACAAAGAAGTATTTATTTTTCTTGTATGCTTTTAACTTAAGACTTAAGTGTCCGAAGTATCGTTGATCAAGATTTGTCATCACTTGATTCAACCTTTTTTTTTGCGATCTCGTGTCGATTAATTCATGTCAATACACTTTTGACACTGAATGTACCTATTTTGGCTATCATTTTTTTGGTGACTAATATTTTATTTACCTAGTAGGTCTATAATGTGTGGTTTTATGTAGGTACAACATGTAATGGGCGATAAGTCAATCAATCTGCCTAGCCTTTTCCCAACTATGTTGGGGTCGGCTTCCAGTCTAACCGGATGCAGCTGAATTTTACACAGAGCGACTGCCTACCTGACCTCCACAACCCAGTAACTGGGTAATACGATACCCGTTGGTAAGACTGGTTGTCAGACTTTTGGGCTTCTGACGACCCGTAACGACTGTCAAAGATCCATGTATGACAGCCGGGACTAACGATTTCTTTTAGCCTTAAGTGTTTAAGGTTGTCTGTATTTTACTCTACATAAATAAAGCTAGGCCAGGCTTTGCTATACTTACCTAATTTTTGTTTCACTAATTCCAAAGCTACTTTATTACTAAATGCCAAAGGCTCTGTTTAATAATACACTTGTTTTCATAAATAAAATAATAATTTCTTACTGACTAAAAAACCTCCCTGTTCCTTCTGTTGCCCTTTACGTTCCGGGGCCACGGTATCCTGTTAAGACGTCCCGCAACATGCGTGCTCAGCCTAAGGTCCATCACCTAGACAAAAGGCACACGTGTCCTACAAAAAGGTGATGTTCATCTAAACTAATATTATAAAGAGGTAAAGTTTGTGAGGTTGTTGGGGGTAATCTCTGGATCTACTGAACCGATTCTCAAAATTCTTTCGCAAATTAGAAGCTACGTTATCACTGAGTGCTATAGGCTATATTTTAATATAAAAATATTGGGATCCTCAAGAAAAATCACGCGAACGAAGTCGCGGGGAGAGTGCTAGTAAGCACAATAAAATTCCCAGTGGTATCCACAATAAACTGCTTTTAATATAGCGATAGTGGCTAAAGGTCGCGGAGAAGGTGACACCTCATTAGGTCACGACCCTCAGGTTTAAGGAACTACTCAGATGGCGCATAAATATTTTTGTAATGTCTTTACAACCTGTGGTGCTGTCTTGTAAAATTCACTTCGAATTTCACTCAAGTGACCGAGCTAATTTACCACGTAAATCATCATCATAAATAATTAATGTAAACAAAATATTTTAAAAATAGAATAATAATAACACTAGCTTGTTATAGTCCCACTGCAGCTGCTGCTTTTTAGTTTAATATTGTGAAAATTGGTTCCACTTTTAAAAATAAATAAACACATTTATTTTTAAAAGAGGAACCAAGTTTCTTTGCCTACCTTCTATACCTACTTTATTCTTATAATGACATTTAAAAAAGTCCCTATTATGTAATAATTTAATTGAATTTGTTTCAATTTTTCATTTCAATTTCGCTTTTGACTTTGATCACAGATACTTCAATTCTGTTCGAATTTCAATGTGTTTATTAGAAAATTATACAATTTGCATTACCTGTGCGGTCGCTAAATCTGTGTACAGTATCTGCTTATCTATTGTTGTGGTTACTGTGTCACCTAGTTACTGTTCGGGAACATGGTCGAAATTCGGATTCTGCGGCCGCCACACTAGAGGCGGCCGCATATCTAAACAATCACACATTGATCTAGCATTTAATTGGATATAATTCTCCGAATATACGTAACGGAATTAATGTAAAGATCCTTAACTAAGCCTTAAGTTATAATATTCTTCCATTCATTGCGATCACTTTTTTGTTCTGGCATACCTGGGAACCTTCTGGTTATGATAATATTAATGGTTAAAGTTCTAAATTGTAATGTTTTTTTTTTACGAAAACCAGTTTTAAATGTTATAACTTAACTTGGAATACTTACCTGTACTGTTGCATGTGTATCTGTAAGCACAAAGTTTTGCGTACCTACTACCATACCACCAATACCAATCGACTAGTTTTCTAAATTCGAATCCCTAACGGAATTCGATTGAGTGTTTGGAGTAAAAACGTTTCAGCCAGGTTGTCGTGGTATGCAACCTTCATAGTAAACAGAAAAAGGATCATTATTTTGTTTTTGTTAACCAAATAATCGATGTATAAGTTTCATATTATTTTGTTAGGAACTCATTTCTGAATAAAACGTTATAATAATAATTTAGACAAACACTTGAAGACTTCGATTGGCACTTCAACTTAATCGTTTTTAGTTCGATAAGTATAAAATATTATTTCCTAAACTAATATTTGTTCAAATGTTGACATGTTTAGTGTTTTGTTTGCAGATTTTTTTGTCCAAATCCATTATTGATGAACTCATGAGCGTCATGAGAAGATATTTTTTTTTTGTGTATCATGACCTACCTTTTATTACGGATCTGCTAATAATTGTGTGAATAAAACCATTTAGGGACCATGAAGTTGAAGCGCTTTTAATCGATAAAAATACTCACGAAAGGAGGCCTTTCAATTTTTTTTTATATGCAATGCGCATGGACATCAATTAGCCATATAGAATATTGGGTCACAAAAATTGGCTGGCTAATTTTATTAAAGCTATGCACATAGGTCTTTAACTTTTTAACAATACCCCGTTAGTACAAAGTTCAGTATTTTTTTTATAGTTTACCAAAGGTTAGTCATTGCTGTAGGAAAACTTCCAGGGAAACCTGAGTTTCATAAACATCGTTAATGTATTCACCTAGGTAAATTTGAAATCGCCAGTCGTCTTGAGCAAGCGTGGTGAAAGGGTTGCTTTGCTGTGGGACAATAGTAAAATGGTAAAGGTAGAAATATCGTTTTTCTTATAAAAATCAAAGATAATTCAAAGATCTTTCAAATGGCCTAGATAATACTGATTGTATCATTTTTATTTTATTCAAATTTATTTCAAATGTTTCCTTTATTTATACGTATTTTATTAAGCACAAAAGTTGAATAAAACGTTTTCAATGGATATTAAATATATTTTATCAGAGTACGTCTGGGGTTGATCTCGATTCAGCATAAACTAATATCTGTGAATGACATTAAACTCGCAATATTAAGCAATTTAGTAGCTTTGATGCAATCAAAATTGTAATATTTGACGAGCGATCTTTAAAATATAACGCATTCCTTAAATAGCTAAATGGAATTACATTTTGAATTCACTGTCATTTGCATTTAGGATTTGGCAATCAAATATGATTTAACTTTGAATCAAGATGAATCGTACCGCTATAATTGTAATATCATAAAAATATAAATTATTGGTATGACATTGCAACAGAGTCGCAAACTGAAAGACCCTAAAACTGATCTTACCCGAATAAAAAATTAATTGGATTAAGTAACTGCTATCCGATTAGTTTTTAACGATTATCGATGTCTAAAATATCAGAGAATGCATGGTGCCAATTCCCTTGTTCACAAACTAAACTAAAATTAGACTATTTCTATCTTTTTCTGTCCAACAAAACAAGAAAGAGACTAATGTAAATAAGAGCTGTCAAATTTAGTCAATCTGACACATCCCATACAATTATAGTTGACATCTTAAAACGTATAGATTAAAAATATGGAAAAGTTCAAGGCAGAACTAATTTAAATTGACAACTCTAACTTGGTTCTTAAATGTCACCGTCCTTTTCTTTCGCTATATGTTAGTAAGAGATGTCAATTCTCTAAATTTTGTCTAGTTTGTAAACAGGGGAATCGGAACCAATGTCTAACTAAATAACGTTTAACATTCCAATGCAAGATGCAACAATCAGCATTATTAAAGGTCTTTTTGTTTTATTTTAATAATACCAGCCTATTATTATCCCACTGCAGGGCAAAGGTTTCCGGGGTTGCGGAACGTCTTAACAGGATACCGTGGCCCCGGAACGTAAAGGGCAACAGAAGGAACAGGGTGGTTTTTTAGTCAGTAAAAGTCTGACAGTCCCTTCCGCCCCACCCAGGGCGGAAGGACCCATTTGATGATTTTTACCACCTTTAAAAAAAAAGGGCAAAGACTTCTTCTCATACAGAGAAGGTACGAGTATTGATTATAACTTTTGCTCAAGGCGGATTGGTGATTTCAGACTCATTATAATTATAATCACAGATTTTCTTTCTGGTGGCGGACTGTCAAGTCTTTCTTATTTTAAACAGAATTTATCTCATAGTAAAATTAATATAAATTAAGGTTATATTGCTAAACCAGCCATAGTCTTAAATATGAATCGAAAAAAAACATATTTGTCCTTGTCTAGTTTTGAACCTCATGTAACATACTCGTACTTATTGCACTTGACTTTGTTTATCTATCACCGATCTTATTGTTAAGTAGGTACTTTGTTTCTTTACCAAAACTCGTGCTGAGTTCAAGACAAATTAAACATAATCTCATCGTCTTGCTATCTCGGGATCGTCAACATTTTAATGATTATTTTATTGATTGACATGAATTTGGGTTTACTTTTATTGTTGAATCAGGTGCCTGGACAGGTTCAGTCAGATATAGCCAGAATGTTGGCGACGTGGTCGACCCTCAACCCGCCATTTTATTGGGGTGCATTGGCACTTTGAAAAAAAGAAGGAAACTTGACAACGGAATGCGACCTTCGCGATCGTCCTTACTCGAGATTTTGGCACCGTGTGTGTCGCGCCCACCAACCATGACATTTATTCAAGTCTTCCTCTTTTTGTTCTATATACGACATACGAAATTTAGGGTTCTGTATTCAAAAAAGACGAACACAACACGCTGAACTCTTGTTCGCAAGTGTTGATGAACGATTGTTGTGCAACCAAAAAGTAAATTGGAAGTGGTACATTTCATGCTTGTCGACTTGATTATGGAGCTGTCAAAGTACCGCAACAGTGCTTGTTAAATAAATAGATCTATAAGACTAAGTAGGTATCTCTTACATACGTTACAACCTTTTTATAACTTGAACAATATTGGACTAAATTAATCTTGACCGATTTTGAAAAGTAACGTTTCGATGTTTTACCGCTGTTTCTAGTGACGTATATCTGGGTAAGTGTAAAAAGTGCAAATGTTTATTGCTTAGACTTGTATACTTAGACGGTTAGCAAAAAAAACATTCTCATTGTGACTAAATTATTACATGCTTTATTATAATGTTACAATTTTTTAAGTTAACAATTAATAAAAGTTTTATTTAAAGAATGTTTACAATATTTACGGGCTTAATTATAAAAATAACAATCAGAATAAAAATTAATTTATAAATTAGATTTACTTTAACTTAAATATAATGGTCATCGGTCATTAAAATAATATTCAATACCAGCGATCAGTTTTATGCTTTAATACAATTAAATCACATAATATCCACATGTTATTTTATAACTAATTGAGTTTTTAGAATTATTTTTAATTAAAATCATATTTGCCAAGGCGTTAACGACATTGAAGTTCCCTTATCAAAAGTCATTTAAGATGAGTCAAAATTACAAAATAATTACACCTCCCGCAGTTTTGATTGCAAATTCTTAATAATAATGCTTTTTGGCGATAGATTGGCATTTTAATTTGCGTATTATTTTATAGGCATTAAATTGGATGGTAAAAACATTAGCATTTTTAAAAAACACTTTGATTGAGTATCAATCTCGTTTATTATAATTTTCGACATAATTTTTGACCTTTATAAAAATATTTTCCATTCTTAATACCTACATGCTTGAGAAGGGACATCAATTATGTAGATGAGGAAATATATTATAAGTCTTCATTATCATGGAGATTTTGTATTGTGATTGAAATATTTAATTAACCGATAGAAATATTTGAATTTGAACAACTATAGGTACTCTATTTAAAATAACAATAAACAAAATGACGATCCTAATAATTATTAAGTTATATTGTTGAAAATCATTTTAGTGATATTTTCGTAAAATTATATTATCTCAAATAGTTTTCATTGTTTTGTAATTATTGTGAAATAACGAAATTTGTCACAGTGTAACAAATGATAATTCACTTCTGATAATTCCTTATGTCATTGTTATATTTTGGTGCCGATTCCCTTGTTCACAAACTAAACTAAAATTAGACTATTTCTATCTTTTTTCTGTCCAATAAAACAAGAAAGAGATGTATGTAAATAAGAGCTGTCAAATTTAGTCAATCTGACACGTCCATACAATTATAGTTGACATCTTAAAACTTATAGATTAAAATACGGAAAAGTTCAAGGCAAATCTAATTTGACATCTCTAACTTAGTTCTTTAATGTCACCGTCCTTTTCCTTCGCTGTATGTCAGTACTCAGTAAGAGATGTCAATTCTCTAAATTTAATCTAATTTGTGAACAACGGAATCGGCACCATTGTCTAATGTTATAATTAATGGAATAAAGCTAAACATAAGCATCACATGCTTAACGTTAACGGTCAATTAATTTAACATAACGCTATTAATAGTCTGCTTTTGCCAAATATAGCATTAATATTTGAAAACATCCATTAGCCATTAACATTCTATGTCCATCACCATAAAAAGATAACGTTATGCGAACTGTTTTTGGCTTATTAGAGTACCTACTGTAAGCACTCGGAGGTGATTCTACTCCATTGATACTCTAATTCCTTATTATTATAACATAACATTTACGCCTGTAATCCCTGTAAATGTTAAGCAAGGTGTCAAGGTGTACCCATTAGTGCACCTACATTTCACCAGTTATGTTTCAGTCCCATGTTATAGGGAGCGAGCCAATTGCCATAAACCGAGCACAAATCTAGCCTCCGAATAATAAATAATAAAACATTTATTCTCCACAGCATTTTACAGTATAAAAATAACACTAGTCTCCGTTGTAAGATTCCCTGTTTCGTCGTGGAGACACGACTCCTTCATCTTACATAATAACAAAATGGTAGGTAGCACATAGCATGGATCGGTAAGATTTTTGAGGCGACAATTTTTAATTGTACATTTTAAGCTAAACTTTCTTGTCTGCCCTTTTGGCCGAATGTCAGTCCATATTCAAATGTAGAACAAAGTTTATCTTATAGAAATTTAAACTAATAAATAAATGAAAGGTTGAATGGGGCTAAACCAGCCAGAGTCTCTACAGTACCAGTTCCTTTTTTGAAATATTCTCAAAAACACAAATAATTTTTTACTTCCATAACATAATTTTTATATTTTTTTAAGGGGATAACTACTACAGAACCCCTGTACCTACCTACTAAGATATCCGATATATATGCACATGTCAGATTTTCTGACACGGAACTACTCTAAAACACGACAACTGCTAACTATGTAACAATATATGAAAAAGATAGGAAACGCTTTGAAAGCAAATCGTGCGCATGGGCACAGAACATTCTACTCGAATCACGTATATGCGGTTTCAATCAAAATGTAAAGTTAAAGGTTTCTACGAATCGATATGGATTAATCCAGAAGTAGGTACCTACGGATGCGATTTCGAGGTCACCTTTTCAAGAGTTGTTTACTTGCATCTTCCTGTATCAACCTCTAAGCTTTCAATGCTGCTTTTAAAGTTCCACGTAACAACAATAAACGACCTCTCAAAAGAATGCTGCTGTTCGCCTATACGTCCAATTTAATTGATTTATTATAGCATCACCATCTCGTCTTACAAGTCAATTGATTAAAAAATGAATTACGTCAGTGATTATATATGTTTAAGATAAGAATGAAATAATTAAGGGCCCGACAATCGCATGATTAACAACGCCTAGTTAATTCGCCATTTAAATTTACATTACTAGTATTTATAATTAAAATGATATATTTGTCATTTCCTTGTTCATTACAGGACCAATTATGGGAACAAGTGTGTCCATTATGAGCGACAACTTCTAAATAATTTGATCTCAATATTGACAAAGTAACCTTTCAACAAGTATGCGGGTTATTGACGTCGAAAGCCCTTTGACCTCTTGTTTTAGAATTTTTAATATATTAACGTTACAGTAGCGAACAAAGACAATATAAATCTGAAGATTTAAGTCGTGATTTAAGCTATACCTAATGCTACAAAAAAATAAACAATTTATTTTATTAAATATTTGGTGACATCTCATTATTCAAATTATATTTTTAATTGATTTTCAGTATTAGGTTATTTTTTAAAATTAATTAAGTTTACGGCGCCCGCAAAAATGCAAATTTTTAATAGAAATAAATTAACATGATCAAAAAAGCCTAATTTAAATCAACTGGTTTTGATAGAATGTGGAATATTTATTCAATATGTCACCAAAACTGGCCCGTTCACGGAATCGTTCCAAAGTTGTTTACTCGTTTAGTTGGGTGCAACAATAAGGCTGCGATATTTTATGCGCACGCGGCGCGTCGCGGTTACACTGGCGCCTGCGCGAGACGCCAGCCGCGGCCGTCGCCTTCGCGACATCCGCCCGCGAAACAAAATTAATAGCCGGTACATTCCGAACGTTCCTACAGATTCCTGTTCTCAGTAATGGATCGCGACCAAGCTCTTATTAAGCAAGTACGACGCTGTATCCGCGCATTAAAACCGCTTGAACGCTGAAATTTCGTAATTGTGATTTTATTTAGACGTTTTTGTAGTAATTTGTGGACATTTTTGAAAGATCGAATTTTGTAATGGCTCCATAATTATTGTTTATGATTCTGGCGAACCCGAACGTGTATTGAATACAGATGAGTCGCATCGTGAAAATATCCTTAAAGAAAATTGATTCTGTAAAGGAGAATTTGCAACAAGGCGTGAATCGGTTTGATAGTTTATCGATAGCGGAGATTCACTGGTTTGTGGTCAGCGAAACGGATTATAATGTTGGATACAATAGGCAATCAAATGGTTAACGGTGTAACACCTCTTCTGTGGGTAAATATCAAATGTATCTAGTATTACCACGACATAACGGTAAGGTCCTCTATCATCCGTGTCAAGTTGAACAATACCCAGTTTTTGCTTATGGACAATATTAATGTGGCCGATTTGTTACAACCGATAATAGGCCATTCATTTTTTGTCCAAAAAAGGCTAAAATGATTTTGATTCCTCCATTGTTTGAGTCACGACGATTTTCAAAAACATTAAGACCGTCGGGTCAACGCATTCGCTAAACAGTTATGCGTCCGAAATTAAAATATCAATCATACGTATTGGTAATTTATTGTGTTTGAATGAGCGATAATTATAAGTTTGAACATTCTTTGCTAACAGTAAACATTGATTAACGTACCATTCGATGTAAGTGTACATTTATGAACAAACATAATTCACTGAAGCCTGGATTAGTCATGTATAAGTGAGATATCAATCACTGATTCCATGTTAGATGTGAAAAAATTTATCGCTATGTTGTTGTAAGTTCATGTTTATCTTCTGACATCAATATGCTTGCACTGGTATCGTGGACCCGTTAGGTGTTAATGTACCAAAGCTTCGAGTAGGTATAGATCAGGAACTGTTAATAAAATGCATTTGTGTACAGTGACTAATGACTTAAAGTCTAAACAAGAAATGCGGTCATAATTTCTTGGATTTATGAGTTCTGCGTCCTACTCGAGATTGCTAAAAGCATAAAATCAAAGATTTTGGACCAAACTTCTTTGCTGTTATAAATGACGACCTTGATGATCTCTAAGCTAGAGAGCTGAGAACCATAAACAGCCGGATATTTCGACAAATTTTATTATTTTATTAGCATAACTTAAAGCATTCTCTGTCACTCACACTTAGTCTGTATCCAAAACGAACAGATAAATCTTTGTTTTACGCGTGACCCACAGATACATTGGAAGGTTTGAAATCCTCGGTTACGTTTAGGTAGGTAGGTACTATTTTCTACTTTTTTTTCTACTAAACTTTGACATCAATATAAAGATAATAAACAGGCGGCTTTTTATTGAATATTTTCAATAATTATTCAATGAAAAAGCAGTCAATAGTTCTAAGGATTGACTGTCAAATCCATATTGTTTTATTTTTTAACAGTGAGTATCTCATTATTATAACTACTTAAAAAAAAAAAACTATAAAACTAAGGTTGTATATGGCTAAACCAGCCATAGTGTTTACCTTCCTCTTTCTTACTTAACGAAATAATATCGTAACATGATTATAACAAAAATGTCCTGTATAATAAAATTCAAACATTTGATTATGTTCTACGAATTATATCTTAGGGCAGAATTAGCTTTGTCTGTTACGTATTTTGAGCAAGTATAAGTTTTCTAGCGAAGTTTTGTTTCTGGCTTAGAGTAATCGTGGTCAATAAAAAAAATATAGGCTGTCAGTTTTGACATTCGACTTTTGAATTTAATATATTTTATGTCATAATTTTTCAAAGATGGGACGTCGCTGTCGGCCATTTTCCGACCTAAATATCTATGAAATAATAAAAAGAAGGTAGACACATCATAATATTGCAATAATGAACGTCAATCTTCAGAATAGTCAGGTTACTGTATAGAGCAATACTTAGAATTGTACCGACAAAGGTCTAGGTCAGAAGTTAAATAACTATGTTGTATTTTCGTCGACGTAAACAACTATTAACAACGTTCTTTGTGACATTATGACAGGTAGGTATTATTAAGTAGTTCTAAATAGTTTTAATACCATTTTAAAATGCGAAAATTTTCCTCTGATGGATATTAGGAAAACATCTGAAAATCACTACCTGTATAATTTGACATTTTTAAAGTACAGGATGTTTCAAAGGTTATTAACGGTAGTCTAGATTTGATATCTATATTGGGTTTACTAAACGATTATATTACATAATCAAGTGGCGATCGTTTAAAATGGGCGATTTATTATAAATTATTGTAATTTAATTAATTTAAACGATTTATCACGTGTGCGTTGCCACACGTGTCGTGTTTTGTTTTTGAAAAGGAGCGCTTTTTTAAAACATTTTGGTATTTATAGATTTCATTTGTTTTTAAGTTCTAAATGTCAATACTCGCTAATATAGTTGTTTAAAATGTCAACTTGACTGGTAAATAAGTCAACAAAAGTGGAGTGGAATGGTTTGTTTAGTTTAATTTAATCCGATCCGTACGTCATGTTCGTAAATGGGCGCCATGTTTTGGAACTGGACATCTCTGCCTTAAAAAAAATACTAATACCAGCCTATTTTGGTCCCACTGCAGAGTAAAAGCCTCATACAGAGAAGGCACGAGCATTGATCACCACGCTTGTTCAAAACGGATTGGCAATTTTAGACTTATATTAACTACCTATATTTTAGTCCAGATTTCCGCACGATATTTTTCTTCACGGATCTCAGTGATTGGAACATGGCCGGTATCGAACCCGTAACCTCAAGCATTAGAGGCAAGGCCATCGTAACATTAGCCTTGCCTATTTTAAATTGTTTTTAGTATTATTATATTTTGACTCTAGACCTCTTTTTACGACTTACGACTTATTACTTTTGATCTCCTCAACTCTCTTATAGACTAAGATTCAATAAGAACGTTATTACTTAAAGTAATATTTTATTGATTTTAAAAGAGTAATCATGTAGTTTCTTGCTCGTTTTTCTTCATAGAAACCTGCTATTTAAAAAGAACAACTACATAGCTTCGTCTTTCTGACTGACTAACTCCTTGAAAAATAAAGTGCCTTTAAATGGTTTATTCGAAATAAATGATTTTGATTTGATTTAAAATTTCATGTAAATAAAATAGGTTATGCGATTGTTTTTGTAATAAAAATAATTCAGAAATTAATCAAGAAACCGAGAGCAGATTTTCTGAAAAACTAGCATTCTAAATACCTATAAAGTGAACAAAAAAAATTGTTGTTGATATAAATAAGTGTAGGTTAATACTAAAATAATAGTTACGAAATTCTAAATGCAATATAAATATCATGAAAGCACATTTTTTGTAAAACATCACAACATCATGTCGAATTCGATCAAACGTTCGAGAACAAAAACTGGAAACATTAGCTAAAGACTGCTCCAATTTATGCCTTTTAGCCGTTTTGTGGAATAAATATTAGCATTAAGGCGCCTACGCCTCAGAACAGTACATTAATCTCATTCAAAATTAAACCTTAAGTAATAGAGTTAAGATGTAATACGTAACGGAGCATATAATTTGTAACTTGAGCTCGTGGCTGCAAATGTCGTGGGTCGCAGTGTCATCGTTGGTCGGCGACCGGGCAAGGCCGCCGAAAAGCGATGACCTCAGACTCGCCGTGATTCGTAAAAAAAACAAAACCAATCTTATGCTGCGGAAACCTTAAAGCTACCTACTTTTTTTAAACACGATTATTCGCAAATTACATTTAGTTCAATTTTCAAAATAGATTTTATTTCCAACATGTTACCTTGTCAGGAATGTTAATTGATCATTTGTTGGTCGTAAAATATTGAATGTATGCGGAAACTGACAATGATGGCTCAATCACAGATGACGTGGCTGCATAGAAGAATTCGAAGGAATTCTTGACCAATTAACTCGAAGCTTATCTACCGGATTTTAGATGAAACATTAATAATAACATTGCTAAAAGATTTCACTTAAGCGTGTTATTATGAATTAATTTGACATGGAGATAAATCACACGCAATAACACAGGAATTCTATCTAACATTAAAAATAATCCAAAGTCAGATTTAAAGATTTTCGATGAAGAACGCGATTCAAACAAGGACATACAGATTAACCGACCCTGACGTCGCATATGACATCTAGATGTTCTATTTCAACATTCCTAAGTTATATTTCGAAATATAATAAAAACAGACATGCCAATAAGAATACTTAAAAACTAGAGCAGAATTCAAAACAAGCCTTTTACGTAGGCGTTGAAATATAAACATTCCAACATGTTTACATTATTTTTTATGGTATTTTTGATCCGAGTTTACATTCTTTTGTCTTGTAATATAATTTGACATCTACGGAGACCTGCCCACCTAGGTTCACATTTTTCTACATAAAGTCAGCTTCCAAAATATTGATGACACATTGAAGCCATACATGGTGATTGCGGACAAAAATAATGTTGCTATATCATTAAAATTTTTGAGGCTAAAAGTGATCATAGCTGTTCTACTGTTTTAGTTTGTAGGTATATGAAGAGTGGATCAAAAATACAAAAATATGATTGATATTTAAGTTATAGGAGAGTCAAAAATGTTCATACGAGGTGTAGAGTAGGTCACACTAAGAGATCTACTAAAACTAGCCTACACTAAGACGTCTACCATGTAAACTAGCTTAGACTCGTTTTTAGTTAGTTTAAAGCTCTTAAGCTCTGCTACTAAGAATAATAATATCACATAGGTAATATTTATTCAAATGTTTACACCTTTTACCTTTCTTTGTTTCGTACAAGCACGTGTAATATATTTAATTTATACAACAACGTTTTTAATTAACAAATAAATAAAACTATAACTACACTAAAAGCTCTGCCACCAAAACACTACCTATACCAAAATACATCCCTTTATGCATGACTTTTCCTGTAAGATCGTGATGTCAGGTGTTTTTCCATCCCCATGGGTGTGCTCAAGTATCTTAGATCTTTTAATCCAATACATTGTAGAACAGATGCTCTTCCATATAAGTTAGTTTGAGCTCTTTTTTACGACTTCCCGAGAGAGTTGCGAAAGTATCCTCTCATTATTTCAGTTTAATGCTTCAATTTTAACACTTCTTTTTATCTCTATCGTCGCTTCTAGTGGTCGGGAGCGTAAAATATTTAAGAAAATATTTTACGCTCCCGACCACTAAAAAAAAAAAAAAAAAACAAATGACAAAGATGCATAAGAATGCATCTTTGTCATTTACAAGGGAAATTGTTTTTTTTTGTTTACCCCACATCAGAATTTTTTTTGTATCGTAGGTGCATTTACAACTATACACAAATAATCCTGTAGGCCATACAAATATTCCTTTTGTGCCGGAATTGATGTCACAACAGCAGCATATTTTTTTTTTCGTTTGTCTAGTAGTCGCAAAACGCGACTGCTGAGCATGAGGTCTTGAGTTCGATTCCCAGGTCAGGCAGTGTTATTGGGTTTTTCCATCAGAAATTTCTCAGTAGCAGTCTCGGAGTCTGGATTTGTGCCTCGTTGATGGCAATAGGCTCTCCCCTGTTACATGAGACTTAACATAACTGGCGAAATGTGGGTGTACCTTCTAATGAGTACACTTCTGCCTAACCCTTCGGGGATTACAGGCATGATGTTATGTTATATTGGTTATATTTAATATCATCAATATGGTGTAATAAATAACAGATGGAAGGGTCGTTACGATTGTTGATTGTTTAAAATAAAATATCAGCCTGTGTGCGAACAATAAATTATTTCTTAAAAAAAAAAAACTCAAAATTATCTTAATCCTTTTATGTAGTTATTTCCACATTATAATGTAACTAGGTTAAAGCCATTGATCTACTTTCATAACTCAATTCCATTAAGTTCTATTACTTAATTTAAATTCCCATTCACAGGATCTGTTTTAATCAATTAAATTGGAATAACTATTTGGTGTTCATGTTCCCGGTAATTTGGTCGTTACGAATACGGGAATGTGAAATTTAATTCAATTAAGCGCTTATTATACGAACTCGAATCGCTGGGATGTGTTAGTTTTAAATCCCATGATAATAAAGCTCATATTTGTGAATTAATAATAGAACTCAGCGCCGTATCAATGGAGAGAAATTATGTTTATTAATCCATAATTATTGTCTCTGCACTTTTTGGTATCATCAAATCTAAATTACTTATTTATAAAGCATAGGTATAACAAGATCTAATTCTAATGTCTGGACCGCTATGTTTAACCTGATAAGCATACAAATTTTGGATACATACCTAATAATAATTTTAAATATACAATATAATTTTTTATGCGTTGTATTATTTAAGTTAAAATACCAATCTCATACCAAACTCTCAATACCATTAAATAGATTTGAGCTTAAATAAGTTAGAAGTAAGAACTTATGCAACGACATAGGTAGGTATCAAATTATTATTCACATATTTTTGAAGTGAAAACTTCTTTAGCGGCGTTGAGCACTTTTTCTGTAATGGGTATAAAATCTTAAACTCGCGTCAGGACACGTGCGCGTCAGGACACGTGACCTGATCGAAAAAGCGTAAGACGGATGGAGAATAGACAGCTATCCCCTCTCTACGGCGCGGCGAAAATGTATGCCTGGGCCTACTGTTTCGTTTAGACAGCGCAGGGCGCTTGCGCGAATGTTCGTGTATGTTAAACGTAAACGTTAATAATCAAGTTTTCACTTCTGCCGGCACTCCCGGAGTGCAACCCGTTTTTTATAATAAATTGTATTTTTTTAACATATTTTTTACCGTAGATGCGTTTACAAACATAATATAAAGTATTATACACAAATTACTAGACCCAGAACAACTACCTGTAGACCTTAAAAATATTTGTTCCATGCATGAATCGAATCTACGGCACGCAGCGTAGCAGCCAATTGCCCAATCACTGCGCCAACCTTGTCTTAAAAATTCCGTATTAAATTAAAAAAAAAACATTGAATTTGTTAAAATTATTACTACTATTCTTTGAACACAAAACATTATGAACATTAACACAACATTTTTATTCATTGAAAAACTTGTGACAGACAAACGATCCCATTAATCGTTACGATCTTCGTTTTGTTATTGCAAAATTATAGGAAACCATAACGAGAGCAGATATCATAAAAAAATATAATTTAGTTATTACAAAGTCGTGTTAGTTCATACAGATGGAATGGACATTTTGAATAATTATGTTTTAAACTATCTTCTGCCCGCGTCTTCGTCCGTGTGATTTTTTCCGCCCGCGTTTAGTTACGTTTTTGTTTACTGCTCCGCTCGCGTTGTTCGTAGCGTGATGATATATAGTTGGTTGTCGCACGCTGTGGAGGTGCTGGTCAGAAGACCTAGAATGTACGAGCAGTTTGCCCAAACACTGAAGTGTTGAGTGTAATAGGTGATGGTGTCAATGACGACGGGATGTTACAGGAATAAAATCACTGTCTTTTGTCCGTATTCAATGAGAGTATTTGTTAGCCTGATAAGGTTTGCAGGACCATTTGTTCCAGTTGTGGTAAAATCCGACTCGAAGGACCAAAAATGTACAGCTAACCTTACATTTCTCCTTTTTATTTTTGTTTTAGTTTCCGTGTTTTTGTTTTAGTACAGTAGTTTTTAAGAATAATGTTACTAACAACTGGGTCTAGTTGCCAAAAATAAACAAAATATTATTATATAGCCTAAACTATTTCTCAATCTGGGCATCATAATAGGTACTTACCTACAACAATATTTTTCCAGTCCGACTGGTAGTTCCAGAAATTTGCGCGTTTATAGAAACAAATAAACTCTTCAGGTTTATATTACTAGCTGCTCCCTGTGACTTTGTATGAGTGATTTTTGTCACTCGTGTCAAATTACATCTTTGATTACTGCTCCGCTCCAAGGGATCATAGCATGATATTACTATTTTTCATGAATCTCACTCTCAATACTTCTGTTTTTATTTCCAATCCGACATGTAATTCTAGAGATTAGAGCGTCTAAAGTCTAAACAAACAAACAAAAAACTCTTTAGCTTTTATTATTATAAATATAGATTTACGATTACGTTCCAAATATGACATTCCGATGAGCCGTTTTTTTTTCAACAAAGCGTTTAACTTGACCAATTTATCAAGTTTGTGATCAAGGAAGGCAACCTTTCTGTGACAAGTGTCACTGTGTGCCGACAATTAATGTCAATATTATGTTAAAATCACATTTTTTGACGCAATATATTGGAATCAATAATGATTGCCAACGGATTTTGAGGATTACAAAGTTAATGATTGTTATTTTGTGTGTCAATGATTAGCTCGTTAAAAGGTTTTTAAATAATGTATTTTAGGTACGTACTGATGCTGATTAGAGGTTGTCGCGACGAAGATTAGAATGTCAAGCGGCATAATGATTAAAAAATATTTTCGTTTTTGTTATTTATATTTATAACAATTCTAGAAGTGTCTATGTTAACGTAGCATTCCGGTGAAATCGATAAATTTCAACTTTGTTTTTATCATTAATAACAGAAATGGAAAATAAAAAGAAATCAATTTTGGATAAAAAATTATAATCCTTTAGTTTCACTAGCTATCATTAAAAATGAGCTATACCTATTTTCATTACATCCACTTTTAATATAACCAATTTGGATTGAGTTTTGAATCGGAAAAATCGTGGCGTTAAATACATTAAGCTGCAATAATTACCTATATATTATTTTTACCCATCACTAAATCCACACGAACATTTTCAATTTTTTATTTTATTTATCTTCTTTTTTTTTATTCTGGCGAAATGTGGGTGTGCTATTGGGTACACCTCTGTCTAACCCGTCGGGGATTACAGGCGTGATGTTATATTTTATATTCTTTTTTTAAATAAATATGTTTCACTTTTCTTTTGAAGTGACGTGCTTTACAATCCTCGATTACAATTTTTTTTTTAAAGGTACTTCTGTACTATCTAAATACGAACAACAAAACTGTCAAGACCTACCCCTCACTGTCATACAACTCCAAGCGATTCCACCTACCCATAACACTACAAACGCTGCCTACCCTAACACATACACGAGCGATCTGATACTGAACATAAGCCTCAAGTTTCTAATTGATTTGGATAAGCCATTAAGCCCCGTTGATGGATGCGTCGGGTGTTTACAGAACTACCATAAGCCCGCCTTGTTTGATCACCTCTATATGGCTGTAGTAATACATTATTGAATCTAAACACCTAATTTAAATCTGTGCTGTGCGTGGAATCGAGTTACTGGAAACAGTGCGCAATTTGATTTGGAAGGATATGCCTCCCGGAATAGGTGTCGTAAACGCATCCATGATTCAGGAGAAATTCATAAAGTCCAACGTTTTAGCTTCTTAAATAACGTATATAAAAAAAAATTAAACACGTTAAAATGAAATTGTGACTGTTCCTGAAATACCCTAGGCTGATAAAATTTAGAATGTCGATTAACGAAGAGATTTTTTCACTTGCCCGGAATCCAATATTTTTTTTCTTTAAAAAAGTAGCCTTATAATGTCAGCTAACTGCCAGTGAAAGTCCTGTCAAAATTGGTCTAAAATATATTTTAAAAAAAATCGTTATTGGTAGTGTAAACATTCATTTTACAGTTCAATTCTATTTATGTGTATAGATAAAATATGTGATTGAGGAATGGTAATGCAGTTTATTTATAAGTTTTTTTGTGTAAAATTTTAGCCATATTTTAAGTTAAACAAGTGCTTCACATAGAAGATTACGCTTCTAGCGTAAACGGGTGTATGATACGCCCTGAAACTATTATTTTTAATAGAACTACTAATATTTCCTCAATTAATATAAATAGATAGATAAATATTGAATCTAAGAGAGAAGAAACATAAGATTTTGCAAATGTACCTAGATACCTAGTAGACTTTAGCAAGCGATGCTGTCTTGAAAACTTTAAATCCAACTTCCCAGGGAAAACTTGCTCGGTCGGATAGAACCGTGCTAAGTCGGGCATGGGGAGGTGTGGAGGGGCTTACGGCCGTCAGTGCACGTTTATCGGCTGATAGCTTGATGATTGATGACCGACAGGAGAACTTAGCGCCTATGAACGTCATTTACTAGCGAGTCACCAAAGCGATAGAGCAATATAGCACAGACCTATATGAAAGTAAAATTGACACCAAATCGACATTTGTCGAAGCACATTTTCAGTTGACATCTATCATCATCCTCCTGCCCTTGTCCCATGTTACTTGGGGTCGGCGCAACATGTTTTCTTCTTCCACTCTGTCCTGTCAGCCGTCATGCTATCACTGATTCCCCTTTCATTCATATCATTCTTCACACAATCCATCCATCTTTTCTTTGGCCTTCCTCTTGCTCTCCATCCATCCACATTCATATTCATAACTCTCCTGGTCACATGCGTTTCATCCCTCCTCTTCACATGCCCATACCAAGACAAACGATTCCCTTTCAACTTTTCAGTTGACATCTATACGGAGCAATTTTTTTTAATGACACTTTGTTTTATTATTTTTTTTGTAGCCTCCCCTAGGCGGAAACCTATGGAATTTGCTACCAAGAATGGAAAATTGATGGAACAAAAATATGTTATAACCATTTGCACGTCGACGCTCGCGAGCTGTCATGTGGATCTTACGTCGCGACGCCACCGCGCAACCGCACCACCGCATAACGCCGCGGTCGTCCCCGATAAAAACGTTTGCCAAAAGAAAAGTATTAGAGCAATTTTAAAATAAAAATTAACATTGATTACGTTAGCGTATAGAGAATAAATTTAAATAAAAATATATGCTTCAAACCTACATGAACATATCTAAAAAAAATGTTAAATTTAAAAAAGTAATATTTTTTTTCTGATTTCACGTCAATTTTATTTTTCGTAATTAAATTAAGCTATCTAGCAGTTATAAAAATACATAAATAAAGTAGACTATATTTCCTTCAAGATGATAGCAAAAGATTTATATACATTCATGAGAAGTATATAAAATAAATTTTTGAAAACAGAGTCCTCGAGCAAAAAAATAACATAAAAAATAAAAGCAAAAAAAGGCAATATGGCCGCCTGGGACTGTGCAGACGAGCGATTTATTTTTGACTACTTAGTACTTAATAATTATAATTATTGTACTTCGTGGTGTTTTTGTTTTGTTATTGTTATATTTTAATAAGAAATAAATAAATTTTTATTTTTTATTAATTATTACTTCTCAAACAAGGAAATGCAAAGGGTAAGCGAAATCCTATAACAAAAGCCCGTTTGCTCAAACCTCTTTTTTACAAACGTCAGTGGTACCACAGTAACCAGGCACTTGAACGCTGCGTATCGTATTACTCATTTCGTTGAATTTGTTAAAAATATGAACTTACTTGATTTGTTGTATTTTATTTATTATTCTAGATAGTTTTCTTCATGAAATTAGGGTGTCATTTCTCTTGCACATAATTTCTACAGTCCGTAAACAAACCAAAAACCACAAACGGCACTCGAACACTTTCATTTGCTAAATTTATCAACGTTGGAGAATAATAGAGTATGATTATTATACACCATTGTAAAGGGTACATTGTCTAGAAAAATTTAATATATTACACTTTTAGAAATAAGCAATAAAACAAGAGTATTTACGACATAATCACGGCAACGATTTCACGCACTCACACACGAAACACGCCTGACTTCAAGTCGTTGTACCAACCACAGAGTGTTGAATAATGTACCGCACTCGGTTTTAGAGCCATCTGTAACTATTCCCCTGTACTAAAAACCATAGTTTATACACGAAAAAACCGTAATTCAACCAGTAATTCATGTTTCCGTGCTTCCCTCATACTTGTATCTGTGGTATCCATGACGTGTGTGTCAATATTTTTTTTGTGACTATGGTCACAGAAAACGTGCAAGTGGATAAACAAAAGCCATTGGATTTTTCTTTTCTATTGAGACTTAAGAGCCATCTATCGCCATACTAAACAACATTATTAACATGTTTTGACATATTAGTAGGTAATCAATATTCTAAATTAACACCCAGATAAGTGTGGACTAATTTGTAGATCATTAAAAGATAAACGGCTAGTTGACATTATTAAACAGCATTCTTTATGCTTTTATAGGTCTAATGTAACATCCTGTTGGCAATATTGTTTATTGAGGTCATATTGATCTGGGTGAACGCTCATGATCGCAAGCGCGAGTGCTAAGCGTAGGGTAATTTGTTCAATTCCCAGGTGTAGCAAAAAGTGTTATTGGGTTTTTCCATTAGGTGTTTCTTAGTAGCTGACCGCAATTTGAATGGTGTGTCACAAAATGACAATGACAAAGATAGAACTAAAAGGATATGCTTATATGGTTCGGTCAAGTTGAGAGGATGAGTGTAAGACGATTAACATGGCAGAGGTGAGTGGCAAGGCAGGAAGGGGACGCCCTAGGAAGACCTACACTGACCTTACTGGTGAGGTTCTTCAGAAAGGTCAGATGGGCAGTTCTTGTATGACGAGATGTATGAACGTGGATGAGGCGAAAGGAGTATGTAAAGATCGTAGTAGGTGACGTTCTGTGGTTTCCGCCTAGCCTCATGGGACAAAGGCGTAAGTTTATGTATGTATATCTCTAATTACATCAAGTTTAATCACTTTCGACCAAAATATATTTAGACTATATTTTTGTATGAAGCAAGCTGTCTGTACAGACCCCTTAAGTAGAGTGGAGTGGAGAGAGATTACTTTTCTGGGAATCCATTAGCAGCAGCTGTACTATGTTCTACTTCTGTCGGAAAATCCAAATTATTATCAGTGTTTCATAACCTGCAAGCTTTGTTCGAAACTAGCATCTATTGGCATAAATCCAGTCGATTAAGCAATAATTCGTGTACACTGGCCATTTGTACCACACTTAGCGTTAGATTTACCGTACTCGGACGGACAATCAACTAACCACTGCCATTATATCTAGTGTACCCCAATATTTATCAACATGTTGGCGAAAACCGCCGGGCGAACGCTGCGTTTTCGCTGCAAATAACAGATAAGCACGTCCCGATGCCGCAACGGTCCGTGCCTCACGAAATAAATGCGTGATTTATGATTTGAGACACGGAGAAGGGAAGGAATGGAGTGATCATGTTGGGGAAATGAAAAAATCGATGATGTTGAAATTTTCATAAGTGACACAATTTTTTGGGCAGTCGTGTAAAAATAATACAATGGTCTTGCACAACACACAAACAAACAGATACACATACAAATTACAAATTCTATAACATACATAATCTTATATGATACAGTGACTTTCCTACGACAGACCCAGACCCTTGATCTAGAAAAATCGATAAAATAAATATGCGTATGAGTACTCCATTTTTAAAATCTTCCATGTTTAGTGTACAAAACCCACGCGTCCGAACAAGCCTGAATACTCCCCTGATTGGGGAATTCGCATCCGGGTATGAGAGTCGTAAGATTAAATTGCTCTGAGACGCCATTGGTCGCCAATTCGGGCACTAAATTCTTTTTTTAGTCTCGAAATTCTTTGTATTAACGATCTCAAGAACTAATTCAAGTTTTTCGACAATGATATTACGAAATTTAAAACATGGCTGCCGTACTTCTACATAAAATTATGGGTTGTAAATAAATTTTATTATTCATGAGTTTCTTCTGTATACATGAAACGTTTTATTAACTAGCCATGCGAAGAATATAAAATTAACATTTAATTAAATTAAATTAAGTATCAGTTGAAATAATTATTTTTTATTACTATATAAAATCTTATTTTATTTTGTAGTTATGTGTGATATGGCACCTACCATATTTTTACATAATCTTCTTGACATAAAGTTGTAGGTATAAATATTACATAATATTATCATCAAGTCAATGACTGTGGGTAATACATAATTCAGTTATTATAATGTATGTGTGTATGTGTTAGGATAATTGAAACGATTAGTTCGTGCAATTCATTGCTAGAGATAAAATTCCCTTCGGCTTCTCGCAGTCAAACTACTCTTATTGAAGGAAATCGGCACAGTAATGTACACTAAGAAAACTATTTAAGTCAGATATCAGTTCAGAGATTTTTTTGGGAATTAAACGGATGCATTGCAGTTCATGCTACTACCACAAGTGGTGAATTTTACTCTAAAAAAAAAGTAATTAATTTAATCACTTACTTATTACAACACAACGATATGGGACAAGGGCAGGAAGATGATGACTTACTTACTACGCTTAATTATAGTGCTAATAGACTTTTACAAAAGACAAAGTCAAAGCAATTGTTTCAATTAGACCATTTACAGGCACTTTTGATTGTGTAGGTACTTGCACGGGTGTACCTTTGTACAATCGTGCAAGCAGCAAGGAGCTGCTATTAAGTAATAATCAAGTAGATGTATCTAAACTTACTTCTTCTTACTCAATGAAAACCTATGTAAGGGGAGGGTCCCCTTACCCAGGTTTCGATTGAGTAAAAGTATGAAGTAAATCCCTAGAATGACATAAAACAGTTCTTAATAAAATTCTTGGAATCTTCAAGTCAAGACATCCTTGCAACTTAGTGGCTCATTACGCAACTAGAATCACTGCAAATTATACTCGTTTATTGGAATGTAGAAATGTAAATATTAATTCTGAGATAACTGCATTAATATCGCATTTAGAACTTATGCGCCACATGTGGGTAGGACTCAATGACTAGTCTAGTCACTGAACTACGTTTGCGTAATATTCTCACTTGGATAGTAAGTTATTGTAGGTACAGTAGCGGTCATAAGTGCAGTAGCATGCTAAGGTTTGAATTGCTGTAAACACTGGGTACAGGCCATACCTACATCTGTGTGTATAAGTGATGTATTCAAAGTTAAAGTCAAAGTCAAATCATTTATTTAATTAGGCCATTATAAGGCACTTTTGAACGTAATAACACAGTACCTACGTACACCTCAAAATTCGCACACGATCTCCAAAGGTCGTAAATTTAACCAAAGTGTCAATCGATTTGCTTTGTAGATTGCTACTTAAGTTATGACCGCTGCTGTACATAAATTGGAACTTTTATCAACAAGTTATTGATTCGAATTGACTTTATTCAATAACTGGTCCGCGTGGTTTTTTTCATCCGAGTTAAATTACGTCTTTGGTTACTGCTCCGCTCCCATACGTCCTAGCATGATGTTAGCCTATACTTTTCTTAGGAATGACGGCCCAAATGTTTACGTTCCATGTGCCACAAAACATTACTTATTACCCAAACAAGTGAAATTGCTGTCAATTGAATTGTCGCCACGTCACTGAGTAGAAGTTCTTTATTTCATAATCTAAAGCTTCGTGAACGGAGACTGAGACATAAAAACAAACAAAAATTTACTTAATGATAGGCTACTTGACAAAGCGCACTGAATGATAGGACGCATTGAACGCAAAAACCTATATTGTTTTCAGCCATTACGGAAACTCACCAACTGAACCTACTACTAGACGTATATAGCCGTAGTTTCAGGTGAATATTAAAATGGTAAGAGACAAGTTTCCTTTGAAAGCTCCTCCACCTGTGTATCGTCCCACGCTTGGGAAACCACTGAAGGAAGCGGTATTCTATTGTTATAACTATTCATTACGTTATAAACAGACATCATTTGTTCGACTGTTAAATCTTGACATAACAATGTTAGCTGCGGATGTGTCTAATATACGTAATAATGAAGGCAATCAAATATTGCAATGGACAAATTGTCAAAATTTTCTAAAGCTTTTTAACAATTCTCATTTCTACGTACAAACTACTTTCTGCCCGCGGCTTCGTCTGTGGAGACTTCAGAATTAAATTAAAGTTCTGAATTACCCCTTTAGGAATACAAAAGCCTTAATAAAAAAATGCTTATATGCTTTTTCAGATTACAGTCTATCTCTGTGCCTAATTACATCCAGATCCGTCTAGCCGTTCTAGCGAGATTGAGTAACAGACATCCATACATCCAAACTTCACATTTATAATAGAAAAGTAAGATTACAGTCAACCATTTGACTTCTAGTTTTGTAAACATTTTCAGGCAAAACCTATGACGTACGACAATAAATTATGTAACAAAAGTTCGGCAATCATAACAAATGTACTTAAAACCAATTAAAATGTTAAATGTTTAAATATTGTAGTGGACCAATATTTGTCAAAATTTTCAAATGTTTTTTCTAACAATTTCCATTTCTATGTATTAACTAGCTTCTAGTCGCGACTCCGTCTGCGTAGATTTCAGAATAAAGCCAAAGTTATAAATTACCCTTTAGAAACACAAAAGCCGTAATAAAAAATAGCCTATGTGCTTTTTCAGATTACAGTCTGTCTCTGTGCCTAATTTCATCCACATCTGTTCAGTCATTCTGACATAATTAGCGAATAATTTCATCCATCTAAACTTTCGCATTTATAATAGAAAAGTAAGATTACAGTCAACCATTTGACTTCTAGTTTTGTAAACATTTTCAGGCAAACCTATGACGTACGACAATAAATTATGTAACAAGAGTTCGGCAATCATAACAAACCTACTTAAAACCAATTAAAATGTTACTAATGGATGGAAATTTGTAATTTCTAACGTCAATGTTGTTTATATTGATGTTAAGAAACACGTGTAAAAGCCAGGTTATATAATAATCGCAGTAAATGGAAATGGTGATTTCTATATAGGTGCGATGAAATGTTAAAGTGTCAATATATACACACATCAAAAGTGTCTAGGGATCAACATCCCTAATCAATGTTAGGGATGTTGATCCCTAGACACTTTTGATGTGTATAGTTACGATTTTTATAATCATAACATCATATAGTACCTACATAACATCATGCACGTAATCCCCCAAATCATGTATGTAATAAAAGGTTAGACAGAGGTGTACTCATTAGTACAGCCACATTTCGCCAGTTATGTTTAAGTCCCATATAATAGGGGGCGAGCCTATTGCCATCAACCGGGCTTAGATCCAGACTACGAGGCTGCTACCGAGAAATTCCTGATGGAAAAATCCAATAACACTTTTCCCGAACTGGAAATCGAGCCCAAGACCTCATGCTCAGCAGTCGCGCTTTACGATCACTAGACCAACGAGGCAGTTTTACGTAGTAGTAGTAGTATTGATTTGATATAAAGGGAAGTTCTTATTATGGTTTTCTTACCCCGTTGTTCTTTTAGAATTAATTTGGTTGCGCCATTCAATTTTTATTTAATTTATTTTTATTAAAGCTCAACAACGAGTTATTCTCTAATACACTTACACTGGTTAGTGGTGGTCTAGTGACATCCGAGATTGTTGAATCATTTCTCCGGGACTCGTCATACTTGGGGCTTTTTTGGTGGTTGCAACTAATGATTTTGGCCTTCAGAAGTTGCAGTTGTTAGGAAAACCCGTCCTAAAATAAAATATGTTTAGCAAAATACAAGGGCTACTTATGGTAGTGTATCAAAATTGATAGAAACGATCCCCACCAAAACATTTATTCAGTCAATGATTACAGTACTATACATAATATTTCTTTCTCAAGCAGCTAAGGAGCAAGAATGATCATCACGCTGTGTGCGTCAAATTAAATCAGATGATTAAGAAATGGTTGGTTTTCCGTCACCGTGAGTCAGAGATGTCTAAGAAATAAACATGACATTATTTACATCAAGATTTTGCAAGCTTGGTTTGGGACCAGAAATCTAAGAAGTTAATGCAAATTATGTAAGTCAATACTTAACAAGAGTTCATACGGAAGACCCGACTTGGGTATTCCTCGTGAAAGTTCAAGGTTCAGGTCCATACATTCTGCCGATGACTATTATTATAATAACTCTGACGTCATAAAGGCACTACGCGTCGCCATCTTTGGGGTCATACATGACGTTTTGAAGATCGTGACGAAAATAAAATTTACATAGGCATACCGGACTCTTGTTGACATTGGCATGATTTGAAGAATGACTTATTGTCATGTTTATCGAAATTGGTATTGGATGAATCATTAACCAAATATGTTGGAATGATAACATTGTATGTTTACGAGGATCATCTTTAATCTGAACTATTCATATGTAAATTTATCTTTGTCATATTTTTCCTGGATACAAAATCCTCTTTGGTGACTATTTCAACTGCTGCTATAATGGACTGTGCTTTTACTTGCATCTTCTTATCGAGGCTATGGTTCTATATAATTCTTTTCCCTTTTTTTTCTTAGTGTTCTTGGGCCCAGTAGGTGGCCACGTTTACTGCGGCAACAGTGGCGTTTTACTCACCTACTGTGCTATCAGCTATCACTCTCACGGTAACTACGAGAACTTGGTTTGTCTTTTGACTCAACTGGCTTGTCTTGGCTTGTGGTATGCCCATAGTCATGCTTTCGATTCCCCTATTCACGGGTTGCGGGTGCAACTAATATCACAAAAAAAAACAGTCATACTCTCAGACAAATCTTTCGATCCAATAATATAAATCGGGACTGTGCTGCCCCATACCTTTCATTTTGTCAAATTTTTTTTTGAAACTATTTCGTTCCCAAAATTTCAACACCTGCCACAAGTCGCACTCTTAACAAGCATTAAAAAAGCCAAATGCTACATAAAAAAAAAAATGATCCAAGTTAAATGCTTTCCCGTTTCTAAAGTTTCGTATTTGGAGACGGAGTGAAAAAAAAAGTGTCGGTTACTCAGCCATCAATCAATCTTGTCAGTCACAAGTCTTAAGCGGCAGAATTACTTTTAGGTATATCAGAAGATCTTTCCTCGAGATACACGCTGAAATATTACTTTAGCAGGTCTGCCTTTACTTTTATTTAAAGACATTTAGATGAAACGCCAACTTGATTTCCTTTTTCATATTACCAAGTGACGTATGTTCGAACGTGGATCATCAGCAGTGTATGAGTCTTTTGTTTGACTTGATAACGATCTTGCTTCTATATTCGAAGTTCAAAATTCATTCAAGTTTTTTCTTATTTCCGAATGATACCGTTTATATCAGAGGGATCGCATCTTTATGATTGAGTTTTTTTGTCTTTAAGGCGATTAACCCACGGCACCGCACGCCGCTCCGGCATGCGGTGGCGGTGAAGCGGATTTCGATGCGGTTGTCCGCACGGTGATGCGGTTCAACCGCATGACCGTGCGGATCGATTTTGAACAGTTTTGGTTTTAACCAGTTATTTTTTACCGGTTTTGACCAGTTTTCAGGGTGTCCAGGTTGGGGTTTTTTTTCCCCCAATTTGGGGAAAAATTTTGGGGAACTTTTGGTGAAAACTGCGGAGAAAATTCTGGGAAAAAAAAAAAAAATTCTGCGAATCCACTAGCGCGAATGCAGATATGCGCGAAGTATATTTTTATAAAGGATAATGGGCAAAATTCTTAAAATAAGGTTCCGTACACATACCCACATCACTTTATCTATTAGATAAAATTCATAACGGCTAATTACGCGTCATGGGTGTCGTGTTCATGGTTTTCAAGGGTGCTTCAATACCATCAACGATTTGTTTCATTCAATCCAATATCACTTTGTGAGCTTTGGTTAACTAAAGTATTAAACTTTAGTTTTATTTTTGATTTTATTAATTTCGTTTGTGATTCATGTAGGTATAACGTTCTGTTTATTTTTTTATAATGCACATAATATTACAACATGTAAAATAAATGTTAAGCTAAAAAAAATGCCTTAAAGTTTAATTTCGTGATGCAAAATAATTCGTTTGCATAGGCATCTATATGATGACCCACATCACTTTATCTATTAGATAAAATTCATAACGAGTAATGTGTGGCATATTTTGCGGCCGCCATCTTGAATTTTCATTTTGACCTCATTTTCGTCATCAGCACCCTCGAAAACCATGAACACGACACCCATGAAGCATATTTTGTAAAATTTTGCAGCCGCCATCTTGGATTTTTATTTTGACCACATTTTCGTCATCAGCACCCCCGAAAACCATGGACGCGACACACATGAAGCATATTTTGTAAAATTTTGCGGCCGCCATCTTGGATTTTTATTTTGACCTCATTTTCGGCATCAGCACCCACGAAAACCATGGACACGACACCCATGAAACATATTTTGTAAAATTTTGCAGCCGCCATCTTGGATTTTTATTTTGACCTCATTTTCGTTATCAGCACCCTCGAAAACCATGGACGCGACACCCATGAAGCATATTTTGTAAAATTTTGCGGCCGCCATCTTGGATTTTCATTTTGACTACATTTTCGGCATCAGCACCCTCGAAAACCATGGACACTACACCCATGACGCGTAATTAGCCGTTATAAATTTTATCTAATGGATAAAGTGATGTGCGTACGGAACCTTATTTCAAGAATTTAGCCCATTATATCCTTTATAAAAATATACTTCGCGCATATCTGCATTCGCGCTAGTGGATTCGCGGAAGTATCTATCGCGCAAGTGTAGGCGCACAAATGTCTATCGTGGAACTGTCATTCGCGCAAGTGACCTATCGCGCAAAGGGAGTCGCGCAAGTGTCTTGGCGCCGAAACGTCCATTCGCGCAAGTGTCCGTGCGCGCAAAGAGTCTCGCGCAAGAGTCTTGCGCGCAAATGTCTTTCGCGCATGTGTCCTGATACCCACTATGGTGCTAGGTCAACAAATAAAAAAAATAGATTTAAAAATATAAGAAGCCAAAAGTCCCCAAAAATACACCTAAACATATAACGCCCTTTTAAAAAATTATATTACCCCCTAAATTTGGGGAGAAAACCCCTAAATTGGGAACCCTGCACGATGATCCCAAGGAGGTTAAAAATATAGGGAGCGAGCGCTTGGAACATTGATAACCGTTACTCATTTTTTTTAGAAAGAGAGGCACTGAGTTCTGTATTTTATCTCGTTCTGGCATTGTTAAGTGTATTAGAAATTGTGTATATTATATTATATAATATTATATATAATATATTATTATTGTGTGTATTAGAAAGAAACAGAACGCTTAACTCGGTGCCTTTCATTCATTTCAAGGTCACCGAGTTAGGACCGTTTCTGTAGTATGAAGCGCGCACTCCATAAATTTTTAACCTCCTTGGATGATCCGCACGGTGATGCGGCGCCCCGTGTGTGAGGCACCGCACGACCGCGCGGACGTCCGCACGGTGATGCGGTTGTGACGAGAACACCGCTCGACCGCGCGGTCGTGCGGTGTTCGTGTGCAAGGTTCAAGCGGATTTCATAGAGGCTAGTGCGACGTGAGAACCGCATCACCGCATGCCGGAGCGGCGTGCGGTGCCGTGTGTTAATCGCCTTATGCTTCACCTACTTAATTGAGCTTTGATAGCTTTTATAACAGTTATAAAAATTAGAAAAATGGGGTTATCGCTAAATAATCTTTACAATCAATCTATCGTTGCTGTCAGGGTGGAAACCAATACTCATCGAACAGTACATTGATACTTCTCGAACTCTCCTTTTGTTGTATTTTTGTTTGTAGGTTAAGATCAGTTGGCTGGTAACTGTGTATTGACACTATGACGAGTATGATGATCATTGGAAATACCAATTTTATTTGATCAAGTCGCGGTACAGAGGGACTTCACTTTTAACTTTGTTAGATCTGGGTTTATTATCCAACAACATTTTTACCTAAATGGTATCTTGTGGGCCGCCCCGTTGGTCACATGGTCACAAGCACGACGGCTGAGCGGGGAGTTTTGTGTTTAATTCCCAGATTGGGCAAAAAGTGTTATTGAGTTGTTTTTCTATTAGGAAATTTGTCAGTAGTAGCTTTGGAGTCTGGATTTGTGCCCTGTTAGTGGCAATAGGCTCGCCCCTATTACATGGTTCTTAAACATAACTGGCGAAATGTGGCAGTACTAATGGGTACACCTCTGCCTAACCCTTCGGGGATTACAGGCGTGATGTTATGTTTTATGTCGATCTAATCGAATAAAAAGTTACTCAATTATTACTTCATAATAGATGATTAAAATAATAGTTCAACAAGTCAACAATCGGTACTAAAATTTTAATACGCACATAACACGCGATTCCCGCTTCCATACAGTGACAGCGAACAGACGAGTTCCTAATAATTAATGTCTAGTAAGCACAACTAGGGAAACTATCTCGAGGCGAGAAAGCCAGAGGCATCTGACATATCCAATTAACACGGCATCCGGTTCCGGCGGGATCAGGCGTGCCAACTGTGAACGTGTAGTATTATGTTGGCACTTCCTTGGTTTTGATTTCTTCAATGGATATGCTGGGGGGTTGTCATGGTGGTGTCTTTTTGAACAAATACATTTAATGTGCATGATAATCGAAACAAGGAACTGGTAACCGACTGGTCCTCGCACCCCATGTCGGGGTGATGAGACGATCAAGAACGCCAATTAACTATGCTTAGCAGTCGTGTTAACCAACGAAGCACTCTTATTAATTTTAGGTTAATACTATAGGTTTTAATTATATGAGAAAATAATAAATGAAGTGCCTAAAAAATCCATCAAGTACGGTCTAAATTAGTCCTTAACATTTAACATAATTAATTGCATTTTTTAAATCCTACTTACAGAAAATAAAACTAAAAAAAAGTATTGGCGAGCAGACTGTTATTAATTATGCTTTTATACTTTGAATTAATAACATTCTATAAATGACTACTTATTGTTTATTTTATTGGGATTACATTAAAAGTATTTATAAAATCATACGTTTATTAGATATTAATCTTTAATTTGCGATAACAATCATTTAGTTTCGAGTTTGCGCTTATACATGATGTCTTCATAGTTCCATTAGTCCATTGCACTGGACTAAACAAGTTTTTCTCTTATTTATTGGTAGTTTTGCATCTTGTCATATTAGATAGTCATATATGTTTGTAATTCTATTATAAAAATAAATGCATACCGGTAGAGGTTATAGGTTAAAAGCGTAGATGAGTAATATGATATTTTTACGCTACTTTTTACAATCGCTATTCTTTGGCAATTAAAGTTATGATAAATTGTATTGTGTGTCGTAGATATTTTATCAATATAAAATATTAGCTTTCATTAATGAACAACTGTTTGGCTTCTAAGTTCTGACCTCATAATCTATACTAATATTAAAGCTAAAGAGTTTGTCTGTTTATTCATTTTGTATTTGAAAGCACCAATGTTTGGGACTATTTACTGGAATCATTCTGTAAATTATTTCGCTTATAGGAAGCTACGTTAACCCTGATTGAAAAATACTATATTTTCATTATCATCAACATCATATCAGCCGGACGTCCACTGCTGGACATAGGCCTACCCTAAAGTTAACCAGTAGGAATTAAATTTTGATTTAATTTTGTTTTATAATTTTGGGGAGGCTATTTTTTTTGCTATCAAGTAAATAATAGATCAGAGTGCTAAATGTGAGTTTTTTCACTCACGTTCGATTGCGAGCGCGTTAGAATTTTATATGGGAAGAAATTATAGCGCCATCTGGTGGTCATTAGGAAAACCTTATTTCCCATACAAAATACCTACTAACGCGAAAAAACTCACACTTAGCACTCTGTATAAATTAAACACATGGACAAAGTCGCCTGCAAAAACTGGTATTGCATAAACTCTAACACCTCTGTCGGTTGCACGCCTTTTAACATCAAAAAAGTGAATTTCGGAAATCTTAACCCTAATTCTAAATTAAATTATCTCTTTGGCTTCTTGTCTGTCAGTCAGTTGATAGGCGAATTTATATTCACCGAAACACGGTACAATACGTTAAATTTATTATGACCAAATTACGAGACGAATCGTGCTACGGTAAATTCTGAAAGCGCCCAATCAATCACTATAGTTTCATTTTGTTTTAGGTAGATAAAGTCTTAGATCATTTAAAATAATTTAAAAATAGCATTAAGACTTGTATGATACTTTAAAATCACTGATGCTAAATTTAGACTAAGAAAAAGAAAAACATTATATTCTTATTTTCAAACCAACTGTCACAGTAAAAATAAGTCGTTACGTTATTATGTAAATTACTTACCTATTAGGATATTATTAGGTACCCATAACTATTATTTTCTTTTCTTAAATTTTACCTTAAATGTTTCTTTCTAATACCTACCTATTCCATTTTTAAAACAACATTATGTAAACAAAGACGTTAAGGATTTTAGATTGTATAATTTTGTTACGCTTGAGATGTTTTCATTAGTTATGTACCTAACTAAAAACAACTTTTATTTTAGGAATATTTTGTTTACTGTGCCGTTTTTTGTAGGTCAGATCGATTTTAGTTAATATCTTTTTGTGATGTCATATTTTCTTATCACATCGTCAATATAGATTGTAATAATCATATTATATCTTTACGCGTCTGAAATCAGTATAAGTCAGAACATGTTCGTTTTTAGACGTTGGTACAGTTACCGGCACGTAAGTTGGCAAGAGTTTTTGTAGTGGGGGAAGTTTGCGCACGCACAATTTCATACATTTTTATATGCGCGAACTTCCCCCACTACGAAAATCTCAATCCAAGTTACGTGCCGGCAACTGTATCGACCATCCAACTTTGACGGCAAGAAGAGCGTAGTGGCTGCTACGCTGCGTGTCGCGGGTTCAATTCCCGCATGGATCAAATATTAGTATGGCCTACATATAGTTTTTTCGGGTCTGGCTATTTGTGTATGGGGGTGTATTTGTTTGTAAAAACACCCACGATACAACAGGAATGCTAATAGTGAGACAAGGTTTTTTTTTAAAGAAAAAGTCTAAACTAAATGCCTATTCCGTATTATTAAAATGAGGCAAAAGGAATTTAAGATTACGTAACACTTCTTTAAATTAGGCACAAGATATTTTTTTAGGTGGCCATGAACGTAACAAAACTTAAAACCGGTACAAAATGCAAAACACTTATCTACCTCATTTTCTTTTCATTGCAGGAAAAGCAGAGGTTCAGCCGGATTCAACGTTAAGCCGGCAGGATTGCTAGCGAAGAAACTTTCTTCCTTTATTCAAAACTTTAAAATAAAGGAAATAGTACCTTAAGTTATAAGCAGTATAGTTTGGTATTTGTTTTAAATCATTATTATTTTACTTTCTGCGACTTTATACGCGCAGTTTTGATTTTTTCACCCTCGTTAAGTTTTTTGGTTATTGTTTCGCTCTCGTGGGTTATAGCCTATAATCTAGCTATCATCATATACTTACAAAGTTTTTTTAAATTTTTTTTAATGTGACTGGTAGTTCCAAAGATTAACGAATTTAAACAAACATACAAATAAAAAATGCGGGGTGCGGAGTACTCGTAACCGGCGTGCTTGTATGACAAGATGTATTAACGTAGATGAGGCAAAAGGAGTATGTAAGGATCGTAGCAGGTGGCGTTCTGTGGTTTCTGCCTACCCCCATGGGAAAAAGACGTGAGTTTATGTATAGAAATAAAAAATCTATTCAGATTTATTACATGAATATACATAGTATGGATTTACCATTTTACTCAATAAGTATGCATATCGTTGAATTGTTTGCTGTATAAGTATTTCAACTAATTAGTTCCTAAATGACTAAGTTCTACACTAATTTAACTGAATTTAGTTTCAATCCATAGAAAACACCAGTTCAACTGAATAATTGTAGTTAGTAACAAACTCTTTGTTCAAAACAAGGATAAATTAGTCCATTCGATTATTTGTCTCAATCGAGAAACTAGGTAAATACCGTATTTAAATCGAGAAACTAGTGACTATATTTAAACTAAATCGATTTATTTTAAATAGGTACCTGACGATCTTAAATGTAATTTCCTAATCGATACAAAAGTAAACGATATAAATCAGCATAATCGGGTTGAAATCTCAAGATATTGATCGGGACTGACGGGGGCAAGTAGGAACAATTAGTGAACAATTGTTTGGGACATCCGGGACAACCGCCTACGGCCGTCTAAGTCCGCAGACAGTGGACTAAGTCCTCCCTAGTCCCTGTTCACTGTGGCATATTCTATGAATAGTTCAGTAACACGGAATATCACAGAGGAGTTAGTTAATGGAGTGTCCATCTTCCAGTTATAAACTTTAACAAGATACTCGTAGATATAATTTTAAATACGACGCCTGGTGTTAATGTACGCACCAATATCACTTTAAACAAAAATGTGATGTCTTTACGAGCATTCCCAACAAACATTTCAGTCGTATAAATAAAAAATATGCGACTCAAAGTGTTGTAAACATCGCATTGAAGTAATTTAGCGTGTAATACGACTTAGAGCATCTTATCCTTACATAACTTTTAGTCGTATATTTCAGTCATACAGAAATCGTATTATCTTCTATACGACTATTTTTATGACTATTATACAGTTTTATGTAGAAACGGCGTCATTTAGTGGTAAAACCAGTGTCGTGATCTTAGTGACGTCAATATGACTTTTTTCCCACCATTAATCGTATTAGAATCGCGA
Source organism: Hoplodrina blanda (assembly GCA_949316365.1). Classification (NCBI taxonomy): domain Eukaryota; kingdom Metazoa; phylum Arthropoda; class Insecta; order Lepidoptera; family Noctuidae; genus Hoplodrina; species Hoplodrina blanda. The sequence goes on along the minus strand of OX438579.1, from coordinate 12,279,377 downwards.
GAACCACCTTTAAGTGACGACCATTTAAGAGTGATAAATTGCACCCTTATACAACTTTAAGACAATTTTATAACTTTTATACTACCCTTACACTACAAAGGAACCCTATTTCAGTTAATATGGCTGACAATATTGAACAAAAAGTATGTGCACAGAATAAGTAGTCGTTTTGATGTTGTAATATGGTTGTATATTTCCCATGTTAGCATGTTTACTAAAAATTTACTAATTAAATCACTTCATTTAAAGAATTTGCATGGCGCGTTAATTAAATTGACATAATTAGCTCATATTACCCGATAGAATTAATTTCCCAATAGATTGAATGGGCCCAATGAGTTTTAACACAATATACAATATGCACATAAATTTTTGTACTGACATAAATTGAAGTCATGCAGGCATAATAATTTACGGGACTTATCTCACCATTTTATCACAAAATCCTGTTTGTAAATAATACTACGCTACCTATTTGCAACAAAATGCCCCGAAGCAGCGGTAATAAACACCATCACTCGACGAAAACGTGGGTTTTGCGACTACTACACAACCACGATCTGACCAAAAAGTGGTTTATACGACGGTTACGTCACTCTTTTAAGACACTTTTTCGTATAAAATGGGCCTATTCTCGGTGAAGCCAACGTGATGGCGACGTTTTTACGACCAGCTTAGGAACCAAATGTAGAAATCAGCACGTTGTGGCGACTTGTAAAATGTTTGTTGGGTTACTACATATTCGTTCATCATAATCTTTTATTTATACATACATAAACTCACGCCTTTTTCCCATGGGGGTAGGCAGAAACCACAGAACGCCACCTGCTACGATCCTTACATACTCCTTTCGCCTCATCTACATAATCTTTTATTTATAACTAGCTTTTGTCTGTGACTTCGTAAGCGTAAATGTCGGTTATCGCGGATGCAGCAGTAAAAAGTAGCCTATGTCCTTTTTTGAGGTTCAATCTTACCCCGTACCAAATTTCATAAAAAAATAGTCATGTAAGCGTAACAGACAGACGGATAGAGTTACTTTCGCATCTTTAATATGAATAAGGATGTTTATCTCATATTATAGACTTTAAACCCATATCATGGCACCTGAAAGTCTTGTTTTAATATAATACTATCATGAAAAACGTAGTTAGTCATAATATAAAGACTTTTTGTTTTGCGTTGTTAAATTGACATCGATTTCCTGCGCAAGTTTATATCCATCCGTAAATCTAACAAATCCAGTGAATACTCCATTTACTAGCCATTGCGTGGTAAGCATCAATTATTTACATTTACATTGCAATAAAGCCGGTAATGAGATGACGTGTCCGCCCTGGCAATGCGTGCAGTCATCGAGTTTAGTGATGTGGATACGAGCATTTAGTGGTTTGCGGCTAAACTGATAGCTGGTAAACGATGGTCGGTGATTGATAGTCGACATAGCTGTGTATTTTTAAATTAAGAATCGGCTGCCCTTTAATAAAAAAAAAATAAGAATAATATTTGTATTTTAACCCTTTTTTACCCATGTATCTTTTCTTAGTAGGTAATGTTAAAACTGATTGATCTCATTATACCACGTCTTCGACTCAGATTTGCGATTCTCAGATTTCGTTTCGATTTCGAACGTTCTATGTATATTTCTACTATTTTATCATAATTATCTGTTGATAATTTACAGTACGTAAACACATTTTGGTGACATAATATTGACTATTTTGTTTAAAACGATTCAGATTTAGATTAAAAAGAAATAAGTAGAAAAACGTTGTTTATTTATTTTATTTTATTTTATGTATTTTTAATCTAAAGTAATAAAAATATGTGATAATATTTATATAAATTGTCAGATCTATGAACTTTTTCCTTATCTATTTAAAGAAAGATAAATGCTTGCAGAGTAAAATTGATGACGTATTTTTTCTCATGCGACATTTGACAAGAAAGGCCTTTTCTTCCGCCAGTTGATGAAATGCCCGCATTTAGCGTAGGAGGCTTTTATACGTAGGAAGCTTTTTATAATGATAAAAAGATTTTGTCATTATTACAACCTAACACGTTCGTATCAAGGTAGTAGATATACTTAGTTACTAAGATTTAATACCTTTTACACTTTCAATATAAAGTAGATTTTTCTTTTTCTGGAAAATTTCTTTGCATCATTGTTATTGCTCACTTTTCGTTTTGAAAGATTTTTTTTCATGTTGTTCCTCTTTTTACCCGACTGCAAGAATGTATTTATCAGCCTATGTATGTATGTTTGTTCCTTTGTGGCGCTTTATAGACCAAACGCGTGGGCCAATTTTGATGATTTTTTACGTCAATCGATTTATCTTTCTTGTTTCTACAGTAATTTATATTAAGGTAAGCAACGCCATCATCAGCTTTTCTATGCTTTGTCAATGTATAAAAGTTGACCATGAAATTTTTATACCACTTATAACAACAAATCCCAGGAAATTAAAATGTCACTAAGGTTCAAACTAAGATGGCATTATTATTTATCTGTCACACTGTGAGTAAGTATGAATAAGTTATTTCATTTAATAGCGTGAAAGTAACATTCAACCTTAGGATTTTTCATGTTTAATTTATGATTCTTTTTTTTTTATTTGAATGTCTATTCTTTCTACACTGTTTTGTTTTTCTTTCAACAGGCTGCTTCTGAAAGATCAACAATAATTAAGTCATTTAAAAAATGTGGTAGATCCCTAGATGTCTATAATAGAAAGAGACAGAGAGAAATAAAAAGACAGGGAAAGTCACTTGAAGAGGGCATAAATGTTGTTTTTCTTTACGTGACAACTTCTGCCAGTTAACCGTTATGGAACTTCGTTCTATAAATAAGTAAATTCCTCATAATTTCCACACTATTCTGTCATCCAACAACGAACGCCATCATCGGCTATGCATAGCCTTGCAACCGCACAACACTATGCAATAGGGAAAGACATTTAATGTCAATTTAGATGCGTGGTTATTACTCGAGCGTCACTCACGGATGCTGTTCATATCTCTGTAGTTTAACATTATACTTTGATGACGATTGTAGCCTATCCTATGGAGAATGATGAGTCATTGGACATCCCTAATAATTCATATTACTATTGTATATTAATTATTGGGGTTTCGCAACTGGGCACAGGCAAGTACCTAGTACTTTTCTAATTCATTTATAATTTCTATGTTCCTCTTGGATATTTCTGACATCGGTGAATGACTTACAATGAATACAAGTCTGAAATCGCCAATCCGACTTGAGCAAGCGTGGTGATCAATGCTCGTGCCTTCTCTGTATGAGAAGAGGCCTTTGCCCTGCAGTGGGTTAATAATATCACTTTTATGTCATTAGAGACAACGCGGTGAGTGGCAACGCAGGGAGGGGTCGCCCTAGGAAGACCCACACTGACCTTATTGGTGAGGTTCTTCAGAAAGATCAGGTGCGGAGTACTCGTAACCGGCGTGCTTGTATGACGAGATGTATGAACGTAGATGACGCGAAAGGAGTATGTAAGGATCGTAGCAGGTGGCGTTCTGTGGTTTCTGCCTACCCCCATGGGAAAAAGGCGTGAGTTTATGATGATGATTATGTCATTATTACTTTGTCGTAATAGTATAATGGTTAAACCGCCCGCTGCTTTCGAAAATCTTTGGAAACACTGGTCACACCCACTGCTTTCGAAAATCTTTGGAAACACTGGTCAGATTGAAAAAAGGTTTCACTGAAATAGCTACATTATTGCCGATTGTCAAATGACGTTGCATGGTATATTTGACTTCCGCGCGGACGACGTCGTAGGCAGAGGCTAGTTTTGTATAAAAAACCTTTAAAAATATTAAAAATAATAATTATGTTTATCACGCCTATTTTTCTTAAAGCTACAATACTCAAAATGATCAATCAAACGGTTTGGTGATCTCAGCACACATTTTGATGCTTTTTTAAGCACATGATTGCCTATATGTTATGACAATTATCTACAAATTTATAGTTTCACATACCAATGAAAATAAGATAAAGACTAAATGTGACACCGTTTAAAATAAAAACTAAAACTTCAAAAAAGCCGCCATTGCATAAAAAAGCCGTTATTAAGTAAAATATGCTTTTTGGTACACTGCAAGGTCGTGCAGAAACATAAATCATTTCAATTTCAACGTAAAAACCAAAAAACTAGGTAATACGAGATATCGTTATTTAATGTCGAGTAAATATTGTGCTAATCCGTTCATTAGTTTTCCAACAATATTTGATTTGTTGCAAAAAAATAAAACAATATTATTTATACACTTTTTATTACTTTTAATTTTAGACTGTTATTTCTATTTGATAATTGTAGTATTTCTATTTGATTTGAAAGCTTAACCTTGCTTGGCCTGGTACAAAAAAGGAAAATCTTAGGGTGGATACATATTCGACCGCGTCACCGACATGCTAATGTGACGTTAAGTTTTCACTTCTGTCGGCAGTCGCCATGACTGCCTTGTTTAAATGGTTTGGTTTTAGTAAATAAATGTACAGTCATTAAAAGAGATAGGTATTAACGGTCACCAAACACAACTTCACCTGTATCTGAGGACCTATATACCTATCTCTTTGGTTGACTGTACTCTACCTTTTCCAACCAGATTGAGGAACCAAAACACAATACCAGAAGATCACCTAAGTGACGTCATTCCTCTAAATCCCAAAGAAAAAAAAAACACAATCCGACAACTCGTAAAATGAATTTATTGCCATATAACATAATAACTCCAAATGGTTGCTAAAATTAAACTTTTATGAATATGCAATTTAGTTGGCATCATCGTTAATTCTTTAATGAGATTTTGTTAATTTATTCGCCCATTAACCAATTATTTTTTAAGCAGTGTTGGGACGCTTGTCAGTTCCTGATTTTAGTGTAATTTTTAACGTTTTTAAATAAATGTGTAGACACCGTGAATTAATTGACATATCTACTTTTTATAAGCTGTCAAAACGCGATTCTCCTTTAGATTTTTTGTGGAAATTTTTGTAAATTCTGACATCACATTTGCCAACGCGATTATTGCTTACCGATTTAAAATAAGAAAACTAAACTGCTACTAAATTTTAAAGTAAGAAAACTAAAACAAAGGGCTAAAATAAAGTGTATTTCAAGAGAAGTGTGTCTTGGATATAAGTTTTCGCACTGTACCCCGAGTGTAGGTACAGTCAGCAACAAAAGTCGATTAACAATGTTACTTTTTTATATCATTTAACCCGTTCGCTGCCAGTGACCGGCGCTAGTGGAGGTTAACCCTTCTAGCGCCGGTCATTTGGCAGCGAATGTGTACACTAAACACATAATTTACTGGCTTTCTGAATTTCAGGTAATAGCTAAGGGTTTATTACACCTTAATTTTATGTTCATTGCGTTTTATTTTTAATATTGTACTTAATAATTAGGATTTAAAAATCATAAATGTTAATCGACTTTTGTTGCTGACTGTACTATTTTGTTTCAATTTTTAACGTCAATACCGTTTATATTTATCATTTGTTACATTAACCCTGCGGATGCAAGTAAATTTCGACTCAAAACTACAATATTATTGTTCTAGGCTAACAATAACATTCTCAGAATCTGAATTTCAGTTTCCAAAACAATGTAAACAAAGACTTTTACCTAAACATGTTACATATTTCCTAATAAAATTAGTAGTCACAAGGTACACCCACTTTAATTTAGTCGGTGGATTTAAACTCATTTTGCACATATATAACCAAGTTTAGTTATTAGAATACCTATGTTAGAATGCGGCCCTGATTACAAATGTAGGCATTAAAGCTTTCGCGTTTGTGACTTTATCGGAATTATTCGGAATTATAGTCTTTACGAGTGTTGTAGATAGGTAGAATAATTCCGTGTTTGTGTGGAATATCTGTAGGTTTAGCTTATCTTTGGTGATTTGTTTATGTTGTTAGTTAGTTTGGATTTGTTAGAACCTAATGGTAACTACAAAAACCGGTCAAATGTGAATCGAACTCGTATACGAAGGTTTTGGTAGCACCGTATACACTACACACAAAAACGAGTTTTGTTTTTTGGGGACCCTTTAATTTTTATTATGTTTGGTTTTATTAAAGCGGCAATAAAAATGCAAACTTTATGAAAAATTTTAACTCTCGACCTTATTTACCGATATTATTATGATAAACAGCAATAATGAAATACCACTGATACGTAGGTATATGACGGACGGACAGACGCACTTTACACTCTTCTGGTAGGGAAGCCTAAAAGTGTTACTAAATCAATAGAAAGTTAATTCGGCACCCTAAAATTTGTTTCACTCAATTGAAAACTGATATCGGTTTCAATATTGGTAACCATTAGGTGTCTTTTTCTTTTTTACCGAACACTGAATCATTTCCCACCTGTGGTCTGTCTAGACAAGAGCCATTTATACGAGGTACTTTTTTAAAGGATCTACTACACTAGCAATAGTGACCAGCTGCAGTTCATGTGAGTCTAGTGTCTTGATACAGAGACGGCATTGTGATAATTTTATTTTGGAATTTCACATAATCTTTTTTTCTGTGTGTTTTTTTTTGTTGTGAATTATCTTTAGCCGAGTTGAATTTCTGATAGGAGCCAAACTTATGGGTTTGCGTCACAGACTAGCTACAGTGACCGCGTCACCGACATGTTTTGTTTAAACTTTGCCCTTCGCTAGGAATTACTCCTGTATTGTAATTGCGATTACAAACATATAAATTCAAAATACCGGACCTGAAATAACTGCCTGTAGTTCCATTAAAATTTGTGAATTTTGGAAAATCCTTTCTTAGCGGACGTACTACTATCTATAAACTACCTTCCTGCAAAATTTCATCTTTATACGTCAAGCAGTTTTCGAGCTTTCGTCATGAGTGAGTGACCTTTCGCTTTTATGTGTAGAAGAAAATAGATTTACAATGAAAGTCTTATTGTTCTACGCCAGAATGTGTGTTTTGACTGTAACATAATTATCATGATATCTTTGTTCTAACTTCTTAGTTAAGCAGGCTTTGTGTGTATGTAGGTACTTCATCTTGTTTTGTGAACACAATTCTGTATTATAATTCTATCTAAATCCTCGTAGACTTATCTTTTCGCAATTACGTTTAATCTTCATTGTCAAGATTTGAAAGACTGGTGAGTTATGACGGTATAACTTCTTAGTTTTATTTTGTACTAACTTATGCATGCGACTTTGCTTGTGTAGAGTTCAGAAATAGGTTGTTGACACTAATAATCAATAATTCTAACGCAACTACTTCAAAAACACACTTCATTTTAGCCCTGAAAATCCGATTAATTTTCAATTAACAGTAAAACTAGATTTTCCGTTGTTTTGAAATCAATAACTAGATAAACAATTGTATTAGCAAACATGACGTCATAGTTTACTTGTGCCATCCAAAATGGGGGTTATTCCACTGCGCTCCAAAATCCATTGTTCTCATAATTTTAATGTTCATACATTGATTCCACTGCGCTCCAAGAATTTTTAGCGATTAAAATATTGGGATATTTTAGTTCCACCACGCTCCAAGAAATGTTTAGTAGAGTTAGCAAAAAAATAAATTTAGCATGAAACCTAAGGCAAGTATATTGAATATCATAAAAATAGAATATAATAATACATTTCTAATATATTGTTTATTTGGTCACAGTCAAAACGTCACGTCTAACAATACTTTTTTCTAAAAAAAAAACAACAAAAAAATCACAGTTTCAGATTAGAAAAGTATCCTTAAAACTAGAATACAAGCACATAACTGCATAGCTGCAGCTGCCCTGATAATTCTTCAACTGGGTAGTAGACACCATTACCCAACAATTTCAAGACATAACTTCTCTAGAGAACCACTTTATTTTAATTTAACAATTTATGGTTTGACTTGCATGCTGACTCTACTTATTTCATTTTGGAGCGCTGGGGAACGATTTTGGTACTTATAATTTTTGTAATAATATTTGTAATAAAAACTTGGAGCGCAGTGCTACGCATTCCTGGAGCGCAGTGGAATAACCCCAAAATGGACGGGGGAATCTCGCTTGAAAACTTTTAAAAGAATGTTTATTGAAAGTGGGATAATTGTAGCGAATGGGAACCACCCTAGATAGAACTAAGTTGTTGCCCTATTCGGTAATTAAGAATTCTTCAGTCATCATCATCTGCCTAGCCTTTTCCCAACTATGTTGGGCTCAGCTTCCAGTCTAACCGGATGCAGCTGAGTACCAGTACTTTACATGGAGCGACCCTATAGCGATACCCTAGGTAAGACTGGCTGTCAGACTTTCGGGCTTCTGACGACTCGTAACGACTGTCAAAGATCCACGAATGACAGCCGGGACTTACGACCCTACTCTGACACCCTAGTGCCAGAGTTTCTAAACCGCCTCAAGGGCCTATGACATGGTTTGAGTGAAACAGTAAGTCCAGGTTTCCTTACGATGTTTTCCTCCACCGATGCTAGTGATGTCCAAGATAAACTAGTCAACTAGTAATTAGTCTCCGCTGAGATTAGCCGACGTGACCGAAATTCGGTCTACAGAATATTATTAGTATGACAAACACTAAAAAAAAGAGATCTAACATCGAGGTGCTTTACCTCATTCGTCTCCTACGACCTTGCGTCATTAAACTTGTCACACTCTATTTTTTCCTCACACCGATATGGAAATTAGAACGTAAGCCATTACATAACGAGCAGAGTCAAATTGGTAAAATAACATCATGCCTGTAATTCTCGAAGGGTTGGGCAGAGGTGTACCTATTAGTACACCTACATTTCGCCAGGTATGTTTAGGTCCCATGTAATAGGGGGCGAGCCTATTGCCATCAACCGGGCACAAATCCAGACTTCGAGGCTGCTACTGAAAATTTTCTGATGGAAAAACCCAATAACACTTTGCCCCACCTGGGAACCGAACCCAAGACCTCATGCTCAGCAGTCGCGCTTTGCGATCACTAGACCAACGAGGCAGTCGTATAATTTTATTAATGAATATTTTTGTGTGATGATTCAGAATTCCACCTTTAATATTGAAATGTTGATAATAAATCTACAAAGAATGCAATAATAATTAACCAGTAAATAATAATATATTGGTTTATTATCACTGCATTCAATTTTCTCACATTTTCGTACCATGATTCATAATTTCACCTTTAATATTGAAATTTTTGGTAATATGTCTATAAAGAATGCAGTAATAATCAACCAAACCTATGCAAAAATGTGTCACGACAAGAGTATTTTATCTTTCATTAGATGGGTCACCTGGCTGACTTAAAACCTATTGTTCTTTAAAATAACACAGATGTATTGTAGGTGAATACGCTTAGGTAACCGAGTTTATCAACCGGGCACCAATCCAGACTCCAAGGCTGCTACTGAGAAATTCCTATAGAAAAGACCCAATAACACTTTGCCGAACTTGGGAATCGAACCCAAGGGCTCATGCTCAGCAGTTGCGCTTTGCGACCACTAGACCAACGAGGTCATAATATACAATAAATATGTTAATAAAAAAAAAAATAGATGCAGTGCACAGCATAGGTATTACTTACAATGAATGACTGGAGCTTTTATATTTTATGTGTATAGCTGACGTGTACCTACTGAAAATACTCGTACATTAATTATCAAACATTTCCTGAACGTGATTACTTTTTACTACAAAGAAACTACTGATTGTTTTCGTGCAAAATAATTTAAAAAAAAATACATAAAATTCACCCTCATTTATTTAGAGAAGTGCTCATTTTTTTTGAGAAGTGCTCATTTGAGAAGTGCACATTTTGCGAAGTGCACATTTTGGGAAATGCACATTTTGCAAAGTGCACAGTCTGCGTCAAATCCGTCCAAAAATGCCTTTTAATGGCCAAATTGAAATAAATTATTTTGACTTTGAAATGTCGACGTAATAATAATATGATCACGGACATTATTTCAAAAATATAATTATGACAATATTATTTACGATTTCACCTTACCTTTTAAAAGTGCATTATTGAATACCCATTCTAGTACATTGCAAAACAATATGATATTGTTCATTCAAAATACTGACGAACCAGCTAACGTTGGCAAAACAACCTGATTGTATTATTAATCTGATTAGGTAGCGAATAAACACCCTCCTGAACGGAATAAACTAATTAATTAGTGAAAAATTGATTTTGGGGTGCAGGGACCGCCATAGTTCACCCCAATTTTCACACTTCTATAATGAAGTTTAGACGTTTGCATCACGAATTTTGTGGAAAATAGTATTCAGGGCGCCTACCGCCGTCTCTTAAAACAATATTATTTTAATGTTACTTTGTAATTTCTGATGGTGCATTTTCAACTGTCAGCGCTGAGCCGAGCGTTGAAAATTCAACAGTGCGGAAGGCAAAAATAATATTAAAATAATATTGCTCAGAGATGGTGGCTGATGTTAATTCTATATAACTACTAGCTGCTCTCAGCGACTTAGTAAGTATGGTATTTTTTACCTATGTTCAGTTACGTCTTTGTTTACTGCTCCGCTCCCGTCGGTCATAGCGTCATATTATATAGCCTATACCATTCCTCACGAATCTAGCCATCGCATATAAATAATGATGATAAAAAATATATATTAAAAACAAGCTTTAATTTCAAATTATTACAATACTAGCTTTTGCCCGCGACCTCGTCCGCGCAAATGCCGGTTACCGCGGACGCAGACGAAGTCCAAGTCTAATAAAAAGTAGCCTATGTCCTTCCCCTGGTCTTAAACTATCTCCATGCCAAATTTCATCAAAATCGATTTAGCGGTTTAAGCGTGAAGAGGTAACAGACAGACAGACACACTTTCGCATTTTATAATATTAGTATGGATTGAACATTGGATATTGTATTGTCATCAAAACTAAAGGTGTATGCACAGCCCAATCGGATACCAGGAAATGGTCAAAAATGGTTTGCAAATTTTGAAAAAACAACTTACTTAATCGAACAGTGCAAGCTAAATAAAAGCTTGTAAAAATCACAGTCTATACATAAGTATATATTGCTGTATACAATCACCATAACAACATTAACGACTTCTTTTCTCACCCGAAGACACCCTTAAACGAAAACGTAATTGCTAACATGCCTGTACAAGATATAATCTAAAGGTAACAAGAAAAATTCCCAAACGCACTGTAAACGTATTTCGTATCGCGGCCATATTTCGTAGTACGCCAAATCGCTGCTTGCGTCGAGGGAGCGTTTGATTCGGCGCGATTCGTATCACGGCTTATCGCGAGTCCGCTCCGTTTCGCAAAACGCACGGCAAGGGGTCATGAGGGTAAACAGAGGTCATATAGGAATTAGTATCGTCGTTATTAATGAAGGTTATGAGATCATTATAGCACTATGCATGTGTTTGTTTAATAAAATGGTTTAGTTATCGCGTATTAAAATCGTATATGGTTTGACCTATTTGTGTTTTTGGGTGATTCAAGGGTGATAGTGTCGTTTTGTTTAATGATTGTCCTTTATCGTGTGTGTTTGGGGTGGTAGACCGTGCTCTCACGAGAATATTTATAAGTTCAGAAATAATGTAGTAAGTAATTTAAGATATTAATCTGCCCAACCTTTTCCCAACTATGTTGGAGTCGGCTAATATGATACACTTTGGTAAATACTGATTATCAGACTTTCGGGCTATTGACGATCCGTAACGACAGTCAAGGACCTATGACGGCCGGGACCAACGGTTTAACGTGCTTTCCGAGACACGGAGGAATCTCGGTGTGTAAAGATGGTCACCCATCCACGGACTAACCCCGGCAAGCGTAGGTAAAACGTTCCAGCGGCTATAGAAATACACTTTATGAAAATTTCAACTCTCTACCTATTACGGTTCATGAGATACAGCCCGTTGACAGACAGACAGACAGCAAAGGCTTAGTAATGGGGTCCCGGGAGAACAGAATCCTAAAAAGTGTAAGAAAAAACGAATTCTCAGCCATTTATTAGGTACCAAGAATAAAGATATGGTAAGCATTTTCATTATTATTTTATCAGATGAATAATACTACCATTTACTTGATCTTTGATGTCTGCAGCAGCGGAGCCGTTATCTTCACAGTTGTAGTAAAAATGAGACCTCTCTGCGTTTATTACGATTTTCTTATCCAACCTTGCTTTGTTCTTTGGCAGACCCTATTCATTTAGAGATCATTCACTGGCTCCCTTCACTCAGATATCAAGATTTTTTGTAACAACTTATTTGTTTTTTTTTATCACACTCTTTTTATATTTGTTGAAAGAGCTCATTGCTTGCGGTTCTTACAACCTTTAAGCAATATTTTTTTGTTTTTAATTAAGTAAACGTGCGAATATGTTGTGTTTTAAAATCAGAAAGAGTAAGTATGGAATTTCCTGCCCATTTTTTCCATAATTATGAAACTATATTTTGGAATGAGCAACTAGAATAAATTCTTTTTTCTTGTATATGACTATGATTTTTTATACATATCAATTGACTAGTGGTATCAAGTACCCAATTCTCAAAAATCGTACACGTGTCGAACTTCCTATCATGAATCAGAGTAACTTTGGAACTTTTTAACAGGCTGTCTAAGATAACTTGGTCTGCCATCAAGTTTGAAGTCTTCATATTACTAATCAAGTAGACTCCCCCACGACAGAGAACACAATAGGATTTTAGTTGAAAACTTTGTTAGCGGAAGGCCAAGATTGCAGATTTCCCATAGGGCCTACACCAGTTTCAACTTGCCAGACTATATCGATAACTTCCTCTGACATTCGCTTAGTTATTTATTATCATCTGTACTTGAAAGTGTGGATAGGATCATATAAGAAGACAAAAGTTGTCTAATACTAACCTATGCCGAAGGCTTCGTTCGCGCGAATGTTGGTTATCACAGGGTATGTTTTTGCGCAAAGCCTCTATTTTTTTTAAATAAAACTAAACTATACTAAATATAAACCACTTAGTTTGGAGTAAATTAATTAGACAGCTTGGATTGGTCCAAGCATGTATTTTATTAAATTTTTACAAAGGTAGGAAAAATATGCATGTACAGTTGCTTAATGATTATAATAATAATAAATTCATTTATTTATTTCAGATAAATAACACCCATTGCCACGCATAAAACATAATTTCATTGTATTTCTCTCGCAGTATTTCAAGCATTCTGACAAGATCACCTTCCATTCATCCGCAAAAACATCGCACTTCAGTAATTCCGCAAAATGAAACACTCATATTTCATAAGCCCAATAAGCTAATTAAAAAAAGAAATCTTTCTCAAATAATTCCAAAATTAATTAATACTCTTTTGACGCTATTCATGCCAACTCTATTCATTACGTGGCAAGTTACATCCTTAATTGAATGAGTAAAAAAAAAACAAATTGAAATAAAAGAAACATTTAAATTAGGAAAACGAAAAACTGGGCGTTTATTCTGTTAAATGAGAGGTAAGCAAAATAATGTCGCCACAATCTTTGTCATAAAAAATATTAATCCAAAAGAATTCAGAGCAAAAAAAGAAATAAAAGCAGGGGCTGCAAACATAAAATTAAATATTACAAGCGAATCACGGAATTCACTTCAGTAATTTAAACAAAGCCGATGCAGGGCCAGTGGACTTAATTTTGGTAGGAGACAGAGAAAAATGTTATGCAAATTTGTACAGCGTATTTTTTCTTCCATTAACCTTCCGGCCGGGATTGTACGCCCCACGGAAGGGACGGCACCGAACAAAAACACGCTTTTATTTTGAAACTGTAATTAGGAAATTAACGACTTGGACTTAGGAGAAACAAATGGTGTTTTCGGCGGTACATGTGGGAATTTCGTCGCCATTGTGGGAATTTAAATAAAAAATTAACAATGATAAAACGTGTAGAGGCACGCAATGGGGCCTTATTTTTACTTTCTCCATTTTTGTTAGCTTCAATTTTGTTGGTGTCTGAAATAAGCACCACTTAGCATAACCACACGCGCGTTAAAACGACTACCTTTACACCTTTTTTTTTAATTCAAACATTAAATAATACTAACAATATCAGCCTATTATTTTCCCACTGCGGGAAAATTATTATATTTATACCCATATTTCAACGATACTATAAATACTTACTGGTGTATTCCCTCAACGAAATTAGGTATGAATTGCTTGATAAAACTGATTAATGGCTTCAACGACACTAGGTCTGTATGAATCGCAGGATAAAATAATTGTACTATTCATACGACGTAGAGTTGAAAAACCCTTTGTTTGTTTGAAACTTCTAATTATGAAACAGATTGTTCTGTATTACAATAGATCATTATCGCGATCTGATTCAGATGCGTGTTGAAAGCGCCTACAAAAACTTGCGCAGCAATTATAACGTGCCTCGTTGCTATTCACTAATAAATAGGCGCCTGCACGAAGTAATTACTGTAGGCTGAGAATTGTGATTCTGTATTCAAGAATATTAATCCAGTATTTAGTAAACGATATAATTGGAGTCCCTTCGTAATAATTATTCACGCCTGATTCGAAACGAAAAGAGAAACTGTTATAATCGAATATAATAATTGGATTTAGTACTTCTAAATTAAATAAACCCATGCTGATTCTTTGGCTCAAGAAAAGGCTTAAAAAGACAGACACTTGACACTGTACTTCTTTGTCTTTAGCTACTTCGGACCAAAACGAAAAACAAAATTAGTGCAACAATTATAATTACATTGAAAACTTACTGAAACACAAAATCCCTATTTTATATATTAACATAAAGCCAGCATTTTGCCGTCACAACTACAAGGCGAATTAATTAAAAGAGTTCAATCGAAAATTCATTTTCAAAGGTATAATTGGAAAATCATTTCCCTACAAAGACAATTCGAAGATTGATTCGTCCTGTCGTATCCATTGTGATGTCACAATAAGCTCTTTATCTGTAATCCTTCAGCGGTTTATTTGGAAGTTTTAAAGGAATCGCGCCTAGATAAGAAATAAACACAATAAGGGATCTTTTACACGGAGAGAGATTCTCGACCGGGAGGTGAAAATAAAAAATAAAATGATTTAGTAGGTTAAAATGGTTAAGCTCATAACCAATTACGGGGAGAAATATATTTTATACTAGCTTTTGCCCGCGACTTCGTCCGCGTAAATGTCGGACCCCCGTTCATCCCCTTAGAGGGTAAATTTAAAAAAATCTTTTCTTAGCGGATGCCTACGTCATAACATCTACCTGCATGCCAAATTTCAGCCCGATCCGTCCAGTGGTTTGGGCTGTGCGTTGATAGATCACTATGTCACCTTTGAGTTTTATATATATAGATAACGGAGAACAAAAAATTGCTCGATAATATTGTTGATGCAAAAAGTACATTTATGTTAAAAAATTTGTTTAAAGTTTACGTTTTAAGAACGGTGTATCCTATAAATCTTTAAAATTTTATTTCTGAATTTTCCCCTTTTTTTATCGACTCACAAACTCAATATAATATTACTCAAAAACTATATGATCTACTCGTATTATAAGTAGTAGGTATAGTATAGTAAAGTATACATCTCATATTTTAAGTAATAACAAAAAAATAAAATGAACCAGTAATACGACTTTTTAACTAACTTAAATGAAGAAATTTTTATTATGACAAGGAAACACATTTCTTCATACTTATTCCACGAATCAACGTTTTAATCTTCTTTCAATTTCTGTTCGAAGCTAGGAACTCGCCTCGTGTAACTGAGCCACAAGATTCCCCTGCTGACGTCACTACCATCCCCATTGGCCATCCATCAAGTTGGCACTGGTGTCCATTGTAAAGTTTCTGGCACAGATTAGATAGCGCTTGCGAGTTATAAATGCGATATTGTTTTGTTATTTTGATTTAGTTTTCGAACGTTTTGCTTTTGTTTGTTTTCTGTTTCTATATCTTCGTTCAATTTGTAACCGTTTTGTTAATAATGTTAGGTTGAATTGGGTTGGCGTGAACATATTGCTTCTAATAGGTAACTTTTTATACTAAACAGGTCAAAACTTCGGTATTTTTTTAACTTATTCATTCAATGAATACTGTAGAGATAAGTACCTATTACTAATCTTTATTCCACTTAATCTCACCTATCTTATTCTTTAATAAAATATAAATACAAATAATTGGCTAAACGTCCTGCCGTTTTCGAGTTTTGCCCTTAGCAACAAAGGCAAAACTCGGAAACAGCTGATTCTTTTTTTTAAGTTCGTAATTTCCCAGACAAGGTTTTTATGTTTTTTTTTTTTAAGAAATCTATATTCGGGGTGGTTCTCTAGTCAATTATTTTACAAACGTTAAATTTTCCGCTTTTTTATTATTCGTAGTTTAAATTCGATTATGGAAAGTTCGAAACTTCGTATCACATAAAAGCGACGAACGGCTACGTTGACTTCAGGGGGATGTCGCTCAAGGTATCAAGTTTCAATGCCGCACGGAATACTTTGCGCTCGCCAAGTCTACTGTTCACTTTGTATATACCTCAAGCACTCGCAGAGACGTAATTCTCTAGACGGCGTGTCTTGTCCAACATGTAAGGGGGACAAAGAGGGCGTTAGGTATCTGTTTCTCTTTGTAAACAAAGAAAACGATACAAAAACACACATACATCTTCAGCCAAGTCTCCATTCAATCCCAGTCCCCTGTCCCCTTATTTAAAGCGATAACGACTGCTACTTACCACACTGCTCCACCCATTTCTCTTATACGACCTATAATTAATTAAAGCTCATTAATGTTGACTTCATTCTTTCCCGATTATCATTTGTTTCGTCCAAGTAAGGCCCGGAAAAATACATTACCGGAGGCCCATGCATTAGTCTTCGTCGCCTTTGGAGCCGACATTAATTAATAACGAAAACCCTTTCGGTTTCACCGTTCTTTGAGTTATGTCTTTATTTTAAGGCTATCTATTCGAGTGTAACTTTATTTTATTGGTTCTGGAGCGATTAAAGCAATTTGTTGATTTGTTATTGAAGTTCTGTTATTGAAGTTCTGTTATTGCTTGAGTTTTGTATCGTTTTATGATGTAAGCTTATTGGGTTTATTGAACATATTTAAAAGGAAAGTTCTTAAACTTTATCCGATTATTTTTTGTATTAAACTGGCTTGCGAAAATATAAAATTCAAACACTTATGTTTATATTTTAGGAATTAATGACACTGAGGTAATCAATTAAGTACTTAACATCATCATAATTAAAATAACCAACTTAAAACTGTCTCACTTCAGGGCAAAGGCCTCTTCTGAAGCAGAGAAGGCATAAGCAATTTTCCTCTTTCGAATGATTTTTTTACAACAGTATTCAGACCCTTTTTTTGTAATAAATAATTACAATAACACCCAACAAATATATTTAAACAATAAAAAAAGAATATTAAAATACCAACCGAGAACCGACCTATACCTAATTTGTCAGACTGCAAGTATTTATCACTATGTTTGATCAAAGCGGATTGGCGATTTTACACTTAAAAATATCGTGATGGTCTAGTGATGTTTGATACCGGGAAAGTACCAGTGTGATTTTTTCTTTAATTCAAATCAAAAGTTTATCTTGAACATGACTGACACCAGTAAAGGAAAACACCATGAGGAAACCTGGACTCATAATTAATAATTAGTCTAAAATTTATCCAATAATAACAATTAATATTATCATCGAAACTACATTCAGAAAATTCGATCATCTGTGGCTAAGGGTACCGTTACTGCATTCATAAGCAGCTTTGGTTAGGTCGAGTGCTCACTGTATCGCATTGTGTCGGACTTGCAATGGACATCGCTCTGCTTGGCTTCGACTATCGACTGTCGATCGATAGTCAACTGCTTATTGAATGGGATTATCGCTATTGTTTGTGCTACTTCAATGTAAAGTGATCGGTTGTGTGCACAGCTTTAGAATGTTCTGTTTTGCTGTTGTGTGTTTTGAGAATTACAAACTGTTGGGGAAAATATGGAGACTGTTAGTTTTTGCTGAGTTTGCGCCTAATAAGATAATTTCTACGTTAACCTGTCTATACCTTCTTTTAGATAAGATTTACATTTATTTTGCTCATATTATTCTTAGCATTCTTGCATTTTCGTATTGACAAATTAATATGGGCACATCTAGAGTAAACTCTTCTGCAGATCGCCAATTTTAATGTGATTAAACCAATCTACAATTTCTAGTTTCAATTGTCAATTTTTCATCAGATTCTCTCATATTTTATTTTTCTTTTGTACACTTTACATTCTCCTTTCTTGCATATTCGTTTGTCTTGGTAAATTTGGTCACAACTAGAGTCAGGTTTTCTGCAGATCACCAATTGTAATGCCACCAATCGACAATCTTTACCTCCAATTACATTTTTCATAAAATAGTCGACAGAAATCATATAAAAATTGAAAGCTTTTAACACGCTCCACTCCAGAAGCATCGCGAAATAAAAACAAAAGAGCAACTTTAATATCACGATTTATAACATCCCTTTCAAACATAAATTACTGAGCATATCTCACTTTAATTTGCGATGAAGACTTTGCCAGATATTTATGGACCAAACTTCGATACACTGAGCGATATAACACATAGGTACTTTATATTATCCCACAACCTGAGTTTGAGTACTTGATCATAAGCAAGTTACGAAGTATTTATATTGGTATCATAAATTTATAAGAAGTCGAGAATGGGCGCACGCACAAGCATCCTCCTCGCATTATTAATGAGATGAAATACTTCGAATTCCTAAACAACTTGACAGGGAAAGTTGGTGTTGTAGACTTATATAATTATGGTAATATATATACTGTGATAGGCAGTGTTTGATGTTTGTCTGCAGTGTTTGATGTTTGCATGAAATATGCAAGAAGAAAAACTAGTTATTGGTTTATTAAGTTCTGAGGTCTTGCTTTAATTTTAATGTAAAATATTTGATTAGGTACTTATTATAATAGTGTTCTTGTTTCTAAGAGAAAATCCAGTAACAAATATGAGGCTTGACGCGCGCACACACCAACGTCATTTTATTTATTTATTTAGGATCTCTACATACAGATCATGATACACAAATAATGGTCAACAAAAGGTATCATGTAGGTGTACTTCTTCACTTATAGGAGACCACAGCATGCACAATAAAGTAAACAACATTACTGAATTTTCTAAAGTTTATAGTGGATTATGTAGTTATTAATATCCGATCCAGTCTATTCCCTGGCTATACTCCCCGAGCAACGCCCGAAGCCAAGGTCCGTATCCCACAGGGGGTACCCTTAGAGTGTAGTTGCTTAGTTTAAGTTTTACGCTCTGCCTAAAGGCCTTCATTTTTAAGGTACTGCTGGAAAGTTTGGTTCAGCAGCCGACAACCTTCTAGGCTGTCCTGCGAGATACCACGCCATTAGGAGGAACACGTATGGGTTTTAGTCAGTAAGAGTCTGACGCTTTCTTTTGCTCCGTCCAAAGCGGATGAAGTTATTTGATGATTACCCATCCTTAAAAAAAGGCAGCCAGCGGTTCAAGTATTCATCTAATTGTATGAAGAAATTTTCGCATTTATAATGGTAAGTATAATAGAATTCCAGATTGGCGGAATTCGGAAAACTACTAAGCATTTTCACATTACACTGAGAACTTGAAACATAATTTGTCGAACACCATCAACAAAAGCGCCAAGAGAAAATCTTGAGCTAATAAAAGCTAATTCAACAAGGGTCGACTATTTACCTAATTTAGAGCAATTGAAAGGCCGTGTTGAGACGCTAGCACTGCTCGATGCTCGAGTCTCAGGCACGACTGACCCATTTAGTTTCGCCGTCTGTTGCCGACTCTGATTAACTTCCTGTTTCCAATTTATATTAAATAATCCCTTTTGTTTATAGCGCCGTTCGGAACGTGTTAATAATGTTCAGAATACGGCGTAAAGAAGCAGTCAATCCGTCTGTTGTTTGCCGAATTATTGGAGGAATGGTAATGAGATTTCCTGGCAAAGTGTCTTAACTTTTTTTAGTTGAAGTTTATTGGACGCTGGTTACGTTGTTATCTGGAGATTGTAATCGAAAGGTAGAATTTTATTTCATGTCTGAAGAACTTGTTACGTCTCTGTTTTGTTTGAATTGTCTAACTAATACGTAGTTTATTGATTTCAAAATTGTTGATATCAATTACAATAATAAAATTAATGACACAAACTGATAATGTAAATATTTTAAATCAATAAATTCGGTCAACCCAGATATGACACAAAACTTGAAATAAAATAAGATAAACTTTACTCTTAAAAAAAAAGGTTTTACAAAAACATTGAAAAGTTCTTCTTTTAAATATGGAGATACCTGTAACAGAAGACCTAACTCTTCTATATTTTTAAACAGAACAAAGCGCCTACTTATCACTTTCATAATTTATTTAAGTCAATAAATTATGAAGTCACTTTGGCTTTTGTAATTCATCAGCAATGAACACATTTAACAAGAGAGCCATTACAAAATATTATATAGAAACTACTTTTCTGGCTACATATGCCACGAAATCAATAAAACAATCATTCCGCAGGAAAAACCAATAGTTCAAACAAAAAGGAAACCGCTGTTAAGAAAATAAGTCACGTCTCTCGCTAGTTACGCATCTATGTAGATAGTTTCCAACTTTCGGACCTTTTCAGGCGAAAGTGAATGATCTAAAAACTTTTCACAAACATATTCGGCCTCATTGCCGTTTCGGGAAACTCGGTAACGAGTTCACCTCCCTGATTGATGAATGTGACTACCCGACAAGCCGAAACACGTACTGATAACGTAAAACTGGGCATTAATATCGTGAAACGCTCCGACGATAAAATATTGTTCCCGTTCATTTATTCTTCATACTTTGTTTGATAGGACAATGCCATTGAGTGTGTTGTCACTAAACTGTGTCAACGAAAGGTTGAATATTGTTGGGTTGTGATCAACGGATTTAAAAAAGGGTACAGCTTTATTGAATGGGCTATTCTGACCTCGACCTAAATTATGTTTAATGCTACCTATATTTCATGTCGAAACAGGGATGTATCGATTATGTTATGGGAATACGAAATTACCATAGGTAAAATGTTAGTAGAACGATTAAAGTTTGGCTAACAAAAACTTCCCAATAAAAGGACTTGTAGGCATGATCATGATCTAATTAAAAACAATTCAAAAGCAAGACATTTCAGTTTATGTTCTTAAACTGCATCGCTCAAATTCGTACCATGTCGTCCAATACGCTCAGCGGCATTTGAATTGTTGAAGCGAATGATAGATCGTAATTTGCGGCTGAGCGGCGTTTGAAAATAAATGTAAAATAGGTATTTTAGACTTGAAAGGAAAGATTAAAGTACTTACATTAGTTTTTGTAGAATTCTACTAAAATAGCACTGAAAAACTTTGTTTTCGCAAATAATACACCAAACGTTTGAATTTAGGTTCTCGCGGTTATACGTATATTTGGACTGACACACAAAGAAATTGCAAATAACTAACAAGTTTACTCCTTCTACCCACATAGTAGGTATATTTATCAAGATATAATTATTTCTAAGTACCTTCATACACATACATCACAGTACCAAATTGAACGAACGAAACCAAAACTTGCGACTCAATTTGGAAAAATCGCTGTCAAATGGCATGGCCTAAATTGAATCGTTATATTGACGTCATTTTACGAATGTGAAGAACAGTTCAGTTTAGGTCCTAAATTGGATAGCGATAAAAGTTCGTGGTAGGACCCCTGGTCTATTCAAAAATACTTAATGCAAAAGAAAATTGCAGTGTCATGTCACCGATTGCTTTGCCGCCGATTCACCCACATAGGGTAGTTTAAAAAGAAATCGAAAGGCCGCTGTGAAATTCAATGTAGCGCCCGCCCAGCTCCCTAATTAATTCGTCGTGGAAAAACGTTCGCTTTTTCCTCAACCTGCCATCCTTGATTTTCAATTTCTGTAGCGAAAGATTAATGGGAAAGGACAGGTTCCCGACGAAGTTATATCTACATTCATAATTAGTCCTTAACAGTGTTTTTAAAAGCTGTTTTTGCTACGAAATTGGATTGTTTTTAACGTTAAATGAGTTTGTATGTTTGTTACTCAAACACGCTTTAACAGCTGAACAGATTTTAAAGAAATTGGGAATTGAGATTTTTTTAAGAAATTGGCATATGCCAATTTACGAGTAGTAATCTACCTGTATAGGTAGATTGGCTGTCATACCGGTATGACAGAATTTGATCATCAATTGTGTCTCATTACGTGGGACTTGAAGTATTAAAAAGTAAATAATATACAATTCATTAATTAAGTTATAATTCAATCGAAAACATCCATCGGTTTCTAAGAAATCTTCAACTATATCTGACGGCCTTGGATACCTATCTCTTTTGTCAACGTACATTGGTAGTTTCTCTAAAATACAATTAAAACTGCAAACAATAACCAGTTTCATAATATAACGTTACACGCGTTAACGTTACAACTTTTAAATATTGTTTATCACGATTATTTCTCTAGGGTTGTCTGTTGTTTTGTTTCCTTTGTAAGTTAAGAGTTAAGAGATAAACGTCTCCGATTATTTTCGTGGTGTAGTGATAACGGTAGGTTCGGCCTGCGATCCGGCGCCGTGTAAATCAACCGCCCCTACCTGATAACGAGAGTAAAATTTCGCTGTAAATCATACATTTGTTTTCGTAAAGGCCGATTGACGATTTGTGAATTAAATTTCGTTTAACTGAACATCCTTTTTGTAATTCGATTTTGATATTTATTGGGACGTTTCTTTTTTATTTGGAGTTCAATTGGGATATTGACGGTTTAATTTGATTGCTTTTCGTTTAACTGTGACAGGTGCCATTGTTCTTTGTCTTGCCAGTTCAATTTTAATTTAGTAGTCAGTTAAAAGCTATTACGTAGGCATATACATTACGTGAATAAATTATGTAACTACCAACCAATTTTGTTTAGTATTCATATATGTAATCTTTATGTGTCATCTATCTATCTATACATATAATAAAATTCTAGAAAAGTGGTGTCTGTACAATAAAAATATATAAAAAAGAAGTAGCAGGGGTTGTTATTATACCGATGCCGAACCCGAAACTGTAATTAAATTTTTTTTTGTCTGTTTGTCTGTTTGTCTGTTTGTCTGTTTGTCTGTGTGTTTGTGCACGCTAATCTTCGGAACTACTTGACGGATTTGAATGATTTTTTTTTTGTTGTATAGGTATTAAGTCCGGGCAACATATAGGCTATAATTTATCTTGGAAACTTGAACACCTGATGCAGAACCGCAACAGACCAGCTAAACTATAAGAGATACAAAAATGGTACCATAGCAAAAATTGTTTCACGTGATGAGCATTTTCTGCTAAGAGAATAAATTTGAAGATCTGGAACACCTGATGTGGAACTCCAAGAGCCCAGCTACACTATAACATATATAGGAATGACGTCTTAGCAAGAGTTGTTCAGCCTGATGAGCACTTTCTGTTGTCGTATAAAATTTGAAGATCTGGAGCAGCTGATGTGGAACTCCAAGAGCCCAGCTATACTATAACATATATAGGAATGACGTCTTAGCAAAAGTTGTTCAGCCTGATGAGCACTCTCTGTTGTCGTATAAAATTTGAAGATCTGGAACAGCTGATGTGGAACTCCAAGAACCCAGCTACACTATAACATATATAGGAATGACGTCTTAGCAAGAGTTGTTTAGCCTGATGAGCACTCTCTGTTGTCGTATAAAATTTGAAGATCTGGAACAGCTGATGTGGAACTCCAAGAGCCCAGCTACACTATAACATATATAGGAATGACGTCTTAGCAAGAGTTGTTCAGCCTGATGAGCACTCCCTGTTGTCGTATAAAATTTGAAGATCTGGAGCAGCTGATGTGGAACTCCAAGAGCCCAGCTATATTATAACATATATCCTATGAATGACGTCTTAGCAAGAGTTGTTCAGCCTGATGAGGACTCTCTGTTGTCGTATAAAATTTGAAGATCTGGAACAGCTGATGTGGAACTCCAAGAACCCAGCTTCACTATAACATACATATATGTTTAGGAATGACGTCTTAGCAAGAGTTGTTCAGCCTGATTAGCACTCTCTGTTGACGTATAAAGATTGTAGATCTGGAACACCTGTTGTGGAACTCCAAGAGCCCAGCTACACTATAATATATTATACAGGAATGACGTCTTAGCAAAAGTTGTTCAGTCTGATGAGCACTCTCTGTTGACGTTTAACAATTGAAGATCTGGAACACCTGATGTGGAAATCAAAGCTCAATTTCACTGTATAATTATAAAATAACACAAGCTGGGAGTACCTCCACGCGGTGAAGGTGGTAACAGTTTAGGACTGATTTTCGATGAAATCTAGCTCATCCCGTTGTTTTCCCGTCCCTAGGCCTTAGAATTCTACATCAGACGTTTCAGATCTTCGATTTTGACGACCCCGTTGTCGCTGGCATAAGCAACAGGATCCGCGTACGAAGTCGCGGGCAGAAGCTAGTATAAAAATAAATTGCCGTGCGGTAGTCTCGCAAACACTCGAAAATGACTCGACGAATTTATTTTTTGTTTTGTTCGCCTCAATAGATACTGGTGTGCTTAAAATATAGGTAGTAAAAAGTTCACTAGAGCATCTAGTTATTTTTATATGATTATTCATGGAAAAACAAATTATTTTTTAAAATAAACATTAAAGCTATCAAGCCTTAAGCAACCAATCCTTAACATCACAATGTTATAGAACAAAACTATATTAGATAGGTAGGTATTGTATTACGTATTTTATTAGTATTTTATGTACCTACCTATAGTTATGTATAGCCAATATTCTTCGCTTTCTAGTTATTCAAACAAACAGATATATTATACCGTTTTGACCGAGTTCACACAAGCGTAACGACACATCTATCACAGAAACTGCATCAAAGAAACCCGAGCACATTAAGAGTTATATGAAAAATTCATTAGGCCCCGAGATCGTTCCGTACCGCAGACATTATCTGAACTGTCGGGATCCCCGCCTTCATCCATCATTCAGTCTTGTCGGCTCTTAGCATGCACTCGTATACATAAGCAAGCGATAGATATTATGCTTCTGTTTTCAGTGTTTTAGAGACAGGTTGGTAGATGGGTAGATTAATAATAATGATTAGTTATACAACATTATTTTTTGTTTATGCGAAACCCGATACACCTGTCTAGTATTTTTGTGTAAAGAATCTATGTACGAAATTTTAAAACCGTATCATAAAAAATCGCAAAGTTATAAACTTGTATATTACCTGGTTGTCCGTTCAAAAACATGCTCATTTCGCGGTACACCCGCGTAAACCGCGTCTCCTGTGTTATACACTCTTGAAAATAGTTTGGCAATAGGTACCTAACCGTACGGTGATTGTAATTGTAATTAACTGGTAATAAAATTTAATTAAAATATTTTTGAAAAAAAAATAACATGGTGTAAAATTTTTTGGAATCGAACAAACTATATTCAGTTTTCGCATATACTAAAAATAATGTTGTATAGGTACAAAATAATAATACAGGGTAACTTTTAATTGGATGCGCATCTTATCGGGCAGAGGTGGTCAACCGGTCGATCGAGGTTGTTAGTAGAGTCGATCTCAGATGCTCACACTAATTTAAGTACTTAGGTGCTAAAAATAATTTAATTTTTTATGATGAACATAAAAGACGACAGACCAACTATAATTATGATGAAGAAAAATAATTATTAAAAAAAAATCATTATAGTTAAATAAAATAGTAAACTAAGACTTCTCTGACAGTAAAAAAAAAAATTACTCAATATTAGAATACTGCTAATAGGAATAAACTGTAAAAATGTAAAAATTCGTATTCTGTGTAGGTAAACACGAAAATCGACTTATTTTAACAGCTGGTTTTAAGAAATGAAGTTCTCCTCATTTCTAAAATCCAACGTTTTGTCGTAAACTCGACCAGTTCCGACAAAATCAATGAAGATATTGTTTGATAGTTTATCTTTCGTACCTATACATTCCAAATTGTTCGTTGCGGTTCAACTGTCAGCTGCATTGATTCTAGTACCGAGTCACAAGAGACTACACAACCATCTGTATTACGGAGATTGGTCTACATGTACTTTGCGAAACGAACAGCTTTCTATGTTTGCACCATTAAGTTCTCATTTAGCAAGATCTAATTAAGATAAAGCAATATTTTCACGAAGCACCAGCCGGTTATTTCAACAACAACGCCCAAACGACTGTATGGAATATGAAAGAGTTTGATGACGCAAGCCATAACTGCATGCGGGGATTTTTATTACCCGACTGCGCCAGAAGAAGTACGTTAAGTAACATTCGGGACTCATTACAACCTGGTCGAGCTAAGTTTTACTAAAGAGTAGTAATTTATATAATATTACTAGCTTTTGCCCGCGACTTCGTCCGCGTATATGTCGGTTATCGCGGACGCAGACGAAGTCGAAGTCGAAGTCGAATAAAAAGTAGCCTATGTCCTTTGTTGGGGTTTACACTTACCCTGTACCAAATTTCACACAAATCCGTTCAGTAGTTTAGGCGTGAAGAAAAGACAGACAGACAGACAGACAGACAGAGTTACTTTCGCATTTATAATATTAGTTGGATATCAATTACTAAAAGTTAAATAGCAAACTTTTTAACAAACATTCATTATACACTATGTAACAAAAACCCTGTCCGAAAAGTGTTGCCGTTGATCAGTTTTTACCCGACTACGGCAAAGCCAAAAGGAGGGTTATGATTTTGACCGGTATGTATGTATGTATGTATGTATGTTTTTATGTTTTATTTTAATTTAATTACTTCTTCTTTCTTCTTTTTTTTTCACTGGGGAAAAATAATAATCTCAAATCCATTATATGGTTACGTATATGAGTACGCAGTACGATGCCGAATAATACCCTTAAGGATCGGACAGGGTTTTTGTTACAGGCTGTATACATAGTGATCCCTTTTTTGCATAAGCGCGGTGCAAACTTGACTCGATCGGGTTGTATTAGGAAGATTTGAGCCGGTCTGGATTTTAACTATTACTTAACAGATTCTAGACTACTTGACTTATTTTTTTTTCTTCGGTTTTCATATAAAGTTAAATTTTTTAAGTAGTCAGGTTTTTTGATTTTTGAAATTGTCATTTTTTGTTGTATAATTTTGACTCAGCAGCCCCGCATGCGGGAGGTTTCACCACATGCCGTACAACAAAACTGTAATTATACGAACAAGCTACGGTACGTAAATATCTTTAGAAATTCAATTACGGTACTCCGGTAATTACTTGTGTACTCCCTTAATTGTATGAACAAAATTCTACAAGTTACTATGTGTATCCTTGAGACAAATATTATAAGTATAATTAAAACTGAGCTTTCCTTGTAGACTTCTTAATTGTTTTTACAAGGTTACGGGTTTATATATGCATAACATAATGCTTAGGATTTGTGTTAATGATAATCTGATAATTTAAAACCGTATTTTTTTTATACAACATTCTATCATATCGTTTTTTATTTCTGTGCCTCGTAAACAAGAGATGGTATAGTGCACAAAGTGTGTGCGCAAACACAGTCCCTCTTTCCTCACTCTCATAAGTCCTATTGGATAGCGATCCGGCACGACCAGGGAGAAATCAGGCGCAGGACCAACGGCAATCCGTACTCTCCGAGCCACGGACATCACACAACTTTCTAACTCCGGAAACTCGGAAACACCTGCGATCAGTAGTAGCGCAGCGGGTATTTCTTTATTTCCTTTTCATTTAATTATTTATTTGGACATGGAAGACATAGGTATAAAATAAAATAAAAATAGCAGTATATTATTTTATCAACTCAATTGTCTATCGCAATTTCGCAATTGAGTTGATAAAATAATATAATGATAGTGTATTAGCATTAAAATATTATTAATATAATTGTATTATTTATAACATTATAATAATATTATTAATTAATTAATCGTCTTGACTAGCACCTGCAGAACCAACACACACACCCCATACCCCAACAAACTCTCTACAAGGAACAATTTATAAGTTAGAAATGCATTCTGATAGCAACATTTAGTTTTGACACCGACCAATATTCAAAACATAAACATTAAACTTAAACATCTTGAACCACAAACTGTAACATTATTATTCACTGGCAAAGTTAGAACGCTTCAAAGATATCTACTTTTATCAGCTCACTTGTGGTAGAAACTAGTTTCCTGTTTGATTTTACTTTATTTTCTTGGCAAATCGTGAAAGCGATCATGTGGCAAAACACTCTTATAGATTTGGCCCTAGGGAAGTTTGACTCGAAGTTGGCTAGTAGAGACGTTGGAGTCGCGATACGATGTGTTTGAGAGCAAAACGGTGTTCGGATGGTAAGATGCGAATGTGTACAGTATAGCCGAGGGCCGTTCTAGGTTTGTACTTTAATATGTCGCCAGGAAATGTTTAATGTACTGGTATTTTGCATTTGGAAAGACGTATCAGAGAATATGTTTGATAAGAAGTTTTGGGACGATGCTTCTTGATTTTCTCGCTTTGTTGTTGTTGTTAAGAAAACAATGATTATGTTTGTAAAGATTGGATATATGGGGTGGTAGCAAAATTCTATTTAAAAAAAAAACGCTTTGGCCCACATTAAGAATTTCTCCTATTTGGGTGCGTTTACAAACATATCAACTCACATGACACAAACAGCCAGACTCGGTAGGTAAAGCTATCCGTAGGCCATGCCAATTTAATATTTGTTCCGTGCGGGAATCAGCAGTAACGAGAACTTTTCTTTTACTATGGATAACGTGGGTTATAAAAAAAAACAGTGTTTCCACACCGCTGACGTACTGTAGTTATGACTACTCAGTCAAAATGAACAGCAGATTTTTCTAGCACTTGGTAAGCATTTCTTTGTTAATTTAGAACCTTGATGTACTTGAATGTAGTAAGTACTTAAGCATAGAAACAGTTGGTAAATGGTAGGTATGTAAACTTTGCTTCTAACATAGTTACTTTGTCTAGAGACAAAGAAAAATAACTATTACTACCCTACAGATAAGATGGAAACGCATCATGCGTAAGCTTAATCTACATAAGCTCAAGAAAAAGGCAGAGATAAAAAAGACAGTACTATAAAAAATAAGTAGTTCATTCTACTTAGGAATCACCCTAAAGATTGCTATCAAATAAAATGTGTAACAGAGCCTAACGCACGCCCGAGGCAACTCAAATATAATACAAGCATGAAAGTCTACAGCTGAAACATGACAGATATAAAAGTATTTTCGCCACAAAAAACGAGAGAGACACAAATCTCATAAAGAAATCCACTAAGCAACTTATTGTATAGAAAACTTTATTACTACGTCACTGAAACTAACTAGCTTAACTTAGTACGTGGTTAGGCATCTCTCTAACAACGTGTAACTTAATTCCGAAGTAATAATTGGAGTCAAACTTCGGTACCTTACCTCCGCCGAATAAAATTAAACTTGGTAAAAATGCATGAAAAGGCGGAGTAAATTCGAAATTATAACAAAAACGCTCGCTCTGCAATATGTGAGTGAGCTACTTAACGGCGTCAGCATAAAGATAATAGGAAAAAGTTAAATTATGTCGATGTCTGAGAAGTCAGACCTTACCACGTAACGTGCCAGTTATAAAAGTTGAATTTATGACTGAAATTATTTGAGTCTCTTCCCTAATTCTACTTTTCTTGTGTGTCCAGGTGCATGATATGAAGTTAACTTTTAAAGGGGACATCTAGACGACACGCGCGGTTGCGCGCGTTTTATTGGACTATTCGCTTTGATTTGTTGAAGGGGAGGAGGCTTATTTTCTAACTTACTTCCGTTTTACAAATACATCTACGTAAAATGCTTTTCTTGGTGTTCAGTTTCATGTTTTATAATTCAAATATATGTTTAAGGAGTATTTTGCCTTTCGATCTCTCAATTATTACAGCTGATTGACTAAATGTATTGCGGTATTATTCAGCAGTTTAATTCAATATACATCCAAAACTAATGTTTATTTAAAATGTATCATTAACATATATAAAACATAATATATACACATCAAAAGTGTCTAGGGATCAACATCCCTAACAAATGTTAGGGATGTTGATCCCTAGACACTTTTGATGTGTGTATCTAATAATGTTTCAACATTGGTATATGTGCAGCTCAACAGATAAATTTTCTTTCGCGGTACCTCGCGATATTTTTTTTAATTTTGTACTTTTTTTGTTAGACATTCTCATTTGCCATCTGGCTAAAAAAATTCGACACTGCTACGCGAAACAATAGGTACTTGACCTGACCTAAAATCGCAACCTCCTAACAAAATGATAGACGTTACAAAGACGCAACAGACATGAAGCTTAAGCCGTCAATGGGCGGCAACACCTCTCGAGTTTAGTACAATACAAGGCTCCAGATGAAAATTTCATGCGCTAAGGACTTTGGAGGGTCGGTGGACAAATATTCGACCTCTTCATTACTTATGGTCGCCTGGTTCAACGACGCTCTTTCGCCTCGACGATTTCTTATAAACAAATTGTTTTATTCCATGCCACACGTGCCTAGATTATTTTTATAAAAGTTAGCGACCCTTTTCTGTAACGTTGCACAGAATTATACCTATAAAGTAAACTGTGTATTTTGTATTAAAACTCGGGAATTATGTGAGCGTGGTCACGCGAGTAGCCATGGAAAATAATTGTGTGTTGTGTCAATCAATCATGAGCACAAAAAGTGTTTTCATTTTAATTATGTAATTTCCTTGGTTAGCTGTTTATATTTTATAAGTAGGTTAAAATACACAAACTTTGTCACTTATATAAAATTCAGTGAAAAACCTACTTCTTATATTTAAACTATAACAATTAAATCTTATCGTTGAACCGTCTGTCACTTTAACGCCAAAAATGCTGAAAGGTTTTTGATACGTTTTCGTCGAAATTACTTTTTATGGTTCTTTATGTTCTGGAAAATTACAAGGGGGAGTCGGGATCAGTCGGGGCCATAGCCAGTCTAAAATATTCATGGCTTGTTTGATCCGTAGCCTGAATGGGCCAACCTATTTCCAGCCATGAGCATGAAAAGAGTCTACTTGTACAAGGATTAGTAAACCGAGAACCTTTTGAAAGAACCATGATTACCTTAAAAGTTTTTCTAGACCAACGTTATAAAAAAGCAAATCTGTCGTATTCGTTTAAAATAATTTATCAAATTTCATCATCATTTCCTTGTCATCATCCAATTTCACTCAAGCAACATTGAGCAAAAATTATTGTTCGAAAACGACATTATTTTTTTTTTTGTGAAAAATTACTGTTTATAGCAGCACGCAATGTAACGCACGCAAAATATAGTGCTTATGGATGTATGCCATAGTACAGTACAATTTTAAACTAGTTTTAGTAAAAAACGTGACAAAAAAGTTAAAACTTTGACCTTCTGCAATATCTCCGGAGCCAGAAGGTTCCCAGTACAATAAAAAATTATCCCAATGCTGGGAACAGGATGATACTTACTTTCTGCTACGTTAAGTGTCTTTTTACAACCGTAAAAGACAATATCAAAATGCTTTTTTTTATAAAAATGCGACCTGAGCTACAAGCTTCAAAGCTCCATTTAATACCGCAAAACCCTAATTCGAACCTTTTGCACCGAAAAATAACTCAAAAGATCTATCTCCACATATTACACCACAGAATATAGTAAATCCAAACATGTGTCAAATAATCCCATTGGCCATTGGGCGGCAATGGGCGAACGGTCACGACATTGACTGAGGAGCGGGTAGGATTAGTATCCGATGGCCGAGCGATCCCGAACGAATCCGAACGATGCCGCACGAACCCAACCGGACCGATCCGCCTTTATTAAGACGAATAGACAAACATTTTTAACACGTAAATGTGAGTTATATGACCACGATGGCTCGGATAGATGGCGGCTTGAACTATTGATCTATTTCGTTTGGAAATTGAATGTTTTTTACGGTTTTTTTTTTCGTGGAGGAGTAACTTAGGCTATTTATTTAAAAATAAATAGCCTAAGTTACTCCTCATAACACCAGCTATACGCCAGTCCCGTCAAAACACACAGCCGTTTCGGAGATAAACAAACAGACAAACAAAAAATGAAAACAAAAATTTTTTTTTCTTTATTAGTACCTACCGTGACCGTAGCACGTGTATGCATTTAGTAAATAGCTGTTATTTTACAACAAACCACCGGGAACAAATCCAGACTCCGAGGCTGCTACTGAGAAATTCCTGATGGAAAAACCCAATAACACTTTGCCCGACCTGGGAATCGAACCCAAGACCTCATCCTCATAATCTGTGAAAAATAATTACAGTACGGAACTCCGGAAAAACAGCGTTAAGTAAATAAGTAGGTACTCCGCCGCGCATACCAAAGCCTCAAAACTTTTCGGCAGCATTAAAACTTAAATAGGATTTCTATACAATCAGGATTAAGACAAACGCTTGTTAAGAATTAACGCCCGAACCTTTTGTTCGGTAACCGAGGATTAAGCTTCGGTTTAGGGCGGTAACCACATGGCTGTGTATCCTTAAATTAGTACACGTTCGTTAAGCCGAGATAGGTGGCATCGAAGGTTCGGACAGTGACGAAGTATGGGTCGGGGAGGATTACTTTATCAGGACTGTCCGTCTTTCTCGCCACTATGTTTCTTTATTAAGATAAATGCTGGGTTTTTTAGCGTAACGTTAGGTGTTTTGGGGCTTTTTAATTAAGTATTTTTGTGGTGTTGCTTGAATCGTAATCACTCAAGGTGTGCCTCTTATTTAACTATCCACATGTCTAATGTTATGTGCAATTTTATGGAGTCTGGCCAGTATACCATGCCCTGTTGATCTTGTCGTCGCAATCGCGGCTGCTGAGTCCATCCTGGGTTTTAATATTAAGAATATCTAAGTAGCATCCTGGAGTACGGTCGTTGATGGTGTGCCATCCCCCTGCCTCGGAAACCACGTAAGCACGTCTTGCGTCTGATCTCTTCCCGGTTTTCTCGGATTGTCGTCTCGGATTGCCGTCCCATTGGACTAAGACAGTAAGGGAAGCGAAAGTATCAGGCACGAAGGTAAATATGACATGGACTACAATGCCCAATAAAACGTTTCACGACCATATCCACCGACAATTCTAGACGCTCCATGCATAGGAACCACGCGACAGTGTTAGTCGGTGGCAGAACGGTCTAGTCTCATACTTTTTAATACAACGAATATTTTTTTCCTGACACATTACTAGCACGGTCATTTTATGTTACATGGGCAGACTCCTTTCTTTTAGATGAAGAAAAAAGATGTTATATTTTACTTCCAGTAACATATGGTACCTAAAATACTGTCACAAAAATATATTACTTACAAAACCCTTTAAAAAATATATCTCTTCTGTATATATAAATAAAAGTAATTTATTTTTCGTTCAACGTACAATTTTGTTACTCGATTGGTTTATATGAAAACGTTAAGGTAGGTACAGATGATCTTATTACTAAATGGATTTCGAAATTATAACTTTTACGTTTACGTAAAAAACATTGATGTTTACTCCTTCGCATATAAATTATTTAAGCACGTAAAATAGGTAGGTACTTCTAAGTATACCGTATTGGTAACTATATTTAACCGTTTGGGGTGGAAATCCTTGGGTCGTGGGGTCCGATGTGCCCATGGCCTTTTAAGGAGTGACCAAACGGTTGGTTGATACTTCCCGTGACCCAAGGGATGGCCATTATCTTGGCCAGAGGCTAAACATTGCCATCCAGCATGGCAATGCCGTCTGTCTTTTGGGCACATTGCCGGTTGACGGCAATGTTGAGAATTTTTTTTATGTCCTTTAGTTTTTTTTTATTCTGGTTGTTTCTTGTTAGAATAAAGTCTGTAAATATTGTACATATTATTGCAAAATTCTAAATATTAAAAAAGGATATGTAATAACGACCTATTATTGTCTCCCTAAAGGGTAAAGCCTTAGGGCACGAGCATTGCTCGAAATCATAGGTCATCATAAGCTTAATAAAAATTTAAATATTTTTTTTATATTTTTTTCAAAGAAGATAATTTCAATTTTTCATACAAATAAGTAAAGATAGAAAATTACTTTTGTAATAAAAAGTCAGTGACCGTATTCCTAAGGCCAAATACAAAACTAAGTTCTTATTAAAAGTATTTCAAAGTCCCATAGCAAAAGTTATTTAATTTTATCAGTTACTATTTTGCTATGTAAGAAGAAAGAAAGGGCAATAGTCTGGCTAGTTATTAAAGAAATTTAATAAAACAGATTAACAAATATTTCACTATTATTTTCACGTGAAAACTCAATTGTTTATTATTCGATTATTAAATTTCATGTTTGAGAACATTTCAAAAGTTTTTATTCGTATTTTTTGCGCACAATTATAATTCTGAATAAAGTTCAATTAATGATAATTGAATTTGAATTTTCACTTTTAATAAAAAGACCAATAAAATAGAGTTTGAATTATTATAATTTTATTGTTGATATTTTGAGCAAAGTTGTCAGAATCAACTTAATTATAGCTTGTCGTTAGTTATCTTGTTGAATTCTGATATAATTTTATTTTAAAAAATATTATTCGGAAGCAACATAATCAGAGCTCGCGAGTCGGGTTCAAAGTTGACGTGTTTTTGACAAAATTGTCTTATTCTGTAACTCTTGTTAAACTCTTAATTACTTTCGTTGGTAGTCCGCAAACATTCATCTCGTTACGAGACGTAGGCTTCATTATTTACTCGTGCTCACACGTTGCTTCGCTCTCTGCAAATATTTACCTCTTAACGAGAAACCTGACTTCACCCGCGGGTACCGTAATAAACTTTTCTATTGTATTCTGCGGTTTGTATACGTACCACCGGATAATCGTTACATTGTCTACACGGTTTTCATTTCGCCCCTAATTAACATTCGGAATAAGCGTGCAAACTTCCCCTTATTACTAGAACTAACGTTTCATAATAATAAATCATAATTTGAGTATATTCTGGTAGAACAATGTCGCGCGAATGTCGGTTGGATTTATTGAAAAGGAAAGTTGTGAATGCCAGGTGCGGCCGCCATCTGTCGTGCGTGCGACGCGACGCCGGATTCGGCTTTCATTTTCTCTGTGATGAAAATAATTATTGAAATAGGGCTGGCTGTATTAAAAGTGAGAAATTGCGAGAGGGATTTATGAGGAATTTGTCTTTGAGATCGTTTTCGTTTTTATACGCTTGGTAAGTTAAGGTACTAGGCGCACATAAACGGGAGTAGCTTGCACTAGATGTTCGCGAGCTCAAAGTGGGAGTAATGCTTGATCCGGCACTCGTTCCCTGTCCGTCCATTACTGGTAGTTGCATCACTCTTCTGCGGCTTTACGAGGAGTTTCGAGTGCTGGCGCGGTAATGAGCGTCGCTCAACCATTCGTTTGTATTTATCGTCTACATTCAAAGTGATAAAATGGAACTATGTTCCTAACGATGGCAATAACTTTCAGGGGTTACATTCAGTACTTACTTTGAGATTGTGAGTTTGTCGTCATTACAAAATTCCTTTAACAATTTTCATTTGTACTACTCCGTTCCTTGTTCGTAAATACTTAGCAGTTTGCAACTGCTTGGTTCTCTTTTTTTGTTTTTGCTTGACACTATAATTACATTAGTTAAGTTAGAAATAGAAATCTATTCAAATAAATAAAATTGGGTCTGTTTGTAAAGTTAAAATAACAGTTTTTTTACCAAATAGTACTTTTGCCAAAAAAAAACAATATTTCATAGTTTTGTCTGTCTGTTGCAGCATCAATTTTGATGGTTTTTCCTCCCCAAACAACCAACATTCAAGCGAACGACGTCGCGGGCATATGCTAGTTCCCAAATATAACCAGAAAATAAAGAAAATTATCAGAATAATTATAATAAAGTTTCCCTGGTTACCCACAACCACGTTAAAACGGTAAACTTCTGTCAATACAAAACCACATACCAACACTGAAACCTAACCCCCCACAAAATTGACTTCCAACATAATTGGCGTCTTGTTTCTATCACAGACTTAATAGCTACAATAATTCGAATCGATATTCATAAATCTTAAGGAAAACCGGGGTCCGACGGTAGGGGTCGCCGTGAGCGATGACCCCCTAATGGAGGACGTTGACAAAGCGCTCGCTGGTTCCCATGAAAACGTTCAAATACATCATAGGAGCTGACAGCACGATTCTGTGGACTACGAATTGCCATATTTTATTTTCTGCTACGACTCACTGATAGTTGATTAATGATTTCGTTTGTAGATGTTGGAAACGTTCCTTAGTTTGATATGCTTGCAGTAACGTTTAAATAAACCATCTACTTACCAGTGACATAAGATCTATTTTCTTAAGAAAAAAGGCTTACAAGTAGGTACTCACAAGTATTATTGATCAATGTACAGTAGCGGTCATAAGTGGAGTAGCAATCTACAAAACAAATCGATTGACACTTTGGTTAACTTCGACGTCGTGTACGAATTTTGAGGTGTACGTAAGAACTGTGTTATTGCACGTGCACGTTCAAAAGTGCCTTATAATGGCCTAATTAAATAAATGATTTGACTTCGACTTTAACTTTGAATACATCACTTATTACACACAGATGTAGGTATGGCCTGTACCCCGTATTCACAGCAATTCAAACCTTAGCATGCTACTGCACTTATGACCGCTACTGTACCTACGCATGTTGTCTTCGCATACGAAGCCCTAAAAAAGACAGACACATTTTTGAAAACAACTACTTAACCCAAAATCGAAGTTACATTGAAAAGCAATATAAGTGCTTAACAGACAAAAACAGTTGACTGACGTAAAAATTTTAATAACGCACAGTGAACATTAGGAATTCTCAGAATTTCTCGTCTCGAAAAATAAACAGTAGTCTCGTAGTTGCCGATCTGTTTACTGACAATAGAAATTATTCCCCCCTTCAGAATTGTGAGGATGTAAAAATACACGTCTAGCTGTGACATTGAGTGATGCGTTCCACCGCGTATCGCATTGTCTGCTTCCTCAAAGAGATTGCACAATATGAAATACTTCAGTTTGAATCGCGACTACCTCATTGAATACGGACGCAACTGACGGCACTATTCGGCACTGAGATCTCTGTATTCATGTAGATTTCAGCAGCGAATGCATCTTCGGTGTTGGATATTAATAGTCTATGGGGAATACTTAATGAGATGGGCTGGTTTCTGAGAGTGTTTTCAATGAAATTGAATCTAGTTGGGAGGCGTACTTTCTTGTAAGAGATTAAATTGAATTGAAATACGGTTTGGAAGATGGATGGGTGATATTTTTGCATTGGAATGCAAAAGGAAAAAATGTAAAGGCTATGTTTGTTTATTATTCAGTTTCTGATGTACAGTATGTTTTTCTTCGCTATGGCCACTATATAACAACTACTGTAATATGTAATAACTTTTATTGTAAGTATATAAAATTATTGAATTAATGTACTTGTACACCTTTTTGCAGATTTTTTTTTGTGAAGACTATAATTTGGAGCTACTTGCCTATCATTCTCCATACAAAATTACCTTTTATAATCGGCAATTAGATTCAGTACAATTACCTATTCTTTTTTACTTGTAAATGATGTTCAAAAGTACCTTTTAATAAAGGCCTTGTTGAAATAAATACCTAGAGACCGACTGCAGAGAGAAATAAGTTAAAAAAAAATGAAAAAAAAAGTCTATTGGTATTTAATAATTTAATAAATTGTTAGAATAAACCACAAATCTATTATAAATCACCTGAAATTGTATAATGTCAAATGCTCAAATGCAAATATTTACCAAAATGAAAACCCCCAACACAATCCGCCTCTGGGTCAAAATTACCCGAACCAGAATAACCACACCGCAGATAGACCACTATTATGATAATAATTTCTGCGCAGCAAATATTCAAATTAAAACAACCCTTTGAGTTACACGTGCAAATATGGGACACTGTTTAGTGAGATAGGAAACGGATTATTTTGGGTAATGTATTCTTGTTTGGTTTAGGTTATCGAAGCGTCATGAACGTATGGTTTTTAGGCAATATAAAACCGATCAAGTGCGCTTCGGGCTTATAGTCGTAGGGCGTAATCCTAGACACCAACAAAGTCAAAGTCAAAACATTTATTTCAATTAGACCATTTACAGGCACTTTTGAATTGTCAAGCAGTCGATTATTAGTCAGAAAGTTAAAGCTAGTTGCTCGTCCCAAAACGGAGGTAGGCCTCTATGGAGAAGAACGGACAAGGAACTCCACGGACACTCGTTTCAATTAAGTTTTTACGAAATCCTGGTTATCGCACAAGATATTTATTATTTGTTGTTATAGCGGTAACAGAACACACTCATTAATACTCAA
Source organism: Hoplodrina blanda (assembly GCA_949316365.1). NCBI lineage: Eukaryota > Metazoa > Arthropoda > Insecta > Lepidoptera > Noctuidae > Hoplodrina > Hoplodrina blanda. The sequence continues at coordinate 12,240,863 of OX438579.1, read as the reverse complement.
TCAGCTTCATGAGATACAGCCAGCTTACAGACAGATGTCTTAGTAATAGGGTCACATTACCCCATTATTTTGCCCTTAGGGTATGGGACCCTAGAAAAGAAAATTTTATACGAAATACTTTTGATGTTTAGATTTCAGATGAAAATATAATAATATGGTTTTATTTCGAATCTGTCCTTACGCATATAATCTAAAAACCAGTAGTAATATAATTACGATAATTTATAAAAGAACTACGCAGAAGATTAAAAAGACAGTATTAGCTACGTCTACGAGATATCTACGAAGTAAAGTCTACGGCCTACGTAACACGCTACGCTAAAATTCTACAATAAAAACAAATGATGCCACATTCAAACTATCTCTGTATGTTATCATTAAATTGATGAACACGGGTAATAAAAAACAAGTGGTAAAGAACAGGTATATCTACGAGATTTTTAAGTTGCGTAACTTAAGCTGTATTCCTTTACAAAAGTCCTAAAGGTTAATTCTACTAATTAAACATGTTCAAAATCTAGTCACAATCTCATCTCAGTTACAAAAAATGACACAAAAAATTGACAAACTGAAAATGAAATTAGATTGCTATCGTACTTACCTAAAAGTTTGTAGAATTGCCCCCTCTATTTATGGCACACAGCGACGTAAAATAAGTTGTAAATTTTCGTCGAAACTAATTAAATTACAAGACTCACAACTTACGAAATTTCGTTTGACTAGCCTCATCTTCACTCTGTGCGTACTGTGCCCCAAGATTGGTCTGTTGATCGTAAGCTCACAAGTACCCACTGAAACCGTTTGTGTTAACATCCACATACCGACGCTGGTCGAGAATTCTCGTAGAATCTGTACGTATTGGATCAAGTGGAAATAATCTTGGAGCAGTTTATTACGTTCCCAATATCGTGGCGGGCCGACGATTCGATTGCGCGCAGCACGACCGAAATTGATTTCTAAATAATTCTTCTAGCGAAATTGTGTTTTTGGTGGAGAATTTAAGGTTTGAAATGTTTTCGCAGAATATAGGTGTGAACGTTCGATCAAAAACTACTTAGGTACATTTTTTATTAACGCGATGTGTTACGTTATTCATTTGCACCAAATACTTGAATCGTAACCAGCTTTCGCCCTCGACTTCGTCAGCGTGAAGATCGGTTATCTTCAGGGTTTATCTATTAATGCGAGGCACAAGTTACTCCTTCAAATATCAGCCATCTGCCAGCAATCAGCCGTTTTGGAGATAAGTTAGAAAAAACAGGCAGACTTTAATTTACTCAATCATTTGGTTTCATTTATGTGCATTACGGAGACATGCCATTAAGAGGTTGCACGTCACCAGTTCTCCCATAAATAAAATATAAAGTTAATTTACGTCTGAATTTGTATTACAAGCCTATCTAACATCTCCATCAACAAACACCCACACAATAAATCAAAACACTAATTCATAATATCTATCAAGTATTGAGCACGTCCATTTGTCAGTTAATTGTGTGCGGACAATACACTGACCTGGTCTAAACATGTTGCCCCATTGTTCGCGGTTCCGCCCACTGTGCAGAACAGAACATGTTAATTATAGCCCAAATGATTCTCCGCCACTGTCACGAGCAATGCACCTCATTAATTATTCCATCCTTTTGGCGTCGCGATTTACGTCACGTTGATTTACTGCTAGGTTTGTTGTGAAGCTAAAGCGTCTGACCAGTAGTTGGATTCTGTAAAAATTTATCTCGGTGTTAAAGTCAAATCATTTATAACATCACGCCTGTAATCCCCGGAGGGTTAGGCAGAGGTGTACCTACCCAATAGTGCACTGACATTTCGCCAGTTATGTTAAAGTCCCAAGCAATAGGGGGCGAGCCTATTGCCATCAACCTGGCACAAATCTAGACTCCGTGGCTGCTACTGAGAAATTCCTGATAGAAAAACCCAATAACACTTTGCCTAGTTGCCTACTGCCTTTGCTTAGCAGCCGTGCTTTGCGACCACTAGACCCACGAGGCACATTTCACTATGGCCTATTTGTATCCATTACTTTTAGTTCTTAAACTAACAGACTACAAAGAACTATATTTCTTCCCGTCTAATATTTAAAATTTGTTCTGAACAAATTCATTGCAAGCGTCGCGCGTCGGGCTACCGTGAAATACCCCCGGGATTGCCTGGGCTTTATTGTCCATTGCGGTCGAGCAAAGGCCCGTAAAAAATTTAACTGTCATCTAATTTTTGGTAAAGACTACGGTTATATCTCATGGAGAAATATGAGTTTTAGGTACAATTAAATACAGACGCTTTATCTTCCGCTCTTGTTGTATTTTACGCGATTTCAGGACTTTATTTTAAACAAGGTTTGTTTTATTCTTATTTTATTTGCAGGTTTAATATACAAAGTGTTTCGGCCCAACATATTTTATACGGATAAGTTTATTATAATTTGGACAAGTAGGTTTTTCCAGCCTACGCAAAAGTATGAAAAGCGTTTTTGGCACTTTATAAGATTACAGCCAGATGAATATTGAAGAGTTCGACTTGTTGAAAAATCTACTGAAACCTAAAAATCAGTTGGTAAAATCTGACGCCATGTACTTAGGTATATATTTATCAAAAGTTTATGAATGATCAACTAACCACCCATTTATAAATCAGACCACTACTATGAATCTATAATATTATTACAACCTATTGCTGTCACACTGCAGAGCAAAGACGGACTCATACGGAGAAGGTACGAGCAATAAACACAGACATATTTATTACAAGTCCAGGTTTTCTTATGACGTTTTACTTCACCGATGTCAGTGATTTGCAAGATAAATTTGAAAGTAAATATTAATTTAAAAAAACACATCGGCACTTGCCCGGTATCTAATTTAAAACAGTAATATCCGCCTATACCCGTTAAATAAAGTAATTGACGCGACAAATTGACACGGCAAAGGGCGTATTCAACGGTAGTCTGTGTTACTGTATGCTTTTGTGCCGGTGTGTAATTTTAATGAGTTTCTCGCTAGGCCGGCGACAACGCCCGCTTCGCCCCGAGTGAGGATAGCTATATTAGCGACCCACCAGAGAGCCGGAAATCCCCCGCCGACGCCCTAGCACGTATCTAAAGAACGTTTAGTGATGGGATGACGGAAAAATTTGGTTGTCGATACTTTGGAGTGGTTGTGGTTGTATCACGTCTTCAGTATATCGAGTATTTTGGGCATGATGAATTTTAGTCATAAATGTATGGTTTAAAAAATACAATTAGACTGTGAATCTTACTTTAGATAATAACATATCAACTACTGGTTACCTGCTGATAGCCGGTTATTGGATTTAGGTACCTATGTATTTGGTATCCATGTCGATTCCTTCGTACGATGAACATACTCTCACTAAAGAGAAAATAGTTTTGTTAATAATCTCATCATTGGCTTAAAATGAAGTCGATAAATTCAGTTAGTCAATTAGTATGTCAATTAAGGATTATCTATATCAAAATACATATTTCGATACAATTTTAAAGATCGATATTTGTACTCACTCACATCACTATTAGCGCTATTAATTTCTACAGCAGCCATAAGCGAGGCAGTTGGCGTTATTAGCCTACCCTTTAATGCGTAATAATTTACTGCACTTTATATTAAACAAAACAGAATTAAAACTTTGCTAACTAAGAGAGGGGTCGTGAGTATAGTTAATAACCTTCCCTAAGCTTTTATTTTATTTTAGCTGCCTAATTTAATTACCTTTGTGTTTGTGAGTAATGTGCGCCATCTTTGTTTAGGCGTAATTATTTGTGGGCACTACTGCATTACTAATATATAACTATTTAAAAAAAAAACAAGAGTTTATTTTTCATCATGAAACAGAAAAAAAATATTGAGAACTTAGAGGGCGAATAGAAAAATAAAAACTCGAGTAGGTACCTACCTAATTATTTTTATCAAAACGTATGTATATTTTTCTATCCCTTTTTACAAGCACATCACGCCTGTAATCCCCGAAGGCTTAGACAGAGGTATACCCACACTTCGCCAGTTATGTTTCAGTCCCATGTAATAGAGGGCGAGCCTAGTGCCATCCACCGGGCACAAATCCAGACTCCGAGGCTGCTACTGAGAAAGCCATGGATTCCATTTTTATGTTTCTCTAAAGTGGCATCTAAGACTTCATTCAACTCATTCGCATAAACTTATAAATAAAATAATTAAGATCATTCATTTTCATTATAATTATTGAAAGCTATTTTGAAAATGTAATTAAATAAAGCGATCATTTTTGAAAGCTTTTAGGTTTGGGATGCCTTATCGTCTATCAAAGAATATGAAACATATTTTATGTCACCGAAATAATTATAATTCACGCAGATTTTATTATCAATATTTGTGAAGGACGAATATTTGCATTGCAAATAAAATATGAATTCACATTAAATATTAGGTAAGTATCTACTTAGAGATTTCTTGAAAAATTAATTACATATGTTTTAATAAGAACAAGATAATTAATGTAAAACTCATCAAATAAATGTTGCAAAATGTAAAAAAAAATTGTAAATTAATTTTGTTCTTGCAAATTGAAAAATGTCTTCGTTGACAGTGACACAAGTAATTTATTATTGGGGTCAAGATAAAGACAATGTAATGCCACGGTCAAGACTATGTCATGTTATTTCAAGATAAGGACTAATTAAAAATTTAATTAATCTCAACAAGTAAATAAAATTAAAGTGTTTGTTTGTAGTGTCAAAAATAACGTTTTTTTCCAAATGCATATGAATTTTTATACGGTACTTTTATCAAAAACACAATTTATAGAATTTTCGTGTGTTTATTTCAGCTTGTCTCCGAAACGGCTAGACCGAATTGAGGGGACTTTCACTGACATATAAGTCATGTTATGCGTAACTTAATGGTCCAAGTAGCGGTCATACGATAGTTTTGATATAAAAACAAATTTCATGTAATTATTTCTAGTAGCTGTCATCTTGTTAAATTAATTTAAAAGATCTACAAGATTATAAATTTAATAAAACATACCTCAAATGGAATAAATTATAACGGTAAAAGGACTTTTCAAAGTTAACCTACCTAGGTATTAGTATTAGGTAATTATATGAGTATAGCAATGGACATAAATAGGGTGTTTTTTACAGAAAGTCATTAAATTGACATTCTCCATTTAAAACACCCACAACCACATGCGCGTGAGAGGTGTACGCCTTAACCACAGGGCCATCATGACATAAAATGTTATAGATTATCTCATTATGTACCGGTACATACTTATTTATGAATCGTAGATAAACAAAAGAAAACCTGTTATCCAGGAATAATCTTGCATCAAAACATGTAGTGAAGTACTCGTAAATACAGGTATGTATGTATGTATGAGCCATGTATGAGTTTAATTCAAAGTTAGATCACGTGTGTTTTCATAGTGCATCTCTGAAGCCAGAGTACCTTGCGTTCTTATTCTAAGTTATATTACTTGAAGATTGTCTTGACTTACCTGCTCTGAGTTCACATCCTATTTAAAATGTAGGTTATTATTTGTTCAAGCTACAGGCTAGTAACAAGTAACTTACTTTAAGGGAGGTTACGAAAATGATCAACTTTTAATAAGGAACCAATGTTGAAATCGCAAAAAAATATCAGCAGTTCAGTTCAATTAGGTATGTTTCCATAACTCATCCTAAGATGTAGAGAACAGATGATTTTTTTGCCACTTCAAGATTCGTTCCTTATTAAAAGTTCACAATTTTTGTAAATACTAGGTATACTTTTGAACTACTCTCTTGTTCTACTGAATACTTATGTTATCAAATCATATTGATAAAGCCGCTTGTTAGCCCTTGTAGCAGACTATCAAGTCTTTTTAATTTAATTCAGAACAGAGTTGAAATCAACTCTGTTCTGAATTAAATTATAAAGACTGACATAGTAATATAATATTTTCATATAAAATAAGGTTAGATATGACTAAACCAGCCAGAGTCTCCACAGTAGGTACCTACAAGCCTGAAAGTACCCACCATTTAGAGCCAAAAATAGGTAAGTACTAGTACTTGAAGCAATCAGCAATTCAATAAATTCCAATCATTGCTAACTCAACAATACAACTAAAAATAAATCAACCTTCTACATTTTAATTAGTCTTAAAGAAAGATCTAAATATGTAACATCCTACAAAATTTCCACGAAACAAAATCAATATTACCTAAACTCAAAGGCAATCCCTAAATATAGCACCATATTAAAATACAAATCTATTTCTGTATTCAACGGTACGTGGCAACAGCTTCTAAAAGTCAGATTGGAGGGTTTAAAAGTATATAAAGGCGAGTGAATTGGCTCGGAAGGTGGAGGGACGGTCAATCGAAGCACTGAGACGACTCATTACTGCCTCTCAACGAACAAAAAACTTGGGACCAATCTGGTTTTATCTACTGGATAAGACATTTTAAGCTTGACCTGTTTATTGAAAAAGAAAACAAGGATCGCTGACCTATTTGTTGAGGACAGGTCTATTTGGTTCCGCTACGTGTTAGAGAGAAGTAATTTTGAAGACGTTGCTTGAAAATTCCGCTTTCTGTCAGGGAATGTTGACTTTAAGTGCGGAATGCTTTACTCAATTTAGGCAGTTGTGTAATGAAAAGAAATGGTTTAAACAGTAACCTCCATATTTTATTTTATTTTACAAATAAAAGTTATTTTAAAGTTAAGAAATCCGCTATTAATTTTACTAAATAATAAAATAAAATGTTATTTTACATCTGTGTTGCTCGCTGAACAATTCATTCTGTCCGGATAATTTTGTAATACCAATCCAAAAACCGTAAATCCGCTAAAGTTTCCAAGACAGATGAGTCCTCAACTCTTGCTATCAATTGGCATTCATTTAAATAATTGAATTAAATACGAACGAAAAGAAAGATGGAACTATTACAGCGAGATATGAAGTCGGTAACTATTCTAGAAATTTGACGTTCGACTCGTTAAAGCAAAGAAAAGTTTAATAACCGTTCGTTGAATAAGAACCATACTAGTTTCAAGTTTCGATAAGACGCGGCTTCGCTTGGATTCGACCACTTTTGCTCGGCTCACTTTATTCTTACGCTTCGTCGACACTTTTAATGACTTATCCGCTTTTCCTTATAAAGAAAAGAAATTCGTTTTGTAAAACAAAGTCATCGTCTGGATGCTTCACGTGGATATTACTTTCTTCAAATAACTTGTTTTTCTTCAAACAAAGTTAAATATCTATTCAAAGGGTACAGAATAATATAACCTACCTTCGTGTAACGTAATCAAAGGAATCTCCGAACGGTTATTGAATCATACGTTTACGCTTGAGTTATAAAAATGTTCTTTCCGTGAAATCTAATCAAAATGGCAGGCGATATGCTTTGGATACCCTTTCTATGAATACGATGAATTAATAACGGGAGCAAACAAAACAAGTATGTATACGTTTCCATTATGGCAACACAAATACGTGATATGTTATTGTATGAAATTGGTGGGGTCCGGGAGAGACCGGACGAGATCGACGCAGACCGCGGGCTCGGGAAGGGAACGGTGAATCGCGCAGATTAATTTTGTCGCTTTATTTGATTAAGGGATGCACGAAAAACACACGTTTAATTTTCGTTTTAATTGCCTCTTTATAATAAAATTTTACAGGGCAAATCAGCGTTTCCTTCCTGTGTTTCGTGATTGTCATAAAATGTACCTACAATGTAATATTGTTGTGGAAACCAGTAAAATCGTGCCCTTTGTAAGAGTGCTTTTATTATTTATTGTCTGTTCTAAACAATATTCTTTGCTTATTGTTTTACATGACGCCAAAGACCGACGCAGATGGCGATACACCATCAGTAAGAAGCTGGAAATCTCGAATACAATTTTTGGAAGGAAAAAATTATGATTATGTAAAATTTCATTTTGTCTTAAACTAAATGTCTAAATAAAAGTTATATTTGTATAAGACTCCATTCATGTTATAACTTGTAAACTTATAATTAAGGTACTTCTTTCAGATAGCTACCACTTCAATATTTAAAAGTATAACTAGGTACTTTCCTACTCTTTCAACCTTAGTTAACGAAAGATGTAATTTTCCTACCTACCTTTTCCATTTAAAGTTCAAATAAACAGCATAAAAATGTATTATTCATACTATCTATTGTTATTGTTTATAGAATTTACGTGAATAACCTTCTAACTGAAGATTCGTATCTTTAATAATTGTAGTTACACGTGTAGGAAAACCTCTTTACAAGCAGCAAAAATGTATCCTCAATTAATTTTACGGTAAAAATAAAAGTTGACCCTTTTTTATGCGGAAAATTAATATTCCACAGACCCGGCATTGTTCATAAAGTAAACGTACATTGTTATTCCGCATGTCATTCTATCGGATTCGACTTTCGATATCTACTATTTTATTACCAAAGAGGCTTTTGGGCGCTTAATGCGTTTTACATGTCAACAATAATGGTCTTCAGATTAATTTTGTCAGTTGTTTAGGTTGACTAAAGACAATCGCACACTTAACGATTCATAATAGATCGAACATCAACGTGAGTCAAAGTAAAGCATAGATACATGACCACAGTATCAAAAGAGCGAAGATATCGGATATTTAACCAAAGCAAGCTGGCTAAAAATGGCTATTTATCCGACGTGAACCTAAAAAGGAAGTTGTTTTATTACAAGCTGTTATTTAACTTGCAATGTATGTATGTTTGTTCGGGTGGAATCATGGAACTCAATATTAAAGCAGATATATTCAACCGATTTTGCTAAAATTTTGCAAGCATATTGTACTTATATATCGTGGGATAATGTTTTACCATTAGAACCTATTTGAAATATATGACGCTTCAAACATTTACCCTACGTCGGAGTGCCTCGAAGACTTGTCCGGAGCGACTCAAGAACTACGCGTCCTTGTAAGTGTGGTAAGTTGAATAGTTGACTGCGAGTTCTACACTTATAGGAGAAGCGATGTGCGGTGGACACGTTGACTACGAACCGCTGAGACGTTGGAGCGTTTTCGAGATGCTATTGTATGCGCTGCCCTTTAATCGGCTTACGAAACGGGTTCGGTCCCGTCAGTGTAATGCTATCTACGTACTTTCTAGCCTCCATCAATATTAATGTAATTTAATTATAAAGTGCTTTAGTAAAGCCGCAAGCTTTAGGTTTCTAGTGGCGTTATTCTTGCGTGAATTGTTTAAAGGTTTTGTTAAGAGCTGTAAATGAATAAACGGATAATTTTAGAAGGGGCTTTAATGTTGACCACACATATTTGAAGTTAATTACCAATATACAATTCATAAATTCTAAATTAGCTTGCACATGATTTTGAAAGATTCTTTCACAAAGTCTTCACAAAGTCTTTTAACAAAGGATTTTAATATTTCCTTAATTAATTTATCGATTATTTTTTCCTTAATCGTATTAACAGATAAGCATTTAGCAGTAGTATTTGCATAATTTCAAATGAAAGTAATAATAAAGTAAACAAATTAAAAAGATATATGTTAAAAAAAGGAAGAATAAAAAATGATGGTTTTCCAGAATAATCTCGTATTAAAAAACAACATAATCCCCGGATATAACTTAACAACAAAAGCAGCGTTAACAATTACTTACAGGAACAAATCTGGTCGCCATTAATCTTCTAAAATAAGTAGATTACAGCAAAAAAACTGAAGATAATTAAGTCGCAAAACAAGAGCGATGATCGTCGGTATATTTTAAAAATAATGTGCGGCCAATTTCACGGATTGCGTCCTCTAGTCGGACCGCTAACAGGCTTGGCGTGAATTATTACATTATTACTTGATATCACTAATTCTTCCTTGGGCTTAACGCGACTTTTTTTTATCTGACTGATTTTATTATGGCAAGTTTTTGGTGTAACAAAGAAGGTTTTTTAACTTTACAAGTGAGCTTGTTTTAGGAGCAAATAAGTGAAGCCTTGAGCGTGTTTAGGGATGAGCCATGATTTTAAAACAATCACACAGTCAATATATTTAATCAAAATGTCATTTTTTAAGCCATGTTGTTTAAGTTTTTTTTTTATTTCTATTATTTGATTTGTTAATGGTTATCTTATTTGCTAAGATAAACGTCGTCGTCGTCGTCGTGTGTAACTGAAATTAAATAAAAGTTTACGTTACATTTTTCTTCTCTTACTCAGTAGAAAAGTATCAAATTATTGTAATCATTCAGTTCGTTTTCATTTCACGTAAAACAAATCTAAACATTTTGACATATTCAGTACACCCACGGTCACCCACCCTATAATTTACCTACAGTGAAAAATAGTCATCTTACAAAAATAAAATTCAATGCAACCAACTAACAAAACGTCTCATACAATTTATATAAAAACCACTTTTCCTGGTAACGAACTTAGCATAAATATGCACTAGTCATTGTAGCGGAAAATGAATCCAGACTACACTGTTTAACAAGGGTTGTTAACCCCGTCTTGTAGGGCGGGATACGCCCTCTAACTTACTCTATTATTAATTACGACTTCACCCGCCCTTCCTTGGCCAAGTGTAATGCAAATTATTGCGTTTTGCAATATTTTGTTTGTATCACGGAAGGTAAACCTTGTGTTACATGGGATGTCGGGAATCACGCGATGTACACCTATGTACAGTCACACACGTCTGTAAAAAGGTTGTTAACCACTGTTTTGTAAAGTTCAATTGGAATCATTTTTTTGATTATTTTTTTATGTATCGTCGCAGAACACACTTGGATTCTTTTCGAATCTACCTGTTATGCTTTTATGACTAAACTACTGAACCGATTTTGATGAAATTTGGTACGGCGTACTACTTATTATTCCGCGACTTGGCGATAATCGACATTTTCTCAAAAGAAGTCGCGGGCAAAAGATAGTATTTCATAATCAGGATTATTTTAAACTTGACGACTAGTCAGTCGTGAAGGCAGACAAACAGACAAATAGACAGACTGACAGTTACTGTCGCATTTATAATATTAACTAGTATGGATATGGGTATGGATGTTATTACTTGAATCCCTCCAACGATATTCTGTACTCATCTGTACTTGTTACAATGTAGGTACAGTACACGTTACAGGGGTAATAAAGTGATTTGCATACTTATTATATAATTATATGTTTGATCCAGCCACGTATTAACGGTGCATGTTAAACTACTTGAGCGTTCGTTTCTACCTATTAAATATTAAAGCAAATTAGTACAATATCTCCTCTATACAGGCCTATTTCTTGCATTTATTGAAATATGAATATTTTATTAGTAAACGGATGCATTAGAACGCATCATTTTTAATCCCCACCAAGATTTTTTTAAATAATAATAGTACCTACCTGTACTAAAATGACTCCTTCAAGTCATCAGACTTATACAAAGGGTGGCCCAGTTCCCGACGTCCAAAAGAAATTTTGGAAGCCTCTCTTCTTGGTCTTTCGAACATCCCCATGTACCTATGTTCTACGATTTTTTTCCGATTTTAATCCTTTATCCCTCAGAGTCATCTGACGATCGAAAAATTAAGCATATTAAACGATTGCTATATATTGTTTCAGTTATTAGGTCGTTTTTAAGTTCATGAAAAGTTCTATTACCTTAAAAAAATGATGCTGCTCCAAGAGGCAGCAGAGCTAGGGTACCTATATGATAGTCATTTCAGCTTGATACCTCCACGCGTTTCTTAGAAAAAGGGTCTTGACAAATAGACGGACAACAAAGTGATCCTATAAAAGTTCTGTTTTTGCCGACTGAGGTACGGAACCCTAAAAATAATGCTGTAAAAATAAACATATCCAAGCAGCTTGTTAAATTATATCGCAAGAAAATGGCTGGCTATTTTGAATAAATGTAAAAGAAAAATGTTTCAAGGCTCGAAAAATGCTTGTGAGTGACAAGTTGACGGGTTGCGTGTTTTTGAGGGTTCCTTACATAGGAGGGTGCATTTTACTGCTATTATTATTCAATTAGCTATTATTAATAATGCGATAACACCTAACTACTATTGCATTTTGTTGATTTCAATATGAAAATGGGTGCGGATAATCTTTCCGGTAAATTACCGGTAGAATACCGTTTATGGAACACAATTTAGTTAAGTGGATGTTCATAGCGGTAATTACTTAGGCAGGTAAGTATTTAATCATGTTTTTTGATGAAATAGCGGCAGATTTTGCTTAAAACATTGTAGGTAACTGGAAACAATGTTTATCAACATGTATATTTTAAAAATAAAGTCGTGTAGAGAGAAAAATGGGCCTCCATTTTTAAACATGTTTGCTGTGTTTTAAATAATTGCTCAAACATTGTAAATGTTCCCTAATATATCTGTAAAAGCCGCTGTTTAAATACCTACTCGTGTGAACACTAAAATATTGTTGTTTATCAGAATAATGTTTCTAATTTAATAATTAATCTTTCTTTTTCTTTTTTTTTATTAATATTTTGGGGAAAATGGCGTGAGTTTATGTATAAGTTTTTAGTTATACTTGTTTTTGTATCTTACTACACACGGCAGTTCCAAGACTAAATGATTGACTAACAAAATACAGCCTTAACCATAAATTGATGGTAGGTAAATAATAGGAGCTAACATAAAATTACGAAATCATTCTTCAAACCTTGTAAGGTTTAGCATCTTTAGCAGCTTATATATATACAAAGACGAAGTCGCGAGGAAAATATTTCTAAACCAAAATATGCTTGCAGAAAACAATTTTATGTTGAGGTTTGTTCTAAAGCGCTGGGGGTAAAATTAGGCTAGTTCACGGTCTTTGTTTAGCAAGTGCACTCATAGATCAGCATTCGCAGCACCCGCTGACCTCAAAAAGACATAATTTATAGCTATAAATTCTGTATACATTCTACAAAATGCAGAATTATGCTACAAAAGGCAATAGGAAGTTATACAAATATTGTGACCATTACAATATATTACTTACCATTATTTTATCTCTTGTGGCAACTTTGTTTCTATTGTGTCACTTTTATTCATTTACTTAATAAAATGTTTTTACAAACTTAATCGTAACCATATCTTCTAACAAGAGCTACGAAACAGACTCTTTGCATTTCGGCTTCTTAGTGAACTCGATGTAATAAAAACGAGGAAAACCTGAATAGTTTATGTTTTTTTTTTTGTAATTCAACGGCCATTAAATAATTTTTTTTTAATTAACTTATGCTTTATTCACTGCCGGGCAATTCCACATCTCCGGCCGATCTGTTTTTAAACAAATACTTACATTCTTATATTTCCCAAAGTGTCACATTTTCCGTAAGAATAAAAAAAATACTTTTTTAATAATGTGTTGAGAGTATAGAAACTTTTTTTCTACATTCTTTATTTAAACATATTTTTACACACACTTTAAAAAAAATTAAAAATAATATAATTTTCATAAATAAAATATGTGTAAAAATAAGTAACTTATTATATATTATCCTATTTCTCCTATTTATCATAAACCGAAAGGTGGTTTTGATCATAAATGCATGATTTGTGAAGGTTATAACAGTATCCCACTGAAGGCATTATTATCACGAAACTAAAATAACAAACGAAAAAAACACATTTCATGGCACATTCGAATCCCCACAGGCACGGCTAAGTTAATATGAATTAAAGTAGGGTTAGAAAATGGTAATTTCCATAGTGGTTATTAAGCTATGTAGTAGAGGGGGAGTCAATGCAACGGTAATGTGTCACTGTCGACGCCAATCATGACACGTTACCTTGAATTTTATTCAGGCACGTAATGTGTTTATTCAGTTTTTCAAAGAATTTTGTAAGTACTCGTATTCACCTTTAATACAGTGATTTTAGGTTTTAGTAAAACGACTTCTTAGTATTCTTTTCAGTGCAGGTACTAGATTAAAGGATACCAATTGATTTTTTTTTAAATTCTTAATTTCTACGTGGTTAAACTTGAATTTTATTCAGGCACGTAATATTTTTATTCAGTTTTTCAAAGAATTATGTAATTTTTTATCTTTTATACAGTGATTTTAGGTTTTAGTGCCACAACTTCGTAGTATTTTTTCTGTGTAGGTACTTAACTACATTATAAGATACAAAAAGTGATTTTAAATTTTGTTTTATTGTTGGTACATGATTTACTTTGAGTTTTATTCAAACATATCGTTATTATTCTGTCGATATTTTGGAGAATTTTGCAGACAGTGTTTTAAGGTTTAAGCAAAACAATTATTTTATTATTTCAGTGATAAGTTATTACGACTTCCTTAGAAACTTTTTCAGGCAGGCACACTATTAATTACCTACCGAACAAGCTAATACTAAGACATTATTTCAATTATTTACAGATAACCAGATCAATAGTATACCTATGTATAAACTAGAAGCATCCAGTCTGGCACAGTCACGTAAAAAGTAGCATTAGGAGCCGGCAAACTACACAGAAGCAGGACTTAACAATCTACAGAGAGTTGGAACAAAATTCACGAGCGCACAGTGCAACTGGCGCACAGTGATCCCAATTTAAAGTTTTCTAAGCAAAAAGGTTACATCTAATTACCTATAATTAGTATTTTTTGAGCTTTACGGTTATAGTGGTAATGTTTGCTGATACCTTTTGTTATGTATAATTAGTTACCTTGTGGTTTCAAGTCAAAATCAAAATCAGTCAAGTGCTAGTCGGACTCACACATAAAGGGTTTTGTACTACCATACAATATTTAACACTACAATAAAAAAGAACTCGTTTCTTGTATGGAAACCCCCTTTAATTTTGTATTTTTTTATTTAATTTTATTGATACAGCGGCCATAGTAATATCTACATACTCTGAATAAATTTCAATTCCCTACCTGTCACAGTTTATGAGATAAGGCCCTAAAAAGTACTGATCAAATGATCTGCTAATTAAAAAGTTTTAAAAACATTTTTTAACAATAGGTTATAAATATAAAATTGAAATTTCACTAGTAATTCGAAAAATTAAAAGTCCAGGTATTGTTCAGCCACCTGAATGTTATTAAAACAAACGCAATAGGTATGGTAACTAAATGAAAACCCAATAGTCGGTGTTCGTGTATTCCTTTGTCTATGGAACTTCGTATCGGGTCCACTGTGCATCGTTTTATTACATTTTCAATACCACCAGATGATGCGATTCTCGGGCATTGGTCAGCTCGGCTATCTTATTGTGCCCCTGATTGCGTTTCCAGTTCAAAATTGACGTTGTTTGTGTTTCTACAATAAGAGTTTTTGTAATTAATTACGAATTGATAGTTTCTAGTTTTGTGTGACGCATTTTTGTTGAGATTATGTTCGATTTTTTTAGGTTAAGTATGTAAATAAGTTGTCCTTTCAAAATTTGCAAACCATTTTTCGACTATTTGTTGTTATCCGATTGAGCTGAAATTTTGCATACACCTTTAGTTCTGGTGACAATACAATGTCCAATAATGAATATTGTAGAATTTCAAATTAAAGCTTGTTTTTAAAAATATTTTTTTATTAGTTTTTTTAGAGATGGGGTAGGCCCCTAGTATCACACAAAAAAAAACATTTCGCAGAAATATCTTTTCCTCAACGTTACTAAAGGCAGATTTAGACGGTGCGAGAAATATCGTGTAAATTGTGGTACATTTCCGTCGATGATCTGTCAGTTTTGACATGACAGCCGAGCGGTCCCGCAATGTACGTCAAATCGCACGATATTTCTTGCATCGTCTAAATGAGGCTTTAGTTTGATGGACAATTATATGCGTAGTTAATGTTAGGCTATGTGATATGTTTTTTTAGACCACGTATATAATATTCTTCTCCTAATTTAATTTAATCACTGACAAATACGCTACGGGCCACACGTAATCAACTAAGGCCCGTCTAGCTAGACGGCTCCTTCAAGTTTGAAATTAATTTGAACTTAAGCATTTAATTAGGCGTTACGATATAAAGTGGGTTTATATTGCTAACGTTACATTGTATGTTACATGTTACAGAAACAAGACAAAGTTGCAGATTTGAGCTATATAGCTGTATTGGTTCTTATATTTATGACAGTATAGTATTTTATTACATAAGGCTGATTTCTCGGCCTTTTAGGCCCCTTTTCATGCACAAAAGGCTTGAGCATTGATCACTACGTTTGTTCAATACGTATTGGCGATGACGTAGGTATGTATGACTTTCAAATAAATCCAGGTAGCCTCACTATGTTTTTCCTAACCGACGTCAGTTATGTCTCGTACCTACATAATAATTATGTAATTGAAAAAGTCGCATTGGTACCTGCTTGCTCGTACTCAGTTGCAAAATCACAATCTCGTGACTGACCTCCAACATACAGATCCTTCCTAATTTAGGAGTCAGTAGATCTTATAAGTGCATCTCAAATAACTTTATGCTTGGTTATAAAAATAGTACTTATTATTTCGTTGGTAGTTGCAATGAGCATACAATTATTTTCTCTTCGACTCTTCACGTGCCTAAAGAATCAGCATTGCCTGCATGCAACGTGGCTATGCTGCCAGCTTTTCGAACACTTTTCCATTGACAGCTTTTAAACTAGATGAAAAAAACGAACCATGTGTACCTACAACAGATGAGTATAATATGAATAATCGTTACACACAAACAACTAGACCTAGTTTACATAACTCCCTGTTGATGAACGTGAAAACAGAACGTTTATCTGTTCATTATTCACCCATGAAGGACATATATCACAAAACATTAGAGCTAATGCAACAAATAAATCATACGTGTGTTTTATTTATAGCTAAAATAAAATAAATAGAAGTCAGATCATCGTGATTAATGATAACGCGTTGCTAGTAAGCGGGCGTACCAAAAACGCGGCGTTTAGATCACACGTTTGCGATATGACTAGGGTTGGCGCCAGGCGTTTCCTTATTCTTAATGAGACGTTTAGAAGGTGCTGATGTTTGTCACTATTAATTTTGGAGGTGGTCTATTAGAGAGATGTAGGATTTTTTTATATGTATATAATATTAGTAATTAGTTGTTTATCTAGAAGAGAAAACGAGACTTTGGTGTTACTGATTTTAGTATGAATTTAGACTGTACCAGCGACCTGCCCAGGCTTCACACTGGTGCAATATAGATACTAACTATAAACATTCCGCTATTCCATTCAAACCACATTAATTTACGGATTCCTTTTGAATCACTTTATTTATTGATGAAAACCGCATCAAAATCCGTTGCGATTAGTTTTAAAAATCTAAGCGTAGGTACAGTCGGCGAAAAGCGACTTTGTCTTATTTTATACTATGTACAGATACAAAAATCTTTTAGAAACAATGCGTGTGACAGACGTGACAAAGAAGAAGATAATAGGAGAGAAGAAATATGTGACGTGTCTTCGACAAATCTATATTCATTCAATCAATATCAACGACCATAGGCACTGATCTGAAAATACAGGAAAATATTCTCACCTGCCAAACATAACCACAACAATCCTAGTTTATCCCGGAAAAGAAATCAGAGCAAATCTCATCTCTTAGGAAAACTATCCGGATTCCCACAATAAACAAAATCAGAAGAAAAATACGAGCTTAAGTGGGGTAACCCTAAATATAAGGCTTCGGTTTAATTTATCACTTGGTCCGCAAACTCGTGATTAATACGTATAGTAACATCGCACGATAGTCTGTTTCGTATACGGGTTCCTTTATCGCATTGCTGCGGTAGCGAACCGATCTAACTTTAATTTGTTGTTGTATTTTTTTTCTTGCTTATTTGTAGGAAATTGGTAAGAGATAGAATTGTAGATGTAGGTCATGTTGATGTGAATGAAATTGTTTTGGTTTCTTTGGAGGAGAAAATTTTCTTCACCAGCGGAGTAGTAACTTTTAGTGTTGATCGATGACCGTATTCAAGATAATAATAATATGATGTTTTTTAATGTGTTATTATTAGGCGTTTTTAGGCATGTAGTAATGGCCCAGTGGTTATGTGGATTCGAAACCGGGCAAGTACCAATGTTACTTTTTCAACTTAACTATAACAGTTTTTTTACTTTTTTATTTCATATACCTTCTTAATATACCTACATAAGTCTGAAATCGCCAGTCCATCTTGAGCACGCGTGGTGATGAATGCTCGTGCCTTCTCTGTATTAGATAAGGCCTTTGCCCAGTGGGACAATTATTTATTTATGAAGCATTTTTTTCATAAATTTCTAAATTAGGTTTGATAAAAATGTCAATGCAATGCCAAAAGCAGATGTTAAGGTGTATAGGACAATGTTGTTAATGATAAAAATCCTATTAAACAAATCTGAATTTAAAAACCATGTGTTTAATTTATACTGATTCCTTGGGTAGCTTAACCCGCCACTTGTGACGTGAATTTGACTTTCTTCTTTGGTGACGCCGGTCCTAGGCACCGGGTTTTTCAACCTAAGGTTTTTTTTTAAGCAATACTCCGTGCTACTTTTACTCGGTCAAATATTAAAAAGACATGTTTTTTTTATCAATAAAACAAAGATGTATCATAAAAAAATAACGTTTATTAATCTTTACTGTATTATACTTATAACACTGAAAATTATCGAATTTTTTTCTAGACTTACGTTAAAATGTAGAAATTGTAACAAAAATCATTTTTTTATTGCTAAATCAGCCTTTGGCAGTCTTATGACATTAGGAACTATAAAAAATTAAAAAATAAAACAAAAAACAAAATCCTGCCAACAAATTATACTATGACTATTTGACTTACGTAGTCTGTAACCCAGGTCTCACGCACCGGGTTGGCTCCAAAACTCCAAGAAATACGTGCGCGTCGCCGGTGCGGGGTGGACTAACGGTGGGGGACGCGCAATGACGAAAGTACACGAAATCACTACTTGATTCTATATCGGATAAAAAAGTTATAAGACTTTTTTGAACTACCCGGTCTTACAGACATACACGTCACAAATGGCGGGTTAATAAGAGAGTTAATCAAACATCAAACTAGTAAACACCTTGTATTTAGCAAGTAATATTAGGTACTGCTAATATGTAGATAACTAATAGTTGAACACATATTGTAATGTAGGTGGGAAACTTTAAGCAATATCTGCACACTTAACTGACACAAGGAGGTGGCTATCTGCTATGGAAACTAATTTGATAACTCTGATAAGGTGTTCTACATATTGGGATAAGTCCCTACTTCCCTATCCATACGAATAACTATTATAAATGCAAAAATATCTTTGTCTGTCTGTTACATTTTCACGACTAAACCTAAATTAGGTACGGGGTAAGGACATAGGCAACTTTTTTTTCCGCGACTTTTTCTGCGTCCGCGATAACAAAAAGAGCAAAAAGCTAGTTATTCATAATTTTATTGCTAATGAGACTGATAGCGCCATCTAGTAGCGAAGTGTGCTAACAAAACAATGTTCTTCTTCTTACAATGAAACAATGTTCAATCTTTATCTTATCTTTAACATCTAATTTTATTACGCTTTATGATATTTTTTTGGTCGAAAGGTAACTTCTAAATAAAAACACACATTTACATAAACCTGCATTGCTTTTGAATCTTACTTTTCTTACTAATAACTATCATAACTATGATAGGTATATAACTCTCGAATATAGGTAACTATTCTTACTAATTAAATATTATAATTAATGTTAAAGTAACTTTGTCTGTCTGTCTATCGCTTTCACGAATAAACCACTGAACCGATTTTGATGAAATTTGTTTGAACCCTAAGAAAGCCCTTTCTTCTACTATAAGCTTCTTTTGAATCCGCGACTTCGTCTACGGCCATAATCACCGACATTCACGCAGGCAAAGTCGTGGGTAAAAGCTAGTCTAAAATAAACTGCAGTAACTTAGAACAAAGCAAAAGCTTTTGCTCTCACGCCAAGTTTGCATTAGCTATGAAAGCGGTTGCTGCATTATTGTTTTTTTTTTAACAAAAAAAGTAATAGTGCGGGTCTGAGGTCTTAATCTAATACCGCTTAATCTTACCCGTCATACGAACGTGCCCTAGTTTTTGGCATGGTTTTGTTAGAACTAAGCAGGCATTGTTCTTTTAAAATGGCGGAAAGAAAGTAAGAAAACTATTTATTTTCGCAAAAATGACATACATGACGCACGCCGTCCCTGTGCTGACAGCTCTTTAAGGCGCGCGCGAACAGAACGCGCCGTCGACCCGGGCATGGTCCTTGATCGGACGGCGAGCTACCCATTACTCGCCGTCCGCAAGCCCGCGCCTACGGTGGCCGGATGTCGTCTCTCGACGTCTGACGCCCTGGGCGTCTCCCGCGGCGGCTGGGGCGTGAGGTGGAGGATGTTCTCTCCCTCACGCGGCCCGCCTCCTCCTTCGCTAGCATTACTGAGATCTAGAAATTGACAATTCATACGTATGTTCTTAATTATGTTCTTTTTATGTTTTTATCTGAAATCAAAGTCATTAATAAGTGGGAAAACGTAATGGATAAAAATCTGCTTATTTTTATTTGCCTAATACATTATACTTAATTAGTTATGGACATTAAATTGGTCTTTCAAGAATGTTGTGTACCTCAAACGGTCAACGTCCTACGACTATATCACTAGGTGCGTGCGGGTTCATCGCCCCTCTTGCCAAACCTAGCGGAAAGATGGCTAGTTCGAATACGAAAATCAACTATTAAAAAAAGAAAAAAATATATTATCGACAACCATATCAATTACAACCAGTCCTACCAAGAGGTATCGTATTTACCAGTTACTGGATTATGGAGGTCAGACAGGCTGTCGCTCCATGTAAAGTACTGGTATTGAGCTGCATCCGGTTAGACAGGAAGCCGACCCCAACATAGTTGAGAAAAAGCTAGGCAGATTGATTGTTGAGAAACAATAGCATATTTTTAAATTTGACGAGGCGCAAAACTATACCTCGTAAATTAAAATTTAATAATAATAATAAATAAATCATTTTATTATCAGGCAACTGTGGCCCATAGAAACAATACACAAAATAATCTTATAAAAATAAAAATAAACTAATACATATTATAAAATTCTTATTAAATAACTAAACACGTAGCATCGGCGTCGTGTTGCGCTGCGTGGTGTCGCGTAACCGACCTCGGAAACGTCGATATACGACACCCTTCGGCCAAAGGTCCTCTTTCAAGAAGGTCTGCAGCTGGTGGGTAGGAACGCGTACCACAAACGACTTAAAGTTGACGTTGTAGCGCGCTTCCAACCTTTCGACCCTCAGAGTCCAGTTGGTCTTCACTCTTAAATACTCCACAACTTCCTCAGACTTCGTGGAGTAGTGCAGACGCGAAATGTACAGCTGCGTCGTAGGCACAGCAGAACGCAGCAGCATGTTGGGTCCGCTCAGCGCAGTACCGAACTGGTTCCGTGAACAGGGCTTCCTCTTCTTCTTTTCCACTTTAGTGAAACCCTCTTCATCAACTTGGCCCGCTTTTGGCAAGGTAATTCCTACTTCACCCAGAATTCGTGCGGTCAAAATTATGATCATATATTGATGACTACTGACGCGAGAACTGAATAACACATTGTTGGTAAAAGGGGAAGTCATCCCGTGATGTATGACCGCTGTAATACGGACAGACAACTATGAATAATACATACGTAGCGCTAGTAATAATCTGCGAACATCTCCACTGAATGTAGTATGTTGCTGATGAGTGTACGAGATTTGATCGTTATTTTGGTTCGAATAGTGGTGATTTGCATGTCTATTTATTTTGGTATCTGGGTTATAGGTATTTTTCTATAGAGAATCTTGATCTAGCAGACTCCCTACTCTGAATGAGAATTAAGTACTTACTAAAATAATAATCTCTCTTCTCTTTTCAATCGTTCCTCCATTGCTGAGGATCGTGACTCCTTCTTAGACCTTGGAGATCTAGTCCGACCATCTCTTAGGGTTTCGCCCCCTAGGTCTTTTGCCTTCCACTTTTTCCTTCACTACCTGGCTCAAATAATAATAATACCAGCGTTTTACTGCAGGGCAAAGGTCTCTTCTTAAACAGAGAAGGTAGGGTCGAGTATTGATCACCACGCTTCTGGCTCAAGAAGGATTAAGTCCAGGTTTCCTCTGGAGGATTTCCTTCAATATTTACTTAAAAAAAATTAATGAATGAAAAACGTCTCATTCGTACCTACTTGCAGGGTATCGAACCCACCACTTAATACATAAGAGGTGGCCGCCTTAGCCACTGGGCTACCACAATCTAACCTACCTACTTACGAAAATGTTAAAAAAAATCTCTAATCATGAAACAAGAAACAGTTTGTATATGACGTTTAAAAGTGCCTTTCAATTGTCTAATTTGATTTGACATTGATCAATCATTCTCACTTAACTTAATAATTATAAAAAACTGAAAGAAAATATCAATGAACTCCCTCAATTCAATAAACAACATCAATCCAATTCAGGATTAAATCTTCTTCTTTATCGTGTGGGTTAGTAAGGTCTTACGACCCCACACACCCTAGTGTCAGAGTTTCTAAACCGCCTCAAGGGCCTCTGACATGGTTTGAATGGAACTTACTGTTACTCTGAATGGAACAGTAAGTCCAGGTTTCCTCACGATGTTTTCCTTCACCGATGCCAGTGATTAAATTAATCTAATTCAAGCATAAAGGGTGTTGGTCATCGATGCGAAATAATCGTGTAAACTCGGTTACAGTTTACTGTTGCTGTGAGCAGGGATTGAAAACGGTTCCAAAATACCGGTAAAATACCGGTATTTTCGGGTTCCGGTACCTGTACCGGAACAGGAACCAGAACCTAAATTGGAACCTTTAAGAACCTTTATTTTACCGGTTCTTAGGCAAAGCGAGTATAAACTTGTTTTTGAAGTGTGAGGAGAGAGGAGTTTGTAGGAAATCACAGTTGTATTGGTGTTTAGTAGATCTTCCGATACCTATGTCTGGCTTGGCCGAGGCACGAACATCAATAAATTTCGGTTATTCAATCCCTGCTCCGAACACATCCCCTCTTTCGTAAGGAACCTTTAAATCGGATGACAAGGAACCGGTATAATATCATTCGATTTAAAGGTTCTAGGAACCGGTATATCGGGGTTCTAGAAACCGGTATATCGGAACCCAAACCGGAACCGATACCGGAACCGGAACCGTACCGAAAAGAGGAACCTTTATAAGAACCTAAATGAAGAACCAGAACCGAAATTGGTACCGGTTTTCAATCCCTGGCTGTGAGTGGCCAGGCGGAGGCACTCGCGTGCAGTCTGTGACACGGTTTCATTCAGCTAGTAATATGTGGATCATCCCGTAGTACATAATATTATCGACATAATATTTCGTTAAGGCAACCTTTTCAATTTCTAAAATGTTTTTTTTTTGAGAATCGAGCAAATGTCTTTGTTTTATTTTTTGTTATTGATTTAATAATGAATTTATAGTGTTATCTAGAAATGATATATTAATAATAATATAATAGGTACTAGTCTATTGTTGTCATACTGCAGGGTAGACTCCTCTTCTCATACAGAGAAGGCACGAGCATTGATCACCACGCTTGGTCGAGGCGGATTGGTGGTTTTAGAATTACTTTGTAAATCCAGGTTTCCTTATGATGCTTTTCGTCACCGATGTCATTTGATGCCTAAGATAAACTTACGAAATATGTTTCGTAAGTTCGTACCAAATTCGCCACCATACATAAGAAGCCGTTTAGCTGTTACAAAAAAAAAAAACAAATTTTAATAATAAAATGCCATCCCATTCTTTCAAAATCCCATTCTAATAATGCTCAAAACTGTCATCCATTGTCATTCAATGCCACTATACGATGTCAAATTCTCATCAAAACGCTAATACAAAAAATATTAAACACAGCGTTATCGCAGCAGAATTTGTTAGCTCGACAGAAAGTTAGTGATGTGTCACAAATACTGCGACGGGCTGCATCCAGCGCGCTTTGTTGGATGAAATCAAAAACAAACTGCGCTGACAATCGCCACATCGACGGCCTATTTGTGTTACTCATGTGTTTCTGCCATTCTGAATATGATATGATATGCTGCGCCACTCGTTTGTTGGCGTTTTTTCCCTTTGAGTAGTGAGCATTAAGCACTATGCTTTATGAAGCAAATGTTCGTCGTTTCATCTCGATTAGGTAGCTGTCTGTGCACTGTCATATGTTTTATTTAAATAACTGCATAATGCTTTAGTGCGATTCTCTTGAGTGCATTCGTTTGTTTTTTTTTTTTTTAATATGAAATTATTCATACGTTTTCATTTCACGCGAGAATAACTATCCAATTTTATTCGATCGTTCATTAGAGTTCAATGAAAAAATTGTATTAGCTTGTCAAAAAAAGGAAGTAGGTGATTGTAATAATTTTGGATATTATCGCTGAAAGTCAAAGTCAAAGTTAAATCATTTTTACTTTGAGTACTTTTGAATGTAATTTACGAGAAAGAATTGAATCTATGTAGTTACGTTTTCCAAAAGGTGCTTCGTACAATGGGCACGAAACTCAATACTTACTCTTTTAAAATACATGTTTTACAATATTTTGTATACATACAGGATTACACGTGAATGCAATTTACCTTGCATAAAAACTACTATATTATAATATGTACAAAGTATTTACCTAATACTGATATTCATTTTAAATTATAAGTCTGCGGGGTAGTAATAAACATTTGACATAAGTACTAAATAAGTTTGTCGTAATTAATTGGATTATGTACAAAGATTGTGGGATAGCTTGTTGTCACAGAACTAAACCAAATTGCGACAACACACATTCACACTAAAACATCAACAACAATCACACTATCTACATAATTACACGCCATGAAAACGTCTCCACCATTTTCCATTTGAAAACCGTCACTTCGCTAAGTCTCACTTAAAGCAACAATAAAAGGACCACAGATTATGTTTTAAAGAAAGGCCGAGTGTTGGCACGCGAACGTGGGGCGGTCAGCGGACCTCAAGTAACAATTACTTGGTCATGCGAGCAACCAATCCATCACCCACTTGCCCTGTGCCACTGGCAATGGCCACTCGGTTCCTACTCTAAGGCAATTTCCGGAGCCCTTATCTACCTCAACCTGCAAGCATTTACTTGGTGGTTTGTTTAACAGAATTAATCCAGTTGACAAGGATCTTTGGCAAGGCCGTTCCTTGTTTGCGCTTTTGTTATTTTCGTTTCGCATGTTGTCTTGGCACATGAGTGGGTACGACGAAACTAGATTCCGAAATTAACTGACAATTTGAAACTGATACGTAAGATAATGCGGCGTCTTTCCACCAGACGTTAAATGGAATAATAATAAAACCAGCTTATTGTTGTTCCACTGCAAGACAAAGGCCCTTTCCATGCAGAGGGCATGAGAATTGATCACCACGCTTGCTTAAGGCATATTGACAATTTCAGATTTTCAGGTTTTTTTACTTCACTGCTTTCCATGCAAAAAGGCAAGAGAATTGATCACCACGCTTGCTTAAGGCATATTAGCAATTTCAGATTTTCAGGTTTTTTTACTTCACTGATGTCAGTGATGTTAAGATAAACATAAAAAGTACATACCTACCTATGAAATAGAAAAAGTCATATTGCTTCTTTCCCGTGCCCGATTACAAACCTACAGCGTCGAGCATGAGCACTGGGCCATCAGAACAATTGAAATTGGCCACTAAACGTTATTTTAAAGAAGTAATTAAAAAAATATTTTTAAAAACAAGCTTTAATTTAAAATATTACAATATTGAGTATTGGACACCTGAACTAAAGGTGTATGCAAAATTTCAGCTCTGTCGGATACCAACAAATAGTAAAACAATGGTTTGCAAATTTTGACAGGACAACTTACTTACATAGCATACGAACAGTACAAGCTAAATCATCTGCCTAGCCTTTTCCCAATTATGTTGGGGTCGGCTTCCAGTCTAACCGGATGCAGCTGAATACCAGTATTTTACATGGAGCGACTGCCTATCTGACCTCGACAACCCAGTAACTGGGTAACACGATACCAAGCAAGCAAGCTAAATAAAAGCTAGAAAAAAAAGACATCTCCACTTTATTTTAAAATCTTTTAAACCAAAAACATTTTATACTAAAGGAAATAAAACTAATAACTTTCATATTAATAAAACAGTATGAAAGCATAAATAACGCGTCCACAGAAGCTAAGTAAACGATATCACAGGCATAAAAATGCGACATTATTATTAAATTCTTTTCATAAGCGGGGTCTTAAGCCACGTAAAGCACACTGTGTGCATAATTCTTTAATAAGTAATAGCCTTTTGAAATACTGCGACACCGTTCATATTTTCAGTAGAATTTATAGGAAGTAAGCAACGAGCGGCCGACGGCTCGTTTAATTATTTTGCTCTTGTTTGAACAAGATTGAGATTGTGTTATGAGTTATATACTGTTAATAGGAAAAATAACACGCAGGCTTTTGTTTTTAATAGCAGTCGATTATTCAAACATGTTTTTTGCCTTCCTTATTACGTCCTTGAGGAAGTACCTACCTATTCTTAACTGCACACGGTTAAAGCGTTGCCCACACGATCACTATCACATATCATCATATAAAACTAATATTATAAAAAGATTTGTATTGTTGTTTATAATGAATAAACTAAGAAATTACTAAACCGATTTTAAAAATTCTTCCATCTAGGGAACCTTACCAGAGAGTGACAATTTGACAAAAGCTTTATTTTATTTTCAAATAAATTAGGGATCGGTAAAGTTAATCTACGCGGATGGAGTCATCACGGTCAATAGCAAGTGTTATAATATATACAGTGTTCACCTAACAACTACACACCTAACACTAACGTGCTCACAAATATTTAAACTAACAAACAAAGAGAAAATAAAACCAAACAAATATTTAAAAAAAAACTCTTCATTCAAAACGTCTTTTCAATTGAAATAATATAAAAAAGCTGTTCGGCCTAATCAAAATGACAAAAAGAAAATGTGAAAGCATCATCTTAACCCGTACGAATAGGTACTTAAGTACAAAATATTACTTTTCCTGTCCATAAAACGAACCGACATTTACTTACCGAACTCGCTTAAAAACGGTCACATTGAAGACATTAAGTTGAATGTTATGATCTCAGACTTTTCGCCATTTCCCTTGAACTTCGTCGATCGAAAACAATAACAAAAGGAAAAGATTTCCAACATTCATTGAAAAGGAAAGTTTCTGTAAGCGGAATCCCCGGATAACGGCAGGTGCAAGTTTTAAAGGTCGACTAAAGGGAATCTTTTAATAATTAAGTTATTGGATTGTGATTTTGAATTCTTCTTTTTATTTGAAAAGAGTTTCTGTTGTAGAAATAATAAAGTTTACCTCAGCAGGTTCCGTTAATGAGGTTTTTACTTATATTTATTATTTGTGCTTTTAATGAAAATAAATTATAAACAGGAAAGTACCATTTTTCTTTTGCTATGAATATTAAAATAGTAGTATGCTTTTTAGTGTGTAGTATACAGCAATAATACAGCTAAGCCTCCGCTATCCGTCTGTCTGCCTGTTTGTCAGCGTGTTATATCTCATTAAACGTAATGGGTCGGTACAGGGAGGTGAAATTTTCACAGAGTGTGTATTATTGTGGCCGCTATAACAACTAATATTAAAAGAAACTTGTTTATTTTTTTGTATGTAGTGTTAAACATTTTAGGTACGGTGCTACGGAACCCTTCCTATGCTAGTACGACTCGCACTTGGCCGGAATATTTTATCGATTTAATCTATTAACAATGAACATTACACAATGTACGTATACCTATCATTCGTACTACGCAAAGTAAGTTCCAAAAAGTATTTTAATAATTAAAAAAATAGCTAAAATAAGTAGGAATAGTTTAAGGTTCGATATCCGCTTTCCCACTCCATAAAATTACACAAAGAAAACATTATATTTAAATGAAAACTTTTCACGCAAAACTCCTTATGATTTCAAAACAAGAAGCACTTTGTAACGGTTGAGCGTCTTGCGCGTTATCGCACAAAACGTAGAATATTATAAAACGTCGCAATAAAGTAAATAAAGAGACAAATGTACATGGTCTCAGAGTTTAACAGCCCATTTTCGAGCTTGTGTGTTTGGATTAAAGTTGAATATCGTGTGTAATATGAACACATAACGCAGAAGCGGCTCCTGTAAGAAATATTATGAAAACAAATTCGCGTTGAGCACGTTCAGTGTGCAGGTAATAAATAAAAGAGTAAAGTAGCTGGGAACTAGACGGTGGAGCCACGGAATTGTATTGTTTGAAATTGTATTAGGCAGTCAGCCTTCAGAATAGTTCATATGGCAGTTAGATATGAGCGGATTAAAGTATAAGCTAATTTGGAAATTAAAATTTGCATCTAATCCATTAGCTAAATTCTAACATTAAATTAGTCGAATATTATTGTTTGACTAGCTCTGCCCCGCGAATTATCCCTCATTAATTTGAGAAAAAAATAGACTAAAATATTTTCCAATTTTAGAACAAAGATTACCATAAAGAAGATTACAGTGAGTTAACCTTAAAAGATACACATATGCTGTCGCGGACTTTTGTTTTATAACTTTTAAAGGAGAACAATTCCGTCATACTTGATTTTTGTGTAACTTTAACCGTTTACGCAGCGCACGCAACGGAAGCTCTTAAAAGGAATATTTTTTTTCCGTTTTGCAACTCTTTTTGTTGCTACCCTCCTCTTGTCTTCCTCGATATAATACTATGAATTGGACACAAAAATATTTTTTCGATTTGAACCAGTAGATAGGTACTGAGATTAGCGCGTTTAACCAACGAAACGAACAAACTCTTCAGTTTTATAATATTATTATTTGGCAAGAGCTAGTAATAAAATGCAACAACGAGACGTTATTTTAACCGATAATGCTTGGTAAATAATAAGATCTAGTCAGACCCTAATTTACTATTTCCAAGATTAGATAAAAGTAGACAAGTGCCTATCTAATCCATTAAATGAGGCATAGAACGTCTTGTACGAATTAAGTTGCTTTAGTTTAGCATAATTTATGCGATCACAGCCATGAATAATCGCTTTGAATATGATTTACGTAGTTCGCTACTTATCGTACTCGCGTTGTTACTACAGTTTGTTACCTAACTGCTACATCAGCTTCGTAATACGATTATCTCATACTTGCCGTAGCTGAGTTTACCTAATTTTGGGCTGTAATTGTTCCTCAGCACGATAAAGTCCTCTTCTCGTAAAGAGAAATTTTGATTATTAGTAGTTGTGCTGTTGTCTGTGACTTTCTATGCAGGTCAAATAAAAATAAAGTGATGAAAAAATAAAGGCATTTTTGACTTAGATTGCGATCGTTCCTAAAAGAAAGTATAATTGGGTTCAGGGCTTAAGGACTTTTTTAAACTTATTATTATTTATTAATCAGTTTATTTCAGATCAAAATTAATCCATACAATACAATAACTTATGATCAAGTCGAGAAATAGAATAAAATTAAATTAAAGTAAAATTAAAATTACTATAAAATTATAAAAAAAATAATTAAAACTTATTATGTAATAGAATTATTGCTTAGTGCTGAAAAGACCACCTATGGTACTAAATCATTGCAGATTCATAATTTCCAAGGTGTTTCTTAGAAAATAATAGGTAGCTAGATAAGGTGCTCCAGATTTCCAAATTTCCTCAGAGTGATTTTCTTTACAGCCAGACAGTAGTCATAATTATATTCATACTCATATGAAAGAGGAAACCACACAATTCCAGTCTGCAAGTTCGGAAAGTTCCACGCCGAGTTTATCTTTAAAAGCGTTACCCCACACTAGGAATTTCTCCTACACCGTGATGCGTTTTAAACACATAACGAGACCGGCAAACAGACTAGCTTTTACATTAAAAAAATATGAAATTTTCCTGTCAGTCATTACACTGTAAAGTTCTCAGATCTCGGATCATAAATAGAGAGTACGCACCAGCTGCTTCTCGTTTCCCGAAACTCCTAAGTCCTAACACAGTGAAAAGTAGTATATTCCTGAGACTTTACATACTCGTGCTTATCCCCTAAATAAAAACAATACGTACACAGGCGTCGTCTGCAGCTGAAAATAAGCTTGAGCTTCCTAACTGGTACAACGTTGTTTGGGACCATAGTTTGGGACTGTTGCCATCCTTATAGCGCATATATTTTTACTAGCTTATGCTTATGTAACTTAATTTTTTTTAATTTGCGCGTGCTCGAAATATTTTTTTAAAGTACCTAAAAGTAGTTTAAGTTGCTCCTTATAACATCAGCTATCTGCCAGTTAAAGTCCCGTCAAAATCGGCCCAGCCATTTAAGAGCTTTATTCTATAGCTTCATTAGCTGGAACAAACAGACAGATAGACAAAAAAAAATTAAAAAATGGATTTTATTGTAACATTTTCACCATATCGTTAACAACGTTATTGACGCTCCGGTATACACGTACACTTTAAACTCAAGTCTGCATAAAAAGTAATTACTCGTCAAATCAACGAAACTAATATTATAAAGAGAACAGACTTGTATTTTGTTCGTGATGGATGAACTCAAAAACTACATAACCGATTTTAAAATTCTTTCACCTATTGAATGCTAGATTATCAACGACTAACATAGGCCATTCTTTTTTTTTCAAATTAGGAATCCGTAAAATAAAATCCACAAAGACGAAACCGCGGGTAAACGCTATGATAAATATAGTTTCAAGTATTGCAAAACCACTAATTGTTTTCGGCTTTCCTTCCACATTTAATATTATGTATGCATGAGGAAACATCACACGCATACCTACACATGGCATGACCCAAATCAGGCCCCATTTGGCTTCAGAATGAACAGCCAAAATACTTGAAAAATTGGAGTGTGCCCCCAAATCTGCATTGAAGACAAGACGTTGTTATAAAAAGAGCGCAATCACAATGGGCCGACTTCCAATTCAAATACATAACGCGTACGAAGTCGTTACGTTAAACGTAAACGAGACAGAAACGAAAAAATATGTTAAACAAGCAATTCACGCGAAATCGGGAACGCTGACGACGGAGTACGCTATTCAGACAGCGTTCGATATCTTGAATATTGTATGTAGGCCTGTTTTTAGTCGCTTTGGCACGAGTACCTACGTTCGAATGTTCGTTTGTTTGGCAGATGTGGTTCACTACGTTTACTAATGTATGTGTATAAGCCAAGTTTTACTAGAAAATCACGAAATACAAGAAATCTTTTCTAGTACACACTTACGTCAAAACAGATTCAATTATTAAAATTACCTTTTTCAATATGGCGTCTGGTGGTCGCCATATTGAATTTTGATTACTGTCACATCTTTAGTGACATTTGCAAGATTAAGACAAATCGATTGACGTAAGAATCATCAAATCGGCCCACGCGTTTGGTCTCTGTGCCACAAAGGATCAAACATGCATACATAGGCTGATAAAAACATTACTCTTTGCATCGCACAGTCGGGTAAAAAGTCATGTAGGTATGTTACAAGTATTCCAAAAAGTATTAAAAAAGATCTGCTTTATATAAACACATCAGTCTATTCTAAACACTATGCTTCTTTCTCAAATTCTGCGAAATTCAGAATATCTCAGAATTTACCTCAACGTCAAAGCAATAGATAGGTCCTTGCCTTGCAAATACAATTCCTATGATAAAATATATGAATACTAAAACGATTTCTGCGTACTAAAAATATAATTTTCTTTTACACAATCATAAATTTATTTCAATATTAGATCTTTCAATATATTTCTGTAATACACCCCCAGACGTCATAACACGTAGGCCTGATATCGCCTACATGTTTTTGCGAATTTCTGTGCGTCAAAGGTGATAGGGGAGGTTCGGGAGACATTGTTTCGAGTCGTCAAACATTGCTCGGTATCACCTTTATTGAGTGTAACAAAAATTTGCTGGATCTCGTCACGTACTTAGCTTGATACGTATAAGTTACAGTAAGTAAGTGTTGAAGGTAAGATATAGTTTTATTTCAGCAAAAAAATACATTGTCTGTGAATGTGTCCTGTGTCAGGGGTATTTTTTTATGTCGTTTGTTTTTGGAATCTTGACTAGTTATTGAAGTAAAATTAGTTTACAAAAGTAGTACTGTAACCACTATGACGTGGTCCAATCTACTCTTGATTGAAACAGTCTCTATCCCAATCTTGTTGTATTATACGAGTTAGCGCTTTATACTAAACCCGCCTATCGGCGCTTTTGGCGGACTGTCAAGTTCTTATTTTCTAATATAGAATAGAGTTTATCTCACAGAAACATAAACTAACTAAAATTATAAAATAAGGTAAGATAGGTCAGGTAGAATAGGTGGTAGGACCTAGATTTTTTATTATGAACAGTATCTTAAAAATCATAAAGCGATTTGTCCTATGTTCTTTAAAAATGGAAGTCCTTTAATAACAAGAGTTCCATTTTTAAAGTATAGAAATGAGCTTGGAAAGTTTAAAATTCCGTGGTACCTACTTTCATTATTTTATGAGATAAAAACTTTTATATTAAAACACTTAAGTGCTTTTTAGTTATTTCAAAGAAGCAGGGAGGGCGTAGGGGCACATAAAAACAGACGCGTGGTAATTTGGAAATTAATATAACGGTAAGTATACCTATAACAAAAACGTATACCAAATGGCGAACCTATTAGCTGATGTGGATCCTAAACGATTGTTTTTGTCTGGAACATTATTTACATCGTGTTACTTAAAGGTAACATTCCAGTAGAAGCTAAAATCAGCTACAAACTACTGTCGATGAATAAGAACGCTAGAGAACCCAAGACCTTATGGTCCTGGAATAAGATTCGTAGAAATTAACAGGTCGTATAAAAGATTTACGGGGTTTTTTCATCAGGAATTTATCAATAGCAGCCTGTTGTCTAGATTCGTACAGGACCTGGCTGATGGAAATAGCCAAGCTTGCCCCTTATTACATGAGACTTAAACATTACCTGATCAAATGTGGGTAGAGACTCTGGCTGGCTGAGTCAGATACATAAATATATATACCTACGTATAAATGCTATTTTTTTAATAATTCGGCTGACGGCTAATATATGATAAAAAACTACATAATGTAGTTATAAAATATTTTATTAAATATAACGAATAACAATAAATAAAGTGTTTCAGTCATAGTAGATTAAATTATTAACCCCGGCAATCCCGCTTCTTGGGGTTACTACAGTACCTACCCTTCTTAAACCGTTAGGCAAAAAGCTTTTTTACAAAAAAAGATAACCGCCTTCAAAAACTACAAAATAAAAAATAACTTTAGTTTTGGAAGTCGGTGGCTTTGGTTTTGTTTTTATTATGTAGGTAAGTATTGCCACCGACTTCCAAAACTAAAGTTATTTTTTATTTTGTAGTTTTTGAAGGCGGTTATCTTTTTTTGTAAAAAAGCTTTTTATTTTTCACTTTTTAGTGCTGTGTTTGAAATCCTTACAAAAAGCCCTTTCAAACAATACCTCACACGATATATTTAATTTTGGAAAGTGGTAGGAGGGGGGTTGACGTACCCCCTCCCCCTTTTCCTTCAGGCAGTCATTGACTACACGTATAAACAAAGCAATTTCACTTGTTACGATATTGCTGCTGTGATCCTATGAGGAGTTTCATTCCATATCTCCGAAGTTCATCATCAGATCATGACAATATTTCTATGGGACTTATTCGGAAGTATACTCTTTCAAACAAAAAAAGAATCATCCAAATCGATTTATAATTGGCTGAGAAATCAAGTAACATACATACAAAAAAAAAAAAAAACAAAAAAAAAGCGCCGAATTGAGAACCTCCTCCTTTTTGAAGTCGGTTGAAAATATGTTATGTGTTTGTGTTCATTTTACAGGGAGAACAAACGCCTCTCTTCGCATCGCATTAATATTACACTACCAACTTTAGAGCATTCCAAAAAAACCCAGCCGTCATTTGCAAGCTACACGTAAGGGAGGGTCCGCGCAATTCGGGTAGACAGCTGTCTTGCTACCGGATGATGACCCGGGGCTCCTAATTAATAGTTGTTGGGAGTGACGTCCTGTGGTCGCTGCGATCCTGGTACCTCGGCCGTTGTTTTAAAGGTTATTGGCAGTTTGTAGTGAAATTAGATGAAGCATAATAATTATTGTGCAAAGGTTTAAGTAAACTGTCTGCTGGTTATTAATAAATATTGTATCGTTACTTCGTCTTTCAAATACGTAAACATAATATGAATAATTGTCAACGCTGAAAGCAACACAAATCAGCCAAATCGGTCGAGCCGTTCTCTAGTAATAATATTTTTAATTTACTTTGATTTGTTTAAATAGAAAATTAAAAAAATATAAACTGCTAAGATATATTGCTGCAGTGGCTGAGTAATGGAGGCTTCTATGGAACAATCCTCCTTTCTTTCCAGACGGCATACATGAAAACAGAAAAAAAATAGTTCTACGTCTTTAGGTACATGTCAGAGTCGCGCACTATTCAACAGCCTATACAATTGTAGGTATCGCTGTTAAGTAAGGAAAGCAGGCAAGGGACTAGCAAATGGCATAAATTGACATACTGATGTAGGACGCAACCCCCACACAACTGTTGTTTTTTAGACAGGCAAGTTTAGTCAAGAAGTAACGGTTAACAATAGAAAAAATAAGGGATTGTTCCAGCCAGTTGTCTCATTTCACTTAGATGATACCTATATCACCGAGGTGAATTGCTTCTATATAATTTGCGTAATTTGTTTGGAATTAAATCACCCTTTAAATTATATGTTTGGACTGAATTATTAAAATAATAATTACATTAAAATAATTCCATATAATGCCAAATGTAGTAGGCACAATACTATCCAGCAATAATAGATTAATGTACGGCTCAATCAAAATGCTTAAAGTAACGCAATATTAGCAAAAAAAGTGGGTTATTCGTGTTGGTAGCACTAAATCCAATTGATGGAAATAAGCAACGACCTCTATCATCAAGGGTAACAAACCTGAGAAGACGCCTAGGAGTTTAAATTAATAACTGAATAAGAATGATTTATTTGCAAGAATATACGTAGCAGAACCTCCATCAAGTCTACAGAGTCGTTTTGTTTTTGTTTTATTATCACTAGATTTTTCTCATCAATTTTCTGCACCTTCCATTAAACCGATCACTTCTCCAATAAAAATCCTTTTAGCTTCCCAGCTCATATAGCGCTCACCATCATTATCCACTCCATAAATTATAGAGATGTACAGTGATATACGTACCCCATGGGCAATCATCGTTGGGCTATAAAATCTATAAGAGCCACTCTCAGTAATATTGGATAGTGCAACGCGTGCGATAAATGAGACTTGTTCCCACAAAACGACTTTGGGTAACGATCTGTTTGGCCCGCTTCCGAACATCTATGCCTGATATACTGTATAGTTTCTTTTTGTATTGACTTCTAATGTTTGTGGTGTGGGAATTTATTCATAAGCTGTAATGGTGACAGCATTTTGGGTTAAAAGATTTATGTGAAGTTATCTTAATTTAATATAAAGGTACAGAAGTGCTATTCTGTGAAAATCTCTTTCGATGAATGTAGATGAGGTGTGCTGTCAATCTAAAGCATGTGTGATATGATACAGACCTCAAGTTGGATGAATGGGAGATTTACAGAATAGGCTGGCAGGATATTGATATTTAGCAGGGAAAATAATGAGTCTATTGTCTTAGAACCTAAAATGAGTATTATAAAGGAAGTCTTGCTGCTATGGCTGTAGAATACCTACCTCAAAAGGCGCTAGTATAGTAACCTTTTTGATAATCATATTTTCGAGCCATTTGGAATGAAAAATCCGGGTCGTGGAGTCCATGTGCCCGTAGCCTTTTTAAGGAATTGTTCAAACGGTTGGTTGACACTTTCCGTGGCCCAAGTGCTGGCTTTTACCATGGCCAAAGGCGGAGCATTGCCATCCAATGTGGCAATGCCGCCAGTCTTTTAGACACAT
Organism: Hoplodrina blanda; assembly: GCA_949316365.1. Classification (NCBI taxonomy): domain Eukaryota; kingdom Metazoa; phylum Arthropoda; class Insecta; order Lepidoptera; family Noctuidae; genus Hoplodrina; species Hoplodrina blanda. The sequence goes on along the minus strand of OX438579.1, from coordinate 12,204,844 downwards.
TTTCAGCTGACGGAGACGCGGAAGAATGTTTGATGGCATTTTGTTTTAATTTCTACTTTTTTTATTTAGGGGTTTTATTTATTTCTACAAATATTGTGCATATTACAGAAATAAAGAAATTCAATCATAATTTTAAACGAGGCATATTAAACTAACAAGTTTTATTTAAAAAAAATTCATCAAGCTTTTATTTCCAGAACGAGACACCTACGATTTGTAGATGTATAAAGGTTAAAGTAGTATAAACAATTCAAATAATCCGAAATAGTTTACCTTTTCTAACACAATAACATTTCCCGAATACCGCCGAACAAAAACGAATAATCACGAAAAGTTTCATCCCACCCTTCCTGGAAAAAGACTACCTACATACAAGAGCGATTATAATGTTCTGTTTTTGAAAGTTGGCATAGTTTTGATCGTTACAATAAAATACTGTTTTTGTTACATCCTACTATATTCTACTTCCTACTACTATTACGAAAAAGTCTGTAAGGATTGATGGATTGAAGGATTGTTGGATTGATGACTGAACTGAATTATCCGAAATTTGGCACACATTTAAATATTGACTGCCTCGTTGGTCTAGTGGTCGCAAAGCGCGACTGCTGAGCGTGTGGTCTCGGGTTCGATTTCCAGGTCGGGCAAACTGTTATTGGGTTTTTCCATCAGGAATTTCTCAGTAGCAGCCTCGGAGTCTGGATTTGTGTCCGGTTGATGGCAATAGGCACGCCCCCTATTATATGGGACTTGTGGATGTACTATGGGTACACCACTGCCTAATCCTTCGGGGATGATATATGTATCTAAATATTGATCTGACTTAACCCATAGGCATATTTTTAACCCGGTATTGTGTCCTCGTGGATTGGTTTAATTCTGAAGTCTACACGGGCGAAGTCGCAGAAAAGAGCTAGTGTTGTTTAATTAAGAACAGATGACGTCACGTGATAAGGGATCTACCAGACCAGCTAACAAATTGGAAGGGATGGTCTGTCCCTCACACCTGCTGCCTTGCATTTGTAAATATTAAACAGCACATCTATATGGATTTTGTTAGGAATCCGGATTATCCCGGTTTTGTAGTAGCTAATTAATAAAAGTTGAAAACGTCTGGAAAGTTTCGTTTTGAAATAATTACGAAGCTTGTCTTATTAACATAACGCTGTTTAAATTCTTTGACCAAGATTTTGAAACTACTAAGTATTCGTTGGTTTAATAATCTAATCTAGTTATGGAAAAATGGCACTTGGCTACATTTAGAAATCTGTTATCTATGATTACAAAAATATCTACAGTCAACAACAAAAGTCGATTACCACTTCAGTTTTAAAAATCCCAATTTTGATCATAGACGGAATTTTTATCGAATCTAGACAAAATATTTTTTTATTTATTACTTTAAATGCTGAAAAGAAAGTGCAATGTATTATTTCGTATTTATTTAAATGCTAACTAAAACAGTGGCAGTTTTAAACGACTTTTGTTACTGACCTTACCTGTACCTAATATTGTACGTATATACATATAGACGGACTGGTAATTAATGACTGAATGAATGAATATTTAAAGACATGATTGTACTCATGATAACAAAGAACTTTTTTATTTTTATTTCCAAAATGCATGGACCCCAGTCATTATAATAATCCCAATGTACCTATATACTTTGGAAAAGCGACGACCAAACTCTATCAGAATTTGTAAATTATAGGTAAATAGAACTATAAAACTACTCACCTAATTCTAAAACAAATAAATTCTGAAGAACGAAACAAAACATTAATTGAAAACGCAAGTTGGTCCATATCACTTAACCCTTATGCTGCCGACACGCGGTGTCTAACCCGTCGCTACCCGTTTCCCGACCTAATGGCACATTAGGTCCCGATGCAGGTGACAACCCTCTCCCTACGCATATTTGAGAAGTTTGCCGAAAAACTGGGGCGAAACGCCGGAACTAAAAGTCAGGGGTGCACCATATGTAATGTCCGTAGTCCTAACAAAATTACTTTCATAATTATACAAATAGACATGTTTATTTTATTAGTGGTGGTAACATAATTTTGGTTTTAAGAGCTTTTGTAAATTTCGTTGTTAATTAAATATAATAACCTTCCACAATAGCTTACTGTTATCGCTTTAGAAGGGTTAGCATTACATAAATAGCTTATCTCTACTGAATATTATGTGCAGCAAAATTGGTCTTAGAAATTACTATAGGTACCTACTGTAGCGACCCTTTTTTTTTAGGTGGTAAAAATCATCAAATGACTCCTTCCGCCCTGGGTGGGGCGGAAGGGACTGTCAGACTTTTACTGACTAAAAAACCACCCTGTTCCTTCTGTTGCCCTTTACGTTCCGGGGCCACGGTATCCTGTTAAGACGTCCCGCAACCCCGGAGACGTCCCGCAACCCCGGGCTGTAGCGACCCTGAGACTGGGTCACTACTGTACCAAGATATTTCAACTACTATGATTGAAACACGTATCTATATGACTTCGTACATTATTGACTTAAAATATTATTATTATATTTTATAGCTAAAGTTAAGCGCGACTGCTAAGCATGAGATCTTGGGTTCGATTAACAGGTCGCGCAAAGTGTTATTGGGTTATTCCATCAGGAGTTTCTCAGTTTTAGATCAACCACCACCACAAAACTTAATGCTGAAGAAAGAAATTCCTGATGGAAAAACCCAATAACTCTTTGCCCGACCTGGGAACCCAAAACCTAAGCTAAGAAGTTAATTGCGCTTTCGTAAACCTACCCACCGTAATTTTGATTAGGGGAGCGGGGGGCACGTTGTTACAGGGGTAAGAAGTTACACGCGTTTTTTATAGGGATTTTAAACTCTTTGATGGACATAATTGGACTCATTCGTTATCTTATAACATCGTGCATTAGATAAAAACAATAAGTAACCCGCCAAGCGCTGAGCTGCTAGGTTGTGTGCGTGTGTCCCGATTTCAACCAAGTAAGTAAAAAAATCCTTTACAAAATTTTTGATTCCTGATGACTATATTTTTTATTTTGTCAAATTTTTTAACCTTGAACGTACATAATATATCTACCTTTAATTTACAATATTGTTTTATTCTACTATCGATATCCATTAATAATGACTTCAATTTATATTAAAAAACGTGCCATGGGGCAAGTAGTTATAATTTTTTGGGGTAAGTTGTTACATGTAACAACATGTACATGTAACAACAAACCAGGAAAAACTAATTAAGAAGTGAAAGTAAATAATTTAATTACTACAAGTTGTTATTTGCAGACTAAGTCTGTGTTTTTATATAAGATTTAAAAATGTTCCTGCCAAAGTGATTTACTACAAAAAAAAACTTTAATAATTACCATAATAGATATTATAATTACTCATAAATGTTAGAAGACTGTATAAAGTGATCTCTATTGTTTATATCGTTTTGAAATACTAATAAAAAAATATGTATCACTGATGATTTTGTTTATTTATCTACCGTAACATCGTGCCCCGATGATGTAACAACTAGCCCCGATTCCGGGGTAAGATGTTACAATCTACTTGTTTAGTTAAATTCTCCATTGTGAAAAAATTACATAAATTTTAATAATTTTTCAGTCATATTTTAATAGCTAAATAGACATACTAACATCACAAGTAATCAAATGTATAATTTATTTGATAGCTTTTGTCATATTAACAACTGTCTAAAAATTGTAACAACGTGCCCCCCGCTCCCCTAAGTACCTACATCAAATTCAAGTGTCATTGTCGAATAATACATAGGAAGGTACTATGACGGCTATTGTATCTAGATTTATAACCTATCGAGCCAAAGGGCGACACAAAGTTGAGAGAGTTAGCTTTAACGACATGTGATTAGTTAATTGGAGAGACCTCATCGCTCCGTGATTGGTTTCCAACTAATACGAAATTCAAACTGCCCTCTCTCATAGTTCAGCAACCTTGAATGTTTAATTAGACTACAAGGGTTAAGGTTTAAAGATGAATTTCTTAAGTCCTTAAGGATAAGAAAATCTAGAATCTTCTAAGGGTTAAATATTGCTTTTTTCGCCTCACTATGTTCGAGCTTCAATTGCACCAGATAATGTCCAGTAAAATAATAGTTATTCGTTTTGTTTTAAAGAGCTGAGGGTTTGTGGAAGTTTTTGAAATTACTTCAAGGTCATGTTTACCTTTTTATGTGGTTTTTCTTTAAGGGACTGAAAATCTGCAATGAATTTAGCAAAACAATTTCTTTTCCTTTGAACTAAGTTTTGCTAAATTCGGTAAACAGAAAGTTGTATTTATCGTTCGAAGACGATACTTTAAGGATTAATTATCAATAAAAATATTTCCAAGAAATGTGACACTTAAACAGAAAAACAACAAAATCTGATGCAAGGAAGAATATTGTATAAGCTAAGTATATATTTTCATTTCTTTTGTTTCCTGTTTTCTATCCATTCATTCAGGTCGAGCACCTGCGCTCGGTTTTGCTCGAGCGCATTTTAAAATTAGAGATAATGAAAATGCTATTGCTTTGCCCTCTTGCATTTTACCTAAAGCATAGAAGTCAGCTGTGTCGATAAGGAAAATGTTGATGTTTTTTTGTACGATTACTTTATTGTGGATTAGTATCTGTCCGCTACTTAGTCTGCCTGGAATTTAAGTATGCCATACTAGCTTTTGCTTGCGACTTTGTCTATGTATATCATGAAACAAGGCCACAGCAATAGGGTTGATTTGTATCAGTAAAAGAATTTTCGTAATCGGAACAGTTCGTGCAGAGATTACCGCTTTAAAAAAAATTATAAACAATAATTTATTATTATTAGTGTAGATTATTATTTTTATTTTACAAGAACGTTTGTTATCAAAAATGAGGCTTTGTTTGATAAAATTAATTAATACTTTTTGTAATTAAATTTTAGTAATTTCTAGCAGAGAGTCGTTTGCTTACATTTTGGACTTTTCTATCCAAACTTTCATCGCTTTTTACCTCTTTCGGGGAATTATTTTTCAAAAATCATGAAAGGAGATCCATTTTTCAAAAACTGAATGTCTACATTGTCTTTTATTTTGCTTACGAAATGACTGATTTTCATATCAATTATCAGATTCTGCTTTACTCTCTTCGGGTAAAATTTTTCAAAATCCTTTCTAAGTGGATTCTTACGTCACAATGGAAACTACCCTTCAGCGACAGTTACAGTGGATAAGGATGAAACAGCCAAGACATCCCTATTTATATAAACAATTTAATTTTCCTTGCTAATGTCAAAGTCAAAATCAAAACATTTATTTCAATTAGACCATTTACAGGCACTTTTGAATAGTCAAGGAGTCTGTCAGTTAGTCCGAAAGTTGAAGCTAGTTGCTCGTTCCAAAACGGAGGTAGGCCTCTATGGAGAAGAACGAGCAAGAAACTCCACGGCACGACATTTTTCACCATCTGCTTGACAGTTAAAACCTTCGTCACAAAAACATTTTCAGTCTCATAATTTCAGAAATGTTACAGTCTATCTAAATTTAGTTCAGAAAATTAATCATCTCACAAAAATCATCATGTTGGTCAGCGTGTCTTCGCCATCTGTGCTTCGACAAGACACTCGCGTTATTATTAGACGAAGTGATAAATTGTCACCGAAGCTTGTACTACCATCTGTAGACCGATTTGTACTAACTAGTACAATATTAATCACGTTTAGTATTAATATTAATGAAACTTAGGATACGCCTTCAAGTTTTTGTATGACTGAATGACGAGGTTTTTTATTCATTTGGAAAATAGGTACTAAGCTCTCAGAAAGGACAGGTATTAGTTGCTGTGCCAGTCAAAAAAATAAGGCTAAGTATAAATAAATATAAAAAAGAAAATACCTAGTGTTTAATAGCCAATCCGCCTTGAGCAAGCATGATGATCATTGCTATAGTGCCTTCTCGGCATGAGAAGAGGCCTTTGACAATAATAGGCTAGTATTATTACTATATCTAGTGCTTCATTAATTAAAAAAATAATAATATTAAAAATATTATTAGTTCTAATATTCTTTTCCTAAAATTTGAATTAAGATTATTGAAAGATAATTTTAAACGTTAAACAAATAAATTAGAAATAGTCATGAATGTTTAGCAAAATATAAAATTTAATGAAAAATCTTTAATGAATTAACACGTAAAATTTCGCTGTCATACTATTTTCATGTTATTAGTTATTCTGATTGAGATTACTTGAAGTTAGCCAAAGTTAAATTATTGAGATAATCAACGTATGTGAAGCAGAATAAGTAATTTTGGTAGCAAACTTTCCCGACTAATAATTATGATTAACTGTTATTTATTCCAGCGTACTTGAACTTTATAACCTTTGTGAGTAAGCTACCGTACTTATAATTTATGTACAATAAGTTATTATATTTTTGGTAAAGAAACTGTATTTACCTACATAAGTTAGCAACACGTAACATTTAAAGATTTTAAATTACGCGTGATTTATAAAAAAAAAACGTAGCCCCGCACTAAGAATTTCTTTTGCATCGTGGGTGAGATTACAAACATAAACATACACATCAACCAGACCCGGAATAACTTTATGTACGCCATACAAATATCATGGCGACCGTGTCATCAAAAATCCACATTTATTTATTTGTGTTTAAAAAAGAACAAAAAACGTATAATCTTATCGTAAAATTGTATAATGATTGATAATATTGTTATGTATAAAAGTTGTTTTTCTAAATTAAAACAATATTTTTGTTCCTTTCATCGAATTTCGGCGTCTTTCGTCTCCGAGCATTATAGAGATCTATGCATTTTTATTAAATACAAATATTCAATCAATATTATATTGTGCATCCAAAAATAAATCCTATTAAAATAAATTGATCAACGTTAAAACTCGCCTCTCCTCTAATTAAAACACCGAGCGAGATCGATCACTAAAAACCCCGAAACTGAAATTGCAAACGAAAAAAACTCTTGCCAAATGGTGCCGTCGCATCAGTCACCAGGCTCACATAAACCAATACAGCTATACAGTCGTTAAAGCAAACGTATTACTCAGTGAACGGAAATCTGCAGGATGTGCTGATATCGACCATCAATATCGAGGTACCAGGACACCAACGTTTGCAGAAGGTCTATTGAATTGAGAACCGATATTTACTGGCCGCAAACACTTTGGCTATAAGTTATAATCGTTATCTGTAATTAGAATTGAAGTTCTGAGAATTAGTTACTTGGGGATTAGGGATTAGGTAAGGTGAAAAGGACAGCACACTCCTAAATCAAATTGTTTTGAGCTTGGGGTTTAGTTCTTCGAAATAAAATAAAAATAAAGAAGTATTAATCGATCATAATATAAATGCAATTTTACTCAAAATTACGTACGACACACTGTTATTCCATATTACTTACATAATCAGCATAAAAACGAAAAACACGAGTAGTCAATATTGCGAACATCAGTAAACGAAGAGTAGATAGCAAGATGACTTACCCGACATACCGAGCGATTGTCAGAAAACAGTCGTTGACTTGTTTTGCAATAAAAACCTAGCCGCTCCCTGCTCCCTTTTTTCGCGTGTTAAGTAACGTCTTTGCTTACTGCTCTGCTCCCGTAGGTCGTAGCGTGATGATATATAGCCTGTACCATTCCTCATGAATCTGTCTATCATATACATGAAGAATTTTTCAAATCCAATTGGTAGTTTCAGACATAAGATCGTCTAAACAAAAAACTCTTCAGCTTTATTATATTCGTATCACCGCACATTTTTCTCCAACAAAAAAAAACACAGCATAAAAACAGAAATAACAAAAGAAGGGCGCGGCATTTCTCACCAACACATAGTACGAGTATTTTAGACACAAAAGTAATGTGATAAATTATCTGTAAAAAAGTTGTAATTGTTTTCTTTGTTGGATGTTGGATAACATTGTTTCACAGGCCGAACTTGGCGCTAACGCTTTTGCTTTGTTAAGATTATCTTTGCCTGGTCCCACGAGACGTCAACAAAGAAAATTGGATGGGCAGTCAGCCAATAGCTTTTAATCCTCTATTCTTTTTGACCCTCCTTATCTACTTGTACGTTGTAATCACGTTATTTTCTACAGATATGTGAATGGGCTTAATTATCTTTTGACCAGATAATTACTTTCGAAGTCCTCTAATCAATATGTTACACGTGTGAGTTGAGATTATCTTGTAGAATAGGTACCTATTTTCTTATTAAACGTTATTTATTATTCATCTATAAACTGGTTATTCTCTGCGATAGTGTAATATCTTTTATTTAAGAACTATCTTATAACCGCGACTTTGTTTGCATGAATATCGGCAAGAATCACTGTTTTTTTTTAAGTTACTTCTTATAATAACAGCTATCTGCCTGTGATGGTCTCATCAAAATTGGTCCAGTCCTTTCAGAAATTGGCCGGAACAAAAGGAGGGACAAAAAAGTAAAAAAATTGTATTCATATTTAGTTTGTAAAAAAAAAATATTTTGAAATTACAAACATGCATTTCGATTTTCTTTATTCGTATAGATAATTAGATATTTAGATTTGAGTTCTAAAACTATGTAAACTAACTATCAAAATCTAAGTTGTTTGAGCTTATCTCTAGCACTGGCTTAGCTTAGTTTAAGTAAGCTAAGTTAGGGATTAACTGATGGCATGGCTGGCGCGGTGGCTGATCGGTTGGCTGCAGTGCTGTGTAGCGCCGGTTTGATTCCCGCACAAAACAAATATGTGTATAAGTCTACAGATAGTTTTACGGGCTATTTGTTTATGTTAGGTTATATGTTTGTAAACTCACCCACAACACAGAAGACATTCCTAGTGTGGGGTATTTTTTTTTAAATATAAAGTTTAAAACTAGTTCTTGTTTTGTGTGTATGTTGGGACTGCCTCGTTGGTCTACTGGTCGCACAGCGCGACTGCTGAGTAGAGGCTGAGGCAGAGTATTATTGGGTTTTTCCATCAGGAATTTCTCAGTAGCAGCCTCGGAGTCTGGATTTGTGCCCGGTTGATGGCAACATGCTCGACCCCATTACATTGGACTTAAACATAACTGGCGAAATGTGGGCGTACTAATGGGTACACCTCTGCCTAATCCCCGAGGGATTACAGGCATGATGTTATGTTATGTAAGAAAACTTGTTTCAAAGTACAAACACTGTAAAACTATAAAGTGGTTTTTGAAGACACAACCATTAACCCGCGGCAATAAACCATACAAGTACCTACTCTCAAAACACATCAAAGAGTTTAAGTTCGTATGCAAACTAACCTATTTAGACATGCTTACAAAATATAATTTAAACATTAAACGAGTTGAAAACTCCACCTATTTTTAACCGACTTCTAAAAAAGGAGGAGGTTCTCAATTCGGATGTTTGTATTTTTTTTTAGGTTTGTTCGCGCTTAACTCCGTCGCTTGCCAACCGTTTTGAAAATTCCTTTTTTGTTGGAAAGGTTATACTTCCCTACTTATACTTCCTACCTATACTAAAATTTAACAATTTTTTGGAGTCGGTGCCAAGACCGACGATATTATATCCAACCGTATGGCACCGACTCCAAAAAATTGTTAAATTTTAGTAAGTATAGGTTAATCGTAGGTTAGGATAGGTTTACTAATATAGGTAGGTTATAGTATTATTTTTAATTTTTTAGTGCTTTTAGGGTTTTTTGAAGTCGATTTTTTTTTTGCAAAAAGAATTTTTATAGTGAAAATCTTTACACATTATTAAATGTAGAATTTGTCTTAACGTTCAAAGGTCAGTCGCTACCGCTATCATACCAGCTGACTCGGCCACGCGTTGGCTTGAAGTAAGTAAAGATATTGATGTCAATAATCGAGATAAAAACTATCCTATCTTAAACTTAAAAAGTTTGACCAAATTACACACAGTAAGCCATTTTTAGTAAGACAAACAACGTGACGTGTAATTTATTTCATAGTTAAGTTCTCTTTATTATTATACATTTATTTACAACTCACTACCCTCAACTTCATCCGCGTAAAATTAAATACATAACATAACATCACGCTTGTAATCCCTGAAGGGTTAGGCAGAGGTTTACTCATTTGTACACCCACATTTCGCAGTTATGTTAAGGTCCAATGGAATGGGTGGCGAGCCTACTGGCATCATCCAAGCACAAACTCAGACTCCGAGACTGCTACTGAGAAATTCCTGATGGGGAAAACCCAATAACATTTTGCCCGACCTGGGAATCGAACCCAAAACCTCATACTCAGCAGTCCCGCTTGAAGTTATATACATATACCGTAAAACTTGAGATGAGGTCTTTGCCCTGCGCTGGGACAATATAGGTAGTTGTTATTTATTTTCTCATGTTATGGTTTTGAAAATACACATTTGTCACACTATACCATATACCCCACGAGGTAGACCGATGACCGCAGCATGCGGTCAAGGTCAAGGTCGCCGAAAACCGCTGGATGTGGGCAGCGCAGACCCGGTCACTGTGGCGATATTTAGGGGAAGCCTATGTCCAATAAGTAGTGGTTCTGAAGTAACGATGTTGATGATGATACAGTGCACTTATTGCCTACACTTTTGATTTTACATAACATAACATAACTTCACGCCTGTAATCCCCGATGGTTTAGGCAGAGGTGAACCCATTAGTTCACCTACATTTCGCCGTTATGTTTAAGTCCCATGTAATAGGGCTATTGCCATCAACCGGGCACAAATCCAGACTCCGAGGCTGCTTCTGAGAAATTCCTGATGAAAAAACCTAATAACACTTTTCCCGACCTGGAAATCGAACCCAAGACCTCATGTTCAGCAGCAACGAGGACTAGACCAACGAGGCAGTCTTTTGATTTTATTTCATTCCAATACCTTACCTGCTATACTCATCGATCGCCTAACATTTTACACATAACTTATATCGTAAAACCTTTCATAAAACGGCTACAGCCATTAACGATTTTAACGTGATGATTACAAAAGTTGGATCGTAAATGCTATAATATTAAAATTGGAATTTGGAGAACTAGTATTATTCGTTTTGATATTGCCATTTTGACCGGTTTCCGTTTGGTATAGTATGGGATTCAAATATTGTTACAATCATGTGAATTTTAGCTCACACGTGTACCTACTCAAAAAAAAAAATACAAAATTACAAAAAAATTACAAACTGAAAAATAACTTCACTTTCGAAAGTCGGCGGCTTTGGTTCTGTTTGTTGCCACTGACTTCCAAAAGTAAAGTCATTTTTCACTTATTGGCAATTGTCTTTTTTGAAAATAATTTTTATTTTCCGTATAGTAGGTACCTACATTATATCATTCAAATCACTAAATAACTAGCAAAAGTGTTTCATTTTCCGCACGATACCCCCCCTTATTATATAAGTATTTGTCGTTTAGGAGTTCTATGAGGTATACCATTAAGATCGTGTTGTATAGCCTTTTTGTAGGCTGATTTTTTTTTCATGATTTTAGTGTTGGCCCCATAGTAAAAGTTATTCATAATTATGAGTACGATGACCCCTTTTCAGGTTTCTGGTCAATTTATTATGACCCTGTTTATAATGTAGTAATCTGTATCAGTCATTATTTTGTTTAATTTCTCGATAAATATTGCACCTAACACTTGTATCACTCATCTACCTACATAGTTCCACACAAAACTATTCTCATAGCGTATACCTCACCTGCCTACTATACCGTCTTGTATATAGAACAAATTCCAACGGTTTAGTAACAAACAGTTAAGCTGTAATTGAATGGATGTGCCAAACTGGCATTACATTAGAGGGTAATAACTGTCGCTTCAGATCGTGAGTGCACGCCTTATCTCTTGTCGCCGTCGAATTGATGCGTTTAATAACGGAAACGGTTCTTAAATGGATCTGTTAGAACTGGAAGGGACATCGGTCGGGTCACCGGTGATTGATATTTTAGTTTAGTTTGAAGACAGTCTTACATTGCCACGATCAATTTTGTCGGAATTGAACGTGGTTGGTGAACTTTTTATGCTGGTGCAAAAAAAGAGTACCCTATTATTCTTCATAGTGTATCGATGGAAAATATAGATAATTAATAATGTTTTTTTTTTTTCAGCTACGATAACACAGGTCCTCACGTGTGCAGGTAACAGGGCAGAGTTTTATTAGAAAATTGATATTAAATAAATTGTTCATTTATTATACATATAACTTCGCGTAAATGAAAACCCTGATTATGTTCCTGCTATAGAGATGGTGTAATTTACCAAGACAATGATCGAATAAAGAAAACTTCTATTTATTTAACCGACCTCATTATGCGCAAGATCATACATAAATACGCTACACTAACACGACAAAATTACATAGCAGTCCCTCAACACTTCGTAGCGGCTACGCAGAAAACATTCGTAGCAGCTACGAAACCTCTACGAAATAAAAAGACGTAGCAAAACATTTTACAATATCTATAAATAGATCCTGGCGTAGCGACCTTTTCTATTTCTTCTATTTGTTTTACATTACATTTTTAAATCAGTCTCCCCCTATCCAAATACTCAGTGCCCTATTCTGTAAGATTCTACATCAACATCCCACAGGCAGTAGCGAACTCTATTAGAATGCCTGCGGGGACGTAACAGTCTTCCAGCGATTCTTTAATGTCCCCAACAATCGACGTCGTTTGCCGTTCCCGATCTAATATGAAAAATCAAAAGTTATTACCTTCGGAATAGGGCCGTTTTCGATGACAATCGTCTCGCTGTGTCCTATGTGATATGGATTTTTCTGCTGTATGTTCCCACAAGGTAGCTAAAGCTTTTCTGTCCAACAAAGTAAGATGAAAATTAAAATGGTGTTTGTTTTTTAATTAATTAATTTTTACTGGGTCTTGACGTAAAATTAAAACCTCTATAATAAATAAAAACAACAAAATAAATGAATAAAACTAAAGTGTCTGTTTGTAATTTCAAAATATATGATCTTTTTGCATTGGTCTGATTTTTCCGGCTTATCTTCAAAAAGGCGAGATCGATTTTAAAAAATTAATTCTTAATAATAATTGGTAAAATAGTGGGTGTAAAAAGACTTTTAACGTAGCCGAAAGTTGTTACATGTTTACATTGTGATCATTTTTTGGTTTCCCTACCTGGGAAACTTGTGGTTACGGAATATTGAAGATCAAAGCTCAAAGATCAACTTTTTGGCACCATTTTTTACGAAAACCAGTTTGAAATTTTATAACTAAACTTTAAATACTGCCACGAACCCTGCACCCGAAACAATATTTTGCAAGCGTTGCATTGCGTATTACTACTATATATAAAGAGTCACTTTTCATTTGTAGTAGGTAAAAAAGTCGTTTCCTTGCAAAAAATGTTACTCAAAGTTACTTAGTTTGATAGGATACTGCCCATCTGCATAGTTAACAGTTAAATGATGTATCTTTTTATTACAAGCTTTTATTTAGCTTGCACTGTTCGTATGTAAGTATGTATGTAAATAAGTTGTCCTTTCAAAATTTGCAAACCATTTTTCGACCATTTGCTGGTATCCGATTGAGCTGAAATTTTGCATAAACCTTTAGTTCTGATGACAATACAATATTATCCAATACTCAATAGGTATAATAATTTTAAATTAAAGCTTGTTTTTAAAAATATTTTTTTTTACACTCCGTATAATTTTAAACTCTCAGATCTATTGATTCTCTTTACATGTAGGTAAAACTTTACAACGGTGTGAAACAGAGCGTAAAGATAAAGTGTTCATTGATTTTAAATAACGTCTTATACTGCAGTATGAAACTAACTTCTGCGTACGTACGTTCATAAAACGAAGCAGTTCACTTAGCTCGTATTACGATTATGTTCACTTTCATGTGGCTTTAAATCATTAGGAATTAAATAAGATAATAATATGAATGTTATTTAATTCTTTAGTTTTTATGTAGTCTGTTAATTTCATTTGTTTTTTTTGCTTGTGTTTATTAGTTGGTAGGTATCAATATTCAAGGTCAATTCTCGCAACTTTTATGAACGTTCGAATTCTAATCTGGCTTAATCTGTCCAAAAAAAAAAACCTCTAATTTAAGCTTGTTTTTGACATTATGTTTTTGCTAAGTTTTTGACATTGATTGTCGCTAATTGAGATTAACACATTATCTAATTATGGGATTATTATTATTTACCTTAAAATAAGAGATCTATTTTAAGCATTTATCATTTCAAATTATTAAAATTATTTGTATTAATACATAAACCATAGATCGTATTGCATACTTAAAAAACATTAGTAAGTATCTATCTATAAGAAATAACAGAAGACAGTTATAAAACTGAATCATAGTGTGGCCGGGTTTGACTCGATTTTAATGGTTTTACAGACAACTAGCTGTTGTTAACCCCTCCACCTTCGGCAGTATGATTCTCCAACATACTAGCACAAGCTCTTCGTCGAATAACATTTAGAGCAAGACTACGACCAAACATTTAAAAGGCGCTGCAGCAAAATATGGCGGAAGAAAAAAACAAAAGATTTCACAATGAACCATTTCTCGGCGAGCGAACACTTAGCCGGTTGATATTTAGTGGTTCATTTCGATTCTACTTCCCCAGCTTTGTTCGGTGGCTCTTTTTTCTTAAAGGATGTTCGGTGAATTGCAAATCTGTTCGGTTGAGTCAACTTCAAGGGAATGGCTTGGCCTGAGGCTCTGTAAATATTTAATGCATATTTCATGGAGACCCGACGTTTACTTTGTAAGAGATCGGATAAAACAACTTCTCTGGTGTAAAGCTAGCACTTAAGTGCTTCATTTGGTTGAAATTAGGCCATCGCCTTTAAGGAGATTGGTGCTGTTATTTTTTGGGTGATGGACGAGAAAATGTAGGAGCAATAACAGATTTTATGTCTTTCCTTTTGTGCCAATGAACATCTACGATGTTTAAAAAGAAGGCTGTAGCGATCGAATTTCAAAAAATAAAATGGAACACGCCGCCTTTTACTGGCGACGTGGTTTACACAACTGCTTAATTTTCTGCAGTCATAATAATTATAACTAAAGTAGTATAATTTACTTTTCTTACCACTATTAGGGCTTTTTTTATTTACCACTCAATATCAAAAATATACTATTGAACAGGGGGCTAATACTAACTTTTAGAAACGATTGCAATGCAATCTCAGTCACAATCTACCAAAAATATTACTAATTTACCTACTTTATTTGATATTGTCGCTAAGATGAGATTGCGATTGAATTTTGAAGGTTTTTAATTAGTAGATTTGGCCTTCTGATACGTTAAAAAAAAATTGGTTTAATTAGAACTTTTTGGAGCATTCTGTAACAGACCCTACTTATAAACTAAACTCATCTTCTAAATGCTAACCACGAGCAAAACCGTAATAAATGCTAGTAAATAATGTAAACAAGCATTTCAAAACCCCAATAACAGGAAAAAGCAGATTTAATTTTTCCTAACCCTCGATAGGTATGACTGATGAAATGAAGCTGACCGTTTTATTTTAGAGCTCCCGGCGACGGCGGACGGTGCATTCTTAATAGACTGCAATCGCGGTATGCATATAAATTTGCTGGCAATGAATTAAATTTTTCACATAGCCGCGTGATACCGAAGCCTCCCGAGGGCACTGTTTCCCTGGTACCGGCTAGCTTCAGATAGATATGCTGTTGAATACTAATTCGACATTTAATCCTCTTATATTTATAGAGAAACATTTATTTATATTCGGACCAGTAACTTTATGTTCGGTTTAAAAATAAACGCAAGTCACATATAGGTACAAAATACAATTTTATTTCTGAGCGTAAAGTTTAAACGTCTACCTTTTTTAAACATAAAAATGAACACTTTATTGTTGAGTCAATATTTTTAACTTAATTACTTTGGGTTCCAACTCAACGTAAACAACGTTAACATAATAAGTGCCTATTTCGCCCAGCCGTGCATTAACGTGAAAAATTACTCGTGCTACAGAGAAAAAAAAACGCTCGTTTTAATCAACCCGTTAAAAAATCGCATTCTCGAAAATAATCGCGTAGCCCGTTACTGTGCGGAAAAGTTAACGAGTGTTATTTAACCGGGCCGGACGGTTCGTTTCGAGGAAAAATTGTTCCGCTTTGAAAAATTTGCCCAAATGACGTAAAACTCATATGTGAGCGACGAATAACTACAGCGGACCCCTGGATGTATTAAGCCCCTCCGTCAGTTGGAAAGCTGGGTAATTGCAGGATATTACGCCTGAATATGAATCCGCAGCATTTTTGGATGAATCGTCCACTTGCCTTGATAGGTGCACGCTCGCAAGCACTTTTATTGTACGCCATATGGTCTACTGTCTAGACGCGATATTATGAAAATGCAAACTGAATAATAAAATATTATACACAAGTCAGTGCTTCTCTTGCAATAAATTAACTACAGAGCTTATCTAAAACGTCCGCAGCATCCGTGGGACTGCGACGGGCTGCTTTATTATTTTCAATTTGTGTTGCAACCTTATAAAATATTAATAATTACTGCCCCCGTAATCCTATTTCTCTCAATTCCGCGAAAAACGTTAGTGGTGGATAGAATAAACTTGAATTATAGCTAAACATAACACTAAATCTAAATTTGGACAGAAGTGTGGGATATAAATCTATGAGATGTTATGCGTGACCCGCACGTGGTACCCTGCCTTTATGTACAATTTATTATAGGGGAAAAAGAATATCGACGCTTGGCTGGGCATCGCTCGACTGCAAACCAATGCTATATTCCGACTTAATACAATAAATATTTTCATTTGACAGTACAAAAATTGCAGAATGGGCCAATAACTACCTATATAACGTCTGTGACCCAATTCAATGGAAAAATCACAATGTATGAAACTGTTTTTTTTGCCACGCAATGGGTTAATGTCACAATTTCATACGAGAATATAAAACTGCAGTGCAATTCTGTCGTGAAATATAATATAGAATATTATATTCGCTATGTATATTAAAGTTTACGCGAAGTCAACATAGTCTTTTAATATTTTAGGACGGCGCCAAAATTATTGTGAATGCCTCCGGTAACCGACCGTAATATAATTTTATGTCTAAATGGTAGGTCATTTTGAAAGTTTATTTGTTAAGTCTGCTTGACTTTTGCTTAAAGCAGTAAAGTCATTTCAGTTAGATATAATAAAAGAATTTTGACAAACTTCTTTCATATTATAATAACAGTAAAGTTTAAACTCGCATAAAGGTATAAATTGCTTAAGGTTGCTTCAAACTGCTTATAGATTAATATAAATCTTATAATGACAAAAAAGGGACAACTTATTGACAGCGATGCGAACGAGTTTTGATTACCCCCCTGCATCAAAAATCCCATCCGCATCGTTGTCAATGAGAAAAGTGCCCACTATTTACATAAGGCACAAGTGGAGTATCATCTTCTCCCGCCAAATTAATTTCATGATAATTTTCAAGTAGCCAACATGGTTGAATATTATGATCCTTTACGACCCCATTACCCCATTGTGGATTCACTAACGACGAGGCTCGCGCCTTCCGTCCTTAGATAATGTTCTGGGCATCACACCCGGCCTAAACGATGACACACTTAGATCTTGTTTCAACTAAGTATTTAGGTCTTATTATGGTATCTATTTATAATTAGTTTCTTTACGGAAAAATATGAAAAAAGCGGTAAAAAAGATTGGTTGAGAATGAACCTAAATCGTACATTACATATTTTCTCGCCAATCTCCAGAGTTTAGTTTTCAGGTCAGAGTAATTATTATAGGTAGATAATAGTACTTACTTAAATAGGCCGAAATATTTGTATTAACTGTTTTGTGAATGTTTTAATTCTGTTGCCTTATGTAGGCCAAAACATACATTGAACATTAAGCAATATACTGTAGTACTAATCTGTAAAATCTCCCTCGGTGATGTGATTAGAAAGGCAGTTCACTTCAAACTCACTTTAATTAAATTCGAGGAAAGTTTTTACAAAATAGACCCATAGAATCCCATATTCATTTCCAAGGTATTCCAAAATCAATAAAACTAAAGATACAGTGAATTAAATATCTCATTCCGTCATGAAATGAGATGAGTCAGTGAAAGATTTCCCAATGTGTAGTACCTACTAGTAGTAGTTCCTGAGATTATCACATTCAAACAAACAAACAAACCCTTCAGTTTTATAATATTAGTAATAAGAAAATAATAATAATAATACCAGCCTATTACTGTCCCACTGTAGGGCAAAGGTCTCTTCTCATACAAAGAAGGCATGAGCATGATCACCACGCTTGCTCAAGGCGGATTGGCGATTTCAGACTTATATTAATTACAAGTCCAGGTTTCCTCACGATGTTTTCCTCCACCGATGTCAGTGATGTCCAAGATAAACTTGGACATCACTATCATCATTTTGTGATAATATTAGTATAGATTCATATCGCTATTTAGCATTACATTCGCGACACCACTAGATTTGTGCCGCATGCGTGAATAAATACGTAAATCGCATTCAGTTTTGTGCGGACCAAGCCGATCTAATTAAACTATGTGCGCATTAAATAAATCACTAACTAAAACTGAAATTGTTTGCCCAACAAATTAGTTTGACTGTATGTACTGGCGTAATTTTGAATACCAAATGAAACGTGTTCTGATTACTGTAATGGTGTTTGAGTGCTTGGTCGGTAAAGAACATAGTTACATAGGTATGTTTTGTTAATGTAATTTTCCGCTGTATTTATAATATTATATAACATAGAGCTTTTTCTATTCATATGTCCTTTCTAAGTTTAACTTAGACATCACAGACAAATCGTTCCGTGCCTCGGAGAGCACGTTAAGCCGTTGGTCCCGGCTCTCATACGTGGTTTTTTGACAGTCGTTACGGGTCGTCAGAAGCCCGAAAATCTGATAACCAGCATTACCAAGGGTTATCGTATTTCCCAGTTATTGGGTTGTGGAGGTCAGATAGGCAGTCGCTCCGTGTAAAATACTGGTATTCAGCTGCATCCGGTTAGACTGGAAGCCGTCCCCAACATAGTTGGGAAAAGGCTAGGCAGATGATGATGAACATAACGTCGAGCGAGGGCGAGCTTATTGCCATCAACCGGGCACAAATCCGAATCCGAGACTGCTACTGAGAAATTTCTGATGGAAAATTCCAATAACAGTTAGCCCGACCTGGGAATTGAACCCATGATCCCATACTCAGTCTCACGCAGTCGTGCTTGCGACCACGAGACCAACGGGACAGTTAAAAACCTTAAAAATACTAGTCTAGTAGTAAATTGCACCTTAAAAAGAAAGCCGGTATTGGATATTTGACTTGTAGTTTATTCCATGCAAAGAAATTGTCAAACTTTGTGTTCTCTTATTCTGCATAATTTTTAATAAAATAAGAAGTTAGCAAGCATAAAAGCTTTCTTTTCTTCTTATTTCGCTGAATGAACAAAGAATAAGTAAACAAATTAAGAAAGATATACAAACCCGTAGCAGTTGGCAGTTTCTGCCTACCTCGTTACGAACTCAGCGAAGAACACACAATTCCGATTTGAAAAAAGAATAACATTTTCATATCTCAGCCAGTTCCGGACGAGTTCTGTGAGGGAAGAGAAAGACGACATCAGGTGTGCTTCGGGAACAATTGCGTTTCATTAGAGCAAACGCTTCCAGTTCGCGCATGCACGATATTTCTCGTTACTTTTGTGTAGTGTACGATGAGAGAGAGATATGCAACCGGTGAAGTACACCTACTGAGTGGTTGAGCCTTTGTCTTTGGTCTTGATGAGTAAGCACTCCAGTGCATGACAACAGGTACATTTAAACATAAATAAAAATCAATTGCCGTATGTATGAACGATCATCACTTGAGAAAGGCTCCGCCGATTTCACACATTTCGCCAGTTATGTTTTTAAGTCCCATGTAATAGGAAGCGAGCCTATTGCGATCAACCGGGCACAAATCCAGACTGCGACTTAAAAATTTTGGATGGAAAACCAAAATAACACTATGCTTGAACTGGGAATCGAACCCAAGATCTCATACACATCAGGTGCGCTTTGCAACCACTGGACCAACGAGGAGCATTTTTATTTAGATATATTCAAAATTGTCGTGACAAGATGCTTAATTATTTTTATTTTTTTTGAGAATCCATCGGAAAAGCCGGAAAATTCGATGGAGTTTTTATAAAGAAATGTGACGTTTAGTAAATTACACACAGGTGAATTCAGGACGGGTTGCTAGTTTTACAATAAATAACAACTTGAATGGGTCTGGGAAAGCCTTTCTTACTTTCAATTACGTAGATCTTTGTCATCACTGGATAAGATTACTGCCAAATAAAGGTTTTATTTTATCAAAAAGTTACTGCAAATGAACATCGGTATTAATCCATTGCCTGAATTAAAAAGGTTCATTCGAAAACCAGCGACCAATATTAACTCTCTGGCATAGTTGCTGAAATTAACCTATTTGGCGCAGTCGTGGCCCACATAGTCTACTTATATTTTAGTTATTACTTTATACAACTGTGCCAAATAAACTTGTTCTTTCTTCTATTATTTAGGTTTACTATTGCATACAAAATCATAAAAAATCACAAAGTTTATTGACCAGCGCGCTGCCCGCGATCCGTCACCTTTTATATGTTTTCATTATAATAATGATTTTATCGCACAAGATTTAAAGCCCTTAGCCATGCTGTTATCATGAAGGATAACCTTTAACCCTAAATCTGAAACTTACTGTTCTTCTGGCGTAAGTATTGATAAGAATAAGTATAGTATTATAGAAGGCTTTCACCACGCTTGCTCAAGGCGAGCAAGACTTACATCAATTGTAAGTCCAGGTCTCCTCACGATGTTTTCCGTCACCGACGTCAGTGATGTCCAAGATAAACTTACAATAAAGTGTCATTGGTATTTGTCCGGTTTCGAACTCGCAACCTCACATGAAAGGCCCGCTTAAACCATTGCGTCATGCCGACATAGACTAAACAGTACCATTCATTTCAATTGTCGTTTCAACCTAGCCACAATTTTATTAGAACTAAATTAAAACAAACAGTCGCACGTCCAATTAGTTACAGCACAATGACAAAGCCGTAAATATACGTTTCGGTAACAAACTTATTTGGATTGCATATTAGTGTTTACTATTTACTTACTCTATTTCAGTTCGTGCGATTTGTTTAGATTTAGGCTAATATTGAGTTAGAATCACGTTTCAATAATCTGCTATAATTAGAATTTTGTCATGTACTGTTAAATTAAGGATTTTTGGTACGTTTATTAATAGCTACGCGTCGTCGAAACCGTCTTTTTTTACGGTGGGAGGGGTCGGGGTTGACTGTCAGACTCTTACTAACTAAGAACCGCCCCTGTGTTCCCTTCCCACACTTATCCCGAGGATCCTGGAACCGGTGCTGCATTGGAAGCTCGTGTCGCGCCTGCGCTTCCTCGTGCCACCGGTACAGCGACGCGAGTACCTTCACCTTCAGATCCCAGGGCGGGGATCTAGGGGCCAAACGCCTGCCGGGGTTGCGGGACGTCTTAACAGGATACCGTAGCCCCGAAACGTAAAGGGCAACAGAAGGAACAGGGTGGTTTTTTAGTCAGTAAAAGTCTGACAGTCCCTTTCGGGCGGAAGAACTCATTTGATGATTTTTAACAACTAAAAAAAAAAAAAAAAGGACGGGTATCTAGCCAGTACGCAGGCCGCTTCGTAGGAGATCGTGCGCCTACTGCGGCTTCCGCAGAACGCTGATACGGCTGGCCGTCAGGTCAGTTGCCCAAATCGGGGCCCCATACAGGGCCATCGATCGCACGATCCCTACATACAACTCCCTATAAGTTTAGCTCCTAATAAATACGTCGTAACCGCTTAAGTTAACTTACAGCAAAAATAATCCAATTGTCAAGTGTAATTACACAAATACACACGGTTTGATATTTTGCATGGAGCAAGTTTATAAGAATAAAGGTCTATCTTCACAGGTAACAAAATATTGGCCATAGTTAAAAACATTTTCACATAAAACACTTCTCTATTACACCCAAACATTCAGAATTTAAACAATCACAGTCATAAACTTCGTTCCTTAGCTTCATAACTCAAACAGAAAAAAATCATAGTCCCAAAGTATTATATACTTTTCTTGAGAGGTAAAAGTCCTAGAGGCTACTCAGGGTCGTGATGAATCACCCCCTAGGGTGATGCGAATCGTATTTATCCACTGAAAAACTAGCGCCACAGGTCAACTAACTTGGGGCGAGTTTTTTTACCGATAAAATCGCAGTAGTGGCTATTTCTTTAAACATGAACTGAGGGGGAGTGTGGAAAAATGATCCGCTATTAAAATAATAGAATGCTTTTAGGTTTTTATTTACATTACAGCGCTGTAGCGCTTTTGTGCTGTTTTGTTGTTATTTGATCATAGGGAGTTTTAAAGGTATAATATTCGTTTAATGAGATTGAGGCTTTGTTTTTTTTAGACTAAACTTATATTTATACTGCGCTATGCACGACTGCTTGATGATAATTGAGAGTTAAAATACTGCTTCTTCATATTATTATAGTATAAAGAAAGATAAAGACAAAAGAAATCTTACATGCATATTATCTATAACGTAGAAATGAAAATAATATTATGATATGCAGCAATTTGAACCTACTAAATTAATCAGAACAAAACTAAAATCATAAAATTCTGTAACATTAAAAACATTCAACAAAAATATAAGATTTGATTATTATTTAATCACAATAAAGGCTGTCATAACGACATAATTCACCGGATACTATGTTAATAAATAAATCATAAGCCGGTCTTTAAAACAATTTCATTAGAACGGCTAGTCCCTTTCAAATATAAATGAAAGTCAAAGCAGTAAGAAAAGTAAATGCTGTGACATTGTCACGGAATGGAGATTTCCTCATACTAAATTAATTGTGAAGACAAAGCCGAACGGGCCAGACGAAATGGACTCTTAACAGTAAGAAATTAAACTTGCAATTTTCGTACAAATTAATTTGACCTGAAATATTTGAACTTGGACCCTTTTATTTCGTTTGTAGTTACGTCGTGAATGCTAATAATGTGAAGGGTGTCCGTTTGAATTAATGGAATAATTAAAGTTAATTTTCGAGAACAAAATTATGCAAAGACATAATTTGTTTATTGTTATAGGCATTTTAGATGTTTGCTAATCGCTTTGTGGGTGTTATTTATGTTTATTTTAATTATAATGGCTTTTATTTTAATTTTATTCATACCTATGAGCACGGATTTCCTTACGTTTCTGCACGCTTTCCGGAAAAATTACAGATTAATATAGTTAAATTGACTTCCAAGCAATTTCTGCTCATTTAAATAGTGCCTGAAGAAAAAAATTGTGCGAACAGAAGAAAAAAAATGTCAATAATGACTTAATAAATAAATAAATTAAAACAATAGAACAAAAAATAAGTTGAAATTAAATTGTCACGTGTTTAGAGTTGAGGTTATAAAGCTGGCCGCGCACAATGCTTGCTGCTCGAATCTCGATACTCACATACACACATCCGTGTACCTATAGATAATATAAAAAACAGCGATAAAGTGAAGGTCGCCTGGAGGGGCATAACGATTTTTCCATACATGACGATTTTCTGTACGAAAACTTCTACCGCAAGCCGTGTTAAGAAACTTCGTTCTAAAATCCAATACAACCAAATCTAAAGAAACAAGTTTCTCACTAGTTCTATTTAAGCAGTACACGTAACTCTATCCAACGATTAGAACAACCCTCCTAAGTCTTGCAACATATTACAACAATTGGCGGCACAAAACAATCGATCTAATGCATCGAGCACAAAGACTCCGCGCTGAAAGGGGAACGTTGTACGTCGTGCCACAAAATGTTTGAACTGTTGTTGAAAACTTTTAGTTGAACGGATCAACTCGAAGCTTTTCTTCTACCCTGAACAGTTTCAAGAGACCATGTGTCTTTAAAACATTGAATAAATGGACTTGTTCAATGGCTTTTGTGGGAATATGTTGAGCGGGGACTTTTATATTACTGTTTGTTCGCATACAAATAGTTTCCTAAGTTGCTTGACTCGAATTTGCACTTTTCTAAGCATTTTTAGTTTGAAATCATGGTATTTGTTTCAAACAATAGGAATATATTTCTCTTATTTTCTGCTTAACTTTATATAAACATAGAAATTGGGTTACGAGGATGACCTAGAAATGTCATTTAGGCGATTAACACACGGCACCGCACGCCGCTCCGGCATGCGGTGATGCGGTTCTCACGTCGCACTAGCCTCTATGAAATCCGCTTGAACCTTGCACACGAACACCGCACGACCGCGCGGTCGAGCGGTGTTCTCGTCACAACCGCATCACCGTGCGGACGTCCGCGCGGTCGTGCGGTGCCTCACACACGGGGCGCCGCATCACCGTGCGGATCATCCAAGGAGGTTAAAAATTTATGGAGTGCGCGCTTCATACTACAGAAACGGTCCTAACTCGGTGACCTTGAAATGAATGAAAGGCACCGAGTTAAGCGTTCTGTTTCTTTCTAATACACACAATAATAATATATTATATATAATATTATAATATACACAATTTCTAATACACTTAACAATGCCAGAACGAGATAAAATACAGAACTCAGTGCCTCTCTTTCTAAAAAAAATGAGTAACGGTTATCAATGTTCCAAGCGCTCGCTCCCTATATTTTTAACCTCCTTGGGATCATCGTGCAGGGTTCCCAATTTAGGGGTTTTCTCCCCAAATTTAGGGGGTAATATAATTTTTTAAAAGGGCGTTATATTGAAGTGTGTATGTACCTAGTACCTAAGCCACCTTGTAACCTTCGAGCAGTTCTTAATAAACGCTTGTCTCGACCAGTCGTGTTTACTTTTACCTCCATACTTCATGGCGACCCTGCCATACGCGTTCCGGGAACAGAGCTTGCGAGCGCGGGTGTCAAATAGCGGGCGATAAGTGCGAACGAGGCGGATTCCTGTGTGCCTCGGTGCACAGAGTTATAATGTTTAACGGCGAGAATAAAAAAGCCACGATCGTGATTGCTGGTAGCTGTGTTAAACAAGACGCAAAAAGGAAGAAAAATGGGGAAAAGTTATTCAAAAATTGAAGACAAGGAAATTGTCATTGCACAAAACTCATCAGGAGGAAGTAATAGTGCAAGCGACTCCGAACAAGAGTACCACATGAAGTACAACAATATCCTACTTACTACGCTCCTAGTGGTGATAGCTATTATCATATTTGCAGTTATTTACAAAATCCTGAAAAACAGGCATATGAAGTGGATAAACCAGCAAGTGGATTCTGCATTTATAAGAAGGATGCGGCAGCGTTTATCTGGAAGGAGAGACCAAACTCAAGGCGAAGAAGGAGTTTGAATGCAGTTAATTCAATTTGAGAGAAGATTCGGGAGTGCATAAGTGTAGTGTTGAAAAGTGAGTTATAAAAATAAAAATAAAAGGTGCATTTGTGCGAAAGTAAACTCGTAAGAATAATGACAATCTTAGTTTAAAGGTATGTAGTTTAGTAATTAAGTTCTAAAAATAGATTGCGAATCGCACTACGATAGTACTTAGAAATGCTGAGTCGAGCATTTAATTATCGGCGCATCGAATTACAGTGCCTCGAATTTATTTGAATGAAATAAGATATAGAGTTATGATTATTATTTTTTTTAAGTACAATGATTTCTTACTGGTATTATGGCTGACGAATTAATAGAATTATATGAAAATATTTTTGAGATACGGAAATATCTTATAAAAAAAGGACAGAGTAGGTATAAGGGTTCAGTTACGTCAGATAAGTTGCAAGAGGCCGAGATATTGTTAAATAAAAGTAAGGCATTATTTACTACTATAAGCAAGACAACAAAGGAATCGGAACTAGAGTTAATTAATACCACGTACAAAAAGATTTGTGATTTATTTTCAGAAATATCAAAATTATGTACTTTGTCTAACGTAGAAATAAAATCAGAAACGATGGAGTTTGATATGAAAACTGCTTGTATGTTAATACCTATTTTAGATGATAAGGAAAATACAACGAAGCGATTGATTGATGCGGTAGAAATGTATGCGGATATGCTTAATGATGTGGGTAAACAGTTATTAATAAAATTTATACTAAAAGGAAGGTTATCTGAAAATGCAAAGTTACGAGTAGCAGACACTTATTTGACAGTTAGTGACATGATTAAGGATTTTAGGATTAAACTATTAATAAAAAAATCATTCACAGCTGTTCAAAATCAAATACAATCCTTGAACCAAGGTTATAGGACTATTGAGGAATATGGATCGGAACTTGAAAGACTATTAACAGACTTGAATATTTCTCAGGCTGAGGGCGATGCTGCCAAATGCGCGATTCTGAAGCCAATTAATGAAAAAATGGCCTTGAAAAAGTTTACAGATGGTCTTAAGAGTGAAAGGTTGGGCACGATCATCGCCGCACGCAACTACACATTGCTGAAGGACGCAATCCAGGCAGCCAAGGACGAGTCACCGTCATCTTCGTCTTCATCCAGGCCTGCTGAGGTTATGGGGATGACCTCAACATTTCGAGGTAGGCAAAATTATCGTTTTCCAATGTATCGAGGACAAAACAGGGGACGCGGTCGTCCAAACTACCACAATAACAGGGGTAGTTATCAAAATAATTTTAATAATTATAGTAACACGTCGAATAGGCATCAAGGCCACTCCAGACCTTTTAGGTACGCCCCCCGCGGCAGGGGTCAGTATAACAAACAAGGTTATTATTATAACAGGCGTGGTGGACATAAAGTAGTGATTGCAGCACAAACTGACAATACTCAAGCACGCAATAACAATAGTTTGGAACAGAAGCCCGATAATATTGGAAATCAGTTTTTTCGTGATTAATAATTTTGTTTATAATACTTGTAGCGGTAAATTTAAATTTATCAATTACTATACTAACGGTAAAAGGCTCATACTATTATTAGATACAGGCGCATCTATTTCGATTATTAAGGAAGAAGTACTTCCAAGGAAAACGCAGGTGTTTCAAGATACTTTAGTAGTCAATGGAATCGGAGGTAAGGTTTACTCCTCTGGTTATGCAATGCTTAATTTAGATGTTTCTGAAACTGAAACGTTACAAAATAAGTTCCATATTTTTAAAACATTACCCATTATCGTTGATGGAATTTTAGGTTTAGACTTCATGAATAGGTATAAAGCAAATATTGATTTAGATAAAAATTTATTAACGCTACATATAGAAGAAAAGTATTGTAATCTACCAATTTATGACAAACCGGATTACAGTAATACACTGTTAATCCCACCGCGGAGTGAAAGCATTCACTACATTTTTTTAAACTCGGAAACGAAAGGTGATGTTTTTGTTAGCGCCAGAGAGTTAGAAAAGGATGTTTTCTTAGCCGGTACTATAGTTAGGCCTAAAAATAAAAGAGTCCCTATAAAAATTTTAAATACTCGAGATGAAGAAGTAAGTTTAAAAAATTTCGAATTAAACATAGAGGCCTTAGAGGACTATCATATTTTTGAATTTAGCAAACATGAAAGTAGTTTAAAAAGAGCCAATACATTATTACCTTTACTAGAATTACAACATTTAAACAAAGAAGAAAAGGATTCCATTGAGAAGATTTGTACTAAATATTCTGATACATTCTTTTTACCCGGTGATAAGTTAGAAACAACGAACATTTGCGAACAATCCATAACAATGAAGAGTAACATAAATCCTATATACACCAAACCATATAGGTTACCGCAAGCCTTAAAACCAGAAGTAAATAAACAAATAAAAAATATGCTAAAGGATGATATCATAGAAGAATCATCTAGTGAATGGTCTAGTCCAATCCTGCTAGTCCCAAAAAAATCAGAGGGCTCTCAGAAGTGGCGTTTAGTAATAGACTACAGGAAACTAAATGAAAATATTGTAAATGACAAATTCCCTTTGCCTAACATTACTGATATTTTAGATTCATTATCTGGCTCAATATATTTCACTCATTTAGACCTCCAACAAGGGTACTACCAAGTGAAACTAGCACCTGAAAGCCGAAAATACACTGCATTTTCAACTAGCACAGGACACTACCAATTAAAACGATTACCGATGGGCCTAAAGACTTCTTGTAGCGCTTTCAGTAGAGTCATGTCAATTGCAATGTCAGGATTAGCTTTTGAAAAGTGTTTTGTGTATTTAGATGACTTAATTGTTTTTGGAAGATCATTAACTATTCATAACCAAAATCTTATTGCTGTTTTTGAAAGGCTGAGAAAAGTAAATTTAAAGTTGAACCCAGCAAAGTGTCAATTTTTAAAGAAGGAAATTTTATACCTGGGTCATTTAGTTTCTGCTGACGGTGTTTCGCCTGACCCAGACAAGACTAAGGTTTTAGAAAATTTTCCAACACCACAAAACGTGGATCAAGTTAGACGGTTTGTTGCCTTCTGCAACTACTATAGAAAATTTGTGCCGTCCTTTGCAACAATTACTATGCCCTTAAATCGTTTGCTAAAGAAAGATGAACCTTTTGTTTGGAGCTCAGAGTGTCAACATGCATTTGATTATCTAAAAATCTCATTAACGACACCTCCTATACTACAATATCCAGATTTTTCTGAAACCAATGAATTTATATTACAAACTGACGCATCTGATTTGGCTGTAGGAGCTGTATTGTGTAATAAGGACATGAGCCCTGTAGCTTATGCCAGCAGACCACTAAATAAGGCAGAGAAAAATTATCCAGTAATACAGAAGGAATTAACGGCAATAGTATGGGCAGTCAAATATTTCAGACCATATCTATTTGGAAGAACTTTTACTATAATGACAGACCACAAACCTTTAGTATATTTATTTGGCATGAAAGACCCATCTAGTAGATTAATAAAATTCCGATTGATACTTGAAGAATACGATTTTAAGATACTGTATGTGAAAGGTAAAGACAATGTTGTTGCAGATGCATTGTCTAGGGTGTGCATAACATCGAGTGAATTGAAGGACATGAAAGAGCAAATTTTAGCCGTAACAACTAGGGGACAAAAGAGAAGGCTAGAAGAGAGTAGTAAGAAAGAACAAGCTGTGCCTAGTAACACCACCGACAACTGGCCTGATCAACCAAGAGTCGTGGAATTACTAAGACAGCCGTGTGATTCTATTGAAATTAAGTTAGTAGAAGAAGAAACTATAAGAAAGTTTAAA
The DNA here is from genome assembly GCA_949316365.1 of Hoplodrina blanda. Classification (NCBI taxonomy): domain Eukaryota; kingdom Metazoa; phylum Arthropoda; class Insecta; order Lepidoptera; family Noctuidae; genus Hoplodrina; species Hoplodrina blanda. Next base: position 12,175,566 of record OX438579.1, on the reverse strand, counting down.
AGAGAAAATTATTGATTATTGATTATTGATTTGATTATTGATTTATTTGTACTAATTTGTCCTTATTGATTTGCCTTTGTTTTGATTATTTGTTTGTCTTTACTTTAGATATGTATTGTGTTTTTTTTCTTTCACCCCCGGAGGTGAAGTGTGTATGTACCTAGTACCTAAGCCACCTTGTAACCTTCGAGCAGTTCTTAATAAACGCTTGTCTCGACCAGTCGTGTTTACTTTTACCTCCATACTTCAATATGTTTAGGTGTATTTTTGGGGACTTTTGGCTTCTTATATTTTTAAATCTATTTTTTTTATTTGTTGACCTAGCACCATAGTGGGTATCAGGACACATGCGCGAAAGACATTTGCGCGCAAGACTCTTGCGCGAGACTCTTTGCGCGCACGGACACTTGCGCGAATGGACGTTTCGGCGCCAAGACACTTGCGCGACTCCCTTTGCGCGATAGGTCACTTGCGCGAATGACAGTTCCACGATAGACATTTGTGCGCCTACACTTGCGCGATAGATACTTCCGCGAATCCACTAGCGCGAATGCAGATATGCGCGAAGTATATTTTTATAAAGGATATAATGGGCTAAATTCTTGAAATAAGGTTCCGTACGCACATCACTTTATCCATTAGATAAAATTTATAACGGCTAATTACGCGTCATGGGTGTAGTGTCCATGGTTTTCGAGGGTGCTGATGCCGAAAATGTAGTCAAAATGAAAATCCAAGATGGCGGCCGCAAAATTTTACAAAATATGCTTCATGGGTGTCGCGTCCATGGTTTTCGAGGGTGCTGATAACGAAAATGAGGTCAAAATAAAAATCCAAGATGGCGGCTGCAAAATTTTACAAAATATGTTTCATGGGTGTCGTGTCCATGGTTTTCGTGGGTGCTGATGCCGAAAATGAGGTCAAAATAAAAATCCAAGATGGCGGCCGCAAAATTTTACAAAATATGCTTCATGTGTGTCGCGTCCATGGTTTTCGGGGGTGCTGATGACGAAAATGTGGTCAAAATAAAAATCCAAGATGGCGGCTGCAAAATTTTACAAAATATGCTTCATGGGTGTCGTGTTCATGGTTTTCGAGGGTGCTGATGACGAAAATGAGGTCAAAATTAAAATCCAAGATGGCGGCCGCAAAATATGCCACACATTACTCGTTATGAATTTTATCTAATAGATAAAGTGATGTGGGTCATCATATAGATGCCTATGCAAACGAATTATTTTGCATCACGAAATTAAACTTTAAGGCATTTTTTTTAGCTTAACATTTATTTTACATGTTGTAATATTATGTGCATTATAAAAAAATAAACAGAACGTTATACCTACATGAATCACAAACGAAATTAATAAAATCAAAAATAAAACTAAAGTTTAATACTTTAGTTAACCAAAGCTCACAAAGTGATATTGGATTGAATGAAACAAATCGTTGATGGTATTGAAGCACCCTTGAAAACCATGAACACGACACCCATGACGCGTAATTAGCCGTTATGAATTTTATCTAATAGATAAAGTGATGTGGGTATGTGTACGGAACCTTATTTTAAGAATTTTGCCCATTATCCTTTATAAAAATATACTTCGCGCATATCTGCATTCGCGCTAGTGGATTCGCAGAATTTTTTTATTTTTTTCCCAGAATTTTCTCCGCAGTTTTCACCAAAAGTTCCCCAAAATTTTTCCCCAAATTGGGGGAAAAAAAACCCCAACCTGGACACCCTGAAAACTGGTCAAAACCGGTAAAAAATAACTGGTTAAAACCAAAACTGTTCAAAATCGATCCGCACGGTCATGCGGTTGAACCGCATCACCGTGCGGACAACCGCATCGAAATCCGCTTCACCGCCACCGCATGCCGGAGCGGCGTGCGGTGCCGTGGGTTAATCGCCTTAGAATAGCACTTTCGCGGAAAGCTCAAAACGATATTGAACGGACTTGGACCATTTCTGTAAAGAATTTCTCAGTAACAGCCTCGAAGTCTGGATTTACGCCCGGTGCAATAGGCTTACCCCCTATTACATGGGACAAACATAACTGTTGAAATGTGGGTGTACTAATGGGTACACCTCTGCCTAACCCTTCGGGGATTACAGGCGTGATGTTATGTTCTCTTTTTTCTATACTTGCATTGGATTATGATTGATTAAATGAACTAAGTTCAACAGCCAGTCAGTTTATTCCGGAATAATCTCCCAAAGTGTATTTTAGTAAAGTGAGTTTGAGGTTAGCTCTAGCTGTAATTCCCTCTCACACAAACTCTTCTTACAAATAGCATTGTAGCAAAGAGGTCTCAACAAACTAACTATATACGAGAGCTGCAATAAAAACAAAAACCAGCGTCCTCCGACAACGTACCTACATCCAATACATCCATCTAATCTGTCACCAATTTCCACTAGCAATCTTGATCACAGCGCAAACATGGCTGGCAACTATCTAAACCATCCATTGCCACAACTAACTAACCGACTGAGCTTAGTTGACTCTTTAGATAAATAGAAAACTCATTCCCTCCGACTGGACTCGCTCGCGATCACTCGACCCGGCAAATGTGACCGGGAATGTAAAGACACTGGAAGGACAGAGGTCAGTAGGAATGTAATGGAAAAGTTATTTTTATATATTATCTTTGGTCTTGTTTTTATATGATATAGGATGAATATTAGGAGATATTTCATCAATGGTATGTATTACGGCTAAAGTGTGCATGCTACGTTTTTCCGATCTTTTAGTTTAAAAAAGAATACCAGCAAAATTTCCCAAAATATTAAAAACTTCATCACAAATCTTTTATAAAAGAGTTTTGGGAAGTTTAAGAACACGACGACACTGTTGTACTGAAATTAAACTCTGATAACGATTAAATATTAAAATTATTCTCTCTTCTCATGCAGATAAGACTCGAGCATTGATCATGATTGGGCGATTACAATATTTTATAAACAAACAACAATGACTATGAATGATTATTATAATCTGAAGAACCACGTGACAGCAAACCAAGTTGCTCCTATTCTTCAGTGTTCTTTTATTATTCAAATTACTGATTAACAACTTATAAAATAAAGTTCAAAATGATTTAACCCCCCAGAGTCTCTACAGTACTTTAAATTTATTAAAAGTACAAACTTTTTACAAAAACTGAAGTTTCTTCCATAATCCTCCACCTCTTGGGTCACAAACCATGCGACTGCTGCAGAGTTGCAGCGGCCGCAACCGCAGCCATTCGCTACTAATCAGTGTCTGATGCATGACGACGTCGTTCAAACAGACCTGTTTTCTGTCATTATAAGGATTTCTGACAGGGTTTTATCGAATATGGAGGTAAAATATTTAAAAAAAAATACTTAGAAAATAATTTTGGAAAGTATTTCACGCGGCTTGCGGTATGAGTTAGCTGGTAGAAACCGTCACGTAAGGAAGAACGTTATGCACCTCCAGGAACTTCGTCGGTACAGCTTATTTTCATTCTTATTTAAATAAAACGTTACCCCACAACTTGAATAACCAAAAGTTTCGATATCAAACATCTATCAAAAAGTATTAGATCGAAAACACAAGCGTATAGTTGTATAGTATAAGTTCAAATCCACTTCATCAAATGATGATGTAGGTATTATGCTTATAAATAGCAAAATAAATTCTTGAATCAATTTAGAATTCTGCGTATTCAAATCTCAACTAAACTTAGACGTAATAAAGTCCTTATCCAACTATATTTTAGTGAACAATTTTCTCCGTAGACATGCTTCAGCAGTCTAAAGGGCAGACTCTGAAGAAATTAACCGGCCAAGTGTTTAGTCGGCCAAGTCACACTTATGACACAAACATGTAGACGCTTTGAGCTTCCAGAATTAGAATTAATGAGAACTGAGAGACATTGAAATTCTAAAGTCGTTTTATACATTCTCGTATAAACATGTCATTGTAGCCTTCTGTATAGTTCGCTTAAGACTCATTTTTAAGTAGATTTAATAATATAGGTAAGGCATAGATGATATGCATGCAAATAAACTTTTCATACCATTCAATACTGTCGCCGTTATGCTGCGTTACGCTTCTGCCTTCTATCTGTAAGAATAACACAATGCTCAGGAAAGAATTTCACGTGGATTTTATTGTGTTTTTACACAACTGCCCCAAAAAAAGGAGTGTTATGTGTTCAGGGTTAATGTATGTATGTATGTATATATGTATGTGAGTTTCTTTATTCCACCATAACTTTTAAACGCCTAAACCGATTTAGATGTATGGGGTATCGTTACAATCCTTGCATCGTTCCGAGTAACATAGGCTAGTAAAAAATAAAAAGAAACCGGTGTGGTCACTTTAAAACGTAAATTAATACCAGCTTCAATCAATTTTTTTTATGAATCTGGTCGTATCTATGTTTATCGTCTAGAATTTGACAAGTAAATTTTAAAAATATATTACACTGTAAACAAAAAACGTCGTAATAAAAAACTGACGAGTAAACAAAGTACAAATATGTGCAATTTTTGCAGTCGTGTTTTTTAATTTTTTAATTATAGTAGCTTGTTCCCAAAAAAAATTAATTGTAGTAACGATAATTTTAAATTACTGATTTTTTCATATCGTTGTTTTGAATAAATTGATTATTGACATCATTATAATAAAATAGGATGGTTATTTTTGTAGTAAAAACTTCTTTAGCAGCGTTGGCCGATTTTTGGTATTGGCAAAGCTTATGGGGTTACTTATGGGGTTGGGTTATGCTAATTTGAAATTAAGATTTTACTTCTGTTGGCAGTCCCCCTGACTACCTATTCTTTTTTAAATTATTAAACCTTCGAATCGCCGTCATCCAATAAAAATGTCGCCTTTTTTTTCTTTCTTCATCTCATGGCAGATACCTAATTATTTCTTGTTACAGGTCTTATCTTATCGTTTTTCGTAATACATTATTAATATGAAATTAACTTTAAATAGCAAGCCATTCTTTTACAAAATGGATATCAATAAATCGTCTAAAAGCTTACTTGTAAGTTACGTTATTCATTTAAAGTACTGTTGTTTGAGCAAAAAAAGAATTGGATAACTAGTTGTTACTTAATAATTCAGGAATAAAAATAGGTCTTCATTTCAAACTGTGAAGCTTTCAATCTATCACATTTATAACATCACTATTTTCTGATCACTACTTTGCCCACATGCAACTTATGCGAACATCCTATGGCACTCGGCAATGTGTATTTTTCTATTAGGTATGTGTTTTTTTTTTGTAATTGGATCAGTAGGTACTTTCCGAGATTACTTCATAAAAAAACAAACAAATAATTTTACCTCCTAAAATATAAGTTAAGATAATCTGATTTGCAAACTAGCTTCTGCCCGCGACTTCGTCTGCTTAGATTTCAGAATTAAGCCAAAATCTCTACCATGGTTACATAAATATGTTACATATTTCATCACTTTACGCTAAAATATGTCCATTTAATATTTGTTACACAACTTATTTCTGGCACGGACTCAACACTGAATAACAACAATGCTTTAGTAATTTATTACACAAACAAACATAAATTCCAGTTCCCGAACAATGTTTTTTCTTAATTAGCCACAGTACGTAGATTAATTTAGAAAGCGAGCTTAATGTGTGCAAGTTCGCTAGTCTAATTTGCTCGGGTTTAGAGCAAAGACGTGTTTCCATATAGAGAGTGAAGATTCCCGGGGAGTTATTTAACTAATTTTACATGCGGGGCAAGTTTTAACCCCACTACCATATGTTTGCATTGCCGTCGTCGCGGGTACATCTCGAGTGCCGACTACGCGACTCGGTAAGACAAACTGGTACGTACGCCCTTCGGAATTAGCTCGGCAAATTCAAACATCCAACTCCTCCACTTGTACGCCTGACAACTAGCGACGATAGCTGTTGTCAGAATTTTGAAAGCCACCAAGTTAACGTACAGTCTTGATTACCCAGCGCAGTTTGCAAGAGAATGTTGTGCATGCGGCTTTCTAAAGACATTTACGCTGCAATGCACAGGTTTACTTTAAGTTTGTTACGTTAATCTGCACACTTAAATTTTATTATGGAAAAGCTGGTGTACAAGTACAATTTGCTTACGTATCATCCTTTTTGGCGTGCACTTAAACAAAGTATAATAAAGTCATGGGATTTATTACCCAACGAATCTCGACAAAAGTATACAGACAATGCTATAAATAATCCTAGGGTAATAAAATCCGAAATAAGAGAGAGCTCCGCAAAGAATAGTCGCAACAAGGAGCGTATTATTCAGTGTCACCGTCGGGACGTGTCTTGTAATATATGTTTTAATAAAAGGGTTTCAATTCTCACCCGAACATACATCACACGAAGATACCCGAAGTATCAATAATATCGAAAAAGATCTTCAATTTATTATTCATTGAAGTCGCTGGGCGGGGCGGGCCGCTCTATAAATCCAGGGATCGCCACTAAATCATCGTTTGCAGGCGGCGGCGGAAGGACGTGTGCGGGCGCAATTTTTCATCCATTTTTCATCGATGGAAACAAATGGATACATTGCCATTGTGTTCATAATTACAATTTCCATTTTCTCGACAAATGTCAGGGGCTAATGATTACGAATTCGATACAGCTTGTGACCCCGTTCGGCGATCGAGGTTCGGTATAATTTTGCGTATCCGTACAATGTGGAATGTACTCAGACCTAAACAAAGAGTGCCAGGTGGGGGGTTGGTGCTGTACCCACTGAAAGAATCCATAAAAACTGTAATGGTACCCTCGTCACGTTCGGACATCTTATTTATCTAGTCACGAGCAAAATCATTGTTTCCTTTTTCGTTGTGTATGCGGGCAAAAACACGCCTTATTACCGCCACGGGCTAACAGATGAACTGTTGAACGGGACCATTGTCCCCGGACCTTGTGTGTGACGTTTGTTCCTCGCAGACGCGAAGAAAAAAATTGTACTCCCTCGTCGAGAAACGACTATTTATTCATGTGTTCACTATATTTATTTTGCTGCTTGTGAAGTTAAATAAAAGGAAAACTACGAGTTACGTAAGTAGGTTGTCAATTTTCAGTTTGCTTAGGTAACATCATATTTTTGTTAGGTAACGGAAACATGATTAATGTAAACATACAAACAAATAAAATTTATTTTTTTACACCGAACCTATACGAAAAACTATTTTTAAGACTATTGTCTTTCTGTCTGTTTGTTTTGTTTCAGCTAATCTATAAAACGGCTGGACCGATTTTGACAGGCCTTTTACTTATAATGAGTAACTTAGGCATTTATAAAAGAATTGAGGTTCCGCGAAAAAAAACTCTATGATAATTTAAACTAGATTTAAATATATTTAATTGAATCTAATTTTTAATCAAGTATTTACTTATTATTGGTTGAACAGAAATTTTAGAAATTCCTTAAATAAATTATGATGTATTCATCTAATTAAGCCGGCTGCTGTTAATTAAATATCAATGCTTCATTAACAATAAATTAACTCAATACAAGTCATACAAATTCATCGCCCCTGGTTCCGTTACCTTTTCAGATGAAAGCAGTAAGCAGATTGAAATTTACAAATTATATTTACTACAGATCTACTTTTTCTATTCAACGAGATTGCATGTGACGTAATAACGTGAAGAATGAATAAGAAGAGTTCATTATCTGAAACAAAAGAAGACAATATAGATAGACATTCAAATCCAAAAATCACCAGACCTGTCATTTAAGCATTGCTGAAATTTTGATAATACATTGATAAAACACTTTCATTATTGCCGAGGGCAATAATGGTGGGCGCCTTAAGCATTGAAGCATCAAGATATTTTTAAAAATGTCATGGCCTCAACATTTAATTCATGCTAACATCACGTAGGATCTAGCTACTCTTAGATCTTGAACCAATAGGTACAAGCGTAGGTAGCTTTCGACGTCAAGTGATCTATTTCCCGAGGGTTTATTTTTAGATTATGAAGATCTGAGACACTGAGAGACTGATGACAATCGTGTCCACATCTGTTGAAATCGACAGATTCCAAGAAAGGTCTTCCAATTTCAAAAATAAAAAATGAGGTTAGTTCTATCAAAACGTACCTACCGACCCACGTTAAAATATAGATGTCAAGATACATAGATAACATCACGCCTGTAATCTCTGAAGGGTTAAGCAGAGGTGTACCCATTAGTACAACCTCATTTCGTCAGTTTTGTTAAAGTCACATGTAGAAGAGGGCGACCCTATTGCTATCAACCGGGCACAAATCCAGACTCCGTGGCTGCTACTGAGAAATTCCTGATGGAAAAACCAAATAACAGTTTGCCCGACCTGGGAATCGAACCCAAGACCTCATGCTCAGCAGTCGCGCTTTGCGACCACTAGCAACGAGGCAGTCAAGATTAAGTTCATGGTTAAACGACATTGTTTGTACGAACCGCAGTAAAAGTCGCAAGAGAGAGAAGAAACATCTTTCCTCCTCTAATAGTTATGGGTCTGTTCGCTCTTTCGACTAAAAGTCGCATATTACTCTTGAATCTCCGACATCGTGGCGTCCAATCGCAATCGTATACTGAGAATGTTATTTGGCTGCTCTGAAATATATGAACATGGAAATTAATGTTTTACCATAAAACAGAACACGACACTGAGCTCATATGTCTGGAAGAGGTAACGTTGATATGTATACACCTTATAAATATAAGCTAATAGGTATAAGTTTCAAAATGATCGTTATTACTCATAAGCACTTTACTACTTTAAACCTGAAAACTATAGTACTCGTAAGCTTAAAACTATATTATGACATTGAAGCTAGCAGTAAAAGATTAATGCAAAATGATAAATTAAAAATATAAACCAGGGCCGTACTTAGAGTTTGTCTATAATATATTAATTATTTATTTGAATGATTACTACAAGATTGCTTATTATTAGATCATCTTTACCTTCTCAATGAGCCGAGATCCAAACCAACAGGGAACCATTACTTGAAGAGTCATGACAACTACGTACAGCGTGAGAAAAACAAAATACTGTGTCTCAGCAGGCTGAAAAACAGAGATTATTAAATAAATAATCCTCGAAGTGAAAGGGCAGGGGCACGAACTCGCGGAGTGTACGTTACATAAATTCCATTGATTTTTAAACAGAAGATACTGGTTTCGTACAAAATGCTTATTTAGTTTGAGGTTTTATTCGTACCAATGGGTGATACTGATACTTCACTTCAAAAATTAAGCCTAAATGCTATAGGACAGTCGTATTTCCAATTTGAAAATCGAATATTCTTACGTCTATTCGCTCGTGCTTCGGCCTTATGAGCGTTTACGCGTATTTTTCAAAATGAATTTATTAAAAAAAAGATAATGGAATCTCTGTTTCTATGGAAAACTTTAAATCGCTCGAATTTAGCTATAGGTAACACAATTTTTCGAAAATGTTCTCCGAAAACTTTTTAGGCCTATGTATCCTGCTTATTCATAGGAAGTATTATTAAAATCGGTTCGATCATTTCGAAAAATAAGAACTTGAAGTTTGAAAACTATAAAGTATAATTTTGCATTTTTGTAAGTATTTTCTGTCAATTTTGTTATTATAAATATAAATGGGTATGTTTAAGTTCTTCACTGTCGCATTAGGGTAAAACCTGTAATGAGCTGTAAGCTGTTATAAATAAATAAATAAATTTTACCATAGTAAATCGAAACAGGCACATGCATATCTTACAGGATCCAGAACTGAACAATACAAATAATATCTCACTGAAGGCAGCTTGAATTAATTTACAATACCTGAAAACATAATAAAAAGTAAATGATCATTTAATATCAATAAAAACGACCTGAATGTTGTAGCTAGACAGCAAATAATAAAACGAATAAGTATGTATCTTTTACGACAGCTAAAGATAAAGACATAAAAATAAAGACGTATTTATTTTGCAAAATAAAAGTAAATAAGGTCTTAAACTTTTTAAAGTGGCTACATATTTTTCCATCTAAGCATAGAGTACATTTTTTTTTATTTCACAAGTTTATATATCTTAAGAAATGTTGAAAATATATTTATTTCTAAGTATGTAAAGAAACAGAATACTCAGCAAAATAACAAATAAAACATGATACTGGAAGAACTATGAAATTAAACTTAAATCAATATCTTGTCTGTAAGATAATCCGATGCTAAGCTAAAAGTTATATTAAACAAAAACTTACTCAGACACGGCATCATAATGCTTAATACACTTAATAATTTCCAAAACAGCGTTGTGATCATCGATTGCCCTGTCAATAGACCCACGAGGAGCATCAACGTTTACACAAACATCTGTAACTTTCCTTAACTTTCTATCCAAAATATCCAGCTGGGCCATAGCAAGAAACATCACTCCCAGAAGAAACGTGTCGATATTCACATTATACAACATGTGAGAAGTAATACCTATGCTCTGGTATAAGTAAGCTGGATACAAAAATATAGCCTCATATTGCTCCGGTATAAAAGAATACCTACACACTGGAAATTCCAACTTGACAGAGAAAATTAAGTGTACTACGAACGGAAGGAACACATTCACAGTATTTGCTGAAACAGATAAACCAGCTGTGATCTTCCAGTAAAACAGAGATTTATCTTTGGCTTTCTCTATCAATTTAACTTCTTCAGGGTTATCAGATTGAAATATTTCACTTTCTAACATATCGAGCATTTTCTTAACTTTGTCACGCAAGAAAATAAATGCTAGTGCCTTAGATAGGGCTCCGACGTTCGTGAAATAAAATATTAGCTCTTCAGCGAATATCTCCAACTGTTGTGGTAGGAAATAAAAGTTCATGGTGTATATCATAACGTATAACACAGTAAAGATAAACACAAATATTCTAGATAAATAAATGTAACAGAGACTTGGGTTTTCTTCGGGCCAAACACCAAGTATTCTTAAAATCGTCAAATGTATTTTGAAACAATCAATTTGCTTGTACCCCATTTTTTACAGTGTTTATTTATTTATCACACTTATCACTGACGAAAGCCTTCTTTGCTTTTCCGAATGAAGTTGGAATGTGCTAGCTTATATAGATTGCGGTCACAAAGGCTTGAAAAAGGCCTGTAATTACATGCTCCGCAGCTAAAACCGAGTATAGTCTTAATTAATAAGTAAAGGTGTTTAAATGCATCGCACGTCCTACCAGTCGTCTTGAAATTTCTAATTTACACCCATTTTAGTTCAAAGTAAATTAACAGCTCCTAGGAAATAATTTTACCGGTACATTTCCAAGACGTATTAAATTATTTATGTATGAGTAAAGTATGTGAAGGTTTTAATGGATGTGGGTTAATTGCAGGCGTCGTAGTTTTTAAATGAGATGCAATTAGTGGAGGTGGCGTTGGTCCAGCCAGCCACAAAATGATCCAGTAAATCATTCTTTAAGCATTGAGAAGTACAGTCAGCTACAAAAGTCGATTAACATTTATGATTTTTAAATCCTAATTATTAAGTACAATATTAACAGTAAAACGCAATGAATACAAAATTAAGATATAATAGACCCTTAGCTATTACCTGAAAATCTGAAAGCCGGTACATTATGTGTTTAGTGTCTGTTTAAATGATATAAAAAAGTAACATTGTTAATCGACTCTTGTAGCTGACTGTACCTACTGCGGTAGATTTTCGTACTGAAGGTGGTTGGTGTCTTAAATTAATTGCCGTGGATGCTGAACGATTTTGTAGACCAAGCTAAACAAAATAGTAATAAAACCAAACATAAGTTTAAGTTTTTGGAATATTGTAACCTTTATATTATTATCTACTTACTATTGCCGATTAAAAGACCACTGAAACACAAAATTTTAATCTTTAAAATAACATATACTTATCATCATTTTTATGAGGAATAAATCCCAAGTCTTACGCCAAAAAAGAAATTACATTGAAAAATTTTGATGCTATTAAATTATCAAAAATTAGGACCTGTCAAGTAAGCTTTAAATAACGTTTTAAATATTTATAAATATCATTTTTCTTCAATAAAATTAGACAATTTACTTTGCAAGACTTTATTATAATTAAAAGTTCGTGCTATGAATTAATTTAGCTAAAAACTAAGCTTGTTTTAATGAAACATCGTGCCCTATTTGCTTAAATTAACTGACTTGAACTTGAAAGGTAATCAATCATGAATAACATAATCTAATATTAAAGTAACGTCAATCTAAATAAACAGCAAGCATTGCTTAATAGAGTGGAACTTTGAATATGGTGAGCTAGTCTAGATTATAATTAATTAACGTTAAGCACACTATATAGGGTGATTGGTAATTAGTGACTTTAACTATTAACCGTGCATAAAGCGCGCACCTTAGTGGAGATTGGGGTCTATATGATTTACAAATAAAAAAAATCTTTTATTTGGGACAATAATTGTTAGTAAACATCATGCTTGTAATCCCCGAAGGGTTATTCAGAGGTATAAGTCCCATGTAATAGGGGGCGAGCCTACTGCCATCAACCGGACACAAATCCAGACTTCAAAGCTGCTACTGAGAAATTCCTGATAGAAAAACCCAATAACACTTTGCCCGACCTCGTCGCGCTTTGCGACCACTAGACCAATGAGGCAGTCGAAGCAGGAAAATTGTTTGTTATTATTCTTAACCTTTAAGTATGGACGTCATTTTTTCTTAACACTACTGTGGACGTGGAGTCTCACAGGCTCCTATACGCACACATTTTTGTGAGGAATTTGATATTAGATCACTTTAAGGCGATTATCACACGGCACCGCACGCCGCTCCGGCATACGGTGGCGGTGAAGCGGATTTCGATGCGGTTGTCCGCACGGTGATGCGGTTCAACCGCATGACCGTGCGGATCGATTTTGAACAGTTTTGGTTTTAACCAGTTATTTTTTACCGGTTTTGACCAGTTTTCAGGGTGTCCAGGTTGGGGTTTTTTTTCCCCCAATTTGGGGAAAAATTTTGGGGAACTTTTGGTGAAATTAAAACTGCGGAGAAAATTCTGAGAAAAAAATAAAAAAAATTCTGCGAATCCACTAGCGCGAATGCAGATATGCGCGAAGAATATTTTTATAAAGGATAATGGGCAAAATTCTTAAAATAAGGTTCCGTACACATACCCACATCACTTTATCTATTAGATAAAATTCATAACGGCTAATTACCTACGCGTCATGGGTGTCGTGTTCATGGTTTTCGAGGGTGCTTCAATACCATCAACGATTTGTTTCATTCAATCCAATATCACTTTGTGAGCTTTGGTTAACTAAAGTATTAAACTTTAGTTTTATTTTTGATTTTATTAATTTCGTTTGTGATTCATGTAGGTATAACGTTCTGTTTATTTTTCATAATGCACATAATATTACAACATGTAAAATAAATGTTAAGCTAAAAAAAATGCCTTAAAGTTTAATTTCGTGATGCAAAATAATTCGTTTGCATAGGCATCTATATGATGACCCACATCACTTTATCTATTAGATAAAATTCATAACGAGTAATTACGCGTCATGGGTGTCGTGTTCATGGTTTTCGAGGGTGCTGATGACGAAAATGAGGTCAAAATGAAAATCCAAGATGGCGGCCGCAAAATTTTACAAAATATGCTTCATAGGTGTCGTGTCCACGGTCGTGGCATATTTTGCGGCCGCCATCTTGGATTTACATTTTGACCTCATTTTCGGCACCAGCACCCCCGAAAACCACGGACTCGACACCCATGAAGCATATTTTGTAAAATTTTGCGGCCGCCATCTTGGATTTTTATTTTGACTTCATTTTCGTCATCAGCACCCTCGAAAACCATGGACGCGACACCCATGAAGCATATTTTGTAAAATTTTGCGGCCGCCATCTTGGATTTTCATTTTGACTACATTTTCGGCATCAGCACTCTCGAAAACCATGGACACTACACCCATGACGCGTAATTAGCCGTTATAAATTTTATCTAATGGATAAAGTGATGTGCGTACGGAACCATATTTCAAGAATTTAGCCCATTATATCCTTTATAAAAATATACTTCGCGCATATCTGCATTCGCGCTAGTGGATTCGCGGAAGTATCTATCGCGCAAGTGTAGGCGCACAAATGTCTATCGTGGAACTGTCATTCGCGCAAGTGACCTATCGCGCAAAGGGAGTCGCGCAAGTGTCTTGGCGCCGAAACGTCCATTCGCGCAAGTGTCCGTGCGCGCAAAGGGTCTCGCGCAAGAGTCTTGCGCGCAAATGTCTTTCGCGCATGTGTCCTGATACCCACTATGGTGCTAGGTCAACAAATAAAAAAATTGATTTAAAAATATAAGAAGCCAAAAGTCCCTAAAAATACACCTAAACATATAACGCCCTTTTAAAAAATTATATTACCCCCTAAATTTGGGGAGAAAACCCCTAAATTGGGAACCCTGCACGATGATCCCAAGGAGGTTAAAAATATAGGGAGCGAGCGCTTGGAACATTGTAACCGTTCCTCATTTTTCTTAGAAAGAGAGGCACTGAGTTCTGTATTTTATCTCGTTCTGGCATTGTTAAGTGGATTAGAAATTGTGTATATTATATTATATATATGTATATATTATATGTAATATATTATTATTGTGTGTATTAGAAAGAAACAGAACGCTTAACTCGGTGCCTTTCATTCATTTCAAGGTCACCGAGTTAGGACCGTTTCTGTAGTATGAAGCGCGCACTCCCTATATTTTTAACCTCCTTGGATGATCCGCACGGTGATGCGGCGCCCCGTGTGTGAGGCACCGCACGACCGCGCGGACGTCCGCACGGTGATGCGGTTGTGACGAGAACACCGCTCGACCGCACGGTCGTGCGGTGTTCGTGTGCAAGGTTCAAGCGGATTTCATAGAGGCTAGTGCGACGTGAGAACCGCATCACCGCATGCCGCGGCGTGCGGTGCCGTGTGTTAATCGCCTAAATCTGACTGAATATTAAAGTTATGTGATTTAGCAATAAAATAATGTGCTTATATAATCAACTTTTATTTAATAAATTATAGAAATGTTAGAAATCAAAAATTATGGGACTTTTTAGTTTAAATCTACTCAGGTTACATTTTTAGGTATTAAAAACAGCCAAACTTATTCCTATAACAAAATGAGTCTTTTTTTCTCAAAATATAATGTATAAGAAACCAAAAACACAAAACACCTACTTCAGGTAACAAATATAAAAAATTTTGACAACAGTCTAGTAACGGCAATTTTTTGGCAGTCAGTGCACAAAGATCTAGCACATTGGGAACACACACCTGGTCCTGATCTTGGTCCTGACCTTCATCATAGTCACTTTCAAGATTTTGTATCAGTTTGGACTCCAATATAAAAAAAATCATCAATGTTCTCGTCATTGACAGACTGACCCGAAGCTAACACTAACTCACTCACTTCTGTTCGAAAGAAGGATCTTCTGCACGCAGTTTTTCTTGCAGGGCCCTGAATAGACCTTACTGACCAGGTTTTGTTTTTTTTTGACATTTTGTATTACAAAATCCGAAACAGACATAATCGCCCCTACAATATATATCTTTGATGGTCATTACTTACGTGACATTCATCGGAAGACGCAACGATCTCCCTCGTTGGTAGTTTTACAACTAAAACAAAAGCTACTGAGCTGCTCAATCCCAGGAATTGGGGGGAAGTAGGTGAAACTAAGAAACCGAAAACATCGAGTAGCCTGTGAGACTCCACGTCCATACTTAAAGGTTAATCATGTGTATAATTATCGGTAACTAACTATTACCAGTCACCCTATATACGTTAAGCTTCTTCCACACGTTTAGGTTTAGCAAGGAATGTACAGGTATGGTATGCAAAAACTGTCATGCTTTATCTGTTCACTGCTACCGTTACCCGGTAGCCTGGTTGTATTAAGATGCAGCAGCCTGATACTCCTACATTAATGATCATTTTAATCTTGCATTTGTTGAAGAAGAGTGAAGAATGAATAAGCGGAATTCATAATCTGAAATTAAAGAGAACCCACAACTAATCAAATCTGTTAGTACTATACCTAAATATCGAAAGATACTTAAATACATATTATAATGGGATTTTGTTTTTTTATTAAGAGGTAATCTCTGGAGATATTGGTAAATAGAAAGCTACGCAATTGCCGAGTGCCATAGGCTATGTTTTACAATACAGCCGAAGCTAATCCTTAATATCAGTAAGCTCGCCCAGACCCAAAAGAGAGAGATATATATATATATATATATATATACTTACAGAAGTAAAAGCGGAAAGTGAGAGACAGAACATCTTGCCTCCAGTGATAGAGAGAGGTTTGTTAGTTCTCTCTACAAAGAGACGCATGTTGCTTTTAAACTGTCGTGATGTAGTGGTCCAGTCGCAGTTGTAAATAGAGAATGCTAGCAGGTTGCTCTGAGAAAAGAAAACGATACTAGGTGTAAAAGACACATCTCATATCCATTTACTACAGTACCCGGCGATAAATATTGCATATTGTATTTAGTATTTTATACAAAGAATAAAAATAAAAAGAATTATCAAAAGAAGCAAATCATATTGTTTTAACAGCTCCTAATAGATACCGAACTGTTTGTATTTCGTGCGACAGAGATAACGCTCTACGAAGCCGAAATTAGCCGATTGTCTCTTTCCAAAGGTCGATGTGCAATATTTATCGCCGGGTACTGTACGCATACTGCTAATCAAACTAAGCAAAACCTAATGAACAAAAATTATTGCCGAGAAACCACTTTAATTTTTGGTGTGTAAAATCACTGTATTGATAGTGCGCAATTTTACGAAAACATTAGCTTTCGGGTGCATTCAACAGTACAAGGATCATGCGGGGCTTTTAAAGTTTAATTAGAACATATCGAACTTGATTACGTAAGAAAACGTTAGAAGGGCTGGAACTCCTATTAACTAAGTATTGAGATTATTGTATTATATACCTTGACCTAAAATATCTCCCTCAGGGCGCGTTCACATAGAACGTCCGAATTTTACAGGATCCGTTTTAACTGATCCGTCGCTACTGGAGGTAATATTCACACAGCATTTACAGGACCGATTTTAACTGATTCGTCGTTACTGGATGTCGGATCCGTATTTTTACTGGATCCGCAATACTGTATTCTGTGTGAACTCGCTCATACAACTACATACGCTAATAACATATACGTTTACACGGACCAGTAAAACGGACGTTCTATGTGAACGCGCCGTTACAGCGCTTTCACATAGGTTTTCAATAATGATACAGAACACAAACATGATCGCAATGATGGACGGTACATGTCATTTACGGCTGCGTTTTGCATTCGTTGTCTTTTTACATCATTTATGATTGTTAGATAAACAGTCTAGTTTTTAATTGACTAAGTACCGTTCTTTTGTCAATCGTCTTGTATCGTGATACAAGGAGTTAACTATTGTACGCCTAAGTAGATCATTAGAAAGTATTTGCCTACACTGATATTAATCTTGACACTTTCACAATAGTACAATTAACTTAGATATTTGTAATATTTCAGAAATAACAAACAATATTATCATTGTTTACCTTATCCATAATCTTTGTGCCAAACCAACAAGGTAGCATTATTTGTAAGACCATTACAATCAAGTAAGTGCCAAGAAATAAGAAGTAGTCCAACGGTGCTGGCTGTAACCAATATCATCATTAATACTTCCATTTTGTTGTAAATGTTTAATGAAGGTAACATAAATAATAATATTTTCTTACCATAGTGAATCGCATCAAGCAAACGCATATAATACAGGATGCCATGCTGAATTGTACAAATAACGTCACACTGAAAACGTCTTCTACAAGATTGCAAAACCTGTAAGTACATAGTGAAATTGAATAGATACTTACGTATAAATATATACATACTTGTAACAAAGTCAAAGTCATTTATTTCAGCTAAGCCTATAAAAGATATTTTTGAACATCATATACAAGAAAAAGGAATAAGAAAACAGAAGAAGACATGATATGTGGCAATCCCACGTAGGTAATAAGCAAAAAGGCAGAATGATGATAACGTAGTTGGCACAGCTAGTAATACTAATCATAGCTACTAGACTGTGTTAGATGTGTCTTCCAATGAAAAGATAAAGAAAGTAAAGGCATACAACGGATATGCAGAAGGTGTTGAATTTGCAAACACTCAACTAATTGGAATGACAAAGTTCCGACGGGATAATTCCAAGTTTACAATAAAATTCCTACGTCCAATTATCACTTATGATTTCACTCACCTGCTTATTTCATCGAAATGTACAATGCATTTGTTGATTTTCATAACAGCTTCCTTATTTCTATCGATCGGTTCTCTGGATATTTCACTATCCGCATCATCAAGTTGGTTCATATCTGTTAATTTCCTTAGTTTTTTATCAAGGACGTCCAGTTGGGCTATTATCAATATTAACAATCCCAAAAAAAAAGTGTCTACATTCACATTGTATAACATGTGAAAAGTTATTCCGACACCTTGGTATATGTATAAGGGATAAACAAATGTATTTCTAAATGTGTCACTAAGAAAACCGTAACTGCAAACGGGGAATTGTAATTCTGTTCCTTTTATAATAAAATGCTTTACAAATGGTGAAAGACTAGTAGCATTTGATAGGATCGATATATATGCTACAGCCTTCCAATACAACTTGTTGAATTTTTTGGCTTTTTCTATTATAGCCTTCCCTTCAGCATCTTCTGGTTGGAATATTTCACTCTCTAATATCTCAAATATCTCGACTATTTTCTCACGCATGAAGAGAAACGTTAGAACTTTAGACAATACGGAACAATCAGTAAAATAAAACATCAAATCTTCGATAAAAATATCCATTCGTTTCGGCAAGAAATAAAAGTTAATGGAAAATAGGATGTAGAAGACAAAGACAAAGATAATAATAAATGCTTTAGAATAGTAACTGTAACTGCGGGTGGAATCGTCGCCGGGCCAAATAGCTAGTAACTTCAAAAACTTCATGTTTATTGTAAAGCAGTCTACTTGATGCAATTCCATTATCCAAATTGTTGTATTGCGAGCGAGTGAGATATGTATGTGTTGCTTCTGTGTGTGGATCTGATCTGAGGTGCGCAGTTACAAAGTAGCCAGGACTTGCAGAATAGATAACGTTTAGAGTGGAGTGGAGTGGTGTTTGTATTGCATTTGTTTTTAGTAAGCTGTATTTTCTGTAATGGAAATAAAATGATTGCACTTTCATATAATAATCATTTATTATGAACGTTTGTAATTTTTCATTGCGTCATACTTCTATTTAACAAAAATTATTTAGATACGCAACTACCCAAAACGGTGGTTGATAGTTGCGTTGCAGTTTTACCATAATTATTTACTTTTGACGGAGACGAAATTATTACTTTGGTTTTCTCTAAATATTTACCAAAGTTATACAAAAAACAAAAACTACATCTCCATCGCTTTTGTTCTACTCATGACTCTATCTTGTTATTAGCAGTTTTTTCAGAAAAGTGCAATTCTTTTTTTAATTAAAGAGTCACACACGACACTACCACATTATAGTTTGTTCAAAGTGAATTTAAAACAAGCAGTTTATGAGTGTAATCGTGTAGGTTTCTAAGGAGTTAAATTTTAATAAGTTTTTTGAAATATCTTGAAGAGACTATAGAGGCATAATTTAGAGTATTATAAAAACTGGTTTAGTGAGTAAGTTCTTTTCTTTCGCAATGGTTCGTTACCGGACCTAAGACACTACCCTTAGGTACTCCTTCTTTTATTTGAATAAGATACATACTGTTAACCTAAAGCGAATAAAAAATAAGTTTATAGATAAACCTTCAGCAAGGTTGGGTTTGATTATTTCACTTTTCAGTACTGTTAGTGCCTCAGTTATTATATCACGCATAAAAAACAAAGGTCAGACTTGAGACGAAATGGCTAGTTCGGGAAAATAAAGTAGCATTTTCTTCTACAAAACGTCCAATATCGTCTCGGCAAGAAATAAAAGTTTATGGAAAACAGTAAAAGACAATAACGAAGATAAAATAATATAAATGCTTTGAAATAGTAGTTGTAGGTAATAATGGCTGCTTGATAGCAAGAAGATTTCAAAAAATCATGTTCATTTCAAAACTGTCAACTTTATTTTATTTTATACAAGGTACGCATAAATAATGGAGTAGTGCTTTGGAAGGGAGCAACGGTTTTGAGTGTTTGTCTTTCGAGAATCAGGTATTACCTAAGGGGTGAAGTAGCGGGAGGAAACGCCCGGGTGTCACCACTGTGTGGACCGACCGGAGGACACGGTGGAGCATACGGTGCAGGTCTGCCCCGCTTGGGCAGAGGAACAGGGTGGTTTTTTACTCAGTAAAAGTCTGACAGTCCCTTCCGCCCCATCCAGGGCAGAAAGACTCATTTGATGATTTCTACCACCTTAAAAAGAAGGGGGTGAAGTAAGAAAATGAAAGACCAAAATTGTTGAGTTTTAAGTGAGATAATGAGTATGTTGGGAATATAGGTAAGAATCAGGACACAGGACCTGCAGAAAATAATGAAAAAAAAATTTTTTTTTGTAGGATATTAAAAATCTCTGGTAAGATCACGGATGAGAGTTCAATATTTTGATTTAGGCTATTAAATTTAATTCCCTAAAACCACAATTTAAATAACCATTATTTTGGTTCTGTATGTACATAACCCTGACTCTTCATTAGCATTGTCTACCACAAAAGCGTATTTCTTTTCCAAATTAAAGACTTCGCATACAAGACTACTACATTAACGTTTCTTCAAAGTGAGTGTGGAGGCTATTAATTCATGGGTATTTTTCAAAGGGGTAAAATTACAATAAGTGCCTACTCTACTTAAATAGGGGCCGTTGGGAGAGGATGTAGGTTAATTGCGAATTCCGTACTTTTTAAATGAGATGCAATTAGCGAAGGTGACTTTCGTCCATCCACAAAACGGAATCAGAGATCCGTTCTAATTAAGAAACTAGGTATGCTAAAGTTAATCTTAAAATTATGTATTATAAAGACTCTCAAAAATTCTTTTGTTGTATTTAAGCCACTTTCAAGCGATAAAGTAGAATAAAAGTTATTTAAACTGGTTTAATATGAAGATTGTGGTTTTTCATTTGAATAATTGCGTGCTTTGAAATAATTAAGTAGTTACTGGAATTTGTTTTTAATCCCTGTCGCAAAAACGACGGGTTGTTATGAGTTTGTCGTGTCTGTATGTGGCATCGTAGCTCCTGAACAGATGAACCGATTTTGATTTGTTCCTAGCTATGTTTGATGACGGCCGCCGTCGGGGGATATTTAAATTTTAAATTTATTAATATTAATTAAGTCACCAAGAAACAACAATAATTAGGAACTGGCAACAAATTTTACGACATTGATATTATTATTTTATTGAAACAAATTATCTAAAATAACTTTCATAAAATTGTTACAATAACGTCAACTTGATTTTGCGGGGAAACGACCGGTTGGAGTCAAACACAGACGTGATATATTACGTTTGATAGTACTTAGTAATAGCTAACAAATAGTAACAGGTTGCCAATATCTTCAGAGTATCTGCAAAGCAACCAATTTCCTTCATTTGATTTACGGCCTCGACGTAGGTAAAGCGTCGTCATAGCCCATTTTAGTATGATATTTTATCTTCGATAGATATTAATATTATTAAAATATAGGTAGACATTTATTTATTAATTTTTTACTTTAATTATAACAGTTACAGAACCAATTAAAATAATCAAAGACACAGATAAAAATAAATAAAAATAAAAAGATAAAAAGAAAACACAAATATACATTTAAAGACATAAATTCACCTCACAGTAGGTACTTCTGACATAGCAACAAAATCTTCGTCCATTCATCGTTTGTTGGATTAGTTATCTATAGTCGATATCAAGTACTATTAAGTAATACTATTGTTCTACTGCTGCAGGGCAAAGGCATCTTATCATTGGCGATTTCAAACTTGTCCAGGTTTCCTTACGACGTTTTCCTTTACCGATGTCAGTAATGTCCAAGATAAACTTAGAAAGTACTTTAAATGAGTTGAAAAAAGCACTAAATACATAAGTCTACAGTAAATATTATTTCACATAGACTTTTTATTTTTATGTAAATATTAGAGTTGTGACTGGCTGGTTTAACCAAGATCAACCTTATTTTAATAGTATGTAGTATACTATTCGAAAATAGAAGAAAAGGGATTTGACAGCCAGCCGCGGTAACAAGTATGAAGTTTTAAATAAAAGATTGTAAGGTGCATTGGGGTAATTACGACAACCGGGTAAATTCCGATTTTATTAATTATGCACCTTAGTGCATTGGTATAAAAAATTAATCGGAATATACCCGGTTGTCGTAATTACCCCAATGCACTATACCTAAATAAAACACGAAAAATGAATTGATATAGGTATACGTGTTTTATTAATAGTAGAAAATAACAGTAATGTCTAAGTACTACAGAACGTACACAGTTACCTATGTATTATTGTACTCGTATATCTAATAGCTACCTACGTACCAACATTGTTCTTGATTTTCATGTTCCCTCAGAATGTCTACGTAAGCGTCGCATCGCAATCAATCGCCTCGGGGCACCCGCCCAGCATGTCAATATTTATTCATAAATTGAATGCGGCGCTGTAGTTCTCCTTAGTTTTACCTCTCTGTTTACCTTCACTGGCATCTGAATATTTTTCTTCACATTTGGATACATAAAAAGATCTCGTTTTAAGACTCATTATACTAATGCTAATAGTTTTGACAGTAGTTAATCAGAGGGGAAAATGATTACCATTTATATTTGGAAAATATGGTTTGGTATAAAAAAGAAGTTAGATTATTGAATTTAAACTACATACATCACGCCTGTAATCTCCGAAGAGTTAGGCAGAAGTTTCCCCATTAGTACATCCACATTTCGCCAGTTATGTTTAAGTCCCATGTAACAGGGGGTGAGCTTATTGCCATCACCGAGCACAAATCCTGACTCCGAGACTGCTGCTGAGAAATTCCTAATGGAAAAACCCAATAACATTTTACCCGACATGGGAATCGAACCCAAGACCTCATGCTCAGTAGTCACGCTTTGTGACCATCTAGACCAACCAGGCAGACACAGCTGATATATTTTCAGAATCCACAACTATAACTAGCCTTGCGCATACGTTCAAAATGCTATTAAAAAAATATATTTTATTAAGCCTTTAGGCGTTGCCGGTCTATAGGGATATAGGGATATCCTTATTGTATCTGCGTTTTTTGTCTGTTTATTCGTTTTATGTAACATTCAATACGGTAAGTAAACTTTATGAATACAATATCACAGCTTTATGCAAATTGAATAAAAAATTTTTGTGTACACACGATAACTTAATTAACGTAAATGGCATACGGCTTTTAATAAAATGTTGCGTAAATGCATAACGAGTATGCTCAATTAAATAATCATTTAATTTTACTAAAATACGATAAGTGGTAGTGCGTGTCCTGATGGCCCAGTGGTAAAGGCGCCCGTCTCTCATGCATAAGGTTGCAAGTTCGAAATCAGGCAAGTATCAATGAGACTTTTTCAATTCTTATGTACTTTCTAAGTTTATGCGGTGCGCCCCGACCGTAGACGAATACGTTTTTATGTTCTGGAAGTTTCTCATTGATATTATTTGTTGTTAAAGTTATTGTTTACGTGTGTGTATAAACAGATAGCTTCATGAGGAAATCTCGACTTATCTGTACATATAAAATGCTTTGTTCTGAATGAATGACTGACTGACTGACGGATCAACGCACAACCTAAACCGTTGATCGTAGAGACTAAGGGAAACAGGGGTTCAAAGTTTGTATGGAGAAAAAAACTTTGACGCGGACGAAGTCACGGGCAGAGGCTGGTACTTTATATAAGTTTCGAAACGTTAATCCGCCTTGAGCAGGCAAGGTGATAAATGCTCGTGCCTTCTCTGTATGAGAAGAGGCCTTTGCCCTGCACTGGGACAAATACTAGGCTGGTATTATTATTTATTACGAATAATGGTTTTCGATAGCGTTATCATAATGTAATAAAGGAGTTAGCCATGTTTTGCTCTATGCATAGTAAAGGTGAAAACTGTTGTCCCGTTGGCAAAGTTGCGAAGTTTCAGTGTTGTTTTCACGTATGATAAACTTCGGCCTCAACAGGTAACTTTCAGCGTCGAACGAAAATTGTTGGTTGGAAACTAGTGATGCTCAGTTCGGCATAGTTGGAATACATTCAATTATGACTCTGCTTTAGTGGTGGAATAAAATGATAAGATTACTTTCCCATTGAAGTATTATGATTAGGGAGCGTTCGTATGGCACGGCGCGCTAGCATAATGTTTTCCATCACGACAATAAGCATGTTCTTCACCATAATTTTTAAAAAACAAATATTCTATAAGTTCAATAATAATTCACACTTCAATATAAATAATTTGCCAATAAACAAAGAACAGGATAATTCATGATATCATAAAAAAACTAACAAGTAATACCCCTACATTTAATCTCATACACCTCTATTTACTTCAACAAAACAAAATATTACCACATATTTCATGAGCCCATAAACATTACACCCAAAATGAAATCTCCTTACCTTGACTATACGTACGGAGACGTAGGTACTTTATTATTTCACCAAAAGCCATATACAACCGTAAAAGCCTCTTGTTTTTTGTAGAACTATAAGCCCAAATCCATTACCAGGATCCCGCGGAATATCCGCAAAACCTAGATAGGCATTTGTTTTTCTGTCGGGAAAAAGTATAGCGCCCAAAGGCAGACGTTTACAGGTAGCATCAACTGATTGTGTACGTATGTGTTATTTTTATTCAGAGGATAAAGCATGCCTCGAGGGGTTCGTTACGTGCGCACATCATCCAGCTCCCGATGGAAGCTGTTTACCTTTTGTTTCGCTTGAGATTGTAGACACAGTTGTAGGGCTACCTGGCGTGAAGCATTGCGTTTTACTCTTCATTGCGTATTGTTGGGTAAGTGGGGAAGCATTGTTAGGCTCTTCATATAAAATGCAAGGGATACAAAGCACTAATGACGTGTGAATTTTTTAAAGTTTTTTTTTTGTCACTTTTATTTTTGTGAATGAGTTTTGAGTCTTAAGATTGTTCATACGGGGTGTAAAAAGACATCTCACAAAACCGTTAAGGACGCATACTGCTCATCAAACATAGTGACTTTGCTGGGAAATGTGTCTTTTTTTTTGGAGGTAGGTAAAGGTGTAAGTCTTAATGCAAAACATTGTATTTCTTAGAAACCGCTGATGAATGTCTTCGATTGAAACTTAACTTGTTTAATGAATTGTTTACTATGTACTTTTTAAATTAAATCACACCTGAAACATCCATCGGCTACTTACGTTAAGCGTTTTTACACTCGTTATTGTTTTACTTTTTATTTAAATGTAAAAAAAATTCTGTCAGAACTTTCTATGAATAAATAAAACATGAGCCTTTCTAATGCTATAACCCCACAATTTATACCATAAGGAAAAATATCTTGAGCTATAAATATCCCCTTGAAACAACTGAACAGATCAGTAAGTAGGTACATAAGCCAGCTAAAATTTTAAATATGAATTCTCGTTTTCCGACCGAATTCGGAAAGAAGCCACGTAGAATGGATAATTTGAATTTTTAAACAGCAAGTGATTAATCCCGACCCGACGGGAATCTCTCTGTAATGTTTAAATTATACTTGAAAGCGGGGATGCGACTTGTGATTTTCCAAATTAATTGGGTAGGTAAACTATTTTTGCAATGGATTTATTTAATGGAAAAGACAAAAAGACTTTTGTTTTTACTATTTGGAAAAGGAATTGGAAGGTTCGGGTTTTGTTTTGTCAGTTGTTTGTCGTCTTTCGGTAAAGTCGGGTTTTACTCCGGGGTTTTTATCGGTAAATAGTTTGTAGTGGAATTAGTAAAAAGTTTAGTGACAGGATAACATCTTGTCGTTTACTACAGTCACATGGGAAATGACACGCTTGCTCTTTTGTAAACATTATTAGGTTATTATGTACAGTCGGTCGGCCGCAGCAAAGATAATCTTCAAAGGTGGGGCTTCGCAGATGGCACCGATCTTCAGTGCCTATGCGGCGTCTCTCCGCAGACCAGTGGCGGCTGTACCTTAAGTGCGCTCGTGCGCTGAACCACCAATTAAAAAATCAAAAATTACAAAATATTAAGTAAGTACTTCATCTTTATTTTTAAATTACCATTTTAATAGTTATTTTTAAACATACAAAAACGTATAAAAAACTAAATCTCCAATTATGGTGAAACAATTTGAGCGCTTTACTAAACTATTAAGACTTATTTTCCTTTGAAGACAAATTCTCGTGCGCTTCGGCGAGTGCACGAGGACTGCTAATATAACTTGTAGGAGATACGAGTTAATACGCCTGACGCGTGAAACAGAAGATAGTTCATAGAAATGTACCGAGTAATGAGTGGGTTCTCGAGCGCCGCACGTGCGAACCGAGGATTGCCGAGAGCACCCGATGTTTGACTAATCAGACTACCAGTATAGTTTCACTGTATGTGTGACGCGTTAAATTATTGTTTATTTTACCGTAATTGTTTTTAGTTTTTGTTTCGATTTTTTTCGAGAACTTTTATTCTATACTGTGTATGGTGTTAATTTAATACCCGATTTTAATAAAAAGGTGATTGAAAATTTCGCTTCAGAAAAATGTCGTCGCATTGATTTAATGTATAAAAAATAAACATATATTATGTCAATTTTTGTTTTGTTGCATTTTCTAATTTTAATATTTTAGTAAAGTGCACCACCAGTTCGATAACCCACCAGCCGCCACTGCCGCAGACCATGGCTCACTTAATATCTTGCACCGCGTGCCCAGTCACCTGTACACGTGAGGACCTAATGACTGCGTCAGCGGATGGTGTTATGGTGGCTGAATACTGGGCCAAACAAAAAATTTAACAAAATTAATATGTATATTTGCCATCGATACGCTAAGAAGAAGAAGATGTACAGTGTTACTGTAACATAACATAACATCACGCCTGTAATACCTGAAGGATTAGGCAGAGGTGTACCCATTAGTACACCCACATGTTTAAGTCCTATGTAATGTATAGTGTTACTGTATTGTCTACAAATAAGTAGAAGTGACGACTAGTTCGTTAGTTATTATCCAAAGAAGCCTTACTCTTTGTATGTACCTATATACCCTTTCCGTTACACGTTGTATACAATACTGAAAAGTTATTTAGTACGCCACTCACATTAGTCAGTCAAATGAAGTAGGTAAGCACAATGTTATTCAATGTTTGAACTCGAACTTGCAAATTCAGACTCACCAAAATTAAATTTTGTTGTGTGTGCACTAATGAAGTTTGACATTGTGTAATTAACAAAGTAATACGAATGCGACCGCCATGTTTTGATATCATTAGCGTCAAATTAGTTATTATTATTGTTTGTTTTCTTATTTTGGTAAATTGGTTAGTTAATATTATAATAAAAGACTATAATGGCTGATTTTTCAATAGTCAGATAACTTTTATTCAAAAATAAATATTGCACAACGACAGTTTGACATATTATATTATATTGTCGATCATTCAGTGAGCCACAAAAATCTGTTTTATGTGTAACTTTATTATTATTATGTAGGTACTCAGGTTTAAGACCACAATAAAATAAACAAAAACAGTTTTTTTTTTTCAACAAAAAAATAACCATATTTTTTCCGTCTAGACTCATTTGCATTGCAGACGTTACCAACATTTTCCTGCCACTTCCAAAACGTTTATACACTATCAAAGACAACATGCTACGCTATTTACAAGCTACATTACACGTCAGCTTTTATGATTTCTTAAGACCTTATACTCCTGTTTATTCCGGGAAGGTGTTTAAGTTTTCTTGCACAAAGTTTCCGGGGCACGCACGCTCGGTAATGACCAAGCTCATTAAGACTAACTGGAGAGCCCTTGTCTAGCCTCCACACTGTATACATGGCTACTGTTTAAACGAAGGCAAAATGAGTTTTTGTTGCTAAGTGCTGGTGTGCTTTGGAGATAAAAATCGCACGGAAAATGGTTTCTAAAACCTTGGATAATTTTTTTTTAAATGTATCTCATACACTGTTAGAACTTTACTGACGAAATATAGCTTTTTTGCTATTTGTTTTAATCACAATTTTTAAAACGTTTTGAAATCAGTTGTTTTTAACATCGTTTTTAAAACTTTGCTTACTTTGACGTAAAAATAGGTATCTGTTTATTAAAACATTGTAGCTTTTCTGATATCTGTTCACGTGGCAAGTGACAGCTCTATTATCTGATTTCTACAAAAACTGTTTAGGGTCAGTTCACACCGAGACGCGACGCAACGCGACGCAACGTGAAGATACTTGAAGAGGCCAGTGACTTCGCGCTGCGCCGCTCGCCGCCGCGAGACGCATCGCAACGTCGCCGCTCTTGCACGTCATTCTGTGCGCGCGTACCGGCGATTCACCACTGCGTCGCGATGCGTCTCGCGGCGCCGCGCGGCGCAGCGCGGCGTAGAGCGACGCATCGCGACGTAGTGCTGCGTGGTGTAACGTATTTTAAATTCTTACAATGAAATGTGTATCTTTTCGTGTAGAAAATAAAGTTATATTTTGAGTCGCTCTTTTAAAGTGTGCACGCAGCGTCGCGTCGCGTCGCGTCTCGGTGTGAACTGACCCTAAGTTTATTTTTAACTTTATTTTTCTTTACTTTCTGTAAAAAAAAGACAAGTTACATAAACATAACATCACGCCTATAATCCCCGAAGGGTAAGCAGAAGTGTACCCATTAGTATACCCACATTTCGCCAGTTATGTTTAAGACCCACATAATAGGGGTCGAGCCTATTGTCATCATCAGGGCACAAATCCAGACTCCGAGGCTGCTACAGAGAAATTCCTGATGGAAAAACCAAATCACAATTTACCTGACCTGGGAATCGAACCCAAGATCTCATGCTCAGCAGTCGCTACCACTAGACCAACTAGGCAGTTCAAAAACAAGTCGTATAACACTGAATTCTAATTGTTTTTCTCCAACAATATGTGTAAGAAGTCGTGTAATGAGTCGAGCCATTACCGTTGCTCCCGAGTGACGACATGAACGTTCTGTGATAACTATGTAAATAGACAAAACTTTACACATTCACATTGTTTCCAGTCTATTGTACAACTCCTTTTGCATGACGACGTCTTGTAAACATTGCTTATTGTGCATCGGTATTTATAAAAGAGTTTAGCGTGAGCATCGTGCTGTTTAACGTTCTGTTTTTGTTTTATTTCGGTTGAACTTAACTAACGTGATGTGGATTAAATTATATAATAATGTCTAGGGTTCATAACAAAGTATAGACAGGAAAGGTTAACGATTTAAACCGCTACGAGACAACTAGATATTTATGTTCACTTCTTGCAAAAAAATCAAAACTTTGACATCTTTTTTGGAATTTTTCACACTAATTAACAATAAGAATGGAAATAATATATTTTTCCATTCAAAAATTAAAATATTTTGTCGCCTATGAAGCTTATATTCAAATTCATTAAACCCATAACTAGGTAACGTTTTATTTGTCAAAAATCATTAAAATCCTCGACTAAATTAAAACTGAAAAATATTTTATACGGCCGATAAAAATTTAATGGTTAGCAGTTTCAGCGCAGTCAAAGTGAAATGAAACTAATAAACTGAATTAAATCGAATAAAATAATAATTTATTCATGAAAGTCTGCCGCTCATTGGCATTGCCGTAACGATCACTGCATTCACCGAAGGTTTTTAACTTCTGGTTTATATTAAGATATGATTACTTATGACTTTTCCGAGATTGAATTACTTAAACTTATTCTGAAATTGCTAAAATAAGATAGTATTTATTGTGCATTTATTTATTTTAATGCAACACGAATATCAACTTAACGTAAGTCAATTCAAAAGTGCCTGTTTAAGGTTTAATTAAAATAAATGCTCCGAAAATAGCAAAACTACTACAAGGTATTTAGAAAAAAATAAGTTAGAACTTAACAAACTACTTACAATCTTTTGATAATACCTAATCATGTGCAGTTTGAACAAAGGCAGATTTTGTTGACACAAAATATCAATAAGACTTGCGGCTCGTGACATAGGGTAGGGTATGTGTGAGTATAAAATGCTAACATAACATCACGCCTGTTATCCCCGAAGGGTTAGGCAGAGGTGTACTCATATAATATAAAAGTACCTAAGTATAAAATGATCCATATAATAACTTACTTGTCTGTTGGTAGTTTTCGGATCCAGAGTTAATCACGATATTTTTCCACCGTTAGTCAGGTATCTTAGATTAGAAAGAACCTTGAGAAGAGATAAATTAGACTTACCAAGTTTCGGATCCGAAACCGTTACCTATATTCTAAAAACTTAGTGATTAAGAAGCCCGCCATAAATCTTGAATCCACCTTATCCGAAAGTAGGTACTACCTACTAAAACTAGGCTTATTTATGGCAATAACAAAACGCAATTTAGAAACGTTACGCAATATGCCACTTTAATTTTAGGTAGGTACGTATATATTACGTATTATTATAAGCAATCACGTGCCATAACCCACGTGATTCTCATTGTAACCATGTTAGTAAATTTTAATTGACGACAATTTGAAGTTTCGTCGTGCTAATGAGTTTAGCGCAGGTGGCGCCACCTATTAGCGATACGTGAAAGCTTATTCGTTAATCGTTTACGAATTATGGTTTCTTGGTACTGGTAGCGAAACAGATGAGTATGCAGACAGTGTGTTTACAAACTATTATATATGTTTACTCATGTTGCTGCGTGGTCAAAATCATCATCATCATCATATCAGCCGAATGACGTCTAGTACTGGACAAAGGCCTCCCCTAAAGATTGCTACAATGCCAGTCCTACGCTGCCTGCATCCAGCGGTTTCCCACAGGTAGTGGCCACCATGTCCTGAAAGGCGTGGGATGGAAAAGCCCCGAACGAGGTGAATCAATGACCTGGTAAAGGTGGTCAAAATAAAACAACTTTTTGGACAGTAAAACAGTAAGGTATACAGATCTTAATGCTCGTGCCTTCTCTCGTATGAAAAGAGGCCTTTGCCCTGCAGTAGGACAATGATAGGCTCAAATTATTGGAACGAAGTTCCATATCGCGCGTTGCGAAAGGGGGCTAGACGAAAAAAATTAAGACCAAAAGTTGTAACGACACTTTTTGCTATATTTGTAAGCCGTTCGGCGTGCGCGTGTTACTCTGTCTGTCTCTCTCTCTCTCTCTCTCGTCCCATCCAAGTTTTTATTACTATTAAACAGAAAATAAAACTATACAACAACCATCTTTATTACCACGTAATAATAATTTACATAGTGCAATTTTCTTCGTGTTTGCATAGTAAATTCAAAATGTGGACTGTACTCATTGGGTATCAAAGTGTTCTGTGACAAAACTGAAACTAAACTTTGTTCATGTTGAAAACGTGGAGATGTGACGTCATTTAGGCGCAGTCCTAACAAAAAACGGTCGCCTTCATAGGAATTCTGTTTGACGAAAATGAGCGCGTTGTTGATCCCGATGATCGTGTATTCGCGTAAGAGTCCCCGCAGACTGCAAACTTTCAACCGGCCGATAGATTGGTCAGATTGGGCTGCTAGTGCGCACACCGAGTCAACTAAACAGTTTGGTTGGTGAAGAGTGAACAGACTAGCCCATACTAATTGAACAGTCAGCCGATAGTTGGTAAACTTTTTTATCGACCGATACTGAATCTCTGTAATGTGCGCATATGCATACCTCTTCATACTGATTAGGAAGCCGACCAAACTATCGGCCGATAAAAAGTCTGCAGTCTGCGGGGGCTTTAACGATTGAAAGCAGAATTTTAAACTTAGAATGGACAAAATCATTGATCAAAATTATTACTTAAAATAATTATGTTTACCACTAATTAATTTAAAATACAATGTAATATTTAAATAATGTCTATAGAAAATTATAATATTGCAATTTAAATTCTAGCTTACATAATTAAAGTTAAGAAATAAATAAAATGTCCGAAGTCTTCCGTTTCCGAGATGAAGTTGTGAGTTTTATAATAATGTGCTTTTCCTCCCCTTTCTATTCTTCTTGAACGTTTCTAATTAGCGTAAAAAAAGAGTAAGCTGTCTTCATAATCTGTAACAGGGAAGTAAAATATTATGAAATGCTTGTACTTTAATTGCAATATATAAATGTTTACTATAATAATATTACATGGTTTAGTAAGTATGAGTAACACTTATTATATTCCTTCCTTTTAGAGAAAATTAATTTCAATCATATTTTTCTGTAAAGCAAAGAACGTACCCTTGTTTGCGATATCTTTTTATTTATTTATTTAAACTTTATGCAATAAAAGTACAAAGGCAGACTTTATATCATAGGTATTCTCTAAGGCGCTCCACCCACTGAAGATGCGTCCCGCCGCGGTGAGCAGAGCGACAGATAACGCGCGCGGCGACGGAGGCGCAGATCTGCCTTTCTTAGCGGTGAAATCTGCTCCCCCGCGCGGTGAAGCAGATTACGACGGCCTCGCGCTAAATAAATTTGTCTACGTCGAAATCCATCGTGCAAACGTCTTTGCAGTATAAAATCACGCCCGGGGCTGCGGAGCCGGTGTGTCATATCCCGCGGCACGCCCCGCGCTCCCGCGCAGATTGGCAGAATCTGCGCGCGGTGCGCCTTCCCGCTCGTTTCCGCGTCGGCAGTGTGTTGTGCTAGGCGTGATTTCTATATAAATTGAGATACTTGCATACAACGGTAAAATCTGCCATCCCGCGCTACGCGACGGGGCGCGGGGCAGTGGGTGGAGCGCCTAACAGCAACCAAAGGTGGTGAAGAGATAACATGGTAGGTGCAAGTTATTGTACGAGCGTAAAACAACAAAATTAGAGATTTAATTCATTCATTCATTTTTTTATTTAATTTAATGTTTATCTATACTAATATTATAAAGCTGCAGTGTTTGTTTGAACGCGCTAATCTCTGGAACTACTGGTCCGATTTGAAAAATTCTTTCAGTGTTAGATAGATTAGTTATCGAGGAAGGCTATAGGCTATATACCATCACGCTACGACCTACGGGAGTGGAGCAGTAACCAAAGACGCGGGTGTAACCGCGGTGGACAGCTAGTTTATCATAAAAATGTCAATAACTCGATCAAATATTACTTTATTAGGTAAACCTAAAATCAGTCTAAACTTTATAAAATAAACTTACTGAAGTGAACGTCATGAGAGATAGAGGAAACATTTTGAGGCCTGACACCACGATTGGCATTGTGGCTCGTTGTCTGAACAGCTTCAAAGTTCTTTTAAATGATTCAGACCTCGGTATCCATTCACTACTGTAAGCCGCAGTCACTAATTCTTGACTCTAGAATGTAATACATTATTTCAATGTTGATGACCATCATACCTTGATATCTACTTCAAAAAAATTCGGCCAAGTAATAACAGCCGCACAGGTCGATCCGTCAAGTTAAGCTACGCTTGCCGGGGTTGGTTCGTGGATACCATCTTTACACACCGAGACTCCTCCGTGCCTTGGAAAGCACCTACTTGGGAAAAGGCACGGCAGATTTATTGATTGATTGATTGACTTAATACGGAGACTCTCTTTAATTTTGATATTAATTATTTTATTTGTTGTTATAGCGGACATAGTAATACACACTCTGTGTAAATTTCAGGTATCTTCATATTACTGTTAATAAGGTGCAGTCCTGTGGCGGACGAACGGACGGACAGACAGTGGACTCATAGCAATAGAGTTACGTTTTTCACTCTTTGGGTAGGTACGGAATCCTAAAATGTTTGAAGTAAAAAGGTGAAAACGAAGCGATTTGTTACGTACTTCATAAGTCAGCCGAGTTCCCAAAAATCCAGGTGCAAAAATTTGTAGTGTCATCGTGAAAAGGTACATTACTAAAAAAACTCGTATCTCGGTCGAAGATGGCTGAAAGTGAACAGAACATTTAGAAAAAAAGCGTTATTACTCAACGAAAAAAAAAAGATAAATATTTCATGTCAAAATTAGGTCGTTACGAGACCTGTTCAAAACACAGAAATAATGATTGATTAATTAATAAAAAAAACAAGTCTAAATTCTTACCAAAAGAAGTCCACACATCACCACACAAATTATAATGGATGCCACGCTGAATTGAAAGAATAACGTTGCACTTAACATCTCCTGAATAGTATCACAATATCTAAAACAAATAAACCAATTTACCGACCGAATATCACGGCGTCAGCAGTCAATCACGGCTGGTCGTGCTTTCTCAGGCACGGGGATGTCACAACACCAACTCCAAACTCCGGGCTGCTTCTAAGAAATTCGTACCTAATGGAAAATCTCAATAACACTTATTGCCCGACCTGAGAATCGGACCCAGAAAGGAGACTATAGGCTCAGCAGTCGCGTGCTGCCAGTATAGGTACTTATTTAACCAATTTCTCAATAAATATCTCCCTCTCCCTTAGAAACTTGTGCCATTTAAGATTTGTGATTTAAACCTTAAAGTTAAATAAAATTAAATATACATTTATGTAATAATATCTTTAATTTATATCCCATATTGCCCATAAATATATAATAATAAACCTAATTAAAATGACATACAATTCACGTTTAAAATTGGTCGTCAAAAAGTCGAATGGCTAGCTTCTCATAGAAATTCAGGAACGTTAGCTATCTAGGGTTAAAAATGTTGAAAACTCACAATCTTAGAAACAAAACACTTACGTCAATATCACTTCATAATGTCGTAGCAATTTGTTGAGCCTCGTTATTTGCATCTTGTCCTTAATTTCTTCCGGCAGTTTACATTCTTCTTCCGATAATTTTAATCCCTCCAAGTTATTGTTAAGTAACCTCAACTGAGCGATAGCGATTACCAGTAACCCAGCGGTCAACGAATCAATGTTTACGTTATACATCATATGCCCGTACATTCCAACGGCTTGGTATATAAACCAGGAAAAGAAATGGGACTCTCGAAGTTTATCGGTCAAGAAGTAATATTTGCATATTGGCAATTCAGACTTGGTGCCTCGTATTAAATCCGAAAAGATTGGAGCGATTACTGAACACGAAAAAGCCGCGTGTGACATAATACCGTACATCTTCCAACCCCATCTGTAACCCTTATTAGTTTTGTAAAGGATTCCATCTTTATTGTAATAATCCCCTACAAATTCATCACAATCGATTAATTTAAGTGCTTCAATTAGTTTATCACTCATAAAAAGGATCGTCAAAATTTTCGAAGCAACTGTTATTTCAGTGAAATAAAATATCACTTCGCGGATTAATAATTCGATTTTCGGGGGCGTATAGAGTAGGTTCAGAGTGAGAAGTAAATTGTAACTTGCAAAAGTAACAAAGAGGTAAATGTAAGAGTAGTATCTGTAATATTTCCATGGCGTATTTCCTGACCAAATGCCGAAAATTTTTAAGAACATTAAGTTCGTATTGAACATTTTCGATTGATCTGACGGCATGTTTCTGTCTGTTCTGATAATAAGCAAATAAGTTTGAAATTTTACACAGGTAACGTCCTTTTATATTGCTACAAGCGTTAATTTTCTTTCTACTGAAAAATATATAAGGCATGCAAAGACGTATCATTATGTATTTTACCCCTATTACGCCTTTCTTATAATACAATTCTTTTCTATCAAATATGGAGTAATTACACACCTATCCTCGACAGCAAATGTAGGTACGTGACATCACTTATATTATTCCGCAGTAAAGGGTTGTGCACAAACCATTTTTTTATTTGTATTTTTTGTTTAATAGGCAAACGTACCAAATGATATTTTTATTTTATTTTTATTTATTACATTTATTCTTCTTGTAATTAAATAGTGTGCTTTCACATTGGGTATGTAGTAAAAAAGTAGTACTTTTTTTCTTATCATGTTGTGGCTTAAAATGTCAGTTAATATTTTACTCCGCGTTATTGTCAGTAAGGAAGCTTGAAATTAATATTTCAATCAAGTATACTTCAGTGAATTCCGCACCAATGAAACCATCCAGCTAATAAAGATCCTTTTAACTGTACCTAATTGTTCGTGAGTGTTGAAGAAGAGGGGGTCAAAGTAAACTAGGAGTCCTTATTCCAGTATTATACCCAGGATTCTGGGAGAGGAGTAGATTAAAACAATGGACGTGTTTGCAATTTGGAAAGCGGTGCAACCCTTCGGGTGCGTTTTAATTGCAGGGGTTGTTCAGCGGGGGAGTGCCGCTGGCACGAAAATCTTCAGCGTTTAATTCTTGGAAGCCTCGGATACCGCACACGGCTCATTCAATGCATACTGATATTATAACTCTTGATAGGGTACCCCTTCCGCTTGATGGGTATCAATTTCACTGGAAGCGACGTTCTTCATTTTAATCGTTTTTTATGGGACGATTGCTGTCTGTTCTGTCCAACGCCTATATCACTTCTTGTATTACCCATTGGTCTCTTATAGGTACTCTAGGTATAGATTTTTTATAATGAATCACACGGTTTTAAGGTCTGCTATTATGAAAATGGATACGAGTATTTATATCGATGTTAGTTACCTATTGTTTATTGTTCCTGTTCGTTCCCGTAATTTATTTTTATACAAGCAATGGCCCAATGGTAAAGGCTCTCATGCTTTTTA
Source organism: Hoplodrina blanda (assembly GCA_949316365.1). Lineage (NCBI taxonomy): Eukaryota > Metazoa > Arthropoda > Insecta > Lepidoptera > Noctuidae > Hoplodrina > Hoplodrina blanda. The sequence continues at coordinate 12,138,767 of OX438579.1, read as the reverse complement.
ATCCATATGTAATTTCTAAGTTATCTTGAACGTCACTGACATCAGTTACGGAACAGGTTTTCTCACAACGTTCCTTCTTTGTTTTCCTTTGCCTTCCTGATATCGGGGGGCACGGGAGTGCCCCCGCCAATTAATATGTCTGGATTTATTTATAGGAAGGCTAATTAATATCAGTCATGAAATCGCCAATCCCTGGGCAAGTGTGGTGATCAATGCTCGTGCCTTCTCTGTATGAAAAAAGACCTTTGCCCTGCAGTAAGGCAATAATAGTCTAATATTATTATTAATATAAGCACAATAATCAAGTCCTTTAGGAAACTAGTTCACATTCAATAAATGGTTACAGCAAAATAATTAACCAGCGTTACCGCTAACAAGTCACAATGTGAAATTAAACTTGTGTAATTCGCTTTTAATATAAACGCACATTTGTAAACAATTTAATAAAATTTAAGCACATAATGCTGATTTCGATTTAATTTTACTTTACTTTTGCTCAAAATTCCTTTCTGCAATAACAATAAAAGGGAACATCGCGGTTTACGTACAAATATATACTCAAAGGCATCTTTAACCACGGCCTTCCGCTAATTACAAGACGGTAAATTTGCCTCTCAAAAATTAGTTTTCCTTGAGCAAATCAAGCTTTTTAATTTTCAATGAATAAATGAAGCGTCCAAAGTCGTTGATGAAGAAATTATTTGATAATTACTTAACAACCATTTACCAAATGAGAATTGCAGCAGAAAAGAAGTTGTGTCTTTTTACACCCCATATGAGGGTGTAAAATAGACACAGCACACAAAATTAACTATGCATACTGCCCATCGAACTAAGTAGGTAGCACTGAGCAATAATTATTGCAGGAAAAAGACTTTTTTTTTGGTGTAAAAATCTGTTTTTGATAGCGCACAAAGATTTCTGTGTGTTACATAAAGTCAAAGTCAAAACATTTATTTCAATTAGACCATTTACAGGCGATTTACGGTCAGTTAGTCTGAAAATTGAAGCTAATTGCACGTTCCAAAACGGAGGTAGGCCTCTATGGCCCTGCCGGGGTTGTGGGACGTCTTAACAGGATACCGTGGCCCTGGAACGTAAAGGGCAACAGAAGGAACAGGGTGGTTTTTTAGTCAGTAAAAGTCTGACAGTCCCTTCCGCCCCACCCAGGGCGGAAGGAGTCATTTGATGATTTTTACCACCTAAAAAAAAAAAAACAAAAAAAAAGGCCTCTATGGCGAAAAAACGAGCCAGAAACTCCACGGCACTCTTTTCAATTAGGTTTTACGCAAAACATTGTGCATGCAGTAATAGTAGGTAGGATAGAGGTCGAATGGGTGTTTAAAGTTTAGTTATAAGTTGTCTGACTTGTTTTTGTAAATATACGTAAGAAAAAGCTAGAATTTAGACCTTCAATCTCTCTGTTACCAGAGCGTTTCCAGGCATGGCTGAGAACAAAAAAACATTTCGCAACGATGCACAGAATATATAGGTAATTTTCGACTTCATTAGGTGTCTTTAGACCCATTATTATTGTCGTTTTATTTCCTTATCATGGCACCTATTCATTTAAGGTTTTATGTAACAGAAAACGATCACGTCTGAACATAAACAGTCAATTTGTTAACCTTCATCTCTTAATTATCGAAAAAAGTAATTACACGCTTCGACCTGTGGTCGGCTCATTAATCATTTATTTACTAGTCGACACGCTACTGAAGGTAAAACTTTCCACTTCAACCAAACTTTAGGACAAACTCGACTCGTCTGAACATTTACTAGATCAATACAATTAGGAAGATAAATAACAAGCTTTTTCGGTGTATACCTTAACTAGACTGCTAGGAACAGAAAGTTTCTGTAAAAGACACTATTGTTACTAAGTACTTTATAGAAGTAGGATTTTGTTTGTGTAACTAATGCCTGATATTCGAGCTCTTTTTGTATTGTTATCTAGCATGATATCGTTACACGTATATAATTTGAATACTGATGTATCAATTTGCTAATATTAGAATACAGAAAATAACAGGTCAGGTCGGGTCAGGTGTATTCGTAAACGGCGTGCTTGTATGACGAGATTTATGAACGTGGACGAGGTAAAAGCAATAAGTAAGGATCGAAGCAGGTGGTGTTCTGTGGTTTCTGCCTACCCCCATTTGAAAAAGGCGTGAGTTTATGTATGTACTTATGAAATGACTCACATTGTAGAGTATATTCTCGTTCATATTTTCAACGTGCAAAGAACTTCATAACACCACGCCACAGCAAAAATAAAACAAATGCACATCGCCTTTTATTTCGTTACGCAAAAAAAAGAACATCTGCAGCATTCCGTTTCAATTTCTCAGATATAATACTTGGCGAATGTTTATTATGAGATGTATCAGAATTCAACGACCAAACATTCACACGGAAAAGTTCGCGGGAAATAGGGATGAAAGACGAAGCGCGAGCGGCGCATACACACCTTAATGATGGCTGCGGGCGTCGCGTCGGCTCATTGTACCGAACCCGCTCGTCCAAGCCGGAAAATTATAGTAACTAAACTTGCTAGAATTTCGCGCGTCGGTTGGCATCGAGCAATTTAGTTTTTCACACGCTGCAAACTTTGAGCCGACGGAATTTTTTTGCATGGCAACAGGGAAAATTGTAAATTATTTTTAACGATTCCCCCACTCTCAAGTGAACTCATACTGTTACACTTGACGTTACATAGCTTGTTATAAACTAAAATCCCGCAGTGCGCCTCGGAAATATTCCACTTATTGTGTAGTGAGCAAAATTCTGGCTGGAACGGTGACAGTAATAACAGGTTAACGTGATTAAATATTGCTACTAGTACTTTAATATTTTTAGTTATTTATGGCGGAAAATAGGACACAGAAAAACTATTTTCAGTAGACGTAATTTTGTTTGTTTATCATCAATTTAAATCTGTCAACGACGAGCTCTAAAACAATGAAAATAAAAAACAAGACTAAAATGGAACAGTAAATAATACGTAGCCACACACATCATGTCATACTTGCGCCAATTTAAACTTGCACAAGGATGCACAATAGCGCCGTGCTGACTGCTACGGTAGTAGGTGTTATTAAATAGAAACAATTGTGGACTCTATCAGACACAGCAATATTTTATCTAAGTAGCAGAGAGAACTTGTGCAAGTTTACGACTTGTACAAGTTCATAACGTATGTGGCTACCATTAGAGACATATAAGTACATATAGACGGTTAAAGTAATACATCAAAGTAGGTGTAGCTAAGCTTTGCCTACTCTTTTCTTTAAAAAAATATCTCCACACTGCCTAGCGTACATACAAACACAAAAGCGGGACTACGTTATTTCACAGCAATTTTTCTCTGCCTGGCGCCGGCTTCCTCTTTTTTAATTAAGTGAAACTAAGAGGCCCTTTTGTTTCCTTGGCCTGCCCACCCACTAATTGCCCGCCAGTCAGTCACTTGTCATCAACAACGCTTTATTTGCCCACTTGAGTTTATAAAACGAAATCTAAGCAAAAACAAAATAACAAAACATTATTTGCGTTTAATTAATTTGATTACGTGAAAGAGACGCCAGTTTAATTATTAAGTGGGTTTGTTGACTTGTTTTGTCTGGATTATGAAGATTGTAACACGTAATAATAATATTATATTATGTTTATATGATACCTACTGGCTGATAAGTTTTTATTAATGAAAATATTAAGGGTTCTAATTACTGTTTTTATCGAGAAAACCTAAAGTCCGTTCCAGTTAAAATAACACCATTTAAATTTTGCTTCTGCCCGCGACTTCGACAGCATCAAAATTTATTATCCCACTAGAATCGTATTCTTTTCCGGAAAAGATGGCCTATGTTCTATTCCAGACTATAATCTATACCTATCTGTGACAAATTTCATTCAGATTAATTCAGCTGTTCAGATGTGATTTCTGAACTTTTGCATTTATAAGTAAGTAAGATTTAAAAAAAAGACGAAGACGCTATTACAACTTGATACTCTCACAGCTCACCTACAACAAGATCATAAAGGTACACAAAATAAGTATTATTGAATGAAACTTTTTACTAATTATATTTTTAGTAGGTACAATAAAATAAAAAGATGAGCAGGAAAACATCTTCATAATCCAAAAACAACAACAAAAATTTCACATCGACTTTCTAAAATACTCAACCGCATCTCTAAAATTGAAAAACTTTAAAAACGGAACGTACGAGACGATTATACAGGAAAGTAAATTATCTGGAAATCGTCTATGTGTGCCCTGTTTAGTATGCATTAATCACAAGCTCTCGGCCACCAGCGTGATTGAAACTAAATCCCTTCGGATGCCGGTTACTGTCGACTGATTACTGCCCGCCACTACAGCGAGGATTAGGATATTTAAATTGGAACAACCGATATACGAGGATATTCCTTTTAAAAGTAAGTATATATCTATGTACAGTCTACAAAAGAACTTGTTATGCAAGGTCGTCAGATATAACACTGAGAGTGTTAGGTATATCTGACGACCTTGCATAACAAGCTCTATTATATAAATACATACATTACTTTTACATACATACATAAAACATACATACATACATTATGGATTATTTATTTATTTATTAAAATAAATGAATATGAATATGATATAATTAAAGTTTTCTTAGAAACCGATGAATGTTTTCAAATGTATTTTAATTTAAAAAGTACTCGTAGATAATAAACAGTTCATTTATCAAGTTAAGTTTTAATCAAAGATATCCATCGGTTTCTAAGAAAACTTCAACTATATGATGACCCTGGATACTCTCTATATCTCTTTTGTTAACTGTACCTACTTAGGTCACACACACATCAGTAGCGTCTTTGTTCAATTGAATCTTTGTACGACGTGATTGGTCCATCATGGCGGCGTGAATATTTTATGTGGATTGAGTTCGCTGTTAATTAAAAGGCGTGGGCTAAAGTGCCTTCTACAACAATGGGGTCATCTGAAGACTGAGAGTATTTCTCATTACCATGTTTTTATTTGTTTTTATTTTTACTCTATCAGTAAAGAACAGACCACATTGCATTTGGCTATGAAAGGAGCACTATTTTATGTTTTACTAGTTTATTCCCGCGACTTCGTCTGCGTGAATGCGTGATTAGGTATACCTATGTGGTGTTTTATTTAGGCGCGGATCCTTAAATCTTTTTTCTTAAATAAATGAAACCTAAGTTATTTCTTATAACATCAGTTATAAATGGCTGGACCGATTTTGACGACTGAATAGAAAAAACCCGTGAAAATCGGTCCAGCCGTATATGAAATTAGCCGAGACAAATTGACAGACAGATAAAACAATTTTAATATTTTTTTTTGTATACCTAAATTCCGTGTGAACACTGTTTAAATTAAAAAGCTGTTATTTTGACATTAGAAACAAACACTTGCATGTATGTAGGTATATATTGAGTAAAGATTATAAAACAACTGGAACCACGTTATTGCCTATTTAATATTTACTGGCGTCCATAACATGCATCTTAGTAATAGATAAATTAGATACAATATCCCCCGTTTAATTCCGCAATGAGAAAGAATTATATATGGAATTGCAGTTGTAATATTTCATACATCGAGCGCGTCGAACATAAAATATTTGTTGCAATTTTCCAACTGCAAACAATAAACAATCCGCTTCTGCACAATAAGAGTAATTACGACTACACCTGAACGGTGCAGGGTAATAAATCCATTTACCGCTGAAGGGGCTGCTGATTCCTCCGACAAAAACCGAAGCGGCAATGGTCGTGAACCAATTTAAACTTCTCACTCGCATGTTGCTGTCCGTAACCTCATTAACAGGAAATTAGTTTGACTACACAATTTGTGAATTTGGTTATGGTTGGAGGAAATTTTTCTTTACAATGGCAACCGGATTGAGTTGCAATTGCTATAACTGTGAAGTGGATTTAATAGCTTTTCTGCTTTGCCAATTTTAACTTTTATTATGGTTTCAACTAGTTTTGTATTCTTCAATTATAATGGGATCATAATACAGTATACCTAAGTAAAATTATCGCAGTTATTTTCTTATTATGCACTAGTTATAAGAACGAGACTTTGTTCGCGTGAATAGTTAACAAGGTTTTGCAAGTTACTCTTTACAATATCGGCTATCTGCCTGTAAAAGTTTAGTCAAAATTGGTCCAGATGTTTCCGAAATTAGCCGAAATAAACAGACAGACAGACAAAAATATTTAAATCGTTTTTTTCGTTTCTGTGCCTTGTAAACATTTATATTTTAAAACACTGTTATTTTGACATTATAAACAGACCCTTCAATTTTATTTATTTGTACAAATAAGTAAAAGGATTTCCAATCCATACAAAAAAGACAACCACAAAACACAAATATGTAAATCTTACAAAAGCACACCTCGGAGTTCTATTAATCCTGTAAGGGACGTAAAATAGCTGTAAATACATACCTATATAAAAGTAAACAATCCATCGGAGGCACACGCCTACGACCACTCAGCCTACGTAATCAGTGTCCGGCATCCTAACATATTAAACTTTTTTCTACTCACCGCTTTACTGAAAGAGAAAACGAAGAGTTCTTTTTGTGCCTCTGAAAAAGTGGTGTAATTTATTTTCCCTTGGTGCAATATTTAGTGCTGTCCATTACTACAGTTCGCGACCGAACATTATTCACGGACATCCATCTTTTTTTTTCTCGGCCGCACGCGCGTGCGGTCCTCCATATTAACTTTTTCATTCATATTCTTCACAATCTTTCCGATATTACAAGTGGTTTTGCTGCTAAGAAATATTAATTGCGTAAGCTCGTTTTCGTATTAGTTTTCTTCGGTTCTGGAATGTGTAACAATGATAAATCCTCGAAGGAAATAGATGTTAATTTTGGTAGTATTTTAAATTCGATACCATGTCTGACGTACCTATGTGAATTGTTCAATTCTTATGTACTGTCTAAGTTTATCTTGGACATCACTGTAGGAACATCTAGTAGACATCATCGGTGAAAGAAAACATCGTGAGGAAACCTAGACTTCTAATTACTATAGGTAAGTCTGCAAATGCCAACCCGCCTTGACTGCCTTGAGCAAGCGTGGAGATCAATGCTCGAGCTTTCTCTGCTTGAGAAGCAAGGGACAGTAATAGGCTGATCTTATTATTTTTACCAAGTCTGAATGATCCCAAATATCACGCCTGTAATCCCCAAAGGTTTAGGCAGAGGTGTACCCACATTTTTTCTTTTTTTTATCTCAACGAGCAGTTTGGAAAATGCTGCAATTTTCCGTCCAGACATTTTCTCTGCATTTCCTCTTCTCACAAACAAACGTTGTTGTCAAATAGCCAAAGGCTTGCATTATGTTTACATTACAATATGGCCGCGTAGAGTCGTCGCGGGACCGCGGCGTGGCGGCAGCGGCGTGGGGCGGATGTCCGCCGGCGTCGCATCGCTAATGCGTCGCGCACTTAGCTCAATCACTACCTAATGCACTCCTAAACGTGCCGTATGACAAGATAAGTGAACTACCGTCTTATGAGTGTCGCAAATATTTTGATGGTAGTTTAATATTTTGTAAAGTATTCGAAGTACTTGCTCGCCAGCCGACTGTCAGCTGACACAGTTGGGTGACTACTTGTGGGAAACTGAACCTATTTCTAAAGGGGCTGCAATTGGCTGAAGACAATCACGTAGTTTAGGTACTTACCTTGTGAAAAGTCAGGTTAAATGATTGCATAGCTTTATTGCCAAGTAAAATAGACTGTACCTACATTAAATAGCTATAATATACGACCAACTGACGTAGGTTTGTCCAACTGCTACACAAATAATTTCCCTGAAGGTGAACCTACTAGACACCTTGTCACAACTTGTCAAACAAAAGAAACACTTTATATAAGCCCTGAATATTTGTTTTCAATTAAATTCTTAGTTGCTTTGAAATCAATAAATAGTAAGCCATTAAAATTGGCAAAAATGACGTCATGGTTTAGTTAAGAAAACCTATGGGGGAATCGCGTTTTGACAGATGTGTGCAGTTTTGGCAGATTATGCTCAATTGTACAATTAAGATTAAAAAAATCATTAGTCTGTGGTCTGTGTTTTCATAAACCGTTTCGGCCTTTGCCCCTCTAAGAGAAAAACCCGCCATCAAAGTTACGCTACACAAACCCCTCGTCACTACTGATACCATTAAACTGGGTCAAAGCGACTCCATGATTAATGTGGTTATGTAAAGTTATAAATCGCACGTACGTCGTAATCGAGTACTTTCACATTGACGGATGGGCCGGATATAACCTCTTGGTTAGGCTGTCGTGTGCGAACCCCTTTATCATGGCGATATTAATTTATTGGGCGTGTGTATAAACGTGGTACAAAGTTTCGTGATGAACTGTGTGACAAATGATCGGTACTGTAACTTATTGGGAACATTGATTGATACTGGTTTTTGTGAGGGTTTTAATATTGATGTGTGTTTTGCAAAAGTGTCGATTTGGGGTTGTGTTTTAATGTAGTTATTATATGAGGGATTGGTTTTTGATTGGTAATTATAAAAGGATCGTCCTGATTGCCAGTGGTTAAGATCTCTTATGCACGAGGTTGTGGATTCAATACTGGGCAAGTACCAATGTAAATTTTTCAATTCATATTGTGTATGTACTTTCAACGTGAGGAAACCTGAACCTATAATTAAGTCTGAAATCGCCAATCCGCCTTAAGCACGCGTGGTGAACAATGTTCGTGCCTTCTCTATATGAGAAGAGTCCTTTGCCCTGCAGTAGGTCAGTAATTATGATATTAATACAAAAAGTATCTGAACACTAACGATACATACCCAACTCTTCCGCTATTTTTCCACTTAGTAAAAGATGAAATTAGTACAATAAAAGTTAATTCAATTACCTATTCTATGATCTTATAATTTCTTATAAACATAACAAAATAATGAAGTATCATAAAAGTTAATAGGATAAAGGCTCACTTCGAGAAACAACGAAGTAAGCTTGCTCTGTAATACAGTAATGAAATAAAAACATCAAGTGATTATGTTCCGGGTGGATTGTGGGAATTATGTGACGGGAGCCTGTTACTTACTGTCACGTGTGATGGACGGGCTGGTTTGAACTATTGGGCCTAACGATTATAATCGGTGAAATATGTAGTTTTAGGTTTAATTCTCTAATTAATAGACCTCCTCTCATAGTACACCCACATTTCGCCAGTAATATTTAAGTTCCATGTAATAGGGTGCGAGCCTATTGGGATCAACCGGGCCCAAATTCAGACTACGAGGCAGCTACTATACACCCAATAACACTGCCCGACCTGGGAATCGAACCCAAGACCTCATGCTCAGCAGTCGCGCTTTGCGACCACTAGACCAACGACCAGTCGAAAACCAACCAACCAACCAAACAAACTAATTTTACTGTTAAAATTAATCGGGTTTTCAGCAGTGAGATAAGTGTTTTAATAAGAAGTTGTGTCTTAGAATTATTGGTTAGGTACTGGTGTCAACTACCTAATCCGATATTAACGTACATTAATTAGAAACTGCCTTGTTGATCTTGTGGTCGCAAAGTGCGACTGCTAAGCGTGAAGTCTTAGGATCAATTTCCTGGTCAAGCAAAAGTGGTATTGGGTTTTTCCATCAGGAAGTTCTCAGTAGCAGCCTCGAAGTCTGGATTTGCACCCGGTTGATGGCAATAGGCTCGCTCCGTATTACATGGGAATTAAACATAACTGGCGAAATGTGGGTGTACTAAGGGGTACACCTCTGCCTAACCCTTCGGGGATAATAGGCGTCATGTTATGTGAAATAAAAAATAGTCAATTGAGTTAGCAAAAAATTACATCACAGTTTATTATTACCATACAAAATCTATGGGTGCAATCGCGTTTTGTTTCTACCAGTAGGTATACTTATATTAATCAATTTAATAATATTTTTTCTTGTTGACAAGAGCTTTTGAGGATTATAGTCACCCATAGATAACTTACAGCAGAATAATGACATACTTTATTGTAAAAGAGATAGAACTAAAAAATCTAGCCATAAAAGCTAGCAATCTAAATCCTACCCACAATTAATTTACATAAGCCACAAAATCCAAACGATAATTGAAGGTAATTATGGCACTATTATCAGATTTATTTTCATTGACACAGCAGTCTAATGTTATCTATCGGGAAAAACAGACATGACCCACCTCCGGGGCGGTAATGTCGAGACACATTACGCCCAATCTAGATTTATTCACAAATCCTGACCTACTTGCAAAACCGACATTTACCTTTTTATACCCGGGTTTCGGTCGTTACTGATATTATCAATACGGAGATATCAGTGGCTGATAAATAAGCTTTGAAAAGGACAGGTTCACTTGTAGAAGTCTATCCTGTTTGAATTATGGATTAATATTTTTGGATGAGAAAATAAGTGTCGTCTTCTTTTTCGAAAATGGAATCTTTTTGATTTAACACAGTTTTTTTTTTATTGGTTGCCAAGTAGAGAGGCAATTTTACTAACTTTCAGGAACGATCGCTATCTAACCAGTCAGAATCTTCAAAAATACCTCTAATTTACTTATCCATATTTTATGACATTGATAGTCGCTGAGATGAGATTGCGACTAGATCTTGAACATTTTTAATCAGTGAAATTGGCCTTCAGATTTCGGACCCTATCACATTAACTTGAATTGTTTAGGTTTTTTTTTTTTTAGTTGGTAAAAATCATCAAATGACTCCTTCCGCCCTGGGTAGGACGGAAGGGACTGTCAGACTTTTACTGACTAAAAAACCACCCTGTTCCGTCTGTTGCCCTTTACGTTCCGGGGCCACGGTATCCTGTTAAGACGTCCCGCAACCCCGGCAGGCGTTTGGCCCCTATTGGGGCCCCGTCCCTGTGCTGATAGCTCTTTGAGGCGCGCGCGAATTGTTTAGGTGGCTCGTATTTATGAAGCAAAACAAAAGCGCTTGGTGACTAAAATATCCATAGTACCTAATAGCAACCTAGGTACTGTGGTCACTTTACTAAGTGACCAAGACCAGGTGCAGCTTCTGTTAGTGTACGAGGTTCCAACTACGATCAGCTAAAACATTGAATAACTTTTTGTAATAAATATATTGAACTATCTAATATTAAAATTATGACCTCGCATTAGGAGCGGAACCGAAGAACTGACAATTAAAAAAAAAAACAATCGTTTATTATTTTAAAATTCGAATCCCTACTGGATTCGATTGGGAATTAAAAACGTTTCAGCCAGGTTGCCGTAGTATGAAACCTTCGCAGACAAAGAATTTTAAAAGAAGCTCTACTTATAATAAGGCAAAATCATACTTTACACGCCCACACAAATCTAAATACTCGTAATTCAACTAAGTCTACTTGATAAAACTACAATTTCCAAGAAAAATATTTTACAAGTAATTGCCTAATACAATTATTCCAAATTTCATGAGCGAGAGAATAATAAAATATCTTGTTTTCGTTATTAATTTGCTAGCTATACGCCGCGGTTTCACCCGCGTTAAAAATCGTCTTTAGTTTCTGATCCGCTCCTGTGGGTCGTAGCGAGATGTTTTAAAACTTTACTCTATGAACGGGCCATAACGCAAAAAGTGTTTTTTTTCTTCAAATCGGACTAGTAGTTCCTGAGATAAGCTCGTTCAAATAAACACACAATCTGTTCAGTTTATAATATTAGTATAGATTTTCAAGCAACGCCATTTAAATATACATCTATTACATTCACTTATTATATTACGACCCCTCTTCTTATTTCTAAGAGGGGTCAAGTGATACAGTTTACTGACTGTACGATTTCGTAGAACAGTCTCGCAGTAATGCTGGGGCTACATTAGCGGGCTACGGCGAATATTCGTGGTAACGCGATGAGTGTGGCCGGGTAAATTGTTGCAACGCGTACTATTCGGGCGAAGACGATCTATCGGGGCATTGTCGGTAAACTGACGCGCATCAAAGGGACTTGTCGCGATAATATTCGCTTGGGTGGCTACACCTACGTTACTTCAGTGTCGTCCAGACTTTGTAGCAGGACGGACGCACAACAGAAAACAATAACACAATCAGCCACGATGACTGTTCGCCCGCTAATGTAGCCCCAGCATAAGAAAGGACATTTGGCACATTTCCTAGGCATATGAAATGAGTACAGTATCTACATAAAGTATATTGGGCTTGTATACGCATTCGACGCCAACCTCTTACAGAAATTGGCTTCCTTTGTACGTACTTGACAGTAATCCTATAATTTAACGTATTTTATTACTGGCAGAGATGAGCTTCTTGCTTTTATTCGGTATTTTATGCTCGAATACAAATGTGCTTGCTGTACTAAATGTTTATGTAGGAAATTAATATGTGACCTGTTTATTATATAGTTGTACGAGTACATAAATAAAAGCATAATGTTGCTGTATTTTACTGTATAATATACAGTAAAATACAGCAACATATGCTAACGCTAAATAGAAGGCAACCTCTTTTTACTCGATTGCGGCGAAGCCCAAAAGGAGAGTTATGTGTTTGACATGTCTTTATGTCCGTTTCTTTGTCCTCTCGTAACTAGTCAACGGCTCAACGATTTAAAAAAAAATCGAAATGCCGAATTTAAAAAAAAAAAAATGTAAAATAAAAAAGTTAATAATTTAAAAAACCCAACTGCTTGGTTTTTAATTTAAAGTTTAAAGTTACTTTTTATCTCTATTTAATTTTAACCCCATCATGCCTAAATTACTTATTTAAAAGTACCTAACTACTTATTTAAAAAAAAAAAAAAAGGAGGTCTTAAATTAAAACATCTTGAATATCGAAACACAGCAAAAGCATAGATAAATATTGTCAGCCTGCTGTATGTGATGAGCTAAAACCTTCCAACTGAAATTCCAAATTCAAAATTGAACCAATATAAAAACAGAGCGCATTGACTTTTACTTTATAACCAGTGAGAGTGGCTTACGCGAGTTTTACATGATTTATCTCCAATGTCGGGATTCCAAGTCTTGTCGACTGCCGCCGTCACGTCACGTGTCTCCAATGTATTACACATTGAAGCTTTTTCTGACGTTTATGGAACACGCGCGCTGATAAATGGGAATAAAATATTTAGCCAAGGTTGGTTTAGCCCGCAGACATATTTTTTATCGCGTAAATTTTTAATACTAATGCGTTTCGACCTTCGTTTTATGGGAACGAATTTTGCGCCATTGTCGGATTCGAGACCGTAACTTTTTATTTCGACTTCTCCGTTGCGTAGAATTTGGTATACAGTTTTATAGCCACTTCTAGATCAATATTGGCTTACTTATAGGTGGGATTGTATACAGTACAAAAAATAGTAGTCAAACTCAATTTATAAAAAGTAATAAGAACCTTGTAGCGTTTTAATCTTGCTTATATACAAGATATAGGTATACTCCTAGTTTGGGGATCATCGTATTCTAAATGGATGTATTTAATACGTTTTTTTTTTAATTAAGACGTTGCTCCTCACCTGGAATTTCTCCTGTTTCGTGGGTGCGTGTACAAACATGTACTCTCACATACAAATGATACACAAACGACCAGACCCAGAGCACTTGTAGGCCATACAGATATTTGCTCCGTGCGGATCTCGTAAGTTACGTTTAAACTTCTTGTATCCTGCGCAATAAGGTACATTTTCTTTTGTAACTGCGAAAATTAAATTTATTGTTATCTATTCTTATTCTTACATAAATAAAAATACAATGGAACTCTAGATAGAATAGAATAGTAGATACCTACGCATTTTCAAATACAATTCCCTTGTAGTAAGCATTTCAATAATTTATTTATGCTCACTGATTTTAAACGTGGTCCAATGGGACTATAGTACCATACTAAAATAACGTGAACCTTCATTAAAAGGACAACCGGCAATATGGTCTACAGATCAATAACGACTAAACATGTCATTGGAAAGCTATTTTCATGTACTACAAATAGTTATTAAGGCGGGTCATTATAAGGGCTACATTATTATTGGTTCCTAGACCAGCTTCCATACATTTTTGCCGATCCTCCTTTAAAATATTCGCTTAACTACTAGATATTTGTAAAATATTTCCGTAGCTGAAAATTACATTAAAAGTGTTGTAAAGAGTTTTCGCTCAACACAAAAATTGCTGTCTTGCGAGCTACCAACTGAAAATGGCAGCGAAAAAATTAGTGATAAAATATATTTTTTTATTAATGCTTGCCAAAAACCTTTTAAGAATAACATCGAAACGAGATCTCAAATAAATATCAACTCTTGTAGTAAATGTAAAATGATCTTATGTGACTAGCTTCTTTCAGCCAGTTTTCAAATAATTACTAAAAGAACCAGCTATTAGCGTCTCAAATTTGCACACGGAGGTGTACGGTATTAAGTTAACACTGTATACAAAAAAAAAACACGCCTCTTACTTTTTATTATAACTTTATTTTATTTTTATTATTTGTTATTATACCGGCAATAGAAATACACTCTGAGAAAATTTTGAACTCTCTACCTATTACCTACGGTTCGTAAGATACAGCTCGCTGTCAAGCTGACAGACAGACAGACGGACGAACATCCGTTGGCATCTTTTGGGTACAGTAAATTACTATACCTAAACAATTGAATGATAAATTTTTTTAAATGTTTAGTTTATTTTTGGTTTTGTTAACTATTGTTTTATTTAGTTTATAAGTATTTTAATTTCCTTAAATACATTCTACGTAATATGTGTACGCCTTCACGGCAAAACATAGCGCCCAAGTATATTAACCTAACACCTTTATGTAAATACCTATGTTTTACAAATAAATAAATCTGAATCTGAATCTGAATCTACTTAGTGAAGTTTTATGTAGTAGGTTTTTTTTTTACAAACTAGAAATACTAAAATTACCAACAGCTGTTTTATTGTGCTCATCATTGGTATAATAAAAGTTGTTTCTGAATCAAAGCTGAAACAATTTTGTATAGGTACTTACCTACCTTCTTAGCATGAAATTGAAATTAGCAACAGTATCTTTTGGCTTAAGGCTATACCTTAAGAGAAACGATGTAGATCTAGGTACTTAGGTGCGTTCATTTTCTAATTCTCATTTATAGAATAATTTGTTGTTATAATTGGTCACAGAGTAGTAAAAAAAAAATGGAGTGCTAAGATGAAGCAATAGGCATCCAGGTCTTCCCCGGGTAAACGCGGTACAATCTGTCTATCTAATTATTATCTACTAGCGACCCGCCCCGGCTTCGCACGGGTGCATGTATTATACATATAAACCTTCCTCTTGAATCACTCTATCTATTAAAAAAAACCGCATCAAAATCCGTTGCTTAGTTTTAAAGATCCAAGCATATATAGGGATAGACAGACAGACAGACAGACAGGGAAAGCGACTTTGTTTTATACTATGTAGTGATAAAAATTTCGTGCCATGGTGCTTGTGGCCGCACTCCTCCAAAACGGCTCGATCGATTTTTATGTTTTTTTTTTAATTATATTTCGTACCACTACGAAGTCGCGAGCAGTAGCTACCAACGCATAATCCTGGGGGGTAATTTTAGTAACATTCAGAAACCTTCCAAGTCTCAATCTGTCAAAAATGCCTCTAATTTCCCTACATCTTTGACAAGATATTGAGTGATTGCTGAGATTTGATTGCGACTAGATACTGAACGTTTTTTAATTACGAAACGCCTTCTGATCCTATTGCGACGCTTACAACAATTTTGGCGTTTTTTTTCACTGTACAAATTCTATTAGTTTTGTTGCAAAGACGTCAGTTTAAACTGAACACTCCATTTACTAATTACTCGGAGTCTTTGTTACCACCTGCTTCTGTTATTCGTTTGCGAAACTAGAACCACATTGTTCAGAGTAATTCGATTCTAATGATCTTTTGTGCTAGAGAAATTATGCACAAACTCCCAGGTTATTTGACGATATTAGATTTTTTATGAGATAGGTAGGTACCTACTAGTTAAGATTTAAATATGGCTGCTTTTTCAGGCTGTAGGTACCTACCTTCATATTAAATCGTATATGTGCTTATTTTCTTAACTCTATATAGTCATTATGTTTTACAATGAAATAAAAAGTAGGTAGGTAAATAGGTACATAAGTAAATACCAGTGGATACCTACCTAGCGATCAAAATAATTATGTAAACGCAAACATTATGCGAAATAGGTGCTTTCAACATGGTTATCTTTATAATACAATCTGGATGCTCATACAACGACAACCTACGTAAATAAACGTATTTTTCTCAAAGCTTTGCGTTGTAGGTCGTATAAACGCAAGTTAATACGAAAGCATTAACATTAATGCAGAGTGAAGCCGGCTGCGTTGGTTAACTTAAAGAAATTACAAGATGTGAGAGAGCATTAAGTGAAATTTTGCCTCTTAACCTCAGCTAAACGTAATCCCGCTTTGAGAGAAGTAATTTAAATATGGCGTCTGTACCTACCAGCCTCGTGGGAAACGTTGAATATTACATTTGTAAATAAGACGACAAGTTAACATGTTGATAAAGTTCCATACATTACGTAAGGGGCCTGTTGTCTGACTTACCTGAATGAAATATCAAGCAATGTTGGTTTTGAAGTGAGTTATGAGAAGATTAATGTTTATAGAAGGGTCACGTGGGACAATTTGGCCCACGCCCTAAAGATATTAGTGGTTAGTGTTTAGTACACGCTAACTTATTATGTAAAGCCGACGTGTACGCCGTCCTCTGGGAAGGACTTGCGTTCGTCATTGTCCAAACAAATATGGCTGACGCAGACAGTGACTTAGGTATACACTAGACACTGGGTATACCTACTGTCAATACCCAGTCTCCAGAGAGTAGGTAAAGGTTGTTGGATTTGAATAGTAAATGAGTCCTTTTAGTCATTGTTAGCATACAATTCCAAAAGTTTACCCGGCACTTTGAGTGACTAAACTTGCTCATTGAAATTACAAATAATAATTACACGATCTTATTATTAACTCACTGAAGGGCAAAGGCCTCTTCCCCAGCAGAGAAGGCATGAGCTTTGATCAGTAGGTACCTATGTTTGCTAAGAGCGGATTGGCTATTTCAGACTCACAATAGTGTTACCTCACGATGTTTTCTTTACCATTGTCAGTAGGTAATGTCCAAGATAAACTTAGAGAGGAGAACCTAATTGAAATATGAAAAAAGCCACATTTGTGCTTACCCGAGCTCAGTTGCAAACCCACAATGGTCTTGCATGGAAGACGGGTACGTTTACCACTGAGCTATCACGACACTTCCACATTAGAAATTTTAATTTTGTGGCAAAAATCCTAAGAAGTCAAGAAAGAAATTGTGAAACAATGAAAGAGTTATGATCCATAACTTTTTTTTCTTTTTTTAATCCCTGCATGTGCTCCACTATAAAACATGAAGGATATAAGGCAAAATATTAAAGTAATCCACGCATACCTATGCATACATAATATAGGAGACAAAAGTAGATACGTGTAAACAACAATAAAAGCGAGTATACACACGCTGTGCAAGTGGCTCTAGACTCCACTGAGGCACAAAGGCTTTCAGACTTTTAGCCACCAGATGCTGGAAGAGTAGCGACTTTAGGAAAACTGGTGCAGATGTGTCAAACAATTGCATTCCGTGAAAAGCGAAGTGAAAATACCTACACGTTGTTGACTAGTAATGTACTTATCCAATCTATTAATTTGCTAAGGTTACTGAGGAAATGTATAAACGTAAGTACATGGGTAGAGGCCTCTTTCTGCTAAACTTGGGTAGTTACGTAAATTGGTATGATAGGTAGGTATTGTGGTTTGCAGTCCGTTTCCTGAACATGATGTGGCATGATACTAATTATACAATATTCCTCCAGATGGCCTTCAATGTTACCCATTCAAACCTACCCATTCCATAAGTTTTAGTATAATAGGTTAATAAATATGCCTATTGAGTGTTCTTCCAATAAAAAGTTGAGACTGCAAATGACCTTCATTGGCTCTGAAAGCTGCTATTGACGTAGGCAGAAAACCCCTCACACATGATCCATCACCTATTCTTTGTAAAGACTCGTTACTGGTACGAGTAGTCCGCGTGCAAGCCAGCATTAAGTTGTAAGGCATTAATGCACCGACGCGCGGGGGCGCATGACCACGCCTGCTCATACGAGAAACTTATTATGCCAACTTTTTACCAGCTTTCCTGCCGTAAACTAGGTTTTTCCACTCCCGCCCGCATTAAAATCCTGAGTGTGACTCACAAATTAGCTAGCATACATTAACATTAGGGTTCCAGAGAAATTCGTGTTGTGAAAAAGTACCGAGTCACTTTGACGCAGTTAACTCAAGTTTTTATATGAATTTCAGCTCTGTACATGACCTCGGGTTTAATAGCGGAAACTGCCAAGTACCATGATTACCTTGCTCAGGTTAAACACAATTTTATGCCGCCATCGAAATGCTCGTTAAACATTGAATCTCATAATGTTTTGGTATTAAAGTTTACCGAGTCAAGAAATTCGCGGTATTCAACAAAGCTTTTGAGCAGTTGTTTAAACCTAGGGCTCAAAATTAATATCATAGCAGTGCCTCGGTTGGCTCTGTAAACGTTCTGAAGTTAAAATAAACGGTTATGAATAAATAATATTCCTTCATATTGATAGTCCCTCGACGCAGCAGACAACCCTAGCCAGTGCCTACTAAAAAAAATTAAAGTAGCCAACCTACTTTAATTTTTTATGGTCTGCCACAACAGTAGATTGTCAGTTTATACCTAGATTACCTATCCAGATATAGGTATTTATTTTATGTACCTACTTATTACCCAGTAAGTAGACATTTATAGGTACCTATTTTTAGATAATTAAGATGGTGCAACACCAATTACAATAATCTAGGTATTAAAAGAAACAAATACCTAACATGGAAAAAAAACAAATAAGTAATAAGTATATACCTACCTACCTATCTTATTTTGAAAATTTTATTGTGAAATGAACTTAGATATGCCAAATAATATAGGTATGACGGTTAGCTTTGTACCTAGCTGTGGGTCTTGTTTAGTCTAGCTAGAGGACCCAGGTTCGCGATGGTAGGTATGATCTATCTACTTACCTATTTAATGTCCGAAAGCTCACTGTAAGAGACAATATAGATACCTACTAAAATATCATTGTACCTACAGTATAAAGTAGGTAGTAGGTAGGTAAGTCCTAGTGAAATTAATTTTTCTAAAAGTACCTATTAAATAAAATAAATACGTAAACGCTCTTAGCCTTTATAAAAATTAAATACCTACTTAACTACCTAGACGTAGAAGGTAAGACATTAGATAATTAGGTAGGTACCTATTGGCAATTCAAATATGAAAAACGGGCTTGAGTGGCTGCTAATTTAACACTTTACTCTACTTACAGGTCTACTTTAGTACCTACGTACCTACTTACATTATTTTTACTTTCACTGTAAGTAAGATACCTACCTATTACAAAACATAGGCCTATAAAACAATGTCCCCCTCTGAAATTCAGTAAGTAAAAGGTACTTGAGGGTGATATTAGAATTAATAAATGATGAAATGCCCAAAGGCATTAAATACGAAATGAAACGAACTGCAGTTCCGCATGGATTTCTTAAAAATAACCTCCCTGCTGTGTACCCACTTATTCAAGGGGCTTTCCAGTTATAATTAATGCTACAAAGTACAGTATTCGTCGTAAATGAGCAAACTTAATTAATATATCCATTAGATCTCGCAACATTCTTTGAAACAATGAAACGTAAAAGGGTGGGTAGATACCTACCCTTCTATAAGAGCACCCTACCGAAGAGTAGGTAGGTACTTACAATAATGGCCGCTGAAAAGCTTATTTTCGTGAATGGTGTGATAAATAATTACTAACGTTTGCTTCACTAGAAATCAGTGTTGCATAATTTTATCCTTTGTTGGAGATATTATAAAAAAAAAAATTACGACAACCACTTCAATATTATCTTTGCTCCCATCAGTTTGATCGTTCCAATGCTGGGTTACAGGCCTTCTCTCTGTGAGAAGACCGTAATCTATCATAATTATGAGTCCAGTCTGGTGTCTTGGTGGATGTCACAAAATAATAAGTTATAGAATTAAGAATATACGGTTCTCGAATAGTTTCCTAACCAATGTTTTCCTTCACCACTTTGTGAACAATGGTAGGTATCTTAAATTGGAATATTATAAAATAAACACATGCGTGCTTGCCTGGATATTAATCACGGAGGTTCGACCCTACGTCTTAAAAATTTCTTTTTTTGTCCGAACTAAGAAGTGGCTGAGCCACTTCTACTCTCGTTATTGTGGAAATGTAAAACTGTAAAATGTAAAACTAACAGTATTTTTTTTCAGTAGGTAATAGATTTTCAGTTTTATCAAACCTTTTCAATTATTTTTATTTCACGACGTCGCGTCGTGATGACAACATTTCTATGATTTCCGGGTTTTTTAAAGCTGGCAACTTCAGTGAGTAAATGACACTGACTTTGACGGTCGGCGAAGGCAATATTTGTTTTGGAGGTTATAGCTAGCTACGCATGAAAAGCGCGTAAATAAGTGTAAATAAAGTTACCTACATAAATAAATAAGCGTAAGGGTTATCTAAAAATGCGTTTTACGATCAAACAAGTAAGCTGTGGTGGTGAACGAATTGGTACTCTAACAGGATTTATGAAATCACCGAACACTGTTATTGAAACTCCGACAGCTGCGTTATTAACTCAGGTACTTTCGGAAATATTTGTATTGAAATAAAAGTTACTATTGTAGCTATAACTATATATTTAAAAAATATACGTATTGATTTTGCTGTATAATCTAACAGCTACAATAGAAATACAATGTTGGAAGCCATGCTTGTACTAAGTTTTTCTTTTTGCATTTTCCTTTTAACATTTTGTCATCAACGGCCTGTATCGATCTATAGCTGACTAAACCATTATCTTCCTCTCACTTTTGTACTAATCTTCTACGATTCTTTTACTCATCCACAGTTATATGTAGAATGTAAACAAAAACAAGAAATGGTACACAAAACAATATAATGTGCCTAAGAACTCTTTTTTTGTTTAATTATATATGAATCTGGTTTGTAATACTTTGTCAACTTGTTTAACAAATAAATTTGAAACAAGAACTTAATTTTAAAAATGGTATGTTAACTTTTTCAGGGTGGCAGTGTATCCCATCTTACCTCTGAAGTATTATCTAAAGTGTTTTCAACTCCACAACTGTTATGGGTGCCAGTATCAAACTCCTTGCAACTAGAGAATGGTATGAAGGCTCAAGGCGAAGGTGTTGCCAAGTTTGCTGGCTTGCCAGAACACTTCGTTTGTGTGACATCACATAATATGAGTGAACCAACTCCTTCTGGACATTTTGAGTTAGATAAAGTACCTCTTTGGACCAAAAATGGAAAGAAAATGGTTAATGCGGAAAGGTAAGAAATGGAATGTTTAAAATATGAAAAACACAATAAGTACAAAACAGGAAAATGTAATAAGTATTGTCTTTTGCTAAAATTTTAAAAGTTAACTTTTTAAGTGAATTATACTTAAGTACTTAAAAATAACAAATACATACTGGCCTTTAGATTAACTGCAGAAGTTTTCTGTCATATCTTCCTCGGTCAATTTAGGTAAACCAGCTCACCTTGCTCAGTCTAATGTAACTAAAGGAGATATATTCAGAATAGACAGGCTGGTTTTAATTCACACAGTAATCTTTATTTATTCTGGCATTCTAAGCCCTATTAATATTTTTCAGTTCTTCTCTTTTTTAACAGTTGTTAAAAAACAGCCAAGTACACAATTCACTGAAATAAAACAACTTTTTTGAGTTCTTCAAATCTAATGAATTTTCAGATATATGGATTTGATGGAAGTGTACAAACCAGAAATAATTTTGGCGATTGCAGATGGACGTACATCACTCAATGAGGGGTACAAGAGAATTCTGAAGTCATTGGATAGGACGTGCAATATGTTGGATACATGTGTGTACCGACATAAGGCCTCAAAGCAGCTTCGAGATAGTGCTCTCATTGGTCAGTATAAAAATAACTGTTTTCCATACCTTTTAAATAATGCATTATCTAATCTTAATGCTGTCTATAATTTAAAAGTTAGCAAATAAAGATATTATATTTGCTAACAAGTTAAACTTGTTAGTAAGTATGTATAGATTTATTTATTTACGCACTTGTCAAGATGATTGTGTGTCACGGACACACAATTATTACATCTTGACAGTAAAAATCTATCTAAAATTAACCATCCTATAGCTGGAAATAATTTTGGCAAGTTTTGTTCAAAAATATCCTCCGACATACCTATCAGAGTGTAATATTCTTTTGTATATTTGAGCCTGTATTAATTAATATTAAGCTTTAACATCTTTGATACCGTTTCCAGGTGTGGTAGTAGCCACTGGGATGCCGAAGAAATCCAACGAATCCATCAAGCATGTATTGAAACACAAGGACTCTCTGACTGGTGTTGCTTTGGCAGGAATAACGGATGCATCTGAAAAATCAGATAAATTGGCCGCACAAAAATTTAATGATATTTTTAAGACAGTTGGTGTAAGTATCTGATGGTTTTACCTTGCGTTAATTTAAATTTTTGGTTAGTGCTTCGCTTCCGTGGGTCATTGTGTGATGATAGTCTGTAATACTTTTTCTCATGAATCTGGCTATCATATACCTACAAAAAGATTTTTTCGCAACAGACTGGTAGTTCCAGAGATTAGAGCATTTAAACATACAAAGTCTTTAGTGTTTGTTATATTAATATAAATTATTTTGAAATTCAAACTGTGGTAGCGGTACGAGACTGTCACAGTTGTATTTAATTGATCAAGGCTAGGCTTGCCTCAGTCGGCTCATAATTGGGTAAGCATTTAGGCTGTTGATCTGTGACAGACATTACTCGTAGTTACATGCCTGACAGTCTTACAATCGGGTTTGCTAAAGGGTATTCTAGAACCCTTTATTATTATTATTATTATTAATAAAATGCTAGTCATTCTTGACCTATTTATATTACTAGCTGTCTGCCGCGGTTATACCCGCGTCTTTGGTTACTGCTCCGCTCCCGTAGGTCGTAGCGTGATGGTATATAGCCTATAGCCTTCCTCGATAACTAATCTATCTAACATTGAAAGAATTTTTCAAATCGGACCAGTAGTTCCAGAGATTAGCGCGTTCAAACAAGCAAACAAACAAACAAACACTGCAGCTTTATAATATTAGTATAGATTAGGTATGTACATTGTGCTCAACTTGTACAAAATATTACCGATGCGATTTGAATGTTTACTTTGATGTCTGGCGCCTACTTTTATCTGTAAGTCACGATGTTTTTACGGTATTAACTCCGGAAATACTTATCCATTTTTTATGAAATTTGACTTACTGAATGTAAAAAAAAGGTCAAATTTTAAAGCTAGCCGCAGCAACGCGCGCTCGGGTCAGCTAGTAGTATGTATTTTGTAACGAAATTAAATTATAAAATACCTAGTGTACACCAAGAGCCTGATCTTCTTCTTCTCGTGTCGATTGACTCAAATTTTGTCCGACCAATATTGAGCAACCTGTACAGCTCTGTCATTGGCCTCATTAAGGTCTTGGATGGTGCAGGTAGTAGTGCACGACGGGCAACTGAGGAGGTGACGCATGTCCTGTGATGGTGCTCCACACTGACCTGATATTATAAAATTGAAAAGTTTGTTTGTTTTTTTGTTTGAACGCTCTAATCTCTGAAACTACTTGACTGATTCTCAACTTTCGCTATTAAGAAGCTACGTTATCGCTAAAGCTACATTTTATAATCAAAAAAATGTAGAAAAATGTACCTAGAAGTCTAAAACAAAACTCACACAAACGCAGTCACGATCAAAACCTAGTAAGTAAATATTGACACAGCATCACTCGCAGTAGTTCCACTCATTGCTCAAACTCCGTTACATTTGTCAGCTGATGAAATACCAGGAAAACTCGTTAAGAAAAAAAGAAACCGCAATTCTCTACTATTTAACACATCGCGTGCATTCTTGAGCCGTGACTCAATATTTCGTGATGTTTATGACATCAGAATGGCTTTGTACCTAATCCCACGTATTATGAGTCAATGGTGATACAACCTTTAGAGGGTTCTGTACATCAGGGGTACCAACCGGGACCCTATTATGTACTATAACGCTCCGCTGCCTGTCTGCCCGTCAGACTGTTATAGTTCTGTAGCTTCTGAACCACATTAGGTAGATATTTGAATAGGAATGTTTATAGAGTGTGTATTAAAATGGTGCCTATTCAAAGTAAAATTAAGTAAAAAAATAAAAAGAAAATTTCTTGCTCTTTCAAGAAATTTAGATGTTTTGTATGTAAAGCGCTTATTACACTACCTACTAGTATGGAGTTTCTTGTCCATTCTTCTCCATACAAAACTACCTTTTGAAAGGGGCAACTAGATTCAATTCTATTTATTTACTTGTATATGACGTTTAAAAGTGCCTTATAATGGCCTAATTGAAATAAATGATTTGACTTTGACTTAAATATTGTATTGCGGAACCCTTCAAGCAAGTCTGACTCATACTTGGTCGGTTTTTTTGTCTATAAAAATATTTACATCGAATAACACCTACACGTGAATACTGCTAGTATTGATTCATGAATGGCCTATTTGTAAACTTACAAATTGACGACGCAGCAATTAGCCGGCAATGTGTGTCGCCAGTTCAGATTCCCGCAGGTTTTCCAGGTCTGGTTTTATGTGTTTGTGAGTTTATATGTTTATAAACGCATCCGCAATGCAGAAGAAATTCGTAAAATACTAGGAAAAATAAAAAAATCGATTAGTATAATTTAATCATTTATTTATTAAAAAAAAAACAATAAAAAAGTAAACTAAAACTAAATGGCGTCAATAAATTCTTCCGCATCGCCGTCAACTGGAAAAATTCAGGAAATGTCCCCAAAAGACTGGCGGTATTACCACATTGGATGGCACTGCTTAACCTCTGGCCAACGTAACAGCCTGCCCTTGAGTCACTGGAAGTGTCAACTAACCGTTTGGACAGCTCGATATAAAGGACATGGGCAGACTTTTCCACAAACAATTAATCATTTCATTCAGCGTTAACTGCGTATCCGTATCAAAATATGTTTACTAAAAGGACCTACGCAAGTCAATTTATTTTAAAAACACATGCTTATGAAATAGTTTACGTAACACTATTATAATACGTCACTTTTCACCTTGAATAGGCATGTGAAAATCTATGTCAGGTTACGTACATTAAACAACGTTTTACGTTCGCATTTTGCGATAACAACATCACAAGTAGGTACCGAAAACTGCATGCACGCATGTTATCACCTTCACAGATTAGTTGATAAGAATATTTTTATCACACCATAAACTTCCACTGACAAACATGGTCTTTCGATTATATCACTCATCAAAGTACATACACGGTACATTAAGCTGGCTTAAAGATGATTGGATGGGTCAGTTACGCATTAAGATGCTGCTTGGTTTAACGACTTAACGCGGGTGAAAAAACCTGCGGACGAAGTCGCGCGCACAATATAGTTTTCTATAATTATAATACTATATAATTATAATAAACTTGTATTATAATGAAAGTATATAATTACTTAATAAACTGGTATTAAAATTATAGAAAACGTATAGCTTCTGCTCGTGACTTCGCCTGCATGGTTTTTTTCACCCGTGTTAAGTCTTTGGTTACTGCTCCGCCCCCAAGGATCGTAGCGTAATTAGCCTCATGAATCTGGCTATCATATGCAAAAAGATGGTGATGAGATTTTTTTCAATCCGACTGGTAGTTCCAGAGATTAGCGCGTTTAACAAACAAATAAAAAAACTCTTTGAATTATACTAGTATAGATAATATAAATTATAAATTTTAAAATGTTTAAACTTCCAACACAAACAAAACTCGATCTCTATGGAAGATGCTCACATCCATTATTCTAGTAGAAAAGAAATCAAGGTCGGTTGAGCAGTTTGAGAGTTACGATGCCACAGACAAACATACCTGTTAATACCCTTCAGTTTTCGTTACTCTTCTAACTTTCTTATCAAGGTTTAATATGTAACTTATTTATGGCTTACAATAGAGACTTTTCAATCTTTCCAATTCCAGAACGCACTGCCAAAAGACTTGCTACGAGTGGTAGAAGGTTGTTGGAACCCAGCGATCATAGTGGCAGCAATAGAAAATGGCTGGGACCTGTTCGACGGGTCATACCCCGCCAAATTGAGCAATGCAGGTCATGTACTGACACTAAACTTCGATACAGACCGACAAACCACTGAACCCTGTATCTTAGATCTCAATGACGAAAGGTATGTTTAATCTTTTGACCTTTTTGCCTCATTTGAATCATAATGAACGGTTTTATTATTCATAAACGATTTCCTTAAGTTTTTCTTTTATACGGGGTCAAAGGTTTTGTTTTATTTCTTGTT
This sequence comes from Hoplodrina blanda, assembly GCA_949316365.1. Classification (NCBI taxonomy): domain Eukaryota; kingdom Metazoa; phylum Arthropoda; class Insecta; order Lepidoptera; family Noctuidae; genus Hoplodrina; species Hoplodrina blanda. Next base: position 12,112,188 of record OX438579.1, on the reverse strand, counting down.
GCTGACTCTAGATGGTTGAGTCATTTCTGGACTTCGGTCTTTGAACTGACTTTTGGTGGTATCGTTCGATTTACAAATCTGTTCTGTTCAAAGTTCAAATTTCGAACTTTGGAACGAAACAGTGGCCTTGCTGCATCTTGTCATCACCTAAAACTACTAAGTTAAATGTCAAAGTGCTTGTATTAGTTCACACGTATTCGTCCGCACGTGTTGATCTCGTAATCAACACGTGTAATGTGCAAACAGAGTATGTTTCATAACTGTGTTGTATGTGATTTGCCCACAATTAGGTATTTGACACCATTTACCAATAATTCCAAGACTACAAAACTTTAACTACTTCAAATAAATACTAATACAATAAATAGTTAATCAATTGATTTGGCAAAAATGTAACGCCACAGTTTACTTTTGCTATACAAACTGTATGGGGGCATCGCGTTTTAACAGCTTATAAAAATATGTCAATTGATTAGTGATGTCAAGTACCCAATTCTATTTCAATTCTGTATGTATCTATACATCATAATAAAAAGTTCGAAGCTGAAGTCGAGGTGGTGGTGTGTGTGACTTTTTATTATATGAGTTGCCCTTGTTTTTGAAAAAAGTCCTTCATACTGATGATGATGAACTTATGATGTGGTTCGGGACTGCTCTCGATCCCGGATACCACCAGCCATGATAAAGGAATTTTGCCGTGCCTTTACTAAAGGAATTTTAGCATGAAAATTTTCCTATTGAAATATACCCACAGTAAAAAAATGTAATAAAATCTATTTGTGGAAGTTAATTACATAAACACCACTGATTTATGTTTAATGTTTTATCATTCACTTTTTGCTTACTCCTAAGTTCCTGTATGGATAAAAAATTGGTACAAAACAACGTAATAATATCGTCGCAAACAAATTGTAAGGCAGTACATGTTCATATTGCAGGTATAAAGAAGATTTTACTCCAGTATTAGAAGGATGCGAATGTTTAACGTGTAAGAAACACACACGGGCGTACATACGCCATCTTTTAAATACTAGGGAGATGCTTTCCTCTGTTTTATTAAGCATGTAAGTATAAATTAATGCGCATTTTCTTATGGTCAAGTTTTGACTATATACAAGGTGTAACCATCGGCGGGTTAACTTTTATCAAGCATTCAGTACCTACATGATCATCACATACAACATTTGTTGAAATGTCTCGTCGCTTATTAAAAATAAGGTAACTGTTCTATACAAAAATACTTCATACAAACAGCTATGTTACCAAGAATACAAAGCATCTGATTGGCTCAAATACCTACCTTACCATGATATTTGATGTGTATCAAGCTACCTGCGGTTGCCATTTTCTTTTCAGCTCTGTGAATATTTATGTCATTATGCCGATTGTACCTATATTCAACTGACTACTAATACAATTACTGTACTTACCAAATAAATATCAAAGTACCTAATACGGGATGGAAGAGAAATCGTAACAAAATCTTTTTCTTTGGAGTCAGTCCATTATTCTACTAGACCCCTAGCGTTAACATTGTTCGACGATTATTAGAAAAAATTTATCGCTGTGCCTAAAATCATAGAGTAAATGTTCTTTCCACCAGTTATAACTTATAAGCAATGTAATATTTTCATCACTATTCTAATTACAAACCATTTAAACTTTCCAGTCACAATCTCCACCACTTCGATGAACTGTTCCGCCACGCCCGGCAGCACATCTCGGCGAATACATTCCAAAAATACAAGCAACACATCACCAAACAGTATGAAGCATACAAACTACCTCATACGACCAATGTAGAGACCGATATAAAAGAAAGTGATATTAAAATGAATGGTACTGAATTTGTGAAGAAGAGACTGCGCGTGAGTGACGATGAGATTCCTACTAGTTTTGTAGTTAATTGTAGTCTTTAATAGCGTCTTTGTAAAGTCTTTTTTAGTTTTAGAATGTACTACGTAGTAATTATACACCGTGTATTTTTAACCTTCAAGTTTTGTTTTACGCGTATTTGGAAATAAGTTGAAATTAACATTTATGTTTCTGTATAATCTTTATTTGAACATGTAAATGATTTGCTTGCTGTTATATTAAAAATGCACGGTGTTGTCAATATAGTCCTCTATCGTATTAAATTGTGTGTGATTAATGGGCATTTATAACACAGTATTTTTTTCACATGAATAATTTTGCGGAATGACATCTTTCCGCGTACGATAGTCGACTGTATGAAATAAAATTGTAGTAATTATGTAAGAAAGTATGTAACATAGTAGTTAAATGGCTTTGGATCTATTGGCAATCTTTCAGTGCCCATAAAAATGAACAACTTTTGCTATTAAATCAAAATGTATGGAACAGCAAATTATTTTTTCATATTTCAGAGTTGGTCCCGTAGTAAAAGTTGTTCACTATCTTGAATACTGTCAGCCCCTGAAAGATTCCCAATGACTTTAAAGTCAACCTGTATATTAAATAAGTATTGCGTAAGTAAAACGAATTGCAAGATGTGATAAGTTGTTAATTTAATGTAGGTAATGTGATGTAGAACCAAAAATAACACTGATTTTGTGATCTTAAAATAATCTTGGCTTTAAAAATTTTAACAGACTTTAAAAAAAGAAGGTGCTGTTTTGTTTCATTGTTGAAAATTAAACTAAATTCTCAATTTGTGACAACATGTATAATGCGACTATTTTTTATTACAATACTTCTTAAGATGCCAGATTCGCCTCTCGCAATCCCTTGGACTTTTTTTCTTTTTTGTTGTAGTCAATTTAAAGTTTTTATTACAACGAAACGTGAACCTAAACAACATAACCTTGATCATAATAACGCGGAAATTATAGATATTATGCATTAAGTACGTTTATCAAAACCTTGAAATAATGATTGCATTGATAGTGAAAAAAAACTGATAGTAGCGATAAAACTTAACAGACAGACAAACCGATTTCAAATGTACTTATCTAAGTATTCACGAAACATAGTAGTACAAGTTAAAATATACAACGTTTTTAATTACGTTTTTTTTAAAACTAATTTTCTTTGTGTATTTATTTCGTAGCCTACTTTCCATAAGAATCGTTTAGGTATTTAAAATAACTATGATAATTATTGTTAATACGAAGCGAGTGCTGTATCTCTTCGGTTATAATTAAAGTTTTTATAATTAGCTAAGTTTCACCCTTTTGTGGTACCTCACTAATGTGGCGTGTTTAGGTTTGTGAGTCATCGCATTCATAATAGCAAAATTTTTATTTATCAATCGATTATGAACTAAATTAGTACAGATATTAGTTGAAAATTGCGTGAAAAATAATAAATGCTGCTTTTTTTTTTTTTTTGCCCGCGAAATGTTATATTTGACCATTATAATTTCAAGTTACAAAGTCTCTAAAAAAAAAAAACATTTATTTTAACCCAGTTAACCCGTATAATATTGAGTTAGATTTTCAGTTGGTTTGAAATCAATAAATAGTCAATGAATTGACAAGTAAGGCAATAATTTACTATTGCTTTACAAAATCTACGGTGATCATTTGATTAGTGGCGCCAGCTATCCAATTTTCAACTTTATTTGTATTGCTTTTTAGTCAATAATCAATTAATACATAAAACCGTTAGAGCATAATGCTGCTGTGTTTGCGGTGATTCTTATTCTTAATTGAGGGTACGTGTACCTGCGTATAGTCCGTGGTAACCCTTTGACCTTGAGCTGGTCTATACTATACTATTTTCAATATAACGTTAGAAAAATATCGTTACAACGCTATCGTTATTTCAATGTAAGCGTATAATAAGCTCCGTTATCTTGACTCTGTCTATCTATCTATATCAATAACAATGTGTTGCTAAGCGCAAATCTCCAGTATGGCTGGACCGATTTAGGTGATTATTTTTTGATGTGTTCGTAATTTCCCGGACAAGGTTTATATGCAAGACATTTTTTGGAACATCCAACGGAATAGTCGGAGATTTGCACCGGTGCAAAGCTGGGGCGATCTGCTAGTTTTATAACAAATAAAGCAATGCAGACTATTAGCCATTCACAAAAAATAAATTACCAAAATGCTGTCATTCCAAGAGCAACACGATAACTGCCGATATTTTACCTATTTTCTAATGCTATAAAAATAAAATATAGCATAGTACGGAGTTTCAATAGATATAAGAGGCTAGCTTATACTAGTTTAATTACCACTGACATACGTTTGCTACCAGCACCCATCAATTAACGTTATCGTATGATTAGTTTTCTCTTTATAATAATTTTGAAGTAACTTAAATATTAAGGTTTAATTTGATAACCTCGCATAAAATGTACGGTATGTTAAAAAAAGGACTGTTCACAACAGTGTGGCTGTAACTAGCATTAATAACTTATTATTATTTATTAATATCTATAAGATTAATTTACCTCCTTACACACGAACGTCATAGAAATCACACCTTGTTCCAAAAATACTTTCTAACATCTTTTATTTGTTTCGAACGACGACGATTATTAAGGAAACCATTACTAAGGTATTTCTTTTCAACGTCATTTTTACAACAGACCATTATTTATTTATTTAAACTTCATGCAACAAAAGTACATTATTATTTCTAAAATGAAATGCTTAGTATATTTCAAGGTCTGTCCAATTAATAATATAGCATTTAATTTCAAGTAAATTAAATGCTATATTATAAGCAATATTTTTGTGAGGTGCGATTTTTTTGACGTTGATTATGATCGTGTATTATCGATATGCTGGATATGAAATAACGATGCTAAAGAGTTGATGTATTAGGGTATGTCAGGGATTAACCTCGTGATTTCTTATCCAAAATGGTTGTATAGCGTGATGAATATTCATAATTATATATTTTCCGCCTGTATGCCGTACATGTAGCTTAGCTGTAATACCTAGTACAATAAACCACGTGATTATATTAAAGGTTTGTGTATTCTATTAAGGGTGTTTTTAATATCGTGCGGATTTCGTCACGCGTGCGGTATTGCCCCGCATGCAGAAAATTTCACGCAGCGTGAAACCCGATAGTCTATAATCTAGTTTGATGCGGGCTGCACGCAATTATGACACGTTCCGTATCAATTTTCATTGTGACATCTGTATTACGCGCGCGTGCACTCCGCACGACAGTAAAATGCTTACTGTGTTTCATAGACGCGCTCACGCACGCGGGGGCCCCGCGCGGTGCTGCTGCCCCCGCGTCCCGCGTCCGTATTCCACGCATTATAATAAAGGCCTTATTAGACCACCCAATTTTGAGGGACCCTAACCCTAACTAAGAGTGGTGTAATAAGACTTAGGGAGTTAGGGTCCCGATTTAGGGCGATCGGGTCGTCCCGATCTGCCTAGCTCCCTAAGCGCCCTGCAGATTGGGTAATGTAATAACGTTTAGGGCGGTTAGGGAGCTCAGTTGCCGCGCGACTAGTGCGTAGAGTGTTCGTTCCGTCGCCTGGCGCGTAATTTTCTAATACCTACCATGCACCATGGCGTGCAACAAGGAAAAGGAAGTTTTATTGTGCTTATTAGACATGTACAAAGACATGCCGTATTTATGGCAAAAAGAACATAAAGACTACCTACATGAATAAAGACATGCGAGCTGAAGCCTTTAAAGTTTTATTGGGAATTTATAAGAATTTTAACGAAAACTTTTTGAAGTTTCGATACTGACGACGGCATAATGTAAAATGCGACAATACGTTTATCTCTCTAGACATTCGCGTATAAACTGAGTTAGGGCCCAATTCGCAGAGAAGTGTAATAAGCGCCGCACTAATTAGGGTACACGCCCACCCTGGATGCAGGGCCCTTGATATCGGGTAGTGTAATAAGCGTTTAAATACTTTTATGAAAAGGACATTTGCGGGGCTTACGCATGCGGGGCAATCCCGCACGCGTGATGATATCCGCACGATATTAAAAACACCCTATCAATTGGATATTAGACACCAATCAATCTGCCTAGCCTTTTCCCAATTATGAGAAAGGCTAGGTTAACTTGGGGTCGGCTTCCAGTCTAACCGGATGCAGTATTTTACATGGAGCGACTGTCTATCTGACCTCCACAACCCAGTAATTGAACATTAGACACCATTAACTAATAATTCCAAGACATAACTTCACCAAAGAAACACTTTATTTTTACCCAGAAAACCTGGTTAATTTTCAATATACTGTAAAATTTTATTTTCACTTGCTTTTAAAATTAATAAAAAATTAGTCAATTGAGTCAGCACAAAGGTGACGTCACAGTTGTCATTTGCTATTGAAAATCTATGGAAGAATTTTGAAAGGGCATAAAAAGTATGTCAATTGATTGTTGGTGTATAATCCTCAATTCAACATACCTACCATCTCCAATATTAAAAATATCTCTCATGGTTAGTAAAATTGTCTTTGCCGCATTAAAGAACGATCTCATTCTGATCTTAGTCTCGATCTGTAACAAGAGCCTTAATTTTTTTGAAAGGTTTTTTAATATTGAATGTAGCTAAGAAAAGATTACTAGATATTAGTTACGGAAATTGATCTTTAGATTTGATTGGACATAGATACAACCATGTAAAAGGCTTATCTAATTTAATGCAATGTCATCATTGGTCATTCTTGAGATTACTTTCTGCAACTTTTATAAATACTTTTTGCCTACAAAGTTACAAACCTGAACGATTTTAACCAACTTTTTTCTCTTCTTCTGACTGCGACTTTACCCACGTGGAAGTCAAGTATACCATTAATGGTATACCTATGGCACTCGGCAATAGTGTGTATTAGTGAAAGAATTTTTGTAATCGAACCAGTAATTCCAGAGATTACCACATACAAACCTTTTTTATAATTTTCAGTAAGTTAAATTTTCACAGAGGAAACTCCAAATAAAAACACAGTATTAAATAAAAGACAAAGTATTAACACCTTTTACATATATTTTACTGACAATATTTACACAATAATTTATTTTAGTGACCACACTTATTGAGCTAGGCATATTGTATGAAATGTGCATCAAGTATGTAATTGAATTACATTACAAATAGAGTAATAATTTATATTAAAAGGATTTGGCAGGATTTTGCATGACAAAGTCACATTCCAAATACTATGCGTTCATTGCTATTAAAATATATAAATACATAAAAATGTTCCATGTTTAAACTCAACTGGTACATAAAATATAGAATTCATATTTAAACTGTGCTATACCAATAATAACAATTTCATTTAGTAAAAATAAATAACCGACGCAACAAACATATCATATGAGAATTCAAACACTATCAAGAATAGTACAATATTTGGCGACAATTGTAAATTTTACTAAAATTGGCACATTATACTGTAATCATTAGCCTACATTTCACTAGTGTGTTATCGCAATAAATAAATCAATTATTTATTTTAAAAAAATCCAGGGAAATACCCGGATACTTTCATATTCAAATATGCAGAATCAGTTCAATTTTTAAAATATTTAGGAAAACATGACAAATTACTAACTAAGTACATTTCATTATGAAACATGAGCTTTTCATTCTCTCTGAATGCGGAAATCTAGAGTTTAAGATTGCTGTATAGGTGTAAAATATTAACATTATCAACTAAAGTGGAATAAAAAATTGTAAACTCTATATAAATAATTACAATGCACCAGGCATTTGATAAAGCAATATTTAGAATGTTTATACTATTCACAGTGTAAAGAGAAAATTAGAGCAAACATGTCCCTTCTAACGTCTAATAATGTGATACAGATAGTACAAAAGCATTACCAAGATCTCTTTTACATCCAAACACAGATGTAGAAATAGGTAGATGGTGCAAGCTGACCACCACTGCGTATCTTTTACGAATCACTTCCTGACTGATCAAACACAATGATTGCGTTCGAATTACTATCAAATGGATGCAAATCGTTCAACAAATTTAGATTTGCGATCACATTAAGTCGCATTTTTAATTATCGTAGTTTATCATGGATGTAAAAATAATAATTGCCACGCTCGGTTTCAAACACATTCCACAGACATCCGCCTTTCTCTATATCTGTGTAAAAAAAAACCGAAACTTGTGATGTGACAGCTGATGAAATAACCGTAATTTTGAGATCCATCCCGGCGCGAGGCATGACAGCAAACAGAACTTTGTTCCAATAAGCTTCACTTCACTGCACTAACGCTAACTATTTTTAGAGTTTACTACAAAAATGTTAGCTTAAGTCCCATTCACTGGATAACACTATTTTAAGTATCACATGTCCTTCTCTTTCTTTTCACATTCAATGACATTATACTGTATTTACTTCCAGCTTGTACACTATACAAACTCATTTGTACCCGGTGTGTTGAGAGGTTCTTGGGCCTGCAAAGAGAAAAATTACATTAGTCATTGACGATATTGCCAAACATAGTCAAAGCTTCTTCAGCAAAACATCTAAGAAATGCAACTAAATCGCACTGTGTGTACAAATTATTAATGCCTAAGTTCATTCTACTAAAAACTTACCAGAATTAATGCCCTCGCATGTTTAGGCATGAAAAATAAATATTTCGGCAGTAAAATATTATTAGTAAAGTCTATGTTAAGCTTTAGGCAGATTACAAAAATCATATTTGCTATTTAAAAGGGACTATTTACAGCATTTTACACCTACCACTTAGAGCCAATAATTTGGCAACTATAATAAAATACTGATGCGGTAAAAATGTTGGCACATTATAAATTGCCACAATCTTTTAAATCTAAACGAAAATATTTCCTATAAATCCTTAAAACAATCACTAGTAAATATAATAACTCTAAATACATCAAGTTTAAAATGTCTTAGGCAGACCTTATAATATTCTTTACTATAGTAAAATAATGCTAGTTTTCATTTGATATTTACAACATTTTATCATTTGGCCAAGTTACACGGGGTAATTCATTGTACACAAGACGTCGGAGCGATGTTTTCAAAATAATTTTCTTAGTTTACAGTAAAAATATATGAAAAGAAGGAGTGAGTTAGTGGTATGAGACACTAACTCGTTAATTGGCTTGGCGGAGGGCAGTGCGTCCTTGTGCGACTTATCTTAGACTGTTTTGTATGTTAAGCGTACACTCCATGGCGGTAAGTGCTCTCACCTCTTCGCCCACGGTACTGGGGTACAGCTTGCTGCCCGGTGCGTAGCCATTCTTCTCGAGCGCGAATTGGTCCTCTGTCGTCTTGCGGTACACCGGGTTGTCGAAGTTCATAGATGTATGATTACGGTTCACGTAATGTTTGTACATAAGCACTGCGATCTGAAACGAATAGTTATCATAAATTTTACACGTTTTTTTTACTAGACAAGATACATCTGGCCAAGATTTCAAGGAAGGTCGTAAAAGTTACATCATCAAAGAAATAGAACCAATTGATGTCTATTAGAGCGGTTACTAAGATGCAATTTAACGCTACCAGACATTAACTAAAGCAATTTATTCATTAGTGTCACAATCAACGTCATGGCAATAATATGACTGTTACAGGTTGGAATTTACTTTTGTGTCTAACCGCGAATGGCTTAGTCAAACTAGTGCGTAGGGTGGGCGTACCTACATTAATCACAATCAATTAGTGTTCTTATCGCGCGAAAGACGTTTTACGCGAGATAAGTTCAATGATTGAATAATAATTTACATACTTGCGTTATTTTTAGGTGCGGTATTTTTTTTTTGTAATTTCCGATTGAGGTCCTAGTAAACATTAACGTATGAATATTTTTACATACTTATATTTTTATGAATGGACTGCGAATTTATCTTAAAATACAATCTGTGATGTTTTACATGTTAGAATAAATTCCCCGTCAGCAAAGACCAATAATAATATGTATTATTTATGATCCTTGATTTTGATAAGTCGACAAACGCGAAGAACCGAGTTCGCCGAATCGAAATGATGTGTTGTTTGAAATAAAATACAAGCACAACTGAATTCAGAATGAAAGAAAAAAACTAGCGAGCGTATTGGAATGTTCAAGATAAAGGAACTCACAACACGTTTCTAAGAACTGTAAATGCATTTACATAACTTGCAGATTCTTCAAAATGTCCGACGAAACTTGGGTGGTACTTAGCAACATAAGTGTTACACGAGACAATATTAATCTAGGATAGTAGATTTAGAAATTAGTACTAAACAAAACGGGAGTATCTATTTCAATCGTTCTCCGTCTCATTTTACACATTCCAACGGTATATATTTTGTTGTTCCATTTTTTTACCTGCGCATCTATTTGGGTATCGATCGATGACTATTGTTACTATCGGAAACGTCGCTAGAAAGTTCTAGTTGCTTTATTGGTTGCTTACCAGTGCTGCCAATATGATAATTCCAGAGATTACTGCCACAACAACGCCCGCTACCATGCCGGCATCGCGGCCGCTGCTAGAGATTCCTGTACCAGTCTTGGGTGTTTCGGGGACACCTAGAATGAATAAAAGAATAATTGTTAATACATAGTTAAGTGGCACGTTTACAGTTCTTTAAACCCTTGCAACGTGTTCATTTATATGCAAGACAAATGAAGCGAAAGTTTAGTACGTATTGATAATAATTGATTGCACAAATTAAATTGTAAATGAACCATAGTACAGATACAATTGTTTGACTTAGGCACTGAGATTTGAATACCAGATAAACGTTGCAAAGACTTTATTCGTTATTAGAGTTACAGTTAATTACAACTGTTGCGTTGGTTTTGTGAATAAAATGAAACTTTCACCAAAAAATAAAGCAGAAAAATGGTGATTTGTGAAAATGTTAAATTGAAAGCAACATAGAAACAAATGAAGAACTTAAAGTGAAGAAATGCCAAACCAATTTTGTTAACTCAACTAAAAGGTGCAAATAATATTCACAAGAGACCGTTTAGAATTCGCATAGGAAAAGAAACAATTACAAGAAGAGACTTCCTGGTGTAAACAATTTAAGTACACAATATTTGACGTCCGTTCTCGGTGACAAGTTCATTGCTAACAAATTAAAAACATTTGAAGAAGAATGACGACAATTGCGTTAAACATTGACGTATTTCCATATAGACATGTTGAATACACAAGATCGGAGCGCCTTCGATCAATTTTCTTACATCTAATTGTCAATTTAGCATTATGTATATGTGTGGGCGCTTAACCCGACCGCACTAGACATTCTATTTACAGCTAGTGTCAATGAAACGTGCCAACTAATACTATTTAACTAAAATATCCTAACCTACTTTCACATTACCTATGTTTTCTTTTTTACTTGACATTATGAGTAATAGTAGGTAATGCTGTAGTAAAATATATTACAAAATAGGTAACAAGGACTGAAATCGTATCTAATAAAACAGTACAGGATGATATTTACATAACAAAACCTGAAACCTGGCACAACATAATAAAATGTTGATATCAAGTTCATCTTTATGCCGAGTGACTTGGTACCTATTATTTCAAATAAAGCTAGAATATTCTAAAAAAAACTGAATCGTCATTCAGTATGAATTTGTTTCAATAGAGACCACTAAAATACAAATTAATTTAACACTATTATACCCGAAACATCTGGAATGCGTTAGTTGCGATAAAATTGGTTAATTGTTAGTAGACAAACGGAAGTTTATGCGACATGCACCCAGCTCATAATGAATCTGTGTGTCTTCCCGTCATCAAAAGTGTGATGTTTCCGACTTTAGCACAAAATTAAATAAAGTTATAATACGTTACCCTCAATATTTAAGTTTTTCAGGGCATCTGGTAAATGAACCAAACTGATTTTTTCAAAATTATAATGAGATTCTTTGACGGGCTCTTCGGTGGCGTCTGGTATCCTCTCCAGAGCCTCTCCTTTCAAGAACAGATCTATAAATGGCTGATTCCTTTTTCCCAGATCTCGTTTATCAGCTTCCCAATACGCCTTCATTGGCTCAGCTTCAGGGTCCGACAGGGGCGCAGCGATTGGTTCCTCTGTTTCCTCAGGAACCTCAGTCGTATCTTCACTCTTCAGAAGGCCACGTCCCAACTTCAAGAGAAGGCCTAGCCCTTCTCTTTTGTAATTCACCATATGTGTCAAGCTTTCCCGATAATCATTCGCACTCAAAATAGCTATACATCTGTTTGACAACTAGCAGATGGACATGCCCTGCAAATCAGTCAAGGAATCCCAAGTTGAAGACACACAGATATTGATTGATCATCACAATGAACTGTTGTTAGTTGATGGCCTGATGAGTATTAGTGATCGAAACCCATTACCTTATGTATATATGGGCGATAGTTTATCTTATCAAACGATGTGATTAAGTGATTCAACCCATCCATGAAGCAATCTTTAATCAAAATCGTGGCGTTTGATCGACACCAAAATACTGAAACTATGGATATTTTCTCTAATAATTACTGAATGCAAGGTTAGCTATATACCACGTTCACTTTCATTTCGGTGTATTCGATTAGAGGCAACATTACAAACGCCACGAATCTGATTAATTTACGAACTCATGTGAGACAGATCAAGGGGGTAAATTGGTATAACGATAAATTGGATGTGTCTCCAAAATACTCACTGGTTACAGGTTTTTCTTCAATAACTATGGTTTCATTTGAACCAATGGTCGGTTTATTATGCACCTCCACATCTGGTTTTATTGCATCTGTAGATTTTATGAAATAAACAACTTAAAAATGCTTCCTTTATTGACAAATTCTTGTTTTCATTTTCCGTAAGTGGGTAGTATTTTTGTATATTGATCACACAGCGTAACAATATTCACGTAAAAATGCACGGCACACGCGACACGTACGGGTTTCCGAAACGGAATGAGTCGGGCCGAAAACCGGTCGCGTGTAACCGCCATTGACGTCCCTCCACCGGGCCGTTCTGTCAATTTAACTGAACGCGATCTAGCTCGCGCTTACAAACCATGCCATGGCTGAAGCAATGGTCAATTTTAACTGCATCATTAGGCCCAAAAAATCATTAATATATTTTTTGGACTTCGGGAACATTCTAAACTATTTTCTTCTACTCCATAGCCTTAGAATAACAAAACAATATAACAATACTGATTCCTTTATCTGTAAGGTAAGTCCTATTAAAAATATTTTTGATTCATATTCGTGTGTCATATGCATTTCATCATTTCATTCAATAAAATTCAACTTAAATCCGTAATACACTGGTTATACATTCGAGTAAAAGATTTAACATAATTATTTCTAGTAAGCAACCCAGGTGTGAGGTAACATCGTTGCTTGCATGCGCATGCGGCGTGCCGGATCGCAGGTAAAACTATTGAACAAAAGGTGGCGTGATGCTGTGACGTCACGTCGCCTTATTCGCCAACTGTTAGACTATTGGGCGTTCTACGTTTCCACATGAGTGCGAGTACATCAAGTAGGTCTGTTCGGTGCATAGGCACCCATGTGTGAGGTCACAAGCCTAACAGGTTAATAAAAACACTATACTAGAGTGACTCATTGATTTAGATTAATAAGGAGTAAACAGATTGTGTCATTTTTTTCCTGTATAAGTAACTGAAAGCTTATCTTGCTTAAGTAGTTACCTAATTTTAAAATTAGCATTATGATTAATAAAATGACTGTGATTTTGGTAGTCTGTTCATAAAAATCAAAAAGAAACAACCGCCGCAAATATTGTATTTATAGTAAATCCGCTAATCGCGCCAAAATTATCGTAATAATCAATATTTCTATTACGTGATTTATGTAGGTAAATACGCATACAAATCACCGCACGCGATATCTACATAAAGCATTTCTTACGATAACGATATGCTTATAAACAATTATGAGTAATAATTGTAACGAATAATTCATATGATTAAAAGTATAAGATAAGTCGTAGGCGCGGTATATTCCTATCAAAACATGGAAGTTATTCGTAACTGATCAGTCATACCAAAATGTACCACTGATAAAAAATATCGTACGATGTGTCGTCATCTAGTGACGTGGCCCATTACGTGTTCTGCCCGCTAACTGATTCGGCCAAGTATTTTTAAAATTCACATCAATGTTCTAGTGGCCTTGTCTGCAATGTTGTTACGAAAATGATCGTCACAAGGACCGAATTTACGGGTCTCGTTTGTTTTCCTCTAATGTCACGCCATCTGACGCAATGCAATGGCGTGATACTGTGACTAAAGCATTTGATGACATATCATTAAATTAAGAAAGTTATAACATTTAACAGTTAAACTCTCTTTAACGCATGAACCTACATTGAAACTAGTATTTATTTTTACATTCTCCTCACCTTGATCTTTCAATGTTAAATTACTTTACAAAAAAGAAAATAATGTGTAGCTACTTATAAGGCAGAATTAAAAGAGGGACCAATTGGTACTTGTATACAGCTTCCTCGTTTAAAAACACTGCGTTGTAAGTACTTGGTAGTGTCTCATTGATCGAGCATAGAATCAATCATTACTAAACGTTACCAATCGTACAAGATGTATTTTTTATTGACCCATTCAATTGTATTTTAATAAACAGATGAATGTATGCAATGGATGGACCTACATCTTTAATAGATGATCTGGAGTTGTTTAATATCATGTCTAACGTAAAACGTGGACTGCGTTCTTATTACAGTACCTATTACATTGGAATTTTATTTAAAGTGTAATTGAATTAACCGAAAGTCTGTAAACGGGGTCATTGAATTTATTATTATGAACATTTTCTGCTAATGGGCCTATCATGAAATCGCGAAAAAAATCAGCTGATCCATACATTTTTTGTCACGAGTTATATGAACCAAAAATTATTTGGGTCACCTGATTTTTTTATGAGCGTTCAAGATTGTTCCATTGTATAATTTGTTCATAATGATGAGTAAATTTACCCATTTTCGAGTTTTTAATTAATTCAATTAAGTACGCCTTTTATTTTTAACTCAAACATACTCCATTTATTATAGCATTAGGAAAATAACGCCAGTTATTACGTCATATTGTTGAAATGTTAATCGACTACTTACATTGCTTAATATTTAATAACTTAAAAATAACCATAGCGTTTTAACGTTATAATTTTTAATGTTATATTAAACCGAGTATAATCTCATTAATAAATAGGATTGACTTCCAAACGTCTCTGAATAAAAGAAAATAAAACTAGATACAGTATCTGATTATCTGTGTGTGGTAATCTTCCACCAATCAGTGAAACGTACAAGTGCAGACAAATTGAACTCTGTTTCCATGGTAGCAGGAAATTTTGCGGGAAATTGAATTGGATTTTGTAACCGTTTCCAACCGTACGGTTAATTGTCTAGTAGACAGCATTAATTAATAATTCCAAGACATACCTAACTCATCTAAAGAATCATTTTATTTTAGCCCTGAAAATCCGATTAATTTTCAATTAACTGTAGTTTCGATCTTTTTATTGCTTTGAAATCAATAAATAGTCAATTGAGCTGGTAAAAAGTGACGTCAAGTTTATTATTGTTAAACAAAATCTATGACGGAATCGCGTTTTGACAGCTCGTAAAAAGCCATTATTGCATGTACAAACGTTTTAAATTTAAACACAATACTTAAGTATCTTGTTTATTAATACTTGTGAATGCAAGTATCATCATAATCTTATAGTTTTTACAGTTTATTACTATAACTCTGTTATATTTCAGAATATGAATGTTATATGAGCATTATTTAGTCGAACAATAAAGGTTTTAAATAAAACAGGCAATGATTTGGGTTTTCCAATATGGTACGGATTTCAACGGAATTGAACTTCCTTCCCTAAATCATAGGTACCTACATCTATTATTGCAAAAAATAGGTGCTAAATCCTTCTATGATCTAATTAATTAATCAAATGTTTTTTTATTATTGCCTTATCAGCAGCACGTACCAATTTCTTATCATACATATTCGCTGTCAATTACTCTTATCGTTTTATCTAATAATCTGTGTCTAGATTTAGGCTTATTGTTAATACTGACTAGGAAGTGTCTGCAATTATGAAGGCTTTTCTGTGCAAATTAATTTGCTTTACTTTGCACAAGTTATGTAATTATTATTAGCATTTTTAGGCATTCCAATTCAATTAGCACTTTAGAGCAAAAACAACAAAGTGCAAAATCACGAACGCTTAGTTTTTTCAACTACGTTGAGGTTTTAGATATAGGTATGCACGAATTTTTGTACTAATATTAACATTATTAATATGTGACGTGACGTGGTAATAGAAAGTTCAAAAACGTAATTATTTAAGCATAAGTCTTTGCCTAAGTAAAGGACTAATTTACCATGTACATAATTATGTTATTAACATTCATTTAAATTCATAGAAAAGAATCTAAACATTACAAATGCAAATGAAAGCATTTTAATTGCATTAATTTAATTAGTCCTAATTCCTTATTTTTACACATTTTTAAGAAACTTAAATTATTATAGGTATTTATTTAAGATATTTAATATTATTAGATATTCAATTAATTTTTCATATTCAACACGACGTTTTTTCTTAAGCAATAGCAAAAGAAAAAAAATGTAGGTGTATAGAAAACAAATATTTTATCATCTCCCAAATCTACTCAAGAAATGCGACAAAATAACTATTTAATTGCTAAGTAACACGCACTTACGTCAATGCGACAATTTAAAAAAAAACACATTAATGAAGATTGAATGAAATTCCTAATGACAATAGATTAAGTATCACCATTATCTAGACCAGTAGTTCTTAACCTTTTAAAGTTTAGGGACCATTTGACAGAAAAAAATGTCATATCATCGACCACTAACTGTTTGGCGGTAATATAAATTATTCGTAAGGTTGTTCTATAAATTAAAACATGTATATGTTACCGGCAATCTGTATAATTCAGGTATTATATACAATGCCTAGGCAATGTGTATAATACCTGGGGCATACTGGCAATGTATGAAATATTATGAATATTATTCTCCATTACATACTTTACCTAGGTAATGTATGCAATTCCTAGGGATTGTATAGAGTACCGGCTGGCCCACCGGCAATGTGTAAAATAAATAGATTTTGGTCTAAATGTTACTGTAAAAGCCCGAATAATGGTAAATCATAGGTTTTAAAAGTAAATGTTAAAATTGGTATAAGCCCAGTAACTGTAACCAACTTGGCTGTGGAATGGTTAGTCACAATCATACCCCTTTTTTTTTGGTTCGGGTCTAAAATTCTTATTTATTGTATGTTACGCCAAACCCGATATCAGGCTAATATTGTCATTGGCGAAACCGGTTCATCTAAAGCGAGCGAAGCGAGCTCGGGACTTGGGGCACCCCGACTCGGACAGGTTAGGTTAGAAGGGGATGGCGGGGTCTGAAAGACCCCGCCATCCCCTTCGTGGTTATTTTTTTTAAACCACCCGGATATAGGAGCCCCGCGCAGCGGGGCTCCGTAGACCAAGTCTTCGTCGGCTACGCCAAAACTAGATAGGCCTGGGCTCCTTATTATATGCTGTCCGCGTCCTCCCGCCCGCGTCGCACGCAGCGAAATTAAATGCAAGCAACTATACAAGTCGCAAGACGTTTAAAATTGTCTGCCTGCCCACACGTCGCCTCCTTTCCTGCTCTTTTACATACATTGCCGGCTGCGCATTCGGTATTGTATAGAATACCTAGGTAAAGTATAAAATAAATAATATTTCATACATTACCTGCCCGTTTTAGGTATTTTATACATTGCCTAGGTATTGTATAGAATCCCGGATTATATAGATTGCCGGTAACATATACAATTATTCGAAATCAAGTATTTTATTAGGCCCCTTAGACGCGTCATCGACTCGTTGTTATTTTATAATTATACGATAATGTTGTAGACTACTTCTGGTACTTTCAGGGACGACCGCGGACCACTGGTTAAGTACCACTGATCTAGACAATAAACACGTTTCATCTATCCGAATTTAAATCACGCCACTCGTACGCATTAAAATTAATCTTCTTATAAAAGTAATTACGATAGCATAATTAATTTGCGATTTCGCCACCTGCTTTATTGCGCAAATGAAACGTAAACGCCCCTTTGTTAAAATCAGATAATACCTATCCTCTTATATATCAGAATACAGTAGCCAGCACATCAGACTATACCTTTTTGTTGTAAAATCGCTCCTATTATAACTGCACAAGATGCCGCAGTGTTTACCCTAAAGCGCTGTCTTCCGTACATAAAGTTACGAATTACGCTTCGACACGGTAACACGGCCGGAATCACTTCGAAAAATCCATGGCATTTAAAAAAATATTTTAAAGCACGCCGTTAAAGTCCTAACTTGATTGGCAAAGAATTTGCTGTGTCAGAGCCGCGTGACCCTAAGTCTGTAAATCCTAAGCGAAAAGTCCATAGGTCTGATTAACAATCGAACCAGTAATTAACACGTTCTGCCATTGCGATTGTTTTACTGCACATTGTGTCCGTAGGTACCGGAATCGTTTGAAACTTGGCCCACCCTGTCTACAGAGTTACCGTGTTGAAGTAAGGAATCGCAGTTTGTAACAGAACGTATAAACATTATGCCAGACTGTCTGTACCTCTTGACAACCGATCTATCTAAATATTTGACTCAATGCCAACTTGCCTAGGAACTGCATTCTTTTTAAACTAAGACCCTGATGTCTTGATACATTGTTATTATCATTGCGTATTCAATAGAGGGAGCCTCATGTCCGACGTAGGTGTGTGCTAATTTTAATCATACAAACAACAAAGTTTTACATGCATAAACAACACCACAGATATAAATAGGGGCCGAATTACTAATGCGTATTGCGTATGAGTCTTGTTATTTTTTTTTTGAACCAAAACTGTTTTCTACACATTTCTTTGATAAACAGAAAACCTACTCTCAACATTTTTCTCAACCTATAATAAAATATCGTCATTTCGTACGATCAA
This sequence comes from Hoplodrina blanda, assembly GCA_949316365.1. NCBI lineage: Eukaryota > Metazoa > Arthropoda > Insecta > Lepidoptera > Noctuidae > Hoplodrina > Hoplodrina blanda. Next base: position 12,093,235 of record OX438579.1, on the reverse strand, counting down.
AAAAGTCCATACTTTGTTGACGTTTGTTTCAGATGTTTTATATACGTACCGGATATAAAACAACTGAAACTCGTGTGGTACTGATCGTGTTTTGATTTGACATTGTTTGACAATTTTTTCTCACGCATTAATTTTCACACGAAAAGTAAAAACAATTTTTTTTACAGACACATTTAAGGCACTCAAATTGCCACTAAGTTTATCAAACATAATCATTATACCTGAATCAAAAATAATGTAAGATTCATTCATTCATTTTATGATAGATCAGAGGCAACAGTAAAAATAAAATTGTTTGAGTTTTTCCTGCGTAAAAGCATCGATTATTACGAAAATATTATTATTGTACAATTGTGCGTTAAAATACAAACAAAAACTAGGTAATTAATTGTAGTTAACAACACACATTGTGCAGCCTTAAACGTTGGACAAGAATATGATGTCAGCACCATTGTGTTAATGTTTTCTTAGAAGTTGTGAAAACCAAATCGTTGACATAACACATAGATCAAAATTCTATCAATCTTTTCGTGCAGTTTTAAACAAACACGTGCCTAGTTGAGTTGCTTTCGCATTCGGCTTTGGTTGACATCGCGTAGACGATGTGCTAGCGTTGCCTTGTCGAGATTTAAAACGTCCATCAGGTTGTTCCGGTGTAAGCGCAGCTTATACGTCCGATAAACGTCTTTGCTATTTATACGAGAGCTGCCATATAATATAACTGATTGGATAAAAACCAACCATCAAAACGCAGTGCAAAAACGTAGCTGTAAAGAAATGTAAAAATATTAGCAAAATAGTGGAATAATACTTACTGTCTTCGACGCACATCTGGTTGTCAGGCAGTAGTCTTAGTCCATTGGGGCATGCGCAAGAGACGCGCGGTGAGTGGGCCCCGATGCGCGGTGCCGGTAGACAGAGATGGGAGCAGTGGCCGTTTACTGCCGCGCAATGGTTCACACCATCGGGCTGGCGGTACGGGTGGTAGACGTGGATCACCATGGGGTTTTGAAGCTGTCAATGTTAAGACAAATTTAGTAACAAAAGACAAAAATAGCAACGATAAATGAATACCTGGAAGGACTCGCGGGAGGCCCTTTCCTAGCAGTGGGACATTACCAGGCTAGATAAAAAAAAGTTTAATTATTCTTTGGAATGCTGTTATTTTCGAAACCATTGATCATTTTAAAACATTCGTATTCATGCATGATAGGCATTAACGCAATTTTTAAAGTGCCGATAAATAGTTTATTGGCTGGCTACTGCTAACTTGCTGGTTGCTGGAAATGGACTCACACCAAACATAGTTAAGCCAAATTTAAAACACAGCGACCAACGGCCATTCACATCATCATCTGCCTAGCCTTTTCCCAACTACGTTGGGGTCGGCTTCCAGTCTAACCGGATGCAGCTGAATACCAGTATTTTACATGGAGCGACTGCCTATCTGACCTCCACAGCCCAGTAACTGGGTAATACGATACCCCTTGGTCAGACTGGTTGTCAGACTTTCGAGCTTCTGCCACACGGCCATCATTCACATGTTGCCTTATAAATAAAATTGTTTCAATAAATAGATGTGTTAAATTCACATAAAATGGATATGGAGATAAAATTATTTTGCTAAAGGCATCATAATTTAACATGGTGTTGGTTTTAAATATTAATTTTACAAGGTTTTCATCAACACCCAGCCATGACAGGGTCAGACTTCCTAATTTCACTCCTCCACTGCGCTCTATAATAGTCATTTTGTATCGACTTCGGTTGATACTCAGGCGTTAATTAAAAGTCGAAGTCAAGGCCCTCCTCCTCATTTTCGCACATTACCAAAAACTTATGAAATTGACTTTTAAACTCGTTTCTCAAATAGTTTACATTTTGCTTGAAACCTTACTACAAGCAAATTCTATAATCGCATTCACGTGCTTTTTGTTAATGACAAGTCAGAGGGGCAATTCTCGTAATTTCTCGGCATTCTAATCTGTCAAATATTCAGAGGCGTGTGTTGTGGTGCAGACCTTGGCTGGTGCAAGTAGGGTACGAGCCCCGGGTGCCCATCGAAAGGGAGCGCAAAAATCGTCAATTATTAAAATTGAAAATCAAAATACTCTACAATAGACCATTTCATACTGTTATATTTACTTCGTGATGATATGACTATTTCAATCAGTTTAAGTACCTATTTGTTCTTTTTTTATATATAAAATAAGATAAATTACGAACACCCAACTATGATGCGTGTCCTAGGTGCCCATTTCTAATATAATCTTGCCTTTGTATTTTGTGTTTACCTACAATTTTAATAAGATCTTGACATTGATTTTCGCTTAGATGAGATTGCGCCTAGATTTTAAACGTTTTTTAACGAGTTTTGACCTTCTAACTTACAAGGGTCTTCCTTACTGTCGCATTAATGGCATCGCCACTTGTGTTTTAGACATCGATACCTTTTATACCTTCAATGGCCATTTTGACTTACGTTATGAGTAGGAGTAATAGGTTCAATGTCTTTTCCGTTGAACTTATTTGCGCGGTACACGGCAGCCTTGTCCCAGTCAGTCCAGTAGACCCAGTCTTCGAACGTGGTGATAGAGAACGGATGACGGAGCACGTCTGTTGAATACAGAATCACCCTGCGTCCAGTACCGTCGTAGTTGCACGAAGATATCATGTTCATCTTAGCGTCCACCTGAATGAAAAACAAAGGTTCAATGACTTCAAATATTCTATTCGAATTCTGTACAAACTTCGATCGTTTACAAAATAAATAATCGCCAGATCGAATAACCTTATCGAATTAAAAAGTTGAATGATTGGCGAGTTATCATAATAATACCTGTCTCTTTTTGATAACATCGTAATAGGTACTTGATTTAGCTAAAGATATACCTAACTAATTATATTCATATTTAATGTCATTAGGCGAAATTAAGAATGATGAGTTTGATAATTTGTGTTGGGAAAACCTTTTTCTACAGTACCTATTGTTTTATAAATGTACCTTTTTGTTTGTGGTTATTAATTCTTTATGACAAACGTCATAGGATGTTCGCGCGTCATTTGTTTTTCATAAAACATTTGATTTTGATTAAATACCTTTATGAAAGATCATCACTTTTCAATTTGCTTAAAAATAATAAATTTTGGCTTGCTTGATTAACATTAGGTAACTTCGGAAGAATACTCTTAGGAAAGTTCCTAAGATCCTTAAATATAGAATGGAAAGGTACAGGTAGATGACCGTTTCTTTGACGCACTTCTTAAGGCTCTGCATAACGCAGTTGCCTTAAACAAATCCGCGTCGCACGCACAAAATCAGAGGGTAATTTAGCTTATAGTTACAAAAAATAACTTAAAGTACTGTTTCATTTAGTACTTTGATTGTATTAACAGCATCCCGTGATTTATAGGAAAGAAAAAAAAATGTTTTAAATAGCTCGTTTTTGCAGCGATATTAAATGCTTTTTCTTGTTTTTAAATCGAGCGTTTGAAATAAATATGTTTACGAAGAAAACTGGTTACAATGTACGTAAATTTTTTGCTTCTTCGCAGTTTGCCCCCTCAATGGATTAAACTAAATTTATAACAACTAATGTTATTTTTCCACTCACCCAATAAACACGTTTGCGCACAAGGTCCAGGGTTAGGCCGTTGGGCCATTTGACGTCATAAGACACGATGGTTTGTCTGTGGGAGCCATCCATACCCGCACGTTCGATCTTTGGCACCTGACCCCAATCTGTCCAGTACATCCAACTACAGAAAAAAAGAATAAATTCAATAGCTATTAAGAATCATGTGACTTTTTCAATTCCATATACTTTCTAAGTTTATCTTAGACATCACTGACATTCGTGAACAAAAACATCGTGAGGCAACCTGAACTTATAACGAAATAGCTGCACCGGCGAACATCCTCTCCGCTTCTGAATAATTTTTTTTTTGTTTGTTAATTATTCGCATGTTTTAATAGTTATTGATCTGCTATTCTTGGATTAGACGAATTCAACAAATCAATCCAACAGATCATTTAAATCGGGCCAGCCAGTGATAAATGGTGTAAATAACCTGACTTTATTTTATGTAGGTAAATATATAGGTATAAATCTGAAATAGCCAATCCGCCGAGCAAGCGTGGTGATCAATACTCGTGCCTTTGCCCTACAGTGAGGCAATAAAAGGCTGATATTTAATTAAGAATAACTTTACAGTTGGCTTAGCATAAATGCCGTATGAAGGTTTTAAATTTATTTGTATGCACATAAATTATTTCCGTATACCAAATAAATTAGACAGTTTGAAATCAAAGCGATTTCATGTGGTTTTGTAACATTATATTACATTCATAATATAGGCAAACACGTTTGATACCATTTGAATTGAGTTGTGTACTTACGTGCTAATTAATGCAAAATCGTGGAAAACTCCAGTCCCACTCTATTAAGCCCACTATACATAAACAAGAGAATTTGCGTTATTTTGGGCCAGAAGCCTTGAGGCATTGACGTCTACGTATGGTAGGTACTGACTTTTAAGGAGGTAAGACGGATATAAAGGCTTGTAATATTGATTAATTTACGTTTACCATGGTTAAACCAAATTATAATAATACAGTTTTACGGGACTCTGCCTACTATGCCATGTCATACCATGATCGTACTAGGAATGTGTCTGCCAAAAAAAATAATCTTTGAATTACCTACTAGACTACAATACCCACTAGACCGTTCCATCACCGACCGACACCGTCGCGTGCCATGCACGGAGCATCAACAGTTGTCGGTATTCATCCATTAATGATGAGCAACATTTTGGCATGATCACCTTCCTTCCTACTTCCGCAAACACATTATGGAAATATTAAGAAGGATCCGGTTTTCGTTGCAAACATTATTATGCTCGAACTGGTATTTACCAGCCTATTATCGTCTCACTGCATGGCAAAGGCTTCTTTTCATAAAGAGCAGGCACGAGCATTGATCACCACGCTTGCTCACGGCGCGGCGGATGGATTTGCGATTCCAGACTTAATTTATATTAAGTAAAAGTCCAGGTTTCCTTATGATGTTTTTCTTCACTGATGTTAAATTGTTGTTGTCGATTTATTTGATTCTAAACCGGTACACGCGACATTTTGAGTGATAAATACAATCAATAACTTAGCTTACGTCAATTGTGTTCACGATTAATGACTTCAATTGCAATACATTGCGACGACCCGAAATAACTCGACATTCTTTTGTCAATTGAGCAAAGCCTTCGGTCAAATGACATTTTATAGAACTGATTGGAACTGACCGTGGTTTGTATTGCGTTGTGGCAGTTAATTTATGACGAATTTGTTTGGAATGCCTGTTGATACTAAAACCTGGAGGCGCGCGTGGCTGCGTTATAACAGCCACACCGGTCGATCTGTCAGGTTCAGTTAGGTACGCTTGCCGAGTCTCCTCCGTGCCTCAGCTAGCACGTTAAGCCGTTGGTCCTAGCTGTCACACGTGGATCTTTGACAGACGTTACGGGTCGTCAGAAGCCGTTTTGACATTGATTGTCGCCGAGATGAGATTATGACTAGATTTTGAACGTTTTTAATTTGTAGAATTGGCCCTTATCTGCTGATGTGGCGATATGTGCAAACATTGAGGTTTCTACGATACAATAGAATATACATAAACTGCTTAATAATAACTTTTGGTGAAAACTGCATAAAAATAATTGTGTAGTCTCAAAGAACTAAGTGTACAAACAGACAGACAACAAACTATACTATTTACAGCCTGACCACGTCCGTCATGTTACTTAAAGTATCTACCTAGGGTTGTGTTACCACGGAACCATTTTCTCCCTGATGATCTTGCGCATAAGTAGCTTATTTTTTTTTCTACTTGATCCATTTATATTTTAAAACAATCCTAAATAATGTGTCTACAAGTTAACATCAACAATCGTATTTTACCTAACAGGAAAATTGTTATTAAGGTTTATTTCAAAATAACATGATATAATTAGTGACACATAGTTAAAAATTACTTTATCGCCTTTGAGATACAGCTATACTACCTATTTATAGAATCGATGTGTCATAAAAATGATAACGAGTCTTAATTTTTAAATTGTACACAAAAATAGCCTCTATGAGTGACAGTGCTGAAATGTAGACATTTTTTCTTTAATTTCCAGTGTAAATTGACCTGTCATTGTATGGAAAACCTATACAACGCGAGGTCAGCGTAACAATGTCTTTACTGTTCATTAATTATTTGAGTTAACCTACAATCTTTCGATAATTTACTTAATTATGTCAAACTAATTCAATGTGCCAAATGTGTTACATTACTATACAGCAAAAAAAGGTCAATGTATGTAAGTATATCCAAAACTTACGCAATATTAAATATCTAAATCACGGTTACTCCGAAAAATGAGATATATTTTAACGTATGTTGTTTCGTTTTGGTAGAATTAAACCCATTTATAGTTAAAGATTGAATGTAAACCAAATTTATAACACTATTTTATTCTATTTTAATCACATTTTGTAATTTGTACCTACTATATGTATTTAAACAGTTGTTCCCGGCTGTCATATCTGACAATCGTTACGGGTAGTCAGAAGCGCGAAAATCTTACAACCAGTCTTACCAAGATATATCGTGTTACCCAGTAACTGTATTCTGGAGGTCTGATAGGCAGTCACTCCATATAAAATACTGGTATTCAGCTGCGTCTGGTTAGACTTGAAGCCGATCCCATAGTTGGGAAAAACATAAACAAAATATATTGATAGATTATTGAAATTATGTGTTATCATACGGTACATATTTGACAGGTGCAAAAACCTTATACTGTTTACAGTTACGGGAAAAACCCGTAGCAAAACTGTATCAAAGAAGGACAATGACATATAAACCAAGTCGTTTATCTACCTACATAGCTTATGTCACAATTAACTGAATAGTATTTATGCACTACTAAATAAAATATTTTAACTTGTGCTTGCATAATTTTCAATATTTTTACACCGCATTTTCTGCATTCATTCCTTTTTATTATATTTTTTTTCTACGGCGTATACTGAGCAGCAAAATCATCTAGCAATTTTTTATTGATAGTCGCAACTAAGATACAGCTTCATTATCCGTTTATCAATGAAACTTCTAAATCCTTTTGCTGTTCAGTGTACGTTGACACTTATTGATCAAAGTTACTTCGCAATTGTATGTATATTACTGTATTGTGCTAAAAAAGTTTGTAGTAGATAAGTACTATTGTAATTTATGTAAAGACAGTGTAATGTACTCTAATGCTTTGTTCAAATTCCTGCATAACAAAAAATAATTTGTATTTTGTCACTAACCCATTTGTACTGCGTGGTAACTGTAGGTACCTTAACAGCTACCGAAAGCGTGTTAATGACGATATGGTCGGCGTAGCGGTAAGTGACTGGCTGATTCGCTACGTATTGAAGGTTCGATTCCCACAACTATTTTTATGGCCTACAAATAGTTGAACCGAGACTGGTTAATTATGTATTTGAGATGTTTGTCAACGAAACCACGATATAAGTATGCATGAATGGTGATCTGTCAGTACCATGGTAGCATGGCAGGTTACAAAATAGACCGGGGGATTTTTTGCGAGATGTTTTTGCGAGTTGTACCGTTACGCCTCCTTTTTAGGGAACAGCCTACATCACTGTAACGTTAGTTTGTTATTTTAGCGTGAAACTTACCCATCCAGAGGGTTAAGCGCAATAGCTCTAGGTTCTTCAAGTTGATCCCTAATGAGGATCTTCCTCATGTTTCCTTGCAGGTCTGACAGCTCGATGTGGTTCTTGCCGGTGTCGGTCCAGTATAGATGATTGTAGATCCAGTCGACTGCGAGCCCGTCTGATGTGATTAACTGGTCGCCGATCACCACTGTCCGTTGTGTGCCCTCGTCTATTGGCGCTCTGGGTAAAGAATTAATTAATTAGCGAAGTTGAGATTATAACGAGTGGACGAGACAGCGTATCCAAAACTTTTACTTAAGATTTAATACACGTTCGAGGGCTACCAGTAAAAAAAATATTCGTTGGTTATAAAAAAAACCAGTTATTCCATACACCTAGGTACACGGTTAAAATGTATGGAATGTTTTTATTTTTTATATCCAGCCATAAATGTGAACACTTATGGCTCTGGAATCATGTACTAAATCCATAGTAAAAGTTATTCGCTACGATGTCTCAGCCACCACGTACAGTAGTAAACGTAAGTTAAAAAGTATTGTGAGAATTGCGTAGAACAAAAATTAGCCAAACTTGTTATGGGAAAAAAAAACTGCCAATTGTTACACGTAAACTGTCACGTTTTGTCAAGTACATAAACGGTCATTATTTGCATGAGCGTCGTCAGTAAGAGTAAACACAGTATTTTTTACTCAAATTTTAAGCGAGTTTTAACAGATTACTTATGTACAAAAAAAAGCGTCAATCTTCCCAAGTATTATAAACATGACTTGCTGACAATTCGGACACATTATATCCGGACAGTGCCCGAACTTATGTTATTTTCACTGATGTTTCGGACGTCAATAAAAAAGCTGTTTTTTACTGTCAGATAAAAATATTTCAACGATACCTTAATTGAAGAAATCTGTCCTCAGCCCAGCATACAGTTGTGAAAAACAGATTTGACCCGCGAAACCTAATTTAATTAATTATTAGGTATTAAGAGCCTCGACGACGGAGCCTATTTCTGTTTGCAAGTATTAAAGAAATCTAACATGACAGGAGCTACGTTCCAAGTCCGAGTTATCAGCAAGGCACAAATTATTATGGAATTACGTACAGTTCATTAATCTCTTGGTACACATTCGGTAAAAGCAATTTGTTGTGATGTCATTCTTATTCATAAACACGATAAAAATACATTTTTTATGACCGTGTAAAACGTTTACTTGTATGTAACTTATTATCTCATTGTGCTAATATAAACATTAATGGTATCTTGTGAGTTCATTGTCTTTTTAACCTTATGTACCCAAAATTATCTTTTACTACATCAATTACTATGCCATAGCATAAAGATGTATTAAAGAAAAACTGTTAGCGTTTGAAAAAATATCATCCTTCTTTTTGATTCGGATTCGTTTTGCTATGTAAGTGATTGTTGTGAAGTTTGGTAGTTTATGCCTACTTACGGTCTTGAAAAAGCAGAATATTGGTTCTATAACTGGTGTACAAAGACGCTAAACTAAGTCGCAGTTACATGATCTTCCCATCATTGCACTTTGAACCCACTCGTTTAGTGGCATCTGGAGATATTGACAGTTAAAGTTCCATAATTCTTTTGGAAGATAACAAGTTTTAATTGTTATAGCTCTGTTGATAATTATGTAACCATAGTTATTATTCATACCCAAAATAAAAGTCGTTTCCCAGCAAAAAAATTGATCAAAGTAACTTAGTTTGATGGCCGAATATACGTAGTAAACGCCTATGTGGCGTATCTTTTTACACCCCCAGATGTATGCAAAATTAATTCAAAATAGCTACTAACTTATAAATCTTCTCATCCGTAACATCACTCCAAAAGATCATTCCAGTTCTGAACACGTAATCTAACGCAGTAGCTGACTTCGTGTCATTGACGATAGCAACCATTTCGTGGTGGTCCAGGCTTATCTTGCGAATGTCGAACCGCCTGGCGAACAGGAGTGACGGGTGACCTTCTGTGGCCTTACACCTGGTGCGGTCTCGAGGGTCCCGGGCGTATCCAGCGTGACACTCGCATTTGAAGGTGCCTTTCTCGTTGATGCACATCTGGGAGCAGGCGCCTGGATCCGAACACTCGTCTACGTCTGGAAAATTAAGTTGTGGTGTAGCCACGGATGATATTTCCATGCGTATAGTACGGAGGTAAAGTATCAGAAACACAACAACCTACTGTACTAAATTGTATTAAGGAAAAAATATTCAAATAAAATGTTTTCTTTTATCGAGTGTTTTTTCGATACATTTTTGTCCTAGCTCAGTGGGTGTCATTTTATGTAACCAAGGAAATATATCAAAGAACATTTGTCAATCAATTTACATGAGCTGACTTATTTATGACTCAACCAACAAATATAGAATTATTGATATCTATTATTAACTTATTTTAAAAGCATCAACAAGATTTAGATCAAAACATGTTTTTATCACGATCTATCAATACCTGCTACAAAAGTGGACAGGTAAAAGGAAAATAATTATATTTAATTGGGCCAAGTCTTAAGGTTCAGCCCAATCTATACTAATATTATAAAGAGGTAACATTTGTTTGTAAGTTTGTATGTTTGTAAGTTTGTATGTAGGGGGTAATCTCTGGATCTACTAAACCGATTTTGAAAATTCTTTCACTAATTGGAAGCTACGTTATCACTGAGTGCTATAGGCTATATTTTATTATCAAAAATTAGGGATCCGTAAGAAAAATCACGCGAACGAAGTCGCGGGGAGAGTGCTAGTTAAATATATTTTCCTTTTACAGTCGAAAGATATCATCAATTTCGTAGAAAACGCTATATTCGATGATTTTTTTACGATAAATTGTGGTATTATCTAACTTCTGCTATATTAATCCAATAGACAGCTTATTAAAGTTATGACTGTTACTGAATATACACCGATTAGATCTATGAGTAATCAATTACTCATTTGCGTAGGTGCCTACACATATTGTTATAGGTACCTAAGATACACCATCTACTCACATACTCTTCAAACCATATGGTTTGCTTCAGTCTCATAACCTCAAAAAGTCTTATAACTGTCAGCCAAAAAGAAATGGGACCGATCTAGCTGCAGTTTTACGGTTATCACCTACTTCATTATCAACTGCAGACGTCTTATAGACGTACTTATAACAACAGATATGATAGCTATACTAAGAACTCAATGTTCATCATCATTGTAGGGATTAGCACGAGCGCGTGAAGCAAATGTAACGTAAATCAGATCGATTTGTAAATTGAAAATGGCGTTCCGCACGTATAATATTTATTTAGTATTAAAACTAATGGGTACTTCTATTTCTGTGCCAATAATAAGGGGTGTTATCCGCAAGGATGCGCCTTTTCTAATGGGTGATTTGGCTTGTTATGTAAAATTAAACCAAAATGCAATAGAATAGTCACATGTCGAATTGAAAAAGCGACTACTCTACTTTAGCAATTATCTAACTTCAACTTTCTGACTATCTAAATCGTCTAGTAATTGAAATAAATGCTTTGACTTCAACTCGAATCTAATACTTTTATGTAAATGCACTCGTTTTATGATGGGATTAAATATTACGAATACTGCACTAGGCGATCAATTCTTATCCTCATCAGATTACAAAATTCGACATTTATCGTTTGGTTAGATTATGCCGATGTACTTATATAGGATTATTTTAATCTTGATTGACATAGAATGATCATTATCGTTATAACGCAAATTAAATATTGTGAGATCAATGAATTCTTTAAGCTTCTTACCTTCACAGGTCCTGTTGTCCACAAGTTTGAATCCCTTGTCACAATCGCAGTAATATCCGACGGGGGTGTCCACACATTTCTGCGTACATCCGCCATTGTTCTTCGCACATTCGTTCTCACCACATCTGTCCCGAGGCTCGTCTTCAAAGTTCGGGCAGTCGGGATGCTTATCGCAGACCTTCGAGAGAGGAATGCACATGCCAGCTCCGCAGTCAAATTCTGTCTTCTTGTCGCAAACAGTCTTCAGTATTGCTGAAACGTAACGGAAATATACGAATTAGTTAAGGTAAAAAAACGATATCCATATGAATGTCAGCTACATCATAAGTTGCTTTTGACTTCGAAATGATATGATAACCAAATTACACGTCTGTAAATATTTAGAGGATATGGGAACGTTGACTTTATTTAGAATAATACCTACCTATCGTAAGCGTGGAAACTTTGAAGATGGAGAGAGATTAACGCAAAATTTCATCGAAAAACAAATGGTAGATCATTTAAAAAGATGTCTGGATAAGATCCTCATATGGCAATTATATACTTATTTTATTGTAATTTACTTACTGCAGTTAAGTTCATCGCTGCCATCAGGGCAATCTTTGTCTCCATTGCAGTACAACGCTCCAGGGATACAGCTGTGATCTTTGCACTGGAACTGGTCTAGTCTGCAAGTGACGTTGCCGCGGCACAGCGCGGGATCTTCGTCTCCTCCATCAGGACAATCCCGGTCTCCGTCACACACCCAAGCCTTGTGGACACATGTCATGCGGTCCTTGCATTCGAACTCTGACGATATGCAAGGTGATCGTACCTTTGGAGTCGCTGTGCAACCCTGGAAAGTGAATTGATTTGATTAGAAAAGACGAGAATTGGTACTTGGATCTTTATTCATTATTATTATCCCTTTTTTTGCATGACGAAAGACAATTTCGAGTAGTTTTCTAGCAATGGCTATTGTGTTTCTGTATTAGCTCATCTAGATAAGCTTAATTTGCTTCCATTACGGAACCCATTATGGGTGGTCGTAGACGAACTTGGGTCATTTGAGTTTTATCTCTCGCATCGTTTAGCTTTGATTTCATTTATAATTTAAATACTATAATCCATTGATTAGATTAGGCCACTTACAATTATTAGTTTTCAGATAAGCGGTTTATGAATGTCATTAAAGTAGCTGCCGGGTGGTCTGCGTTACGAGTAGACTATACTATCATTTCCGGTATCGTAATAATTGACTGAGAGATTAAGTCAATAGGGTAAGCAGAAATCATTTTATGTATTGACATGTTGTGATGATAGCTTATTACAGAGAAATATAAAAGAGACACATTAAGTGACCAATTCCAGTCATTGCTTGCCTAAACGTTGACTAGACCAGCTTCACTTAGCTTAATTTTTTTTTGGCTTGTCTTGGTGTTTGACGAGAAACAAACCAGCTTTGCTTTGCTTTTAATATTTAGTTTGCTTCTAAATAACCTTAAAATTGCTATAGAAACTCACCACTTCATCGCTTCCATCCGGACAGTCTTCAGTTCCATCACAGCGCCACCACGCCGATATGCAGTGTCCGTTCCCGCAAGAGAAGTGCGTCTGCGGCTGGCAGGTAGGTGCTGGGCATTTGACTTCGTCACTATCGTCCCCGCAGTCATCATCCCCATCGCACACCCAACGCAACTGGATGCACTTGCCATTCCCGCACGTGAACTCGTCCGAGCGACACGTCTCATCTGGTAGGCCAGGTCAAGACTTATTTGTGAGAGTATTGATGTATGGGTTGTATTGTCAACGAAGTTTTTGCTATCACGTCTTGCCTGTGCAGTCAATAGGTCCAAGACGGTGTAGTAAAAAATGTTGCATACAACCCTGTCATATTACTCATCAGTTGGAATGAAGGGATACAAATATTAGTGTAGCAACTGTATTGAAAACATTTTTGTCGTAAAGAGAAGATTATTAAAAAAAAAATTCTATAGTCAATTACAGTCAACGGTTTCTAAATAGCCTTTGAAGAGAAGTTCTTTAATGGATGTTAAAACTATTTCTAAGAGTTCAAATCATGAAAGACCTGATTCAAAGACAATTCAAGTTTTCAGCCCTTAATGATATTACTTAAAACACTAGACACAGTTTTAATTAAGTTTGCATCTAGACGGCCTAGTCTAATATTTTCGCCAACCCTTTAAACTGTGCTACATTTCAAATAAACACTGACAGCAAATTGATAAATTAGGCACTTCAACCTCAATGTAAATTGAAATAAAAAAAAACAAAGCAAAATTTTATAAAAAGCTAAACAATTTCAAAATAAAATGTTTCCAATTCACTGGTACACCAACAAATAGGGTTTATTTCTGCTAAAACGAACCAACCCATGTTATTTCTCTCATTTTTCGCAGTAATTGTAATGTAAATTAAATGTAAATTTTGGATATTTATCGCTGATTCATTTAAATTGTATTTTAAGCATAAGTCTGTACATTGAACTGTTATTGCTGTATGTATGTAACGCACGTATTAATCGTACGTATTAGACATATTGAATTAGTTTGGCGTAATTAATGTCATTACTGAGAAATTGTGGGTTGGCTCATTTTAGGAAAACTTAGTTCAATTATAATGTGAAGTGACGATGAGCACAAAGAGCACATAATTTTAAAAGAATTGAGCTTTAAAATGCAGCAAAATTCTTCTCAGCTAGTTAACATTTTAAGTAGATCTAATGAAGCAGTTAAACTAATTAATATGAAAAAATAAGAACTTTTCTGGTACGTTATGGTTCACAGACTAGAAAAATTCCTATTAAAAAACCCTTGTATTCCATTATTCTCAAACATTTCTAGTTATAAAAACGCTTGAGCTTCTACATCTTAGTAATGATTTTACTACTTTTTTTAAAATTTATAACAAGATTATTTTATTTCTCTTACTGTAGAAAGTACCTACATACTACAGCCAAAAACATTGATGTAGATTATTAGAGCTCGTTAGTACTGCCTCAGAATTTCCAGAAGTAACAAGAAGTACGTAATAAGATAAACGATGACATAATCGTGATGAGGCTTTCGGGCGTAAGGAAGGCTTCACGTGTATTGAAGTAGGCACGCAACATCATCGCTCACGCCTCGGCCCGCCCAATGTGGGTAGATAAGAATTTATAGATGGATGAGCCGAGCGTTGATAGAATACACAGAGTTTAGTTGGGTCCGACCTCATGATTGATAGGTAGGTACTGCCGATAGATAGCAAGTACGAGTAGTTAAAAGTTGATCGTGAAGTTTGTATAGCAAAAATGTATCAAACAAACTTGTTTAATACATTTTTGCTATACAACTTTCAGAAAAGAAGAAGAAGAAACAGCCTGGAGAAGTGGATTTTATCTCAGTGGGAATTATACAAATCATAATTATTCATTTTCCTGACTTGAGACTCAAAATAAGTTTGTCATGAGTAGCAGCCGTGATTGCGACAACTAAAATTAGTGTCACACCACACATTAGCTACGTCACATTGTTAATGAAATAATAACATTGAATGAAATAATTAGGTAAAGGGGACACTAGAGATATCTGAGAACGGTACAAACGAATTATTATGTGCTCTTTGTACTACATTATCTTAACTTAAAATAGAAGATAATACATTTAGGTCGGCATCATGCAATTTCCACAATATAACTGGCCGATTATACAATTTAGATACCAAATGAATGGTCACCAATGAGTGAGAAATGTTTTGATGGTAATTTTGTTTTCAATGCTTCATAAATGCTGACCCAGGTATAAAATGTCAAGTGTAATATATATGAATAAACAATTCAAGAGTAATTATAAAAGCGTATAATGTAATTAACTTTGAAGAGTTACCTCTGAAATGTTAACAGCGGAAAGTCCAACCTTACCAAATATTGCTATCTCTTTCATATAAATATTAAAATACAGGAAAAAAATACGATAAAAGAGAAAGCAATCCAATATCAAGACACTATTAAAAATTTGCAGGGGTTGAGTAGTCACTTTTGTCTACATAATTAATTACTCTTGCATTGTATGTTAAATCCCTTACTGCATGCTTTTTCATCAGATCCGTCAGAACAGTCCGCGTTGTCGTCGCACATCCACGTAAGCGGCACACACTCGCCGTCTTTTCCTCTGCAAGTGAACTCTTCTGGCCCGCACGACTTCTTCTCTGTCAACCCATTCATGCACATGCTAAGTACGATGCGAATATAAACCGACACGATAAGGGAACAAATCCCTCTAGGGATGTTCTGATATCTGTTTTGGTCTTATCCTTCCTACTATCGTCTAAGCCCTTCGGCTCTATTTTTCCTAAAATATATCCAAAGAGAAAAACTTCGAACTAGGACACCAATTTCTTTGATGTCCTTGTAAAAATAATTACATAATTCCTTTTGCTTTTTATTTTTTGCAAAGTGTAACCGTAATTGCGTGTTTTCTTTGTTGTATTTTATTTTCTACTATAGTAGGTAACTAGTAATCGATACGCAAGATAATAAAAATAATACGGTACCTAATAAAATAGAAAAGTTCTAAAGTAGATAACCGTGAGTATCATAGGAAATCGTTACTATATAATTTTGGGAGCATTCAAGTAATACGTAACGCAATTTGGGGGGAGGGGGGGGTCTTGCAAAACGTTACGGTGCGTTACAAGGGCGGGAGAGGGAGTATTTAAACAACGCGTTACGTAACATTTTTTTTATTTTAATAAAAAAGCTATAGAATTAGAATCTTTCAAATTCCAAATATTATACTTTGTTCAACATAATTGTGACTTTAATGGTCACTTAAATGTTACGTAACGTTTAGGGAGGGGAAGGGGGGGGTACAGAAAAACGTTATGGTGCGTTACATGGGGGGAGGGAGGGCCTAAAATCTTCAAAAATTGCGTTACGTAATACTTGAACGCTCCCTTTGATAAAAAACGAAGAAGGTTATAGCGCTCGTAAATTGTGCTCTTATTCTCGCATGCTTCTGCTCATGTCGATCCTAAATATGAACCAGGTGTACCGACATGCCAATTGTTGCTGGTTTCATGCTTTTGATCCGTTGCGAGACCATGCTCTTACCACACTGGTGTTCGTCAGAGCCGTCTTCACAGTCGGCTACATCGTCACATTTCCATGAGATTGGTATGCACTGGCCTGTCGTGCACACAAATTTGTGCTCCGGACAACGCCTTTGCGTAGCTGTGTATACGAAATTTTGATTCATATCGATTTTCTCTTACAACTATGAATTCCCTTTTATCTCTACTCTTTTATTAGGGTTATTTTACGATATTGACTTTTAGTGTCTTTGCCGACAGAGTAACTTGGCAATATTAAACATCGATAACGTCACGCCTTGAGGGCTTTACTCGCAAACTATTTGCAAAACTTCGAAGTCGAGGAGCAAACAATTTAACAACATTAAACTATCTGCGATCAGACACAAATAAATCAGGAGGCTCACAATATAAACAATTTACCTACACTGATGTAATTAATCTTGGCAAACGGACTGACTTGGAACGAGGCTATCAGTAGCAACTTAAGTTGACAAAGCAAACACGTTTAAAATGCTAGCCAAGTGCTTCAGCAATATAATAAATGGTAATGCTAAGCACGGGCACGGCTAAAACGTAATTAATGATTCTAAACAGTCCCCTTATTAGAGTGTAATGTTGTTTTGCGACGGCGCTAACGAAATTCAACAGACTCAAATTGGGAAAGCTTTAGTGACTCCCGCTGAAAAGTTTTTGCTGGGGATCTGTCAGCAGTAAACCTACTTAGTTTAATGCAATTAAAGCAACTAAAATCTCTTTAAGTAATATTAAAAATAGCGCTGGAAACTTACCGTAGGTAGAAAAAATATAAAAAACCTAAATAATTTATTTTATCCAATACCTACCGTTACTTATTTTGAACGGTTATAAAAGACATTTTATTTAAAGTAGATAGGTACCTACCTAACTATATTTTTTTAATATTTTACTACTTACGCAGAATATGTATTGGATGTAACACACTAGAAACTGCAAAAGACATTGAGGGATGACTTCATATTAGATAATAAATTCTATATATGATGGATGTCGGAAACTCTATATTGGGTAGCATTTGTTACGATATAGGTAAATAATGTGCAACGTAAATGTACCCAGTGACAGAGATATAATATACAGGAGCTTAGGGCTGCCTCTACTGCGCGAGGGACATGGCACCATAAAGCTTACTTATCCCGGAAAATAACGTTTCAGTTGAAGTTTGGGTGATAAATACATTTGTCAACAAGGACAACAAAGCAAGATTACCTATATAAACTCGATATATATAACCACCTTCTACATTGTCGCCTACAAAACATTGCGTGTCCCTGCCAAATAAAAAAGGATTTTCCATTATGTGGGACGACTTACAGTGGCTCTAAGTGTACAAAGTTACGCCCGCGGTTGCCATAACCCCACCTCCACTGGAATAAAACCTTCGCAAACTTTCACAAGCTTTTTATACACACCGTTGCAGTTTGAGAAAAACAAGGAATTAAAAGTCCTTTTGACGCTGGATCAACTCCTTCTATAAGTACTTTTGTTAACAATGCTTGCTTGCATTACATTAGAAAGACAAACCCAAAGCTAGCATGGAAAATAAATAATCAATTTTCTAAATAGTAATAAATTGTCTTTTATGTACTTGCCAGCAATTTACACTTAAACAAATTAAATATATTTAGTAAGCTACTTGTAGAACATTTGTGAACGAGGTTATATATAGCGATGCTATTTATCATAATAACTCCCTACATACATATCCAGAATCGTGAAAAGGCATGTTAATTTTACGGGTCACTTATATTGAAAAGTGTCGGTGATAAAAATCACAATTTATAGCGTGACCCTCCTATGAATCGACAAACGAAAAAAAGCGAACGCGCAATTTTCTACTCGTTTCACATTTGAATAATGGGGTGGACAGTCGTTTATTTCATAAAATATCCTTTTGGCCCTATCTATTTTTATTTTAAACATTCGAATAACAATTCTTCAAAAAGTCTAAAATATGAAGATAGTGTAGAACAACCTGGTCCACGTATATGGATTGTGGGAGCGAAATAGATACCTATCAGCATCTCATATTTCATACCAAGAACTCAAATCCCTAAGGCACCACTATTTTCAGCTAGATCCATCACGGCGCCGATATGAAAACTATAAAATTTTCATATCATCCATGTCATTTTCGCTAGAAAGTTACTGAAATACATTTTCATATCTACCTATTGAAAAGAAAATTCTGATATTTTTAAGAAGTTACTTTTAAAGAAAGTGCTCAAGCACAGACAACTGTTTCACATAAATAGGATTACGCGCTTTGAAACTTGTGACAAGGTGGAGAGTTTGGGGATTATGTCAGTACGAAACTCCATAGTTACCACCGTAGCCGATACCGATCGAAATTATTAACTTATTAGAGAACAAAATTTTCTGTATCTAGGTATCTACACGTGCCAGTTTGCCAGCCGACATGAACAAGTCCAATTTGTGGCGTACATTGGATTCCTTGTCCGTTATCTCATGTGTCAACCATAAATAAATTAACGCGATCCTCCACGCACCCCATGGAATGCTTAAATTCGTATTACGTGTTTTATTTAAATACCGCAGGCTCTCGGCAAAAATTCATTTGGGGACCCTCCCGTCTTTGTGAATATTCACATTTTTCACATTACGTTTACCTACCGACTTACTTATAGGGCCATATTTACATTTCTGTAATGACATTTTACATAAAGGATACGAGTCTTCACGTTAGCCGTGAAATACAATTTAAATATTTAATTAGCAGCTTTGATATGGGTGCTACTGGTAACAATATGATTAAAACATGATCCAAAAATTTTGATTTTTTCCTTAAAGCAGGTGAATGGGAACAAAGATTATAAACTTAATCCTGAAAACTTGGTCGTAATTAAGATTTTAATCTGCGTTGGAAGTCCCGCTAAGGACAAAATACGCGTATTTCAAAACTTTTCTCATAAATCGTTAGATAATTATTTTTTACGGTTTCAGTTCTTGAATTGATGCCATCCCATTACGTTGACCGCCTGGCGCCAAATATACGGTTTGAATGTTGGTAACCAAGCAATTACTTGAGTTAAATTATAAGGCGTTATAAAAAGTCCATTTAAATATTATAAGGTGGTTACGGTTTTGTTAAGAGTATTCAGTTTTAACTTTAGCGATGAGATATTTTATAATTTAAAAAACTTTTCTGTCATTTAACTTTTTAATTTTACATAGAATAACGGGCCTTTATACTTTTCAGAAAATGAACTGAATGATAAATGTTCATCACCGCAAAGACACAGATTGGCTAAATCAGAATTGCGGTTAGTAAAAAGTTTTCAGATTCTAATAACAAGGGATAACTCTGGGGTTGGGATCACAGGATCGTCCAGTTTTCATACCCTCGCTGGCTTTGTCATTTTGTGACCTTGTTTTTTCATTGTTCAACATCTAAACAATAGGCGACTGACTGCCAACTCGACCCTAAAGTAAATTTGCCAAAATAACAGTGTTTGCTTATTTTCCACACACAAATATAAACTAAGTGGGCGGTGAGGCAAAGTTGACGTTCCTTTTAACGTTAGCAAGAAAACTTAATACTTACTCAGTCATAGAATAGACTTATAAACATGTCTACTCACATAGTTATTTCCCAGTCCCATTATATTTTAATTAATTTACATAAAGATTAATACGGGTAAAAGTTTGTTATTAAATTTCATTTTCATATTATTTTCTACCAAAGTTACTCCTTTTAAACGTAGTAAAAAGACTATAGAAATATTTGATATTTGGCAAGACTCGTTCGAGTGTTTGTGTGAGTGTGGGCAATAAAGTTTGATACTAACTGCAAGTGCCGAGCTCCTCGTCCGAACCATCAGGGCAATCTTTTTCATTGTCACAATGCCAGGACAGCGGAATACATCTTCCTGTCTTGCATCGGAACTCAGACTGCGTGCAAGTGCGACTTTCTGTAAAGAAAAAATATTAAATTAATTAAGTAAAACCGTAGTAGGTACGTATAAACTTAATCAAATAGAAGACAAAAGTATCCAGCAATGTCGTTAAAGGTTTAGTTACACAGGTCGCGTCAAGGGTGAATTTTTCATTACTTCTTGGCCAAACGCAATTTTGCTGATAAATATTTTTGTAACTCTTAAACTTCAAAGTAAAATGAACCTTAAGTATACATTTGTAGATGTTAATATTTAACGAGGTGACACTCGGAGAGGGATCTTACTCCTTTTTAATTTATTTGGAAGATGTGACGGGGATCATGTTGACGCTTCCGAGGGTCTTTAATCTCCACTTATATTGAACTAAGCTATACATAATGTAGAAACCATGTATTTTTAGCCTACACATATCTACAAATAAGTTGGGTAACCTCATACATCTGCCAGTTCAGAATATTTATGAAGACGAATAATTTAATGTTAATCTCAGTTCGCTACAAGCAATTTCAGAAACAATTTCAAAAGTTTTGAATTGAAACGTCAAAACCTCATAGTAGGTAAGTACCTTGTAGGTTGATAACTGAAATAATTCTTGCATAAAGTTGGCTAGCTTTTATATCCTAAGTAACCTACCTACTAAAAAAAAATCCAGCAACAAGTTTTTTAAAGACTAGGCATTTTTTAAAAGAATCCGCTATTATATCCCACTTTACAGCATTGCTCTAATTTCCCTTAGCCGAGGCAGGGGATGCCATAAACTGGATCAATCCATTTACGGCTGAAATCACCGTTCAACGTGCGTATAAAACAAAGTTTAAGAAAATTATCGGCGGGTAGCAGCAGCCGCTTTATCTCGAGGTGATTCGAGGCGAGGCAAGGCGGGCACGCGCCGCCAAGCAATTTGTAAACAAAACGCACCCCTGCCGAATAATATCGCCTTGCCGCCACAACCGAGTACGTAGCCCTTTTACTGTATCCCGCGCGATAAATTCAAGTGTACCGTCAGAGATTGTTGGAACGTAAAGCAGTATTTCGCACCGTACTCGCCGTAAAAAACTTCACTAACAATAGGTATACACTTCAGTAAACAAACTGTTGACTAATTTTACCCTAGAATTTACTGTAACGTTTGTGTTACGTCGGTAATATAAGGTTGTAACTTCTACACGTTTAGGTACATGCAGTAGTCTTCTAAGACTTTTCATTACAGTTCATATACATTCTCTGTCTTTATAATCTTTTCACGTTTAACGTTTAGTGTAAAACTTCGCGTGATATCTTTGTTCTACGATGTACAAAGTACCTACGTGCATTGAATTTTATCATATTAATTAGGATGTTATATTATGTAGGTAGGTAAGCATGTAGATTTCTTAGAAAATCTCGACGATTGTGGTTTGTTCTAAATCTTAGCTTTTGTCTTCTGTTCTAATTGCCTACTTAAAGCTCGAATAAATTCATAAACAACTAGCTCTAAGAACTAGTTCTCCTAAAAAGAACATCTAAAACCAGTATATTTAGGGATTTGGTTCGACTAAAGAAGACTTACGTTTTAACGTAGATAGATGCCTATTTAATACATTAACACGTCTAGTACCTAAAGCTTTTGTAAATATAGTGCGAGAAATAACTTGGTTTATTGCTTTACTTTTTTTTTGGAAAAAGCTAAGTAAGATCTTTGTAGTGACTCCAACCTTTTTCTAAGACCCTTGAAGGTCGTCCACTAAGAATAAGGAAATATTTTTATTCTTGCTATCTCTGCAGTTCAAAAGTTATACCCAAACAACCGCATTCCCGATAGCAGTAACCGAAGCGGTATTCCTCGTCGCTTCGTAACAGAATACCCATATCCCCGGAGCGCGGCCATTTGCTGGAGTGAAACGTTCACCGTGTAACACCCACATTATTGCCCCCTTCACGCTGGAATGTTAATGGGAGCTTCTTCTCAGCCGTCCTGCTTCAATTCCTGTTTGAAGCCCGCTTATCGCGCCAACTTTCTCATTAATGTTTTACGTGAGATTCCCAACTGATACGTAGTTAGCGATAGCTATTTGACTAAGCTCGTTTTCAAATTCACCAATCCTAGAAATATTTTACTGTACCCTTTGCGCTCCCAAAGATATCACAGCATGTAATTTATGTAGGTACGAAAGCACATACATTATGCGAAGCCAAACATTTCACAAAAGCCAAACTAAAACGTAACATCTAATATTTAATAGGCAATTATAACAGTTAATTTTGCTGATTAACCTTTGTGCAAGTATCCATACAAGTCGTTACTAGAGAACAAAGAGATTATTCGACAGTGTACAGTTAATTAATCCGTTGGGTACGGTCCCATTAGCCGAATGGTCCTGTCAGGCGCAATTTACACACGCAGTTGTTGTACGACCGATAGAGATGTGAATCACTAATCAGGTCCGCAAGAAAAGGCTATAAATGTCTCTGGTATTGAGCCGCAGTCAGACAAGTGGGTAAATCGAAGATACGTCGAGCTGCGCCCGTCCGATAAGCTAGTTCGACAGCTATGTCTTCTCGTGGAATGAAATCACTCTGACGCGAAATGGCGACAAAAATTGCCGTCCGCGAAATTGCCTCTGGAGCCCTCCGTATCTACGATTCTCATTGATGTAATGACATATCGTGTTCACATTCAATCGCACACACTCGGTTTTCGAGTTTCGTTTCGACGATTATTGTGTTTGCACTTGGCAATCTGTCTTAGTAAGTACTTGATTATTAAGCACAAAATAACCGACATATTGTTCTCGAACCAAGTACCTACTAAGACTATCTACCCTCAATATTGTTGCTCATTTCAACTTTAGTAGTTTGAAATGCTTGTACCACATTAAAGTTTAAATTAAACGTTTTCCATGTTGCGGTTTAAATGAAATGATGATGTCTTGGTTAACAAATATTTACTGTTAAATATTTATCCGGTGGCTTCATCAAAGTTGAAATACACGAATTGGGCTCGAATTGGATTTTAAAATTACACTTCACGCCGTTCTTGCACGAGAGAGGTGTTATTGTTTAGCCGGATTATTAATCTTGTGACTTCCAACCTACGTTTCTTACGTTAAAATATCACAGGTTTTATGAGCTAGCTACAAAAGAATAAAGGTGACTGAACAAGGGTTTTATGTTTCAAAGGAGCTTTGTAACAAACTGTACGTACTACGTACACGTGTATTCAAAACGGGTTCGTAGTGGGTACCTATTTTTTCTGTCGCTGCGAAATTTCTTTGAGCTTATACGTGCGTGTTCTGTGTTCGTACCGAGCCGTTGTAAACGAGGTCATTTGTATGTGTTTGTGGCTGAAAATACACTTTCATTGTGTTGAAAGCGGAATTAAAAAGTATATTAAAAGTTTCAATTTCCTTAAAACTCGCTGCCGACTACAGCCATTTCCGAGAAATATTTTAAACAATGTTCGCTGCGAACACGAGATGCACAAGCATTAGGCCAAATTGTCCCCAAGATGGCAATAGCGTCAGAGCAGCGGGAAATTGTATTACCGGGCCTTACTTGCAGCCAACAGCGATGAGTGCATTCGTTACCGACGTAACTGGGAGCTTTGGAGCGCACTTGCATACGTTATTCGCCTCTCAGCTTACATATTGCGCGCTGTGTCTATTATGTTATCCGAATTAAGGTGGACAACAGAGCGAAACAACCATCGACACCTTGTTGACCTATCGGAAATGAAATTGAGTTCGTGCGCGTAACCAAGTTCTACGAAAAGTTGGAGATTGGTTTTCTACATGCGTAGCGCGCTACGTTAGAGCTACGGAAATGCGGTGAGCGTCACATCTGCTACGACGCGGATCGCCTACGAATTTTACTGTTTGTGCTGTCGTACTGTCAACATGTACTGTGTAACTGTGAAATATTATTTTCGTGTGTGATATACGATAAACGTTGGTTTTATTAAAAAAATACTGAGTAAAAATGGGACATGTACCTACCAAGGACAGCGCAAGTAGAAATATCATATAATGTAAATTACCAAGTTTTACATATTTACATTTTATACGTACTAACATTATGTAAATGAGTGAGTTTACAGACTTTACAGACATGTTTGTACTAAGTCATATTAAAACAATCTACCAGAGCTCCGTTTTAATAGTGTATTAGTCCGATTAGACATCTCAGGCACATTATAACTAGATTTTAAATAGTTCGTAGGTTTTTTAAAAGTATTTGAATAATATAATCCATAGGTACTTAGTTTGTATACTTACACAGGTAAAGGTACGTATCCACACACTGAGTTAAATGTACCTACGTAGGTAAGTAGTGGAAACTAAATATAGAGGCATTGTTCAAATCTATTCCCCTTAGGCAGTTGCGAAAATCTAGTTAGAGGCTCCGGCGACTATTGCCTTGAAAGCTTCGTTACAAAACTCAATTTGAGAGGACGCCATTCTGTTCGATGGAGAGGCATAACGGTGGAAATCAAATCGGTCGCATAAAGCTGGAACAAAAAATAAAAACCATTGGAATTACCTGCGCTTTTGTAGTCATACGCTTTTGTGTACGTGTCGTAATCGTCGTCATATAGCGTGGATTCCACCGTCACTGCTAACGCTATCAACCAAAAAATCCAGTAACACGCCATAGTGCCTTCTCCGAACTTCGTAACACTCAATACGCTAAAAAGTTAAAATGTAAACAAATGAAGATGTAAAACACTAAGAATAAAATTATAATACCAAGAGTACACTTGCGAAAGTTCAGTGATTTTCACGGTTCCTTTTTTGACGTCATTACCAGCCCTACACGTGTACCTACAGCTTAACGCCCGTTTATGAAATCATCGAGGTATTCGACACGTGTATGGTTACCAAGGCTATTCGGTGTTTGGTACTAGACCTAATTTGTTTATTGGTCCTTATCGCTATGCTGCCGACAGTTTGAATTAAAACGTAATAGTTAAACGATTCGCAACTCAATATTTATTTAGGTCACTTAGTTACAGATATCTTAATCTGGAATATACGAAATTAAATTACGTACAACATACTAGCTTCTGTCCGCGGCTACCTATGTCCGTGTAGAAGTCAAGTCAAAGCCTATGGCGTTCGGAAATAGTGTAGTTTTCAATTAGTGTAAAAAAAATCGGAGCTGTAGGTATTTCTAGAGATTACCTCATACAAGCAAACAATGTTACCTCTTTATAATTTTAGTTTAAATGTTCAAACATCGCATAATAAAGATTAACGAATCTGACAGGCAAATACTGTACAAACTAGTGTATCAGAAGTTTAGAGTTAAATTATGAATCCACTGGGAACTACCTGTATTAAAAGCAGGTAGTCGAGATAATCCCATCGACCCTTTGTCTCACGGAGGTCACTACTGAAAGTTTACTGTAAAATATTACTTAGGTACCCACCTACTTGTGCGTAGGCAGGTAGGTACTAATGTTTGAATAGACTTATTCTAAGAAGGCGAAAGTGCCTCAGGTTTCCCAAATAAGGGAAGTTATTTGTGTAACATAATAAAAATGTATGTACCTAACAAGATTGGGTGAAGGGTACTATAGTACCTCCTTAGCCTTGAGCGTGAGTGCTCACCAAACGTCGGCAAAGGTAAAAGAGGCGTTCTTACGCTACCTCATATTACTGTTGGCTTAATAGAGATGAAAACTCGATCATTTTCCGACTCGATGTTGATAATGGAGGCAGTGACATCGATACGTTCCTATACGTTGCACATACGCTCTGCAAACACTTCGATGCCACTCGATTTTCCCCATTGAGAGTGACTCGATCCAACGCAGTCATTCCCGCGCATCCCTGACATAGTTTGGGATCATTTAAATGAAAATACGAACTACCTGGAAATATAGTATCGGTATTTGTAGTAGGTTTCTGTACTGGTATCGGTATTTCTGTTTGTGAAGCGTGGAATCGGCAGAGTAAAATATTTTATATTCTAACTTAGCTTTAATATTATTTAATAAGCTATATTCTGATTAAGTGACGCATTTAAGTTTTCCCAACAGCTAGTAGGTAAATAAATCATGTACCGTCGTATAGCGCAAAAAAAACGGATCCGTGCCACCCGGTACAATATTTAACACTACATGCAAAAAACACGTTTCTTGTATGGGAACCCAATAATTTTAGACTTTATTTTATTTAATAAACTTACTGACTTTAAAAAAATATAAAGATATTGAGTATTGTAGTAGCGGCCTTTGTAAAACAGTCTGTAAAAATTTCAAGCGTCTGCCTATTGCGGTTCAAAAGATACAGCCCTGTGAGCCTGTGACTGACAGACAGACGGACAACGGAGTATTAGTAATAATATTCCGTTTGACTACCTTTGCGTACAGATCCCTAAAAACATACAGTAAAAAGACGTTTCTGACAAAAGTTGTTACTTCCATACACAGTTATTTATATTCTGCGATTCTACGAGTATTATATCATTACCTACCTCCGCCTACGCTTTCAGCAACCCGCTTAGGGTCTCATTAACAAATAATCTAAAACCTATTTCTCTGGCAATAAAGACGCACTTATTTTTCTGTGTGACTGTAATAAATTTCTCCATTCACGTCGTGATTCCGAACCACGTGATACCTAGTTATTTACGATTCGGGGGCGGCTCCCCTAAATGGGGTCAGTGATTATGTATGAAATAGTTTGTTTATAGTTTCGCCGCAAAATTATACGTACTTATTGCTTTTGACTAAAATGTATTTATGCTAGCTTTTATCGTGAAGGATGATTGGATGATGTACCAAAACTAGCGGAGTTCAAGAGTTTATCTTTGTATTTACCTAATAGCTGTGCCCTACTAACTACAACTACTAGCGAATTAGCAAGTTGAAGTGGCAGTGGGCAGGCCACATAGCACGCAGAACTGATGGCCGATGGGGCCGTAAAGTTCTCAAATGGAGACCACGCACCGGCAAGCGCAGCGTAGGACGTCCACCCACAAGGTGGACAGACGATCTGATGAGGACCGCAGGATCGCTCTGGATGAAAGCCGCTTCCAAACGGTCCTATTTGAAATCTGTAGGGGAGGACTATGTTCAGCAGTCGACGTCCTACGGCTGATATGATGATGATGTACTCAACTATGTTGGTAATGGCAACAAATAAAATATTGAAATCTATCCAGTTAGCCAGAGAACATTATAACAGCGTCCGTAGATAAATCGATAAAAGATCTTAAGTAATAATAAGGGCATTGCCTGCAATTTTGTCCGCGTTATGTCTTTGGTTACTGCTCCGCTCCCGTGGGTTGCAGCGCGATGTTATTTATACTATACTATTCCTTATGAATCTAGCTAGCATAGGTACCTATACAAAAAAAAAATTCCAATCCGACCTGTAGTTCCAGAGATTAGCGGGTTTAAACAAACAATAAAACTCGCCAGCTTTAGTGTATAAGTAAAGATTATCAGACAGACGTAAATTTATTTTATTATGTATGTGAAGCTTCAAATTATAATAATATCTTAAACGACGAAAATGAAGCTCAATCATATCAGGAATATTCAGGACGATAGGTGAGTAATTGGCATGTAACACATTTCCCCAGTTGTGTACTTCATTCCCTTGTATTAGATATCCATAACATAGATTAGGGCAGATTTTCAGACTCCGAGGCTGCTACTAAGAAAATCCTGATAGAAAAACCCAGTACACATTGCCCGAATTGACCACACAAGACCTCATGCTCAGTAATCGCGCTTTGCGACCATTGGACCGAAGAGGCAGTATATAATGTTTGTCCTCTTCAAAGATATTTTTCTTCATATCCACGCAATCTCTGTTATGAATTGTTTGTGACCATCGAAATCATATTACAGCCAAAGGCGGTAAAAATAAATTGTATCGTAAGAAGTAATTACGTCTTTCGGTTTCCGCCAGTAAATGTGTACCTAAGTCGAAAAAAACTCGAGCAATATCTAAGTAATTACCTCGTGGAGTATTCTCTGCGGACAACGAAAATCTAATAAATGTCGAAAGGTACAAATTCGTATTGCCCTAATATCCCACAAAATATAACTGGGGTTGTTTTTGTAATTATTGAAAAATAACTTAATCTTAGTATTTTTTTCTTAGGGTGATGCCTAATGGGAGCGCGGATCATACGTGAACTCGATACGTGACTGATGATGGTAGAAAAAGCAGTGGGGTTTTAGTCGGTAAGATGATAACCGTCCGTTTTCCCCAGGTGGAGGGTAATTATGAGGAATTCCTCACGAAAAAAATCAAAAGGGAGATATTAAATATTTACCTACATTAAGTACCTACACGTTTTAATAGTTATGAAGTAAGTAGGTACGATGTAGAGAACACAAATAAGATTAATGCCACTTATGCTAGGATAATCCATTTTGTTACAGGATATAAGACGTACTTATATACTTATAGGTATAAGTAGATACTGACGTAAGCAAATGTGTTGCGAAGATCGGCGTCTAGAATAGTCTAAGTGCACTCTAATACTATTGCCCCATATGTAAGAGCTATATCTACGAGGCCACAAACGACCGTAATACTCTTCAGATAATACTCTCATTCCATTAACATAGATAGGTCATCTGAATGTTGCATGTGTTACAGGGATATAAGTATAAATATTTTTGGAAATCAAAAGTTCATTCTTTTCATCCTAGTGAATAACACTACTTACAAAGCTTTTTCTTATTATTTACACCACAAATATACCCACAGATTCTATCAAAATAAAAGAGACTAATACCTATTGTGATTATCAGCCAAAATGGAGACTCAGGCAGCTAAATAAAATAATCCACACATTGGTAATAGCATGGTAGCGAACGGTCAAAACAGTAAATTTAATTTAAAAAAAATACAGAGATACTAAGGCAAAAGTAATTATAATAATACCAGCCTATTATTGTCCCACTGCAACGCAAAACCCCCTTATACAAAGAAGGCACGAGCGTCAATCGCCACGCTTGCTTAAGGCGGATTGGCGCATCCAGGTTACTTCACAATGTTTTACTAGCCAAAAATATATTTGTAAAAAGTAAAACCTCCAAAGCAGCATTAGAAGTTCTAATTACTCTCTCATATACAATGTGATAGGGGTGAGACTTCTAACCCGTTAAGGCTGAGTACTACATCTAATTTTATCGACAAAAAAAATAATATGGGGGGTTGAACCCCCTCCCCCTAAAAATGATGGCTATTTTAATATTTTTTTTAATGTACTACGGCGCGCTTGATATCAAAGGTTGTATGCGTCGTAGAAACGACAAACGAAAAAAAAAACGACAAACGGTAGCTAATAGCCTTGGCTAACTAATTCATAACATTTTTCATATGTTTGATAATGTTTTGGTGAGAAAAAAAAAATCATTTCTGAATTATTTTGACCGAAAAAATCGCTATTTTTCAATATTTTCACGAATTACTCAACCCCCCATATTATTTTTTTTGTCGATAAAATTAGATGTAGTACTCAGCCTTAACGGGTTAGAAGTCCCACCCCTATCACATTGTATAACGAAATATCTTGTAAGTGGACAGGTGAAATGTGAATAAACAACAACCGCCAGTTAGGTACGAATTAAGGTGTGCGGGCGAACCAAACTAAGTGCATTAATAATTCCTAACATTCCAAGACCGGTTACACGACGGTTTGATTGAGCAATCAAAGTTTGATAAGGATATTACGCTACAACTGCAATACCGTTCCGGATACTTGTGGAGTTCGCCCAAAAACTTCATGGCCTAATTTAATTAGTAGATGCGTGATCTGAATCTACTTCGTCATCGTATCGATGTTTCCGGATTTTGGTCACGGCGACCATTCTTAATGGAGACTACTCAAGTCCGCAGGTGATGATATAGTGCACGAGTGTTTGGGCAAACTCATGTGTTTTCATTCTCTCTTTCCTCACTTTCCTAATTCGACGGGGACGGCAATCCGACACGACCGAGGAGAGATCAGGGGCAGGACCAACCTCAAACCACATGCTCAGCAGTTGCGACACTACGAGAAAAACGGGGCAGTCTGATAATAATAAATTAAAGAAGAGTAGACCAAAACTTGACCTCATCGACTGAGCTTCGCACAAGTCCTTTGTAGTGCAGTTTGCATTGCACAAAGAACAGGACAAGAGGTACCTACATTGTTTGATGTGGCTCCATAGTCGCACTTTAATTAGCGTATGGAATTGGACGGTTTTGCGGTCCACTGTGTTTTGCAAAATTCTGCTTCTGAATAACTCAACACTCTGAACGCTAACCTAGACTGCGCATATACCTATGCTTTTAAATATGTACGAACCCTCTACATTACCTACGTTTATCAAATCAAATATTAAATAAGAAAAACGAAAGGCTCCGCAAAGACAGGTACCTACCTAAATAAAATTTATGAAGATACAGTTTTATTTTATCTATATTTAGGGATAGTTATCTACATTATATAGTTACATTATATGAAAGTGATGAGTTGGTACCTGTGTGTTTTATTTTTCTCTTTTCTATGTATTTTAAGGTTTCGCACGGGTGCAAACTTCCCCACTATTCCGGTGGATTTTCAAAAAAAACATCCATATAAAACTTGTCCAGGAAATTATAAACACGACAAAAAAATAATCAGCCAAAGCAATCCAGCGGTTCTCGAGTTTTGCGCTTAGCAACACATTTAGCCATTCATTTATTTAATATTGATAGGCAGATATAAGATAGATTGGGTCTTCAAAATTAGTACAATTGGTTTCAACTGTAACCGTTGTAATTAAAGTAGCTTCAACTTTAACTTTCTGACTAACCGACCGACTCCTTGACAATTCAAAAGTGCCTGTAAAATAATTTAATTGAAATAAGATGCTTTGACTTTGAAGTAAAAATAAATAATAAGACGGTGAAACAGAAATAAGTAAACGGTCTGTCGTCTGAGATGATGCTGCGGTTTTTGTGTTTAGAAAACAGAATATAGTCTTCTTTGTTTCGAAAAGAATGTTGTCGCAAATTCAAAGTTCGAGCTAACTTAAAAAATAGCAGAAGTAGGTTAAATTATTTTTAGACACAGTCGACCCATTACCTGTATTCCGACTACCTTTACTTTTTTATAGATTAGATAGGTAGAAATATTTTAGCTTTGTATAATACTTTATAGGTACTCATAACCTTCGATAACTTGTAAACTAAAAGTTGGTGCAAATATAAATTAATCAATTTTCTTAACATTTCAGCACCACAACTTTAAAACAGTAATTTTAATTTGCTAATTACCTCCTTATGTATATCTACGTAGGGTGTATATTAACTAAATCAGCTAATAATTTAGCGCAGGTCTCTCGCTTACCTTGACGTAATCACAGCTTATTGAAACGTTATACTCGAGTTAGGTAACACCGAGAAGTGATTTGTTCGCCCAGTTGCCAATATTGTGGTGCGGATTATAACTTTGATGAAAAGTTTTGCATGCAAATTAGGCTTGTTTCGACAGCAGGGTCTGGCCTGTCGGAACCACGCGCGCAAGTGTGGCCGCCCTCTAAAAAGGCACGCTTATCGCCCTTCCCAAATCCTTATTAATTCCATGTAAACTCTGATAGATCGGAGCGAGTCGAAAATTAATTACCCAAACTTCAGGGACCCGTCAATTACACCGCGCCATTATTCTATTCGGACTTTCCCCACATTGTGGGAGGGCTGATCTAAACGAGTTTGATTGTACAGATAATGACCAACCGTTATGGATAAGCAGTTGAACATTTTCGCCAATCGAAAAATTATAACTACAGAGCCTACAATTTAAAAAATGTCAAAAGTCCCACTGCGTTTATAACTTCGCACTTAAAAGTTGTGTAACTCACTTTAAAGTTGTATGGATCGGTCATGAAAAGCTTTAGAAAAATGAGTTATAGAACAAAACACATTAACTCGAACTTTGCAGACAATTAACTAGAATTGTATTATGGGTATGTATGTTGGTACTTGACGAGTACAAGTGTAAAATGAAAAGAAAAACTACTAGTACAAACCGCTTTCACAACTTTTCCATTTGAAGTTTCATTTAATTGTGTAAAGTTTCTAGACATGCTACGTTTTGTAAAGATACTTAAATGCTTCGATTTATTTTGAAATTATTTCTAAATTAAGTTGTAGGTGGGTAACACCTAATTAAATCATACCAAGTAGGTAAATCAACTTTCTGCCTAATATTCCGAATGATTGGTATAGAGATAAGGAAAAATACTTTTTTTTCCTTTATTAGAAGGTAAACAGAAATGGCGGAAGTAATTAAAATAATAATATCTTCTGTTGCGTATCCCAAAAAGTTGCTATCATTACTTTGAAAGCTTAATTTTTCCTTTGTCGTTATCAATACATTATAGGAACCTACAGTTTCCTACTTTCGCGAATAGAAAAGAATTGAAAATACTTTGCCATATCGAAATCATTCTATGTATTCTTCCATAAAATATACACGGTCTACCTAATACTTACCAACATTACGTAAAGAGAACAAATTTTACGTGGCGAAAGAAATCTTCCAGTCAGACCTTTGAATTCCCTTTTTTACGACTTCATTAAACTGTGCGAGTGTTAAACGAGCCATGTACGTGGCTCGTAATTTTCCTTAGAACCGCAAGGAGTACTTACGCGATCGACACTGACGACCATATAATTAACAACCTCTGTCAAATTCACACCCATCCGTCTCCTTTAAGCCACGCCCACTTTACTTATTTGAATGGAACAGAACTGGGTGTCACTTACAGTCGGCTTAAGATCGCCTAGAAAAATTTACGAGCAGTAAGAATCGTTGAATATTTTACTCTTTTGTTTTTACTGTAACTCTGGCAACATGTTGTATATTTGACAATTGTAATTACATGTAATTGTATATAATGTCATTTCAATGTCTTGTACATTGAAATTACAGTAAAATAAAGTACCTACGAGAATCTAAAAGCAGTACCAACCGAATTAAGCTTCATTAGAGAAAAAAAGACATAAAATGTATATGGGTACCTACGTGCCTATATCCCCACACGTACTTATATACCTACGCATAATTTGATATTACTCCGCACGTAAGAAGGTATCTTTGCCTTCCAAACAAGACTCAATTTAAAGCATTTTACATATCTACTAATCCGTTTGATCCTTGATCCTGCCAACGAACGCGGAAAATATTCAAATTCAGTTTATGTATCACAAACGAAGGGTACGACAATCATTATTTTTTCTGCCAACGTAGGTATGTAATTTCCCGAGAAGGCTCACTTATTTTTATAATCACGTCAATTCTTGCCATGCGAAATTTTGGCTCATACCGATGTGTATATATTATTCTTGAAATGATCTCTGTGGTATTGCATAATCATGCTAAGCGAAATTATTGAAAATGTTCATAACCTTCCTGTTCATAAGGCTGCTAATGTTTTGACTTTATAATTTGGTACCTACACACCAACATTGAACTTTTATAACATAAAATTATCACGCCTGTATTCCTCGAACGGTTAAGCAGAAGTACCTACACCCATATTTCGCTAGTTATGTTTAAGTCTCACGTAATAGGGGGCGAGCCTATTTCTGTCGACAGGCCACAAATCCAGAGTCCGAAGCTGCTACTGAGAAATTCCTGATAGAAAAACCCAATAATAGTCGCGCTTTGCGACCACTAGACCAACGAGGCAGCAACTTTTATAACAACGACATATCAATTCCTTATGTGACCAAAATTATACTTATTTTCTTCTTTTTATGTAGTTTGCATTGATTCCTATTGTAACTAAGGGTCAGTTCACACCGAGACGCGACGCGACGCGACGCAACGTGAAGATACTTGAAGAGGCCAGTGACTTCGCGCTGCGCCGCGCGCCGCCGCTAGACGCATCGCAACGTCGCCGCTCTTGCACGTCGCGCGTACCGGCGATTCACCGCTGCGTCGCGATGCGTCTCGCGGCGCCGCGCGGCGCAGCGCGGCGTAGAGCGACGCATCGCGACGTAGTGCTGCGTGGTGTAACGTATTCTAAATTCTTACAATGAAATGTGTATCTTTTCGTGTAGAAAATAAAGTTGTATTTTGAGTCGCTCTTTTAAAGTGTGCACGCAGTGTCGCGTCGCGTCGCGTCTCGGTGTGAACTGACCCTAACACAATACATTGACCACGTGTACCAATGACGTCGAATTTAATGAGTTTTTAATTGGAAATAAGAATTTCGGGTCACAGGTCAGTTGGTCACCATTCAAACCCTTTTACAACACAATATGCAAATCACTCGTGCATCCATTTGCATCCGATATCATATTGGACGTCCAGTTCGTACGAGTTTACATTTTGTTTGGTCTTTTATTGATTGAGTTTAATTTATGCCTGGAATGCCCCATGCTTTTGCGTAAATATATTTTATGGCTGTAATACTAACTGAGTAACTACAATCGAGTTCATTAGTTCAATTCGATTTGTGGCCGGTAGATGGCAATAGGCTCGCCCCTATTATATGGGACTTTAACATAACTGGCGAAATGTAGGTGTAAACCTCTGCCTAACCCTTCGGGGATTACAGGCGTGATGTTATGTCATCTAGTCTAGATGGAAACTATTGACACATGTAATTAATGTCAATCTAGTGCAACTTTGCCAATTTAGAATGCTCTGGGAGACTAAGTAATAGTGGCACGGTCTATGCAACTTGGACTTTGCGCTGTCACGATATTTAACGTTCGGTCAACGTCCGAGATACCATATTGCATTACACCACTGATTAGGTACATTTAGTGTTACACAAAAACAAACATTAATCACTATTTCTTTACAAGTGTAAAATGAAGCAACAGAGAATCAGTAACTATCTTCAAAGTCAAATCTAGTCTCAAAATCGTTGCTAGACTGTCAATGTCAAAGTTCAAATAACGTTTAAACTTGCGACCTAACTCGTAACATTTAGGGCATAAAGACGAGTAGTTAAAACATAAATAATAAAAAAAAAAACAAATTGCGTTACTCTTTGCGGATTAATCCTCGACGTTTCTTGGCTATATTTTTTATTAAACTCTGCTTTTAGGGTTCCGTACCTCAGTCGGCAAAAAACCCTTATAGGATCACTTTGTTGTCCGTCTGTCAGTCCGTCTGTCAAGAGCCTTTTTCTCAGGAACACGTAGAAGTATCAAGCTGAAATTTATATTAAATACTCAGGTCTGCTACCCCTTGCAGCAGTGAAAAAATTAAACTTCTAAGTCAACGCAATCTGAAGATAAGGTCGTTTACGGCGCATATTTTGACGCTATAAGGGACTTCCCGTTGACCTAGAATCATGAAAATTGCGAAGAAGCAATGCCATGTACTTAGCACAAGTAAAGGAATAGATTGGAAAACCGTAAATTTGTAGTTACATCACAATTTTCTTTTTTTTTTGCGTTTATAAATTTTTTTTTAAATGTTGTGTTAGATATTGTGTGGTGGTACGGAACCCTTAATATGCGAGTCCGACTCGCACTTGGCGGGTTTTTTTATATCTAGATTTGATACATACCAGTAATCATTTATTCGAAAAACGTTTCTGCTCTCACCTCTGTTATTTTTTTATAAAACCCAGGGATCATCTCAGGCCTTTTCGCGAACAATTTCGCAGGTTACCGAGATGGATTCCTAAGCACCTTCATATTACATAAGATATTCCCGTTAGCAGAAAACTCGAGAAATGTCAAGGTTATTCGTACCTGAATGATGAAAAACTTCCTTACCTTAATGAAAATGTTTTAATACATGGGTTTAACCGGAGCTTTGTCAGCGAATGAATTTGGAGTTTGGACTGCGTCGTAAGTCTAGTGGTCGCAAAGCGCGACTGCTGAGCATGAGGTCTTGGGTTCGATTCCCAGGTCGGGCAGTGTTATTAAGTTTTTCCATCAGGAATTTCTCAGTAGCAGTTTCGGAGTCTGGATTTGTGCCCGGTTGATGGCAAAAGGCTCGCCTCTTGTATCATGAGACTTAAATATAACTGGCGAAATGTGAGTGTACTGATGGGTACGCCTCTGCCTAACCCTTAGGGGATTACAGTCGTGATGTTATGAATTTGGAGTTCTAGCCCAAATCCACATTCGATTTTGAGCTACATCGTTACGTATGGTTTATATGCTATGAATGAATTCGCATCGTGTATGCATACATGAATAACAATATTCGCGCACTTGTACTTGCTGATTAAACAATCGGTGGTGACCTGTACATACTTAAATGGTACCTATGTACACACAGCAAAACAGATACCTAGGTATGCAGGGTCGTCAGATATAGCTGAAGTTATCTTAGAAACCGATAGATGTTTTCGAATGTAATTTAATTTAAAACGTAGATAATAAATAGTTCTTTATTTTGGTTAAGTTTCAGTCAAAGACATCCATCGGTTTCATAGAAAACTTCAACTATATCTGACGACCCTGCATACCTATCTGTTTTGCTGACTGTACCTACCGGCCCATAGATAGACAAGTACCTATAGTTTAACATCCTTCTAATATTATAAAAGTGAAAGTTTGTGAAGATGTTTGGATGTTTGTTACTCATGCGTAAACCGTTGAACAGATTTGGATAAAAATTGTCACATAGACCATTTCTTGTATAATATTCACACATAGGATACTTTCATTCCAGTAATGTGTTCCCTTGGGATAATAGTTCAACTTAGTTAACGGAAAATTACTTTTTACGCGGGCGAAGCTGCAGGCAGAAATTAGTTAACAATAAAATTAGTTGACAGCTTCCTGAAATTATTGATCAACCTCGGAATCGAATTTACGACCTCCGGTAAAACTACGCTTGTAACTGCAACCGCAAAACTAAAACAATTAATTAGTAAGTAAAAAGTAAGTAGGTACATACTTACTACATTTAATTAGAGATGTTGTCAACATAAAAAAAAACATATTTTGAACAACTACACTCAAAATTAACTATGAACAAAAGTAAATAAAACATAATGTAAACTCATGACAATAGATAACACGATAACGACTGAATAAATTACTATTGCGATTGTTATGATAGAAGTAACGACAGATGTTCAGCCCCAACTAGAGAGCTCTCCAGCACTAGAAATTAAAACTTTTGCCATTCCACGGCTCAAATTATATTCCCAAATTTAATGTCCAAAGTAAACAAGGAATATTCAACCAAATATCAAGCTTATTTTTTATCGATTCATAAAGAAAATGAACCAAGTAAAACCAACAGAATTTCATTAGACATTCTAGTTTTAGTTTATCTTTCCACACCGCAATTTGACCTCAGCTATTCATAATCCAATAATGAGAAACCTTATAGAATAAATTATTTATTATATTTGCCAAGTAAATTGTAAAATATGAAAACGTTACATAAATCGGTTTGACAAGTAAGTTCGTGAATAAAATTCGATTAAATACTTCGATACACCTTGTCTGAATTGATTGGAATTCTATTTTTCGCAAAGTTACTGAACAACTTCTTAAAATAATTAAATATTCCGACATTCTTATAGGGCTTCAATTTATTTATTTAAACTTTATGCAAATACAAAAAAGTACAAAGGCGGACTTACAGCGGAAGTACAGCCTTAGGCTGTATACAGAAAGAAAGCTGGAAACTTATAAGCGCTTACCGGCGCTTGACAGCGCTGGTAACCCGCGCAGGAAAATGTATGAACGCGCGCCGATAAGCACTGAACGGCGCCGACAAGTTCCGCCAAGCTTCAACACGCGCTGGTCAGCGCTGGGCGCTGCCATTTAAAATGCTTCTTAAAATTCTTCAACCTGCTTCCTTTGTGTAGAACGGACCAGCGCTGTCAAGCGCCGGTAAGCGCTTACAAGTTTCCAGCTTTCTTTCTGTATACGGCCTTAGGCATTCTCTACCAGTCAACCAAAGGCAGCTTATGTCAAAGCCAGCTTCTTTCCGCGACTAAGGCCGTCGTGGAAGTTCATAGACACAAGCTCATAGACTATCTATCAGTAAAAAAATGTATAATCAGGCTACTACTTCTAGAGTACTTTCTCTTGCAAAAAAAAATAAAACCGACAAAAAAACCTCTTTATAATATTAGTATCGATTGAACTAAAGTAAAAATTCTGTTTTAATCTCCGTACATGATAATTAATCATTAAAAAGTTATTAATCCGTCGGGTTCCGTCGCCTGTTATTATTCACGGTGAGTAGTTATTTTCTATAATAGATTCGTGCTCAAGTGGCCCGGCCCGACATCAAGAGCTATGGGAGTGTAAGGACGTATAAGAAAGTTGCCAATCCAGCTTAGGCTTGCGATCGCATACTTCATAGAAGCACTTTTCTTGTGAATAATATCCATATACTTTGTGTGATGGATCCGCACGATCGTTGCCTTAACTTATTCACCATTCAAGAATATATTTAGTGGTTTCTTTAACAATAACATTGAACAGAACCATTACTGCTTTTCATCAAAGTCAAAGCATTTATGTCAAATCCGTTAACAAGCACTTTTAAATTATCAAGGAGTCGGTCAGTCAGTAAGAAAGTTGAAGCTAGTTGCTCGTTCCGAAACGAAGGTAGGTCTCTATGGAGAAGAACGATCAGCAAACTCCACGGACACTCTTTTCAATTAAGTTTTTACAAAATCCTGGTTACATTAATTTATTCTTTTTGCTTCTAGGTATATGTGAAAACAATGAAGGCGAAGAGCAATATAACCACCTTTGGTTGACTGGTAGAGAATGCCTAAGGCATTAAGTCCGCCTTTGTACTTTTTTTGTTGCATATAGTTTAACTAAATAAATATAAAACCAATAAAAAGAAAAAACACAGAAATAAAAAACTAAAATATCTACCTCTAAAGAGACGATTTAAGTAGATATCTGGTAATTAAGAAGTCCGCCATAATTTTTGTCACGTCTTTAACTTTAAAATAACTCCAAACTTTATCCTTTAATTTAAAAAAAATCAGATCCTTTTCAACTTGGTATATTTCTTGCTTAAAAAAAGGTAAGGAAAGATCTTCTAAAATAATATCTATTTAAGATGATAAACAATATAATATGGCAATTAAATTACAATTTGGAGAGTCCCCAAGTTTACATTTGGATTAAGTTTTCCTTTTGATCTTTATTTTTTAATGAGGCGTCTATATTGTACCTACCTACAATGGAATAAACAGCTAACTTTTCCGAACGGAATAGGATACTTGACATTCTTTTGAATGCGCAAAACAAATTAAAAACTGGAATAAGAAAATAAATTGGTTTGAAATAATCAGAAAACAACATTAATGGGTTTACAACGTAACAGCTACACGTTTGGTATTGTGTGCGTAATATATTATATGGCGGGTAAAAATTTAAACGATGTTACATCGCGTCCTCAATTAAGATTCGGTGTCATAAATAAAGGGTCATGGAGTTTCGCACGCGACTGTACTTGGTTATCATCCTAAATAGAAACTCGCTCGAGTGTCCGAGTGTGTGAGTCGCGGGTCCGGATCGAAAGCGCAGTTTTATGGTTTTTCTGTGCGTGTTCGCTTAGGCCACATTGCGCGAGTGCCCGACAAGTAGAGTAGGACGGAACATGGGAATCGTTTCCCATACACTCGTTTGTACTACGTTTAACTTGGCCGTCTGATTAAATTTTATCTCAATTCAGAGTTTGAAATGCGTCATGTTTGTGAACGAGCGCCATCAGTTGAGATTGGTCATCTCTTAACTGCCTCGGTTATTTGAAATTTATTTTGCATTGTTACTATTATTTAAATATTTTACTCGAGACCTCTTTTAACGTGCGCGATTTGTTCTCACATTGTACTCGTAGATTCAAGTTGAATGATAAAACCTTTTGTAATATTTTATTAAGTGTTCATGGAGTTTCTTGCTCGATATTCTCTATAGAAATCTAATGTCTGGAATGAGCATCTAGCTTCATCTTTCTGACTGACTCATTGTCAATTCAAAAGCGCCTGTAATTTGATTTATTTGAAATGAATGATTTGATTTGAATAAATTCTTTACGCTAAGACATAGGTATAAATTAATTAAATATTTCGATCTAAGAGTTCAATCTAAGGTTTTGGCGATTTTCAGTATTTACATATTTGAACAATAAATCTTCAGTAGGTATGTTTAATTCATCGGCCCCGACCTACATTTGTTTAGGTTGCAAATTAAATAATTTCAGTTGTTCAGCGCCATGTTTGTTAAAACTTTGAACACACAGCCATACATGTTTTATTTAACTATTTAAATTATCAGATTAGGTACCTAGGTATTGGATTTTATGTAGATTTTACTCATATAAATTGCGAATTTTTATAATGTTGTTGAACAATGAAATAGCAATTAATTAACGCAGTTAAGTACCTACCTAGTTGTGTTTTGTTTGTGTTTGTTTTGCGCACTAAATTACTCAATATATCGACGGCTGTATCGATATTGGCGTTTCGATGAATACAAATCGGATGCTATAAGTCTTACGATAGGGTGTCGATTGGTTGAATATTTTTCGATTATTTTGTAGATTATTTAATTTATAGACGGCGGTCGATTAAGTGTGCCGTTTTATTTGAAGCAAATTAACTTAGCGGCATGAACTCATGTTTATAAACGGTAATTTTAATAGATAGCTTACAAATTATGCAGGAAATTGCTTTACATGCGCAATTATGATAAATTAATCATAAACAGTCAAGTGTCGTTATTACGAAAATAAGTAGAGTAGATTAGACCTACTTACAACTAATTATTATTCATAATAACTTATCAATATTGTTGACACAATGATCACTCCCAAAACAGTACCTAATTAAATTGTTTATAAAAAGAAATACGTTAACGAATTTGTTTTAATTGTTCCTAAATATAAATACCGAAATAATTTAAAACGAATTCCAATTTACATAAATTTAAACCGTTGTTTCTACCCAACAAAAAAAATCGAGGCAAAAGGAACCGTAAAAATCACACCGTCACTTTGCAACAGTCACAACAAACCTCCGTACACAAGTTATTAAAAGCAATCAGACGCTGCGTAAGTAAATAAAAATAAGAACAGCAACGCGTAATGAGTCGCGCGGAAAGGAGGCGCGAGCGAGCGCACCGAGCGCCGGGACTAGAATGCGGGGGCGCGAATATACCACCAGCATCCAGCTTTACCCTCCCCTCCCCCTCCCGCGCACCCCGACACCCCCCCCGTACCCCCACGTCTGATAACCTGCTACTTCGGAAGTCACTAAACTCCGTCATGAATGTTACCCAGGCACCAACAGTCGACTTGTGAAAGAAAATGTGAATTTTATTGAAAAGGGGTCGGTGTTGCGCCACTAACCTCTCTTTGTGTGAAAATCGATGCTTTATCGCCTATTAGGTGTTACGAAATCAACTCGTGTCGCGGCCGAGAATGTTGGCGTTTCTCGCCACTAAAAGCTTTGTCAAAGTTAAGTTAGTGTTGTACTAATATCGTGAGTGCAGAAACGGCGATCAGTCTTTAAATATACCGCCACAATTACTTGCTGAATCAAAATAAAATAAATTGATTATATTCTGTAGAAACTTATAAACTTCTCAACTGGGAATGATTGGTATATTTTTATAAAGAATGTACGAAATAATTCCGTGTTTTCGACTCACTATAAGGCCCGAAAAACTTAAAATAGGTTCACTTATTAAAATTTTCCTTTAGGTATTGGTTTTTTTTCACTTTCTAGATTGATATTGGACAAGATTGCTAGGCGTTTTCTGATCAACTGATCTCCCAAGTGGCGTCCAATATCATAAATATATACCTGCACTCAAGTACTCTGGACTCTATTTGACGTATGATATTGGACGCATATAGTACAAAGTTTATACAAAATGCCTTGTGAACATAAGCCGTTTTCATTGCCTTAATTTTTAATTTGTTCTTCGTAATTGTTCGTAACCTACAAGATACCCCACTTGCATCATTAAAATCGAAATTCAAATCGCAGAACGTACAACAACAACAACAACAGACACCGAATTTTATTTCCACAGGATTCTGATGCAACTTTCTCACAAAAACAAAACATTAACTGATACGACATAATGAGTTATTACGTCAGACAGGCAGTCACTCCCCTTTCCCATATAATTATAGTGCGCGCAAATTGCCCGAAGCTCGCGCAAGCGCCGCTTTACGTTGCATCAGTCAATGACACCTGTCAGATCCTTTCCAATGAACTTAATTACATTTACACTTATATTCCTAATAAAGCTGATTTTTTTTTGTTTGTTTACTGCGCGGCTTTACCTATAACACTACACGTCGACGTAAAGACGTAACTTAAGGCAGGTGAAAATCCACGCGGACGAAGTCGCGGGTAAAAGCTAGTATTTATATAATAAAGCTGAAGAGTTTTTTGTTTGTTTAAACGTGCTAATCTCAAAAACTCTCAGTCGGATTGGAAAAAATCTTTTTGTGTATGATAGCCACGTTCATGAGGAAAAATATAGGCTTTATAACATTACGGTACGACCTACGGGAGCGGAGCAGTAACCGAAGACATTACTAACGCTGGTAAAAAAAACCAAGCGGAGTCGCTTGCAGAAGCTAGTCTCGGATAAAATTTTATTACATTTACACTCCTTTGATTAGATTCCACTTGAGTAGTTAACACTTTAATTTATTTTAAAGTCTAAGTATTTTGTTAAAATGATTATTCTGTTCTAGTCAGTGATGTAGAGAATTTATCAAGAATTTTAGTAATTATCTTAATTATTATTTTGGATAATTCTAGCTAGAGTGACATTCTGAAT
Organism: Hoplodrina blanda; assembly: GCA_949316365.1. Taxonomy (NCBI): domain Eukaryota; kingdom Metazoa; phylum Arthropoda; class Insecta; order Lepidoptera; family Noctuidae; genus Hoplodrina; species Hoplodrina blanda. Next base: position 12,049,965 of record OX438579.1, on the reverse strand, counting down.
TTTGAGCAACAGTTTAATTACTTAATTTAATTAATTGTTTTGCAAGTAGGTAAATAAGTATTCAATGTAGGTACATTTTGCATTCTCGTCACGTTTTAGGAGGTTGTCAAAAAAAAGACATAAATACCTAATCATATAAAATTAGAACACTTGGTCAATAATAAATAATTGTTTTTTTAGTTTTCTGATAGTATTTCAGAATACACCTATTTCAAAAAACATAATCGGCCCGCTGCGTATGTGATACGCAGTTTCGCGCGACTATTATCACTGTGTGCGTGCGGATTCAACGTCCTGTCTACCTAAACACAGCGGAAATATGGCTAGTTCAATTCGAAGATCATCTTGCTGTGGCTATATTTGCTATAAAAAAATATTGAGGTCAATAATCGAGATAAATTTATCCTATATTTCAAGTTTGACCACCGTGACACACTGTTAAGACTAATTTCATAAAAAATGGTTAAGTGGTTCACGAGTTTATCCCGGACAAACGAGAGAGAGATTTTTATATTAAAAGCTAGTTTTTAAGTAGGATAAATAGGTAATTCTGTTCAAAATTTACTTAGAAAGTTGCTAAGCCATTAGATATTCAATAATAATTTAGAATTTCTCCAAGGTATAATAATGCTCTGCTTTAACTACCTACGTAACTTAGTATCTACTTGGAAAATATTATTATGATCAAAATTTTCGCACGCAATATCTACTTCTTAGTAATTTTTCCGAAAGAAAATTACTAATTACATAATTGGTATATAGGAATAGGAATACCTACATGTAATTTGTAAGTTAATAACCTTATTTGCTATGTTGGGTAATATTTTATTTTATGTAAACATGAAACCATCTCGATAGTTCATTAAAGTCACATGAAAGTAATTATATTGCTTATATTAACCAAACTTCTCAGCCAATTTGGTTAAATCAAATTTTCCTGGAATTCTGGTAATAATCTTGAATTCTTGAAACGCTCCTTTCTTACTATGCCCTTATTACCCTCGACATTTCATAGAACTATTTGTCCTTCATCACTAATTCATTCCAACTTTTGATTGGACGTTATAAAAGAACAAAAATGCCCTTACAATTTGTGTTTGGACTGCTAGAAGGAGGACTAACGTCACTCGTCAACTGTAGGAAAAGACAACAGTCCAAATGCATTCTGACACCCGCGTTGCTGGCCATCTCGCAGGTCTACCTTGGAGGTAGACGGCTGCTTAACTGAACTTTCCTATGGTGCCACTCAAGTTCTTATGCTCCACTCAAGGCTTACAAACTTATTAACAAAGACGCCAAGGGCACACCCCCTTTATTTTTTGCGCAATGGAAGTCCTCATGGACTTCCTCCGTCGTGGGGGGACATGCCGGACTCCCACCGGCTAAAACCGCAGTGTTTCACCTCTGCTTATGATCGGGAGAACGGGATTCGCATAAGCATTCAAGGGGGTGGCCCCTGAGGGGTACACACAGCAAGGGTACAGGTTGGCTCGGTTCTTCGCCTCAGTCCGGCACCAAACGAATAAATTGAAAGAACCATTGAAGAACTATTTGACGTTACATAAGCTTATATAAGGTCACGAGACTTAAGCACAGGTAAATGTCATTGTCGTACATTCTATACTTAGTGTCTAGTGTAAAAGCTAACAGAAAAGGTATTTATCTAGGCCCTCATGTCTGGGAACTTTGCTTATTTTGGACTTCGCAAAGGCCACAATATTAAGGCTTAGCAAAGTCAGGTGGCCGAGTTAACTGTGCACACCTTGCTTTTTGTCTATAGGTACTGAAATTATAAAGTGTGTTTTTTTATTTGCAAGTGGAAAATACATAACATCACGCCTGTAATCCCTGAAGGGTTAGGCAGAGGTGTAGCCATAGTACACCCACATATCGCCAGTTATGTTTAAGTCCTATATATAATAGGGGGCGAGTCTATTGCCATCAACAGGGCACAAATCCAGACTCCGAGGCTGCTACTGAGAAATTCCTGATGGAAAAACTTAATAACACTAAAAATCTTTCACTGATATAAAGTCACACTATTGCCGACTTTGTTATATGGTTTTCTTGTCTTCTAAACGGATGAGCTGAAGCTGGTCAGTTAAATACAGACGAGCAGCTTTTCGATACTAGGTACGTAAATGTTCAAACTTAGGTGCAATACAGATGAAAATGTCAAAGGCACATCACACAACATATTTTATCGTAAATACATAAACAGAGTATCGTTCGTATCGTACAGGAAGTAACAAAGAGGTCAGTGGAGGAAAATACCTTAAATATTGATGATAACAGAAAAGAAACGGTGAAATTACCTTTTTTCACTCTGAATATTTAAATGCGGTAATGTATTTATAGTCCTTTTTTCTTTCGTGTACCTATATTCCCCTTTACAAGTAGGTACTTATTTATAAAGGAGAATGGTAACTGTGGTCTAATTAAATAAATAAAATTGAAGTGTCTGTTTCTAATGTCAAAATAATATTTTTTTACTAGATAATTATGAAAAAAAAATATCCCAAAAAACATTTTTTTTTTTAAATTCTGTCTGTTTGTCCCGGATACTCTCCGAAACGGCTGGACTAATTTTGACGATAATATGATTGGCGGATAGCTAATGTAATAAGAAGTAATTTAAGCTGCTTTTATTTTTGATAAAAAAAAAATAAGCCCTGCAGAAAACCGACATTCACGCGAACGCAGTCTCGGGCATAAATTAGTGTCAAATAAACGACTTGCAGTACGCATCACTACGTGTATTTCGTCTGTAACGCGCCGTATTCGCCACTACACACTAGTAACAAGCTAACCAGTCGGCTAAAGCTTAATCGAAGTCAAGCCTTGCCCTCTCCAATTAATGGGTTAGTGCTAGCAGGACTATCGTCATCGGATCGAATCATCGGATTCCTGTGTATCCCATTAAATGCATACATTGCCGCATTGCCTTTAGCTTGTTGAAGTCACATCCAATCAGATTAAACCAATATGTTCGACTTTTAAATATTCACTGTTCTCGACACACTGATTGGAGCAGGCAATTAACTAGGTACTTATGCACTTGATTGTTTTCGACTCGTTGGTCTCGTTATCGCAAGCGCGACTGTTGAGCGTGGGGTTTAAAGTTCAATTCCCTGGTCGGGCAAAAATGTTTTTGGGTTTTCCGATCAGAAATGTCTCAAAAAGAAAGGTATGCTTAGATGGTTCGGTCATGTTGAGAGGATGAGTGAAAGTCGATTAACAAAAGGTAGGTATATAGCAGAGGTGAGTGGCAACGCAGGGAGGGGTCGCCCTAGGTAGACCTACACTGACCTTATTGGTGAGGTTCTTCAGAATGGTCAGGTGCGGAGTACTCGTAACCGGTGTGCTTGTATGACGAGATGTATAAACGTAGATGAGGCGAAAGGAGTATGTAAAGATCGCAGCAGGTGGCGTTCTGAGGTTTCTGCCTACCCCCATGGGAAAAAGGCGTGAGTTTATGTATGTATGTAAATATCTCAGTATTAGCTTGGAGTTTGGAAGTTGGTAGTGTAACACCCCAGTGCCTCGGAAAGTACGTAAAGCCGTTGGTCCTGACTCCTGCGTCTGATCTCTCTCCGGTCGTGTTGGATTGCCATCCCATCGGACTATGAGAGTTAAGAAAGAGGGAGGGCACTTGTGTTTGTGCACACACTTGTGCACTAAATGCGTACTTGTCTAGTCTCCTTTGAGATTGGCCGCTATGACCAAAATCGGTCTGGAAAATTTTATTATGTACTAGTTGACCCGCCACGACTTCGTTCGCGTGGTATCCTACCCCTATCCTACCGATACCCCTACCCTTGAGATCGACATATCCGAATTTTTTTTTTTTTCATAAGAACCTTCTCCTGACAATAGCAAACACAACAAAAAAAAAAGTGAAATCGGTCCAGCCGTTTACGCGTGATGCCGTGCCGTGACCAAGGGAAACAGGAATTCATTTTTATATATAGGTATAGATGTAGGTACTTACTTGGTAGCAAAATTATAGCATAAATAAATAAAATTTTAAGCACGGTTTATGCACGGTACGAAAACATAACGTTGATTAACGATCCTTCTGTAAATGAGCTACAGTTTTCTAAACGTCTACAAAATATATTTATTGTATTGCTCCCGACTCCCAAGCAAAGGAAAACATCGTTAGGCCACTCGCGGAAAAACCCGCAGAGGCGTGTATAAACAAAGATATGATAAAAATGTTTATCCCTAATGCTGGGCGTTTAACACGGATGGTTGGCGTTTACGACTGTCTCGCAATGGTATCAACAGAATTGTCGCAAATTTCATTCAAGCTCAACAATATTGACAAAATCATCTTCAGAATCGACATCATATCTATTTTTTATTATTATAGCGCGGTTTTTTTTGTATGTACATACATACATAAACTCACGCCTTTTTCCCATGGGGGTAGGCAGAAATCACAGAACGCCACCTGCTACGATCCTTACATACTCCTTTCGCCTCATCTACGTTCATACATCTCGTCATACAAGCACGCCGGTTACGAGTACTCCGCACCTGACCTTTCTTTTTTTTGTATGTACTCTATGATAACTTAGTAGGCTTCCAAATTTAAAATAAATTACGTCAATGACGCTGACGCAATTTACACATACGTTGCGTCTTGTAACAAAAACATGCGCTTGCACCACGCGTGCTACCGAATCTTTTAAAAACTTGATTTACCATTTTGAACGAAAAAGCTGAAAAACTATCATATTATCACGCCTGTAATCCCCGAAGAGTTAGACAGAGGTGTACCCATTACCACACCCACATTCCGCCAGTTATGTTTAAGTCCCATGTAATAGGAGGCGAGCCTATTGCCATCAACCAGGCACAAATCCAGACTTCGAGGCTGCTACTGAGAAATTTCCTGATGGAAAACCTAATAACACTTGGCTCGACCTGGAAATCTAACCCAAGACCTCATGCTCAGCAGTCGTGCTTTGCGACCACTAGACCAACGAGGCAATGAAAAACTAGTAATGATTTAATTACCTTGGCAATCGTTTGTATCTGGACCCAGGGAATCACGGTTCAAATAAATACATCACAGGAAAAAAACCATGTAAAAATATCTATATTTCCCATTAACTTCGATGTAGGTATTATTAAAAAACCAAAAAGGAATAAACACTATGGTAAGCAAGCTATTTTCGAAGATAAAAAAGAGTCACGAAACCTATTTCACTCGTAAAACTTCAGTTAGAAAACAATATGCCACCAACATTTCCAATTTAGTTTTTTTGTTAGGCTCCGGAATTTTCTCGAGTTACTTAAGAAAACTTATTTCACACATCATTTATCACAGCTGATCTACCGCAAATAGATTTGTAGGTTTTGCGTAATTTACGCTCGTGTAGTTTGTATTAAGTGTGAGGCGGAACATTTGTGAATAGTTAGCCGCGTAATCTATTACTAATATTATAACGAGGTAACATTTGTTTGTAAGTTTGTATGTAGGGGGTAATCTCTGGATCTACTGAACCGATTTTGAAAATTCTTTCACAAATTGGAAGCTACGTTATCACTGAGTGCTATAGTCTATATTTTGTTATCAAAAAATTAGGGATCCGTAAGAAAAATCACGCGAACAACGTCGCGGGGAGAGTGCTAGTTTTTATATATTTAACTGAAACTGACAACTCATTTTGCGTCGCCATGTGGCACAAATAATTCTATTATCTTTTAGGCATGATCGTTATCTAAGTCTTTACCTGTCACAAAATGTCTCTAAATTACCTTCATTTTTAGACATTATTATATGTACAATTGTAGCTACATTTTAATTAGTAGAATTGGCCTTTTGAACCTGTGAAAAATGCAGCATAAATTACGCGACATTAAAAGAAGATTTTCATTTCAAAAAGTTCAAGCGATTTTATCATTATTGCATTGCATTACATGCATTTTTCGTTTTTTTACTTTGGAAATCCTTTGACCTACGTACCTATACACTTTTATGCAAGTGAAATAGGCGTTAAGAGAATAAATATGATGCATAGTGGGATATGAATGCAACTATGTATTCAGTATCAGCCGTTTAAAATTGGCTTTGGGTAGGTCAATAGATAATCGCGAATGGATGGTTCTTTCCGTTCATCAGTGCAACTATAGGTTAGGTTAGTAATTGCGCGGGAAATGAGTAATGCATTACTTTGTTTCAATGTACCATATAGAAACAAGTTGGTACGTAGGACTATATATCGCTTCTCATATGTGTGAACTTAAACTGAAGCGCAATCTTTTTGCTGCAGGAAGATGACAGCTTATTAGTTGAAAAAAAAAATCTGCTGTCGGAGGACAGCACAAATTCAAAGTTTTGCAATTTGCAATAATGACACAATATAAATCCGTGATTAAAATTAAGGTTAAATAGCTAGCCGCGCACAATGCTTGCTGCTCGAATCTCGATACTCGCACGCACACACACACGCATGTAATAGAAAGACAAAGAGATGGAACGCCTGGAAGGAGCTTAACGATTTTTTCCCACGTGACGACCAGTTAACTCCTACCTTGCGGTAGGAGTGATAAGAAACCTCGTTCCAAAAAAAGTAAGTTATCATTTAAACAGCAAAATTTACTATATTTTTGCTGTTTAAATGATAACTTACTTTTTAAATGATAACTTACTGCTAGATTTTAATGGCGAAGCAGTAGTAGGTAGCTAGGGGTCGGTATCTCGGGATGTACCTTTGTATTTGGGAATAATTTTCTTTTTAGGATAAAGGAAAAATATAATCTTCATTTTTGACTCAATCGATGACTCGATAAAACCATAATCTAAAGCCACACAATCCATAAAATAATATATAATTGTTCCAACAATCAAATGTTATTACACAAAATGATAATAAAATAAGTCGTCACAAACGTCTATAAATATAAACATCAGGATGAACATCTGTCTGTGTTTTACTGCGTCTAAATAATACCCGATAATAATATCTTATCGTTGTGGGCGGAAAATTGCATCAGGGAAATAGCCACCGAATGACATCCCTGAGATATTACATTTTACGCATTTGCAAAAATTTTATGTATTTTATTTATTTTGGAATTTGACGATTCGAATTAAAAAGTTGGGTTTAACTGGGATTTTAATGTTCCCACGAGATGTGTTTTATTATTGTTTTGTTTCACGTGTATCGTTCTTCGTCTTATGGGAATTGGTTTTATGTATTGTTTTAAAGTACTTGTTGTTGTTTTATAAATTTTGAATAAATCAATTAATTCGTGTTTTCATAAATAGGATCCTTTCCTGTTCCGAACTGCCACGTTGGTCTCTTGGTCGGCCAAAGTGTTATTAGGTTTTCCCAGCAGGATTTTCTCAGTAGCAGATCGGAGTATGGACATTGGTGGTGTAGTACCCCTGTGCCTCGGAAAGCAGGTAAAGCCGTTGGTCTCGACTGTCATTCGTAGATCTTGTAGGTAGTCGTTATGGGTAGTCAGAAGCCCCAAGTCTTACCAAGGGGTATCGTGTTCTTCATTGACTGAGTTGTGGAGGTCAGACAGGCAGTCGCTTCGTGTAAAAAATAACTGTTATTCAGCAATATTTGGTCAGACAAAAGCCAACTCCAACAGAGTTGAGTACTATGCAGATGTTGATGACTTCCTTATATTCCTATAAATAGAAACGCGAATTAATTGGTTTTTTGTAGCTTCGAGTACCTAGCTTCGTTAAAACATTATAAACGTGAAAGTATATCAACACAATTTGCCCTAAACAGAGTTATTTCTGGATATAACCTTATATTGTCAAATACAAACACGAAGTTTAGTTAAGCGAAATGTTTAGTTAGTAATTTCGACATAAATCTTGTATTGTGACACAAATTCTGTGTTTACACCGATCAAACTGAGGGTACGTGTGTCAGCCGCATACGTGTAACGTTACTAGAGCAATGAGGCTCGACGACATGACACTTGACTGACTCCCTCGTTAATTTGTAACAGAATTCCCATATTTAACAGTAAGCGAAATATAAACTACAAAACCACAATTCAAGAAACACGCGAGGCAAAATGGCGACGCACATTCCCCAAACTCGGTTCGGTTATTGCTCACAGTTTACTTTTGAGATAAAAACGTCTAGTATGACAGTAACGCAGATTTATTCTAACTAGACGTGACAGACGAAATTATATAAAACGGAAACTACGACTTTTGGCCTTTTTTGCCCGCGTCCTTTTTGTGTAATTTTTCCGGAGCTAGTAGAAAAACGGTTACGAAAATGCTCTTAGTGTAATTTGTCCAAAAAATATTCTTCTTGTCATTTTAAAAGAAATGCTGAATTCGCAAATGTTTGGAGCCCAGAAAACACAGCTAGCTAAAATAACAAGCAATTCTTGAATTCACCTAATTAATTAGGGTGATGTCTTTCTGGAAATGGGCTTATCCTAACTACCTAGATCTCCTAGATATAAGTTAGGTTTTAAAAAAGTGAGCCAAATATTCTTACTCGGTGTGCTTCTATAATCATAAAATCATTAAAAACACCCCACCATTACTGAAATTGAAAGCGTATATAACGATAGTCATGTTGACTGAAAGGTCGTTCCCACTTAGGTCGTCTCAAATACATTCACCGAATTTAAAATATTCGCATATTTTTATAACGACGAGGGATATGAAATTGGCATTATTCCTGTACGCGAAGATATAAAATCGATAGCAGGCTGTCATCTACACATGAATCATTAATGAATGCGCTCAATAGGCGACGCGTCCGGCTCGTCATGTCACATCCAGGAATACGTTGATATTTTAGGGAACAACCTTCGTCGCTCGCTCCCCAAAGATGTGCTCAGACCTTCGAATAGAAGATTGAGAACTATTACAGCTCCCTCGATCCTACCATTGTGAGCGTCGCCTTTTATTCCCAGTAAAATATATAGTATGTCATGCTTTAAAAGTTCAAACCATAAACGGGACATAAAACCTTAATTTTATTGTTTCTTCTGCGGCGTATAAAGTTTCAGTCATCGTTTGTATACATCGGCTTTGAAACTACTTGAGAACTTGTTAGTGATTACATTTAGAATGACTTGAAAAGTAATGCAATTCAGTCGTAAATATAATTTTTGGGCTATGGTGTTCTTCAATTGTTCTCATTTTTAGGTTATTTCTGTCACAAACTGTTTTTGAGGGACGTTCCGATTTTCAGAGGTCCGATAATACGTCCCGATTTAGCCTTGATCGGAACGCCGAATGTCCCGATTTTTCACTAACATCTTCAGTCTGTTCTTTAATCGATTATTTTGATAGAAACAATTAATTTATGTATATCTGTTAGCTGTTATTGCATAGAAATATTTTTGCTTTTACATTTTGTTCTGAACTCCCAAAAATCAGTTTCTTATTTGTATTCATTGTAACTGTCCCGATTTGAAAACCCCAATTATTTTAAGCTTCTGTCCCGCAATTGCCAACATTTTTGGTCAGTGATAATAAGTTCAATAGCACAAGCAACTTTAAAAAGATTATTATCAATCGTGGAGTCCTCTTTTACGGATTTAGGGCTATCGGCACTGAGTCGAACGTTCCGCGTTTAATAAAGATTTTCTAATAGTGCTAGAGTGCAATAACAGTAACAGTTTAATGCACTAATAGCGACAATATCTGCCGATAGCGACCCTCCGGATACGCACGACCCACTTACAGCGTACCTATCTATATCTGTGTCTATCAAATGCGCAGATACGACACTCGTTCTACGAGCCTACTAGACAGCTGACCGACTTTAAAAGCAACACTATTAAATACATAATGTCCTGTAAGAAACTAAAGAAATATACTAGCTTTTTTCATCGTGCTATGTAGGTGGAATAATTGATGTGATATTTACAAAATAACCTAAAAGCCTACCTACATATTCCCCAAGCTGCTTCATTATTAAAACGTTAAGCCTAAAAATAAACAGAAAAATAGAGAACAAGATTATTTTCTAATCTCTATAAAATATTCCCGAGGGTCGTCGCATCGGAAAGGTTTCCGATTCACACACAAAAAGTTGAGCGATAAGTTAGCGAGTCCCCTGGACAGTTGGTCACTCTTCCTTGTTTACTAAAGTTGGTATGTCACTGTTAAGTACTAATGAGAAGCGATGTACGGATAATGAAGATAGAAAGTGTCACAATTACATATCTATTCACTTTAGTGTTTTGACGAGAAGGTTCCGACTAACTTTTACTTTTTTACAGTATGTAAAAGAGAAAGAAGTTTTAGGGCCGGGCCCACGTCAGACAATCGGTGACCGATTTTGTTTCGGAGAGAAATGAAACGTAGGTAGGTACCTACTGATGGCAATAGTGCAACACTCATGTCCTACAAAAAGTCGGTCCTACGAAACTATGAAATAATCGTCTGATCCAATCGGTCCTACAAAAAAGTGTGTGACGTGGGCTGACCTAGTAATAAACATTTTACGTCTTCACAACCTTTCACATTTTTGTAATAATTATTAGTAGGATAACAGCTGTTAACCGTTGTTCTGTCTGCTGTGCTGCTGTGTTATTGGGTTTTTTCATCAGGGTTTTCTCAGTAGCAGGCTCGCCCCTTATTACATGGGACTTAAACATAACTGGCGAAATGTGGGTGTACTAATAGGTACACCTCTGCCTAACCTTTCGGGGATTACAGGCGTGATGTTATGTTATGTAACAGCTGTCATTTGGCCGTTATTCTAATGCATGTTTTTTTAAATATTCATAAATGGAGCATATTTTTGATCTGTAAGATAACTAACAGGGTCCATAATTACTGTACCTTAGCTTTAAGCCTTATGTAACATCTATAACACACATTATGAAATGCAAATAAATGAATATGAATATGAATATGAACTCCTGTATTCCAAAACGCTCGTGACTTAGGTACCTACGTGGTTACAGAAAATAACTAGTCCTCCAAAATAATGGTCCCATGCGTATTCGTGACAAGTTCGAGGAGTCAATAAATTCTTCGCAACACGCTCCCGAATGGAAATGAGTTCGAAAAACTCGTGTCACCGCGGAAATATTGTTTGTTTGTTGACGTGATACGGGCCCTGGAAGTTGACAAACGTGATGAAAAAAATATTGGAAAAGTTTGGTACGCGAGCTCTTAAAATGAAGCCTATGATGTTTTAAGAGATTTAGGTAATGTTAGGAAAACAAGCTTGGAAGCCTCCGTAGTGCATTATTAAGAAGTACCTAATGTTATTTGTCAACACATTTTTTTAGGATTCCGTACGATAAATCTTGCACATCGACCTTTGGAAAGAGACAATCGGCTAATTTCGGCTTCGTAGAGCGTTATCTCTGTCGCACGAAATACTGTAAACAGTCCGGTATCTATTAGGAGCTGTTAAAACAATTATGATTTGCTTCTTTTGATAATTCTGTTTATTCTTTGTATAAAATACGAAGGTCGATGTACAATATTTATCGCCGGGTACTGTACTCAGTCTTCGCTGGCCGTCCGTAAGTTTGTTGGCAGTTTCTTAAAAAAAAAAAGATATCTTACTATTAGGACTGCCTCGATAGTTTAGTGGTCGCAAAACGCGACTGCTGAGCATGAGGTCTTGGGTTCGATTGCCAGGACGGGCAAACTGTTATTGGGTATTTCATCAGGAATTTCTCAGTAGCACCCTCGGAGTCTGGATTTATGCCTGGTTGGTGGCAATAGGCTCACCCTCTATTACATGGGACTAAACCATAACTGGCGAAACGTGGGTGTACTAATGGTCACACTTCTGCCTAACCCTTCGGGGATTACTGGCATGATGTTATGTACCTATGTATATTTTGTATAAACTATTACTTAGTGTGACTAATATATACAACTTACTGCACATATTCCGTCATTGTTGTAACAATGATATTGCACTTTATATAATAATTAATATGTTTACAATAAATATTTAATCACCCTTCCTATTTTTTCCGATAACGACATCCAGTATTGTACTGTCATTATTTATTACACAATATAATAAAATAATTATTCTCAATTAAATGGTTACCTAATCACAATCAAATCAGCGTTAAAAGAATAATTATAATAATACCAGCCTATTATTGTCCCACTGCAGAGCAAAGGCCTCTTCTTGTACAGAGAAGGTATTGATCACAGCGGAGCACTCACCAAGGATTTATCGGATTAGTGATTTTAGGCTTGTATGTCCGCGATTTCGTCCGTTCTTTTGCGCGGTACCCTAATTCTTTTTCTAAAATAAAAATAGCCTTAGTTACTACTTGTAATAGCAGCTGTCTGCCAGTGAAAGTACCGTGTAAATCGGTCCCACCATTTAAGAAATTAGCTGAAACAAATAGACAGACAGACAAAAAAAAATTGTATTGGTTTTATATTTATTTTGACATTACAAACAGACACTTCAATTTCAGGGTTCCTTATGATGTTTTTCTTCATCGATGTCAGTGATGTCAGAGATAAACTTACAAAGTAGGTACCTACATATAAAGTAGAAAAACTTACATTGGTACTTGCTCGTACCCGGTTGCGAACTCGCAACCTCTAAGCATAAATCAGACAGCTCGGGATGAAAAAAAAATCAGTGCATCAAAGTACCTAAACAAAGTCTTACAACAATATGATAATCAACTCAGTTACCAACATATTAAGGTACATAATGCCCAACTTTGCTTGTAAAAGCTTCGGAATAGTATACTCATCGTAAATTACCCTTGTTAGCAAGATTTTTAAAGTCTTTCCAACAAGCCCGCCAGGTTATATCAGACAAAAGAGGGTTCACTTAGAGCCTCATAATGGTGCTCATGGACGGGCCACTGAAAGAAAATTAATTTATACGTTGGCCCGCTTAGAAGAAAAATTACAAAAGGTAATTAAACAAGACGTCCTTCTTCATTAGCCGAGCTTTGACGCCCTTTGTTGGTTGAAATGAATTTATTTGCCTGTAGTAGGTGTTTACTCATTTTAATAATGACAAACAGTTGAAAGGGATGTTCGACCTCTTAGCTAAGCAACATTATTTACTGTTAGTGACGACAGTATTTGTTTATGACTAACAAAATAAATATAAAAAACTGTCTGTGTACACTCCAATTTGTGCTCTGTATTTTAGTCTATTTTAGGGTACCGTAGCAAACGGATTCCTGTCGCTGTCTGACTGTCTACGTCTGTGTATTGTGAGACTTACAAAAAAAGATCAGTTAATAAAAATATATCTCTTAGTCTACCTATCCTACCTATCTAATCTAATAGTACCTATACCTAGGAGTATTAGGATCCAAAATATAGATGTGTATTAAGTAGAACGCTTTAACAAAAAATAATTAAAATAAATAAAAGTGCAAGCAACGTGTTTTTTTTTTCACTGTCAAATATACAAATAATAGAAATAAAAAAGTTTAAATTAAAGGTGTTTTTGGATGTAAGTGAATCCAAAAAAAAACACCCTTAATTTTAAACTTTTGGTAGGTAAATATGGAATAGTGGTACGAAACCCTTTCTGTACGAGTATGACTATTACTTGTCCGCTTTTGTTTCAATAACCGTTCGACTGCCACCCGTGACAGCACTATCATTTATTGTTGTAATAAGATAAAAGTAATGCAATAAAACTTAATGAATAATTTATTGGTGAACACGATAACTAATATTATTGAATGATCCTATTTAAACCGAGACCGAACGAGAAAATAAACATTTATATTGATTTATGAAAACTATTACTTTTTAATTACATGCACAATGTTACCATTACTCTGAATTTATGTACATAACTTGCAACACTGAACGGTTTTCGATAAAAGTGTACCACGTTGCCGGGCAATAACTTTGAAATATGAGACTCATGACATTTTTATTTATCTTATTTTTTAGAAAATAAAATTTCACTGAATATAATAAATCAAGAGAATTGACCATTGAGGAATATCTCTTCTGTGTACTTGTCCATTGAAGTGTCAACATACTCATTCAGATTCATTAACCTTTTATTATTACATAACATTTACATTCTTTGATATTCTAGCAGTTATGAATCGCTCTCTTGGAAATTGGACTCTATTTTCATCAATTCATGATCTCATTTGATTAGCCTAAATCTAAATTGGCTCATCCTAAATTAAACCATATTTGATCTAATTTAGTTAAATACTCATTTCCATTATAGGTTAAATTTGTTTGTGAGGTCATAGACATTGATTGAAGGGCAACAACTATAAACTTCCAGCCTACGTACGTACCTACTGTGTGGGTGTTGTTGTTTCTTTCTACCTACCTTTAAAACATAGGTTATAACGAAAATAGACAAAAAAATAATACGCGTTTGTCTTTTAAGAGCGTTTACGCTGTCCGGCATTTTATAGAAACTTTCAAGCCATTATTTTTCGAAACGAATGAACCGATTTTAATGAAACTTCCGACATACTACAATTTTCAAAAGTCTTATTTAAAAAAATATATAATTGGAAATCTTTGTTCCTATGGAAAACTTTAATCTGATCGAATTTAGCTATAACACAATTTTTAGAAAATCTTATCAACTAATTTTATAGACCTACTAGCACTCTCCCCGCGACTTCGTTCGCGTGATTTTTCTTACGGATCCCTAATTTTTTTATAATAAAATATAGCCTATAGCACTCAGTGATAACGTAGCTTCCAATTTGTGAAAGAATTTTCAAAATCGGTTCAGTAGATCCAGAGATTACCCCCTACATACAAACTTACAAACATACAAACTTACAAACAAATGTTACCTCTTTATAATATTAGTATAGATGTATCCTGCTTATGTTGCTGTGAGTTTCATTAAAATCGTTTCATTCATCCAAAAAATAAGGACTTAAAAGTTTATATGAAAATCCGTACGCCGCCGCCGTAAACGCACTTATGATAATAGCGAAAAAAGACAGGAAAATAATACCTACGCGTTTGTCTTTTAAGTTGCAAGGTTTTATTTGGCGATGTCGACGTCAGACGGGTGTTTACAGGGACGTCCTCGGCTTCAACAGTAACACTTTTGTTCAAAATTGTACCGCATGCCGCGAACAAGAGACATGCGAACAGGAATCCTTTGTACAGTACTTGTGTTAGGGTACAGTCGGTAATATAAATGTGAAGCTGTCTTAAAAGACCCATTTAGGGCAGACGTGTGGAGTGTAGTGTTACCCTGTGACGGGTCGCTAAGCACTTTGCACACAATAGTACGTATATAGCAACATTTTTCCTTCAGTCAGCTGAAGTTAAGAAGATAAATTGTGCAGCAAGAGTCTGTAAGCGAGCTTTTAACCATAATGTTTTTCCTATCTCGTCTAGGGTCAACAACCTCGAATACTGCTGTACTTAGATCAAAAGCGGTATCCCAAAAAAAAACCCGTAAAGATGATTTTTATGGTATCGGATAGCTTACAGAAATACGCATCCAATGAACTAAGTCAAACAGCGGTTTCTTATATAAAACATTTAATGATATTGTTTTTTTTTCTTCTTCATTATTTAAGTAATATGTACAATATTTACAGATTTAATTATAAAAAAAACAATCAGAACAATCAGCCGCCGTGACTGGAACCGGTCTGGAGAATATAATTATT
The DNA here is from genome assembly GCA_949316365.1 of Hoplodrina blanda. Lineage (NCBI taxonomy): Eukaryota > Metazoa > Arthropoda > Insecta > Lepidoptera > Noctuidae > Hoplodrina > Hoplodrina blanda. The sequence goes on along the minus strand of OX438579.1, from coordinate 12,034,371 downwards.
ATTTATATAAATAACAGTAAATAAGATACGCGCATGCGTATGATAGGTGTCCACTCGTCACCTTTTCATTATCCTCCGCTAGACAAATCTTTCACCTACACACAATGTCATACGTTAACCTTCCAATAACAAGTGGCTCGCCACAAAATTAAATAATTATAAGATAAATGAACTCAGAGCCCGCCCACAGCTAAAACAATGCAGTCATCTTATATCAAGCAATTGAAGAGGTTTACTCAAGCATTACAGTGTTATTTTAGTTAATGTTAGGTTTTTAATAAAACTGCAAACGACTCGACAACGGTTAAAAGAAAGTATACACATCAAAAGTGTCTAGGGATCAACATCCCTAACAAATGTTAGGGATGTTGATCCCTAGACACTTTTGATGTGTGTATGTTTTTTTCTAGTTTTTACGCCCGATTTGGTTCTCTCGAGTGTCGGTTATTGCTAACGCAGACAAAGTGGCAGATTAAAAAGTAAGTACGTTGCCTATGTTCTTTCTTGGTATTCAAGCTTACTCTGTAGGTACCAAATTTCAACAAAATCGGTCCAGTGGTTTCTGAGGTTTAGCGCGTAAACAAACAAACTCTTTAGCTTTATAATACTAGTAAAGATTATAATTAAAAGGGATATTTTAGAAGTTTTCAACTCTTGAAAATATGTCAGGAAACATGGTGTAGTCGACTCCGTCTGCTTTTAATTAGGTTTTCTTGAAAATTGAATAAGCTTCCTAGAATATTTTAAGTACATAGGTAGGTACTACGTAATTCACGCTTGAATTTCCAGCGAGCTTCACTTGTTTTAATATACTGAATAAAAATATATAGAGTCGGAGTCGTACATAAGGGGTCCCGTACCAGCATAATAATTATATTAACCGCTCAAGGCAAGGTAAGGCAAGGTACCTATGACAGAACATTAGAAAATCAATTGTGTCTCATTACGTGGGACTTGAGTAATTAAGACCGGGTATAAAACGACGAAAATAAAAAACACCTTTCTTGTATGGAGACCCTTTATAATTTTTAACTATATTTTATTTTATTTTTATTATTTGTTGTTTTAGCGGCGATTGAAAAACACACTCTGTGAAAATTTCAACTCTCTACCTATTACAGTTCAGGAGGTACAGTCCGCTGACAGACAAATAGACAGCGGAGACTTAGTAATCTAGGGTCCCGCTGGCACCGTTCGAATACGGAATTCTAAAAAAGAGTAACGCCAAACCATAGGTATACCGCATCTTTTCTCTCCTCTAGGTACTCGGTTAAGTTAAGGAATGTAGCACACTGCATTCCTTGACTTGCTGCAGTAAATTGTTGCCTATTGCTACTTTTTCACTTGGAAATAAAATGTAACTAAAATTGTACAGTAGGTATTGGACTATTATTATGTCATCTAAATATTAGGCACGAAATAATACGATGAGCTGCTTTTCAGCATTTCAGGTAGGTTAAGATTTTATTTTATCTAAATGGATGTTCATCCATTAAGTGTTTTCTTTAATATTTTACTCGATAATTTTTATAACGACTAATCGTTAACCCTGGCCGCACACGAGCCACCGACCATAAGCACAAAACGCCGCCACAGACGTATTTTCTGTAGTTTTTACACATTTTATATGGACACGCCGCACACGGTTTACGTCTGTGGTCGCCACAACACCGCTTCTAGCTTCAGGTGGCCACGTTTGTGGCGTGTGCCGCCAGGCTAAGAGTTAACATTAAACATTACGACTTTTATCCTTGATCGTAGTTACACTTCGGTTATATGTATAAATTACATTCATTTAAACGGACTACTTTCCTTTTTTGTTTTATAAAAATGTAGACGCAACGTGCAAGCGAGCCGGCGCGAGACAGCGCTAGCCGGTCCGTAGCGCTGGGGTCCTACCATGAACTCTTATCGCGATCCAAAAACTGAACTGTTCTTCAAATACGTCAATATAATGACATAAATTGATGCGTTATATTGACGTATTTGAAGAACAGTTCAGTTTTTAGATCGCGATAAGAGTTCATGGTAGGACCCCTGGTCAGCGCGAGATGGCGCGATACATCTTTCGCTGTGATTCAATTCTCGCCTCGTGTGAAACCACCTTCAAAGGCTTTTCACATAAACATTATTATTGTTTTACCAGCAATTAAAGAAAAACAACTCGACTATTTACCGCCGACAAATATTTGTTTTACATAGTAAACAGTAAAAGCTGTCAGAGACAAATGGGTTACATAGCGACCTTTAACCTAAGGACATGGATACACCACCACGGCGTGGCACCATCACGGTGGAATGGCACGAACGTCGTGACGCGGCACGGTACCGTGTACGGTGCGCGTGTAGGTACTCAAACTTAAAGTTCTTGATCTTTGATTATTTGGTTCTATTTTTCTTTATTGATCGTCTTAGTAATAACAGGAGCAGAATACGTCTTTCGCGATACATAATTTAGACAAGAACTGCAAGTTTGAGTACACGTTTGAACCGTTGATTGCTGCCGTGAGCCGCCGCGTATACGTGACGATGTGTCCACACCCTAAGAGTGTTAGGTTAGGTGGCAACACTTGTACACTAAACCAACAGTAGACTAGTGTCGTTGTTCTCACACCTACGCACACTAAACTTCTCATCGGAGTACCAATAAGCAATTTCACGCAACAGAAACCCCACCATAATAAACCCACATAAAGTGTTATATTTATAGTAACGGGTAAATACAAGTATAATGAGAACAAAGGGAAGAAAAGTTTCATTAACGCGCCGAGGACAACTCGGATAAATATGAAATAAACGCTCATAGAGCTGGATTAGGGAGGGACGCGGGACGCGGCATCCCGGAATGGGAGATTAGACAGGGGACACCATCAGATTGTCCGGAATCCGGGATACGTCATTGACGCCCAGTTGTGGGGAAATGTTTAATTTTGCGTGAAGATTCAAGCCATTATACAATGCACATTTGTAACTTACAGACCTCGGCAGTGGTTCGCTCTAGGGATGTTTAATGAACTAGCTTACGCCCCCGACTTCGTTCGCGTGATGTCAATTATCAGCAGTGTGTGTTTTTACGCGGGACACTATTTTTTGCCAATGAAAGTTCCTTCGAATTCAGTCTAACAAAAAAACAAAAAAAAAGTTTTTGGTATAATAATTATGTACAGTGTAAACATTAATTTAGGCACGTAAGCATGCGCTAAGAAAGGATTTTCCAAATTCCACGTCCCCATAAGAAGATGGAACGGGCGTCCAAAGTTTGTATGGAGAAACAAGATTACATTACAAATAACCGACATTTACGCGAATGAAGTCGCGGGAAGAAGCCAGCCTTTTATATTATTATATTTTTATATCTAGTTTTATGTTAGCCCTGTCAGCCGTAGCCGTAGACATGGTCTGTCAAGTTCTTCTTATTTTAAAATCGCCTTTATCTCATATCATAAAATGAACGAATAAGATTGTATACGTCTCATCCAGCCAGAGCCTTTACAATATACGTAAAGTTAATTTTATTATTTCAATGTTACGTCAAAAAATGACGGTTTTACACCTTAATTATTAAATAATTTCAACATTCTCTTTAATCTTCTCTCAACTTATATTAAGCGAACAGAATTTTGACGTTAGGGATTTATGATGAGGCGAGGCAGCAGACAGATAAGGGGTTATTAGAAATTGTTTGACGTTAGATCCCCCATGCACAAGTCAAGTGTAAGATGACGCGGTCAACCATGCAGGGTAGCCCTTATTTATGACACTTTGCTTGACACTTGAACTGTATGCCTTGATTAACAATACTATTATATAGTTATATCTATACAAATAAATCAAATTGAAGTGTCTGTTTGTCATATCAAAATAACAGCTATAAACCGAATGAATAATCCTAACTAATATTATAAATGCGAAAGTAACTCTGTCTGTCTGTCTGTCTTTCTGTCTGTCTGTCTGTCTTTTCTTCACGCCTAAACTACTGAACCGATTTGTGTGAAATTTGGTACAGGGTAAGTGTGAACCTCAACAAAGGACATAGGCTACTTTTTATTCGACTTCGACTTCGACTTCGTCTGCGTCCGCGATAACCGACATATACGCGGACGAAGTCGCGGGCAAAAGCTAGTAAATTATAAATAACACGATACATTTACCAAAAACCCAATTGTTAAAATGTTTGTCTGTCTGTTTGTTCCCCCTAATCTCCGAAACCGCTAGATCAATTTTGACAGGGCTTTCACTGGTAGATAGCTGATGTTATAAAAAGTTACTTAAGCTACTTTTATTTTAGGAAAAAGAAATAGTTCTCCGCGCTAAAGTACGAGTACCTACCTATTAAATCTCATGAAATTGTGAACAAATCCGATCCGAGTTTTACTGGAAAATGTTCGATATTTTTAGATTTGGAACAGAAATTCTCGCGGGCGAAGTCGCGGTTATAAACTAGTAACACTTAACCTATATGACGCCATCTTGGTATTTATAATTAAGTTACGTTATTTATGTTGGAGATAATTTATTTTGGCATGTAATTACATTAGATTACACTAGATACGCCCAATATAGTTGGCGACGCGAAATACGCAATGTCAAAAGGTGAAGTAAACTTAACGGCTCGATGTTTAATAACTACGCCCGTAAAGTATTATTTCACACCCGCTTTTATGAAGATTCGTGATGTAAAACGTCTCGCCTGTTTTATTAACAAGTCTATTGGGCGCGATTACAATAAAACTGACAATTGTACGCGCTTTTGTTTATCAAAAGCCAAGTAGTGATAAAGAGAACAATTTACTACAGACGTGGAAAGACTACCTACAAAAAGATAGTACGTTTCTTAGTATAAAAACTGTTGGAACTAATTCCCGGATCGTAGTGAAATTGGCCTCTAAACAGGTCCAATTTCACAGCGACGAGGCTAATCTCACCGGAGTAGCGCGACTTTCATTAGCATTTGTGTAATTTCATCAGTGGAACTCCGTGTGCCGGGGGCGCAGCACCCAGTCGAGTGCTGTCCTCGCTTCATTTGTCTCCAATCCTGTTCGTAACTAACCAACTCTAAATTCTTTGTCGAATGTTTTATGCTAATTGGATTGAATTTTCTCGATGTTTTCTTGTGTGGAAGCCGATAACTATGTAGTTTTCAATTGGAACATAAATCATACATACATAAACTCACGCCTTTTTCCCATCGGGGAAGAAGGCAGAAAACACAGAACGCAACCTGCTACGATCCTTACATACTCCTTTCGCCTCGTCCACGTTCATACATCTATAATAATACTAGCCTATTACTATCCCACCGTAGGGCAAAGGCCTCTTCTCATACAGAGAAGGTGCGAGCATTGATCACCACACTTGCTTAAGGCGGATTGGCGATTTCAGACTTATATTAATTATAAGTCCAGTTTTCCTCACTATTATGTTGTCCATCACCGATGACACTAATCGGATTGTTTTAACAAGATTACTTTTTATTTTTATTTAGTTCTACTTAGGTACTTACTCTCCAAAATCCTATGTTCCCTTCGCGGTGATAGGTACATCGATACCAAAATGTTCAAACATGAAGCTGAAACCAATTTACATTTGCACCCATCTCAAAAATCCGCCTTGATCGGAATGAAAGAACCCCATTTCAAAGTCAATTTGCTCGACACTTTCAGGCCTAACGCGTGTTGTTGTTTAATACAACCTAATGAGAAAATAATAAAATTTGTTTTATAAATTACGAGGCTCGTAGCTCAAAACTTTGAAACGATGGTTAAGTGCTGTTGTTTTGCGTACATAGTTGATTTCCAATTAGGATCCAAAAACTTGTCGCGTATTTCATGTAACTGAGATCATTTACGGAATGTCGCGGTCGCTAACTGTTCAAAACTTTCCCCAATTAATGAATTCAAAACAATAAAGAGAATCGAATAAAAAGTTATTATTTACTTGGCAAAATTTCGTAGCAGTTGTTTGGAAATCTCCGTCAATTTATATGAAAACGACAGTTTGGTTGTGATTTGATTTCTTTAGTAAATAAAAAGTTAGAAGAACCACCAAATTAAGGCAATTATGCCTTCAAAAGTTTGTTGAAACAACATTTGATTGCGTAGTAGTTGTATATATACCTGAGATATTACCTACATATTGTGTTGTATACATTTCGGCTTGAAGACACTTCCAACAGTTTCTGCTATCTACATTATTCGACGAACATGTCTACTTGTCACTAACACAAGTTGCTCTAACTTGCACAGAATGGAAGCTTTATGCGATATCCTGACAGGCAGTTTCGAGCCGAAGGCAGGCCGCATTGAATAGTCATCTGAAGCAATTTGGCATCCAAAAGACTCCCGGGGGCCTCTGTATGGCAGACCCTCGATTTCGATTCCGGGAAAAGTGGAGTGCGCCCTTACAAAGACGTCAGTTATTAGGATTTGCAAATTGTACCCTCACGTGCCATTAGGCATTGAGTAAAACGGCTTATTTAAATAAAATTACATATGATGCTAGAGAATAAGCTTACGTAAATAGGTTGTAGGATCACTGAGTCGGAAAATATGTATTGGAATCATTTGTGTTCCAAAAGATATGAAAATAAATAATAAAACCTTAGAGGTTTGCAATTACCGAATTGTAATTTTGGTTTATTTTAGTGTTGCGTGAAAATACTATTGAGTTTTCTTTCGCTGGAATTTGGATAAAATACAAAAGGATTTTTGGCGAGGTATTCTTTGTCTGTGGGCTTAGAATCCAATAAAGTGAAATGCTATTATTTTCAAACCTATCAAAAATAGGTACGAAGCGAATGGTATGTTACAAAAAAATGTTACGATTTTATCTATTCGGGTAAGATATGCACGTTTGTTTTAAGTATATGTAAACTGGGCCTCAAGCAGAATAAATTCGTATTTCCAATAAAATACACCTAAAAAATCGAATGGCCACCAAAGCTTACAGCATTTAGAAGCTTAAGCTCGCCCACTAAACGTGTAGTTAAGGTCAGCTTCGAAAGCAAATTAGCACAGATATACTACAGTTTTTGTTGGGAACGTTAAAAAAACGCCACCAAGTTACAGGGCAATTTTGCGCAGTTCAGCTCAAAGCTTTACACTCCCAATTTGAGAGCCTTTTGTTTATTTTATTGAGTGTTGTTTTTTCAGTAAGCACCTAAGCACTAGGCATTCATGTTTGATGCTTTTTCTACGTCCAAAAGTTTTATGGAATATATTTCTGGTCCTGTTTGTATTGCGGAGTTGTCCTACTGTCAATTCAGTACAAATAAAAACATTGAAAAAGTATTATGCATCAAATGTTTGCGATTAGTCGCATGTTTGTATTTAGAAAACACCGTTTAAATCGGTTGGTTCATTCTGACTTAGACGGGCTTGAGTTAATTGCAAAATATAAGTAAAAAGGCAGTTAGAAGACCAACAAGGAAAATACTGATTAAAACGTATTAAAAAAAAAGCTTTTTCACAAAAAAAGATAACCGCCTTCATAAACTACAAAATAAAAATAACTTTAGTTTTGGAAGTCGGCGGCTTTGGTTTTGTTTTTTGTTATGTAGGTAAGTATTGCCACCGACTTCCAAAACTAAAGTTATTTTAATTTTGTAGTTTATGAAGGCGGTTATCTTTTTTTGTGAAAAAGCTTTTTAATTTTTACTTTTTAGTGCTTGTGTATTAATGTTTGAAATCCTTAAAAAAAGTCCTTACAAACAATACCTCACACGATATATTTAATTTTGAAAACTGGTAGGAGGGGGGTTGACGTACCCCCCCCCCCCCTTTTCCTTCAGTCAGTCATCGACTACACGTATAAACAAAGCAATTTCACTTGTTACGATATTGCTGCTGTGATTCTGTGAGGAGTTCCATTCCATATCTCCGAAGTTCATCATCAGATATTGAAATGGTGACAATGGGACCACACGGGAAGCATCAGCTTTCAAATAAAAAAAGAATCATGAAAATCGGTTCACCCAGTCGCAAGTAAGGAGCTAACAAACATAAAAAAAAAATACAGACGAATTGATAACCTCCTCCTTTTTTTGAAGTCGGTTAAAAAGAGATTCATTATTGAAGGGACAATTCTATTTTTTTCTCATTTTGATATTTTCCCGTAAATAACCAACTTTTGCAACGACAGAACGACGTCACGAAAACGGCTTTGTGCGTGTCGATTTCGAAAAATATGAATGAGATAATTAAATAACTGAGTGAGCTATTTTCGAACACACTTAACTTGTCATATGTGTTTTTGTTCCAAATAAAGATTTATTATTATTATTATAGACTACGGAGGAACTTACTTTCATAATTCCCCGTTTCACACTGAAAAGGAGAATGGCGAGAAGGCATGTAATTTGGGACCCAGTGATAGAAGTAGTGTGTAATATTGAAACTGATTTGTAGTTAAAGAACGACCTAAGACTAACAAAAAAACAAATGGAAAGTAGTTTGAAAAAGTTGGGAGAAAAAAGATATGAAAGGTGGAAGATTATAACCTAAAAAGATCTAGACTCGCAATTGTTGTTTATTATTTAGTATTAATATGGCTTATTAATACAATTATACTTAGGTAGTACATTATCTCACGCCTGTTTGCCCGATATATCACAAGAAAAAGGCGTGAGCAAGAGGCAGATACGCCACTTGCTACGATTCTAACGTACCTTTTCCTTTTACCACGGCCACTTTCACGAGATACATGCACGCTAATTGCGAAGTATGTACCTGACCTGTTTAAGGACATTACCAATACCCAAGGTTAGTGTCCCTATGCCCTTCTAGGGCATCCTCTCATGTCCTATCAAAATGGTACTGGATAGGAACAAAAATCTCTATCAAAAATACCTTTATTGATAGAGATTTTTATTCTGATACTATAATGTTTTAGCGGTCACACACCCGTTTAGCCAAATTCACCTGTATATTAATTATAATATCACAGCATAAGGAGTCAGCTTTAGATCTCCTGGAATATTCTATATAAGCACAGTGGATATGCTGCTTCTATCTATATTTAACTATAGTTTTGTTCAATAAAACAACATTTTTTTGTATATCTTTTATTTATTTTGCAATTACTTATAAAATACTTAAGACTGCCTCGTTGGTCTAGTGGTCGCAAAGCGCGATTTCTGAGCATGAGGTCTTGGGTTCGATTCCGGTCGGGAATCGGAGGTCGGGCAGAGTATTATTCGGTTTTTCCATCAGGAATTTCCCAGTAGCAGCCTCAGAGTCTGGATTTGTGACCGCTTGATGGCAATAGGCTTACCCCCTATTACATGGGACTTAAACATACCTGGCAAAATATGGGATTACCCCTTATGTGCCTAACCCTTCAGGAATTACAGGCGTAATGTCATGTTATGTATATATTTAAGACATAATATAAACACTGTATCTTCCTTTAGTCTTATATTGCATTCCTTGATAATATTTTACAAAAACTAATCTTTTCAACCGACTTCAAAAACCTTCTTTTTGAAGTCGCTTACTCCGCCAATTATGAGTTGATTTAGATGATTCTTTTTTTGTTTGAAATAGTATACTTCCGAATTGGTCCCATTGAAATATTGTCATGGTCTGATGATGAACTTCGGATATGGAACGAAACTCTTTATAGGATCACAGCAGAACTGTCGTAACAAGTACAATTGCTTTGTTTATACGTGTAGTCGATGACTGACTTAAGGAAGAGGGAGAGGGGGTACGTCAACCCACTTACCAAAATTAAATATATCGTGTGAGGTATCGATTGAAAGGGTTTTTTGTAAAGATTTCAAATATTTACGACAAGCACTTATAAGTGAAAAATAAAAATCTTTTTTATTAAAAACTACAAAATAAAAAATATCATTTTTTTATTTTGTAGTTTTTGAAGGCGGTTGTCTTTTTTTATAAAGAGATTTTTTTTACCTAATTAAAAGGTCATCTAGGAAGCTAGCTGGTGCAGCGACATACCCTTGGTGTCTAGCATAACCCATGTACCATAAAATGCTCATAATATGTGAGCAACAGCCCACTGTCCGTGTTCCCACCGGACAGTGGCAATAATAGCCTAATATGGCATTTCGCCCCTCAAGCCTCCTATCTACTGCAATATATGCATAATAGGACTTGCTACCTATATGTCTAGATTTAATTCGTGCACGTAGAATAAATGGGTCGTTGCCAACAAAGAACCCTTCTAAAGGAGTCCGATCTCGGGAAACTTCTACAGCATATATTCCGTGGGCTTTTAGGTGCTCCCCTACATATGATTTTGCTTGCCTTATTTGGTATGTACCAAGAGCAATAAGTTCCAGATCATTTATTGTCAATTCAGGGAACTGTATATTAGAATATGTTATATTATGGAACATAGTCTGCCTCATATTAAGATTATTTTGCTGAACCACCTGTGCCAACTCATTATTTTCAAATATTTTTTGTTCAATTATTTGTATTATCTCATTAACATTTGTTCGTTCTCTAAATTGTACAGCAAAATGGTTTATTAAGGCTGCAGCAATTGAAAATTCTTGCATAATATGAGGGCACCTTTTATTAAAATAATTCTCACGGAATATTTTAAAATCCCTACTGAACCTCCCATTGACAGCTTCAACAACCCATCTATTCATTGTGACACATCGAGAGATATTGGCTTGGAGAGTCGAAAGTTGCCTTTCTCCTTGTGATATTATTTCGGGCATATGCACTAACAAACCTCTGGCTGTCATGTCATCTTCACAGTCCCTGAATCCACGGTCTAAGATAAAAACGTCATCCTCTCTAAATAAATCTGTAAAAGCACCTCGTTCTGAACTAATGTCTTTCATTATAGAAGCATCATTTTTGGTGGCTGGATAAGGTCCGCGTGCTTCTATGATGTAGCCGTCGCAACAAACTATCAAAAATGGTTTTACCAAATTGTAATATTTGTGGAGGGAATATGTTTCTTTTTGAAATAAATAGTTGCTGCTCTTTTGAGTATATAAATAGGTGCCATCAGCAATAGCAATTAAACGCCTTCGTTCAATAGGCTCTTCAAGATTGCCAAAAAGGTATTCGGCAAGAAAAGAATTTCTGGCAACAAATTCATCCCTTGATTTATGCTGCCATCCTAAATGTCTAGGCACATAATCTTGGCAAAGAATTTCTCGCGCCTGGTTCATGTAATCTTCAAGTGTTCTTCTTGGCACTTGAAAAAGTGCTGAGATTCTTTCATCACTGTCTCCAGTACGCATTTTACACAGAAGTGCACTAAAACCGATTTTAATTTTTGGATAGTTTAATCGGGGTATTTCTATCAGAATTTCATTGAATTCTATTTTTGTCCGTCCAAACCAGTATTTAAATAGATGATCATCAATATTTTCGGGATTTTGGAAATCCAATTTTGTGTCATCTGACAGCAAAAACACAATTTCTTCTATGTGTGCAGCACTAAATCTTGAAATTGAATTTTCAGCAGCATACAATTCATGAAATAAATTGCTACCTATGTGAAAATTGCATATTCTAGCATTTCTAGGAATATAGAAATTAAAATCCTTAATAATTCTTTTTCTAAGCCCATCAGGCACACGTCGTTTTTCAGCGTCATTGCACTCCAAAAATAAGCAACGACGAGCAGTGTCAGCTGCTCTTCTCAACGTGGGCAACGTAATCTGTTCAGCAGATGTATCCTGTAATGAGCGTCCTGAGGTTGCTGGACTAACCTCTTCATCCTCTACCGAGTTAATTTCGGTAGATGTTTCCTCCAATGGACGTTCAGAAGTTGATGGACCCACCTCTTCAACTTCTATCACTTGCTCTATCTGTTGAGAAGATGTAGGCTGATTGATTGTGGAAGGTACAACAAGAGCAGAGCTGCTTCTATGAATACTGTTTACCATTCTCTCTGCCCGCATATTGCATGGCACACATATTTCGTCACTAAAGGTTAACTGAAACAATACCATTAAAAAGTTATTAAAAATACAAATGTAAAAACAATAATATGGATAGGCAGATAGAATATTTAATTATTTCGTAACCAACCTGTCGGGGTGCTATCCATTCAGATATTATGTTTACGATTTGAGTATCCCTTTCAGTCATGTCAGGTCGAAGAACCTGCCTGCTCCTGATCCTCAAAACAGATCTGCCACATCCAACACAGACATTACGATGGCCAAGTTGTCGTCGGGTTTCTTGTTCTTCATTTGGAGTATGATATATTAACTCCCAACATGAGTGGCAAATACAGTCTTCCCCAGTTATCTAAAAATTATTATTACCATGGTTTAAGAAAAAACAAATTATAAAATATCTGTTTTATCGATTTCACGTTATTGTCATCATGCCTATTCTACCAATGGAGATGGCGTTGAGGTAGTTTTTAAAATTAAAAACACCAGTAATCTCGAAAAGAAAAATACAGTACGAAAATTATTTTGGAAATACATAATTAATAGCAATTTCATATTAATTCATTGCTTAAATGTTTATTTTTTAAACCTCAAAAAAATTCCACAATCAATCCAAAATAAACGTATTTCTTACTTATTCCGTTGGGCTTATTAGTTGTGTAATTTTTGGTATTATGAAACTCAATCGGAGCCGTATTGTTCAGTTGACAGTTCTGCATGACGAGTGATCTCTATCGTTTAAGTTTCGGGATTTTTTGGTACTTGTCGGGTCTATGACTTTTATTCGAAGTTTATCTGCATGCCACCTCAGTGGATTACCTGATGATTAACGTTAAAACATAGAGCAACACGGGCCACCGACGCGCGGCGGTCCGGAGGGGAGTAGCCATACGCATGCGTTCCCCTTTGTCAAAATGTATGATGTGCAAATGGACCACAGCACTGTAATGTCCCTGTCACCAAGTGCGATAGTGTTGTTACTTTGTAGATTGTTATCGATAAAAATATTTACTTACCATCAGTCCTTATATGACATTTGCATTTGCAAAGACTAAAGACCAAGAGTCCGTTCACACACACCGGCTCGGAGAGCATCGGCGCGCATTTTTCTTTTCACACAGACCGGACGCAATCGGAGCCGATCGGCTGCGCGAACGAGAAAATGTACCTACACGATCGGAGCCGGTCGGCTCCTCTTATTATTTCACACCAAGCGCGTTCAAGCATTCTTAATGACAAAAGCAGTGCACATGCAAAAATAAACCTTACTACAAATACTAAAAACTCTGTTTTCAACGTGATAAGAATCTGCTCTCCTCTCCGAGCCGGTCTGTGTGAACGGTCCCTAAGATGTAGTTATGTAGGATGTTAATGGAAAATTATGCTGATACAAGAATTACTTACTTAATGACAAAAGCAAACCCACAGAAATGATAAATCTAAAATCCTGGGCGCCTACCGCCAGCTCTTAAAACAATATTATTTTAATATTACTTGTTATTTGTGTTGTTGGATTTTCAACTCTCGGCGCTGAACTGAGCGTTGAAAATCTAACAGTTCGGAAGGCAAAGTAATATTTAAATAATATTGTTTTAAGAGATGGCGGTAGGCCACCAGTAATAGATAAATCCATCACCGATTTTTTAAATTAAACCACAAACTTATATTTTATTTTTAATTAATAACTATTGAAATAGTACTAAATAAAGTCATATAATAATAATAATAATAATAATATCTTGGGACAACTCACACACGGCCATCTGATCCCAAGCTAAGCAGAGCTTGTGTTATGGTAACCAGACAACTGAAATACATACTTATATAATTTATAAATACATACATATTATAGATAATATCATATCTTTATTATAATATTATATTTTTTTCAAAACCTGATTCCCTAACCGGGAATTTGAATTTATCTATAATTCATATCGACACCTGTTACAGCAACGGCTGTTGCAACTTATCAATGCAGTTGCGTCACATCGTTACACTGTAATGACACAGAATGTATCTATGTGTGTAGGAAATTGTTATCGTAGGTATTGATTTTATTGTTATGTGTAAGGTTCGTAGCGACAGACGATTTTTTTCGTGCAATAAAACTAGTTGCAGTAGCACTGCGCACTAGACTAAATCTAGCTGCGCGGCTGAATAGTCGTCCTACACCTACACGATTTTGTACCACACACCAAATCGTGCCAAAACATTAAAAAAGTTAATTGGCAAAGAGTTATTTCCCTCTATCAGTTACCATTCACATGAAAATGATTTCACAAATCACAGTATAAAAAAGCAGCATTAATACTTAAATACTTTGACTTTGAAAAATTATTCATTTTAAAAACCAGTAATAGATAAGTTTTTTAAATTATACCTACATAGTTTTATTTATTTTTTAATTGATAACTATTGAAATAGTAATAAATAAAGCCCTACCTTAATTATAATATTATATCATTTTTAAAACCTGATTTCCATAACCGAGTTTTTTAATTTATCGATAATGCGTATCGACAGCTGTTACAGCAATAGTTGAATGCAACTTGTCAATGTAGTTGCATCACGTCTGTATACTGTTATGACACAAAATGTATCTATGTGTGTACGAAATTGTTAGTGTATTGTTATTATTTTTATGTGTGAGTTTCGTAGCGACAGACGATTGTTTTTGTGTGGGGTATTGAGAAAGTGTGCGTAGCGCAGATTTCCCCACGCAAAAAATGACAGACTTCTGTATTGAAAAAATACGCTATTTTGTCGCCCCTCCAGTCCGGTGGCCCGTGTTGCACTATGCGATAAAACGATTAGGAGGAGCATCATTATGATAAGAGTATTATGGAACTACAATAAAAACTAGCCTCAAAAAGAATTTTCTGTTTTTGCTAGCTCCTCTTAATCTGTGATTTGAATTGTATTCATGTCATTCAACAAATTAAATTACATATATACTCACATCGCGTGGATACACCCATCTCTGAACTCTTTCAACGATTTGATCACTTTCTTCAGATAAGCGATGCCTTCGCAAACGACCAATGCGTAATTGACAATTTACACAACGCATTCTGATAATTGACGAACTCCGAATCGCTTGCAAATCGTTATCCAGTCGTAAATGCCGTAGTGTAGATTGTTATAAAGGATAATCAATCAAAGGTAAAGCCAAGTCGTCACAAAATCGCAGAAATATTAGTTGTATTAACGGTAGCCGCTGAACACAAATTGACATTGACACAAATAGAAAAAAAATGCAATTTGACTCTGACATTTAGGCTAAGAACTCACAAAGCGCATACATATACCTATCCGCGCCCATCGCGATAGTAGGCCAGCCCAAACTTACGAGCCTGCATGGAGTTCTGTGTGGTTACACAGCCGTCGCGGTTGCGATAATCGCTCGCAAACGTGGCGGGCGAAGAAACGAGCTGTCACTGTGGTCGTCCGCCAACCGATCGAAGAACGCGCGGGCGTAAGAGCAATAGCGCACTAGCGGTCTGGCCGCAGCGGCCAGGCCGCGGCGGCCATCGAGATACACACCTTAGGGCTCCCACACATAAACACGATACGACGTCGCGTCGTACAATGATGCGGCGTCGTTTCACGATACGACGTCGTGCATCGACTCGTTACGACGTCGAATTGTAGATTTCCACGACGCGACGTCGTATCGTGAAACGACGCCGCATCATTGTACGACGCGACGTCGTATCGTGTTTATGTGTGGGAGCCCTTAGTATGAAATCGCCACAGAGCGCGCGCACCTGGCCGCACGGTGTGGCCGCTGGCCGCGTGCGCTATTGCACTTACATTCTACAGAAACTGCGGGCCCGCAACAGCGGCGGACGCGGGTGAAAATCGCTTCGTGAGTTCTTAGCCTTATGAAAGAAAATCGCCAAGCGAAAACGACCTTCTTACGAACGAACGTCTTTTATCGAATCATTAGCGTAGAAAGGAGTGTATAAGTTGCGTTCGGGAACTGCCCGATGATTATTTTATTATTAAGTTGATATCAATAATAATTTTTGATTCCCAATTCATAATAATTTAGTATTTTTTATGTAGAATACTTATAAACTTGTTATTATAATTAATATAAACTAGACCGTTCACATTGCTCCGTTAATTTTTGAATAACTTGGGTCCACCCTCGCCATCCTTCTTTAACACTATGTAAAGAGATGGGAAGAACGGATAAAATTCTTGCCTTGTTTCAACATAAAAATAGGTTCTCGTAGTTATAATTAACGGTTATAGTCGGATTAACTTCTTTAAATAAATAATCATTTCAACTCAACGATTATTATGAACATTATTCGGATTACTACTTACGTACATTATCATTGTAATATTTTCAGAACATTTTGAATTTTCAAATATGGAAATGGAAAATTAATAAAGCTGCGTTCGTAATTATTAATTCTGTATTCATTTATTTTATAGAGTTGTTTGCTACTTTTATTTATTTATTTAAAACTTTATGCACAAGTAAAAAAATACTGTACAAAGGCGGACTTAATGCCTTAGGCATTTTCTACCAGTCTACCTTAGGGTGATGCTTTTATATGGATTATGTTATACCAAGTTTGATGCTCTAGTTCTAAAAGTTCATCCTAATCTAGTACGGGACCCGTACACCGTGTGGCCGAAATATCACCTCGCAACTTTAATACTGCGCACGGTGGGCAAATTATAAAACGGGGCATTAATTATAAAGTTTGAGACACGAAGTTTGCACTGCAGTGTAATGTTGTCTTGTTAACGTGCCGGTGCATAAATACGAACGTTAACACCGGCCATTATAACGCTTTGCGGAACCCCCCCTTATTTTTATTACCAACAGGTACTTAATAAGAAGAAACTGCATATTTGAAATAAATTAATGTTGATTCTTTTTTCCCTCTTTTTTCTTTTGTGCCTGTTTTATTGGTTTAAATAATTTCTAATATTTTCGGTACATTTTCCAAAAAAAAAACTTCAATAAAACGTTGTCCGAGAAATAATACAACAAAAAAAAAATGCTGTTTTCGAGTTTTTCGCTTAGCAACACATTTAGCGATTCAGTTTTATTTTTAAGATTATAAGTTTTATTTTTCAATTCATCTAGCTTGTCTTACGATAGTAACCGCATCGCTTATAAACGTTACAAACAAACAATTTACTGCGAATAGTTTTACCCATTTAAATAAAACGCTAGTAAAAAGAAAATAAGAAAGAAAGTTTCTTCTTTTAAATACCTTCCACTTTTCTTCGTTGCGGTTTTAAAGCTAAAATTGTCAGCGCAGCCGTCGTGACAGTTTGATAGCCCGACATCTACTGTCGTCATAGAAACCCAACGCTGCAGGTGTTATTCACCAACTTATTCAGTTTTTATTTCATTTTCTCAGATCGAATAATTTTCCACGGAGACGTCAGAAAACATTATTCGAACTGAATTCTAAAGACTATAATTTTGTACCTACCTACTTTGAGTAAAGTAGAGATGTGTATTAATCAGTTTCTGGACCGCACCGTTTTGTTTTCAAGAAATGTTCAGTACCCAATAAGGGGCCTTGTTTGCCGTCGCCTTGTTTACTTTGATTGAGCCCTAATTGTTTACCGAATCGGCTCATCGGTTTCTTCGCCAAAACAATTAAGATTTTTAATGAAAATTCACTCTTCAATAATTTTTCTGCAAACCATATTTCCGGAGGGTTGAACCTACATTGGAGAGTAAAAACCACTTTCTCCGATGAGTCCATTCTTTTCATTTAGGAAGGTCAACGGTAAACGTATTTCGTCGTCAGTGGCTTAAGTTTACGCGCGCCCATAAAAGCGCTATAAAGCGTATATTGCAGCGACAAATAGAGCGTAATACGTGGTTTTTATTATCACATCACGCGACAAATCTAAGCTCCATTGTCTAGTACAATGCGTCCGTAGGTTCGACGATAAACCGCGGACTTAGGAAATAAATAGCAGACAGCCTTCGTCGGTGTAAGCACGGGCCATTTGAGAAATTTATTGTGTGCACTTAACCACAAATAAATTGGCCAGTACCACGTGAAATGCGCTGTTTGGGTCTGTTTCTTTGGTGTGCAATGCTTCTTTGTTGCCGTTTATAGTTAACAAGCGACCTTTTGAAACGTGCAGCTATGACGTGTTGTGTTGTGGACAAATAATGGTGTTTTGTAAAACGATGGAAGCACTTTAACTTTCAGCGTCAAATGTGTTGTGGCTTTGACTGTTTCTGATTTTATTATATTGCTATTTTGAAGTGTTGAATTGTGTTTATACTTGTGAATTTTTGTGTAAAAACACTGTTACAAAACAAGTATGTAAGTCGATATGTTGATAATTAAGTTATTTTTTTTGGTGTGTTAAAAATCATCAAAATGAATCACAGAGTGGTTTTTAAGTCAGTAAAAGTCAGACTGTCAGACTTTCACTGACTTAAAAACCACCCTGTGCCTTCTGTTACCCTTTGCGTTCCGGGTCCACGCGGTATCCTGTTAAGACGTCCCGCGACCCCGGAGGTAAGGTATACGGGGTATAAAAAGACACATTACATAGCTGTTAACACGCATAGTGCCCATCAAACTAAGTAATACTTAGCAAAAATAATTACTGGGAAAAGACTTATTTGCGGTGAGAAAAGTCACTGTTTACGGTGCGTTACATGCGCGCAATGTAACGCCAACAGGAAATTTTGTGTTTATGACTGCATGTGACAGTACAGAGATAGTGTGGATATTTAAAACTTTTGCCCTGAAATTTTGCCCTTCATATCTCGGTAGCCTAAAGATGAGTCTCGCATCACACTGATGTGAAAAACATGTAACTTTCGTGTGTGTCTTAAAGTATCTTTTTACACCTGTTATAAGTAGTGATGTGCCGGATAGCCGTATCCGCAGATATCTGAAGAAGATTAGGGGTTTGTATTATCCTACATTTTTACTTTTTCCATGTATTCTTTAAAATTAGTTTATCTTACTTCTCTTTTTACCGTTTGTAACTTATTTTCAATGTGACACGCGCCGAACCCGATTGAGTAAAGTTGAAGTCCGAACCCGTAACGTATTTTCGGATCTAGAACACCAATGATCCATATTCGTACCCGTATCCGCGGATATATAATTTTAACGGCATTTCTGGTTATCTCTGGTTATAACGTACTAGCACTTTCCCGGCGACTTCGTTCGCTTGATTTTCCTTACGGATCCCTAAGTTTTTTGAAAGTATAATATAGCCTATATTACTCAGAGTGAATATAGCTTTCTAATGGTGAAAAAATTTTTGAAATCGGCACAGTATTTTTTTAGTTTATTCAATACAAACATACACACAAAAATACAAATCTTTCATCTTTATAATATTTGTGTAGATAGTGTAGATAAGCAAATATAATTCATACCTTGTAACACAATAACCAAGCAATCTAAGCGTACGTCGCCACTTATGTACTATTGATTGGCGCTGTCTTAGTAGTTAGATGCAATTATCTTATTGTTGTCTGCACATAGCCTGAAGTGCTAACTAAACTTTGCATAATTAAGGTTCGGAATGGTCGGAATTAATCACAGGTGAGGCATAATGACAATAACATGATTTGTGATGTTATATCAGACATTATCTTAGCAGAGCAGTGATGCAATATCTACGGTTGTAAGATTTAAAAGGACATATTTCTTGATTTTGGACATTAACGCACATGTTAGTTAAGTCAAAAAAGGAATGGCCGAATAAAAACAACATAGGCCTTATTTCGAAATTTCGAACTTTATTTCGATTAAGATAAAGTTTGTAATACAAAAATTAACTCGATGGTTTAAACCCGGTTTAACCAAAGACTTTGTTTTATATAATAAGGCCTAATAAGTTTATCAGCAGCCCGAAAATCTGACAACCAGTCTTACTTAGGGAAATCGTATTACCCAGTTACTGGGTTGTGGAGGTCAGATAGGCAGTCGCTCCATGTAAAATACTAATATTCAGCTACATCCGGTTAGACTGGAAGCCGACTCCGAATTGGGAAAAGGCTAGGCAGATTATGATGAAGTTTATTTCGTAAACCATAATAAAAAACTTACTTCATATCATAATGTCCTACTATGATACAGTTGATTCACAAAATAAACTTTTAGGTGTAAGTTTTAAAGTTATTTTCCCAATAACACGTTTGATACCAACTTGGTTTGATAAATAAATTATGAACGCAGTATATATATTTGTTTAATAATGGCCACCCCACAGCCAATTTCGGTACGTGATTAACGTATTTAATAGTTTAAATGTTCGGATAAGCTGACCTCAAAATTTGCATTTTCACTGCGAGTATTAGAATTTTAGGCACATTATTAAAACAACCAGAGTTATATTAAAGTTGAGAATATTATTATATTATCATGGAAATTTCACCTAAAATAACAACAGAACTTGCCGCTTTTTTGGTCCTATTTACTAAGAAAATCTTAGACCTAGCTTTAAGCCTATATTCCTATCGTCTAAACCTACTTCCAAAGTAGTCACTTAGGTATTCTGGTCTTCGGAGAATATCGTCTATTACTGTTGATTTAATTAGTTATCTTAATATAATCAGCTCTTAAAGATGCCCTAAGGACTTCACATCTATATTAATTAAGGACTATAACGTCTTGAATATAGGTAATATGTACTACCACTATGCGTATTGAGATGTAGATACTCATATCTACAATAGGTACCTACATGTTTAAATGGAGAACCTGACTGACTGACGTATCAGTGCACAGGCAAAATTACTCGAACTAGGAACGTAAAATTTTGCACACGACTTCCTATTATGATGAAGGCAAGCACTAAGCAAGGATTTCTGAAATACAACCCCTAAGGGGTTGAAAAGGGGGTTGTGTGAAAAATCTTATATCTTGCATTAATTAACTTGAAACTATTTTTATTTGTCATATACTTTTCAGTAAAAACTGTTTTTATAATAATTAACCTAAACATAAAACCTAAGAGTAATTATAAAAAAAATATGTACAATTTATAAAAAAAGACAATAAGGAGGAGCCTCATAGGGAATCAAAAAATCAAAAAATTTGAAACTTAAGTGAATAATAAAATTGATTCGTTTTTTTAACTACCCCTCAAAGGGCCCTAAGGGGTGTAGAGTTTGAAAGTACCAAAAATTACGCGACCGAGCTCGCGGGCGGAACTATAGTAGGTATATAACCAACTTGCTATAAACCCACGTACCCATATTAATTATTTAGTATAAACACGAAACGTCGTGACATACCTACCGGCTTTCAAGAACTTTGTACGTTAATTAATTGATTAACACTTCATGTCACTCGAACTCAATGGATACGAGAAAATTAAATTACTTGATGTAGAAACGAGGAACTAAATTAGATTTGAGTTAAGGTATTAAACTTGGAAAGTATTTAAGACAAGCTTGGAGTAATGGCTGAAGGTCGATTTAATATTAATTAAAGCGAATAATTTAGATATTGTAGTTGCTGTGTCTAGCAAGAAATACAAGTCGCTATTACTAGTGAATGTAAACCTAAATTTCATTCAGATTGGGTCCAGAAATTTTGCTGAAATATGTAAGTAGGTACCTATTTCCATAAGGATCAGTGATTTCTCAGTAGCAGCCTCGGAGTCTAGATTTGTGCCCTCTTGATGGCAATAGGCTCGCCTCCTATTACATGGGACTTCAACATAACTGGCGAAATGTCGGTGTACTAATGGGTACACCTCTGCCTAACCCTTCGGGGATTATAGGCGTGAGGTTGTGTGTGTTTTATAAAATATTCCCCTAGGAATCTTTATAAAAATAGGTATTCTAGCTGTACCTACCTAGGGTAACTATATCTACACTAGATACAATTGGAATCAATAGGGTGTACAAAAAGCAAGGCCCAGCTGCGTATGCTATGACAGTCCTTTGTTCCCAAAACGCTGCGAATTTCAGCAAAAATATTAAGTTTCAGCTACTAACCCGTGGGGAAGGAACGAGTTGATTTTCAAAACGTAAAAATGTTTGGAGCGTTGGCGCGCAGAAACAATTGCCTTTTTCACTGTACAAACTTTAGGCTGTAGGGAATAAAGCGGAAATAATCCTCAGTGTTACTCTCAAAGAGTGGCTTTTTCTTACGTTATAAACTTTGTTTTGTTTGCATAGCCTGTTACGCTTTCCTTCTATGAAATAAACATTTGTTTATATTACTTGACAAAAAAATAAACACGAGTGTCAGTTCATTGACCATTTTATGCTTATTAAGTTTACAAAAATGGAAATAATTTAGTTTTCGCAGGTTGGCCACCGAAACAACAAACGCGAAGCCATTTTGGATATTGAAACTGTTTTCTGAGCAAACCGACAGAGACTAAGTGAGGTTTCATCATCATCTGCCTACCCTTTTCCCAACTATGTTGGGATCGGTTTCCAGTCTAACTGGATGCAGCTGTATACCAGCATTTTACATGGAGCGACTGCCTAACTGACCTCCACAACCCAGTAACTAGGTAATAAGAAACTAAGTGAGGTTCATGAAACAAAAATATGACATTTAGGATATGCGTGGGATAAGACAAATTGAGTTTTGTTTCGGCTTACGCGAATCAATCAACAAAATTCACTTCGAAGTGACAACGTATTGGATAATCTTTCTAAATATATAAAAGCGAAAGGTCACTCACTCATTACGAAATATCGAAAACCGCTTGACGTATAATGATGAAATTTGGCAGGGAGGTAGAAACATAGTTAGTAGACGTCCGCTAAGAAAAGCCTTTCCAAAATTCACCTCCTAAGGGGAAAACGGGGGTTCAAAGTTTGTATGGAGAAATCAAATTTGACGCGGACGAAGTCGCGGGCAGAAGCTAGTCATACCTATCTCTATAATTATATATACCTACCTATCGATTTATTTAGAAAACTTATCGTATAAAAACGGTCAGAAAATACCATTAAGAAAATACGTTAGTATTCGTTCGCACGCGTGTTACTCCAACTCTCGAATTGGATAAACGTATAAACTGCTAAACTTCTTTCTAATAGGATCCTTCACAAAAACTTTGCTTGGACAAATAATCGAGTAATCAGACTGGATTTTCGTCCTCGCAGCGACATGTTTCTCCCAGGTACAGTTGGGCAACAAGTATTTCTTTCAAAGTCCACATAATACGCGGCGTTCCGCCTACAACTTTGCCAGTGAAATTTCAAAATTCATGTTTCCGTTTATCTCATAAACCGAGGCTTCCCACAGACATTTACACCAAGCCATAATTTAAACGAATGAGTAAAATTATAATTTCGGTTGCTCATACTCACTGTTTATTAAAAACATTTACCAACATTTTTGCGGGAAGCGAAAACGCCGACAGAAAACTTTTCTTGTTGCTAAACAACGAGCTGAACAAACACGTAACGTTACGGGATTGAATTGATTATAAAGTTTCACCGACCGTCGCCGTTTACAGTTCCTGATGTTAGAGTCTCGCAATTTCTAACTAAGCTTCGCAGCTAAGCTAACGCGAGACATATCCATTAGCAATAATAATAATAAAAGCAAAGCGCGACTGCTGAGCATGAGGTCTTGGGTTCGATTCCTAAGTTAGCCAAGGTGTTATTGGATTTTTCCATCAGGAATTTCTCAGTAGCAGCCTCGAAACCTGGATTTGTACTCAGTTGATGGCATTATGCTCGCCCCTGTAATCATACCTTGCCCCAGTCCCATGTATGATGTAATCATGGGACTTAAACATAACTGAAGAAGATCAAGTATCTTGACTTGGCCCGCGAGGTTGTCGTCATGTGGGATGTAGACTTAGTGATCATTGTGCCGATAGTTGTTACAGCCAATGGCTTTATAGCCAAGTCTCGACTAACCAAAGGAGGCTCTCGTTAGACAGTTGAACACACGACGCGTATTATTCGGAGATTCCTCTATGAAGTACCCTGACTGCCGGAAGCTTGGACCTTGTTCTGATACGGGTAGACTACAATATTTAGTTTTTATTTTCGTAATAGTATTTCAAAAATAAAATTTGTGTCTATGTAAAATAAATAAATGGAATACAAGATATAAGATTAAAACAGATTTGTTTAAATCTATACTAATATTATAAAGCTGCAGAGTTTGTTTGTTTGTTTGTTTGTTTCTTTGAACGCGCTAATCTCTGGAACTACTGGTCCGATTTGAAAAATTCTTTTAGTGTTAGATAGATTAGTTATCGAGGAAGGCTATAGGCTATATACCATCACGCTACGACCTACGGGAGCGGAGCAGTAACCAAAGACGCGGGTGTAACCGCGGCGGACAGCTAGTGTAAAATAATAATGTTGTAATTATGTAAACTGTTTTAAGTTTAACCCATATAAATCTTGTCCGGTATTTAGCTACAAACTAGGTGCAATCTACGATCTCTATTTAATAAAGGAGTTCAGAAGCTCTTTGTTCTATAGTGAGGTAATTAGTACAACACTTCACACATAATTAGCACTATCGTGGTATTTAAAAGGCCCCCTTCAGTGGAGGGTTGCTCTCAACGTGATATGTTTCAAAGGCGAAATGTCCAGTATTCTTAATGAGAGTGAGGGTTAAGCTTAGTGTTGTTGTTTTGTCACATTTTAATCTCCTTGAAAAGCGTACCTGGGTACCTAGGTACTCATTTTATTTCATCAAAAGCAATGCTTTCGCTGCATGCTATCATTTTTGACTTCGACTTCATATCACTATTCAAAATGATACATAATATATTGCGCAGTTCCAGTTGAAATTACACAAAATTCTAATTAATAATGTTATTATTAATTATTATGTTTAGTATCTAGAAAATGAAAATATTGCAATATAATACAATAACCTAATCTAGGTAATGTAGATAATTAATTATAACGTATATCCAATTACAGTAATACAATCAATTTTAGTATTATCTGACAAAGCTATACCTAACAATTTAATATTCAATTGCGTACCTACATATAATAATTTTGGAATTTATTAATTTGGAATGTATTGATTTGATTGTAAATTTCAAATTTACTTTTATAATTCAATTATTACATGAAGTGTGAGCACTCTCCCGCGACTTCGTTCTTGTGATTTTTCTTACCGATTCCTAATTTTTGATAATAAAATGTGATAACGTAGCTTTCAATTTGCGGAAGAATTTTTAAAATCGGTTCAGTAGATCCATAGATTACCCCCTACAACCTCATAAACTTTACCTCTTTATAATATTATAGTATAGATTATTTGATTTAAGGCCGCTTTCACACCAAACGCATAGTCAGCCGCTGAATATGAGCTGTAAGTCTAAAATGTATGAGGAATCATAGTCAGCCGCCGATTATCTACTGATTGTGACGGCCGACTGTCAGCGGGCGATACTTCGCGTTGGTGTGAACGCGGCCTAAACCTCCATTAATGACATTTCAAAAGAAGTAAACGGTAAGTTAAGGTACTTGTACAGTTTCCACTTCAAAATGTCTCATATGATACATACCACCTAATGCTCAACAGTTCCAACAAACAAGTAGAAAGATTTCCGAGTGTAAAATATCGTCCGTTACAGTTTTGCGGTACAATAGTGACGTGACAAAGCGATACATAGGTACGTGTTGCTCCCAGTCCAACATTCTTCATTCGTATGCTGCTCTGCCCTGTCTCCAATACCAACTGTCCTTAGTCTAGACCAGTGGTTCTTAACACTTTAGTGTTTTGGGACGGTTTGGCAAAAATTTTGTCATGTCATGGACCACCAATTGTTTTGCGGTAATATGAATTATTCGTAAGGGTACACAACATCACGCATGTAATCCTCGAAGGGTTAGACAGAGGTGTACCTATTAGTACACTCACATTCCGCCAGTTATGTCCATAGTGGGCGAGCCTATTGCTATCAACCGGGCAAGCGGGCACAAATCCGAATGCCGAGGCTGCTACTAAGATATTCCTGATAGAAAATCCCAATAATACTTTGCCCGACCTGGAAATCGAAACCAAGACCTCATGCTCAGCAGCCGCGGCTTGTGACCAGTTTTAGAACAACAAGGCAGTCAAGTTATTTTATAAGTAAAACACGAATGAAACATGTCGACTCATCCGATCAATTATCGATGATTTTTAATCATTATGCAATGATGGCCACTACTGGTGCTTTCAGGGACTACCAGTGGTCCGCGGACCACAGGTGAACAACCCCTGGACTAGACAGACGCAAGCTGCCTCACTGAAGCTTATTGTTTTAGACAAAGGAAACTTTGGCTCCGTAGCACAATTATGTATCTCGTTATAACATTGAGGTCGTTAGCTCGTTTCCTAGTTGTTTTTTACATAATTACTGTATAAGGTAATTCTGTACCGCGTACCCGTTCTCGTAAAAAAATGTACCACCAACATTCCTATGTTGGTGGTACATTTTTTTACGAGAACGGGTTCCTACCCCACGTGTAACATCGTTTGGTTCCTTTTTATTTTCAAATAAAATGCAAAGTTAAAAATAAATGTGTTTTATTCCACAATGAACATTTATTCCAACTAGTTCTTATTCCTCAATTAATGTAGATAAAGAAGTTAATTTATTGAATACCTAATAGCTTTTTATTTGCTTGATCGCGTGGATTGTTTTTAAATATCCCAATTAAAAAAAAATATTTATATATACTTAAAGCTTATGTTAATCGCTGATAATGTAGCTTTTCATATAGGTGAAAGTATTTTTGAAATCGGTTAAGTAGTTTTTGCGTTTATCCATTACAAACAAAAACACATTTTTTTTTGTGTTTATAATCTTTATATAATATAATATAACTAATATTATAAAGACAAAAAAAAAATATTTTTGTTCGCAATGGATAAACTCAAAAACTTAAAAACGATAAAAATAATAATCATAATATGCCAATGTTTATTTGTGAGTGTTTTTTTTTTTAAACTAAGCCGTACCTGTATCTCAAACTAAGTAGGTACGTAAGTAGTAACAAAACGAATCCGTACAACAGACAAAAACTAATTGAGCACACGTGTAGCTACATGAAGTGATTTACAATAGCCAAAGGCAGGAGAGGTGGTCGGTCAGACGTCTATTAACGCTAATTGTTAGGCCCGGTGAGTACCAACATTCGTAAAGCTTTGTGCCCCGCTGCGGCGCACCGCAGCCTCGCTCGCAATCTGTAAATGCTTTGTGTAGGTCACGTTATGGGCTTACGTGGTCACTACTACTATTGTGTAGACGTAAGCTTCACTAAGCTGCAGTTTGCAACAATTACCTGTCTGTATGAATAGATGGTGTTATTTAGGTATACTGTCGTTCTTGTTTAAACATTAATAAAATTGAAGTGCCTGATTGTAATAATAAAATAATAACTTTTTACCAAAATACATGTAAATATCAAAAAGACGGATTTACAAAAAAAAACATAATCTGTCTGTCTGTTTGTACCGGCTAATTTCTGAAACGGCTGTACCGATTTTGTCGGAACTTTTACTGGTGGTGTTATAAGGGGGCCTACCACAACCTCTTAAAACAATATTATTTTAATATTACTTTGCCTTCCGCACTGTTGGATTTTCAACGCTCGGATCAGAGCTGAGAGTTGAAAACGCAACAACAGAAATTACAAAGTAATATTAAAAATAGTATTGTTATAAGAGATGGCGGTAGGCGCCCTGGAGTAGGTAACATAGGCTACATTTAAGAATTTATTAATTGTCCGCTTATGAACATTAATAGGGGCGTAACGCAAAAATAAGAAAAAAATTAAATCCCCGCAGACAACTGACATTCACGTGGACGTATAGTTTTTTTTAAATAGTATGATGTAGTTTCTTGCCCATTCTTCCCATTCAATATTATTATTTCTTCTCTTGTAAATGACCTTCAAAATTGCCTTTTAATGGTCTAATTGAAATAAATGGTTTGACTTTGACTGAGCAGCCAGCATAAACTAGTTATAAAAAATTTCAGACTGACTGTTGTTAATGAAGACGTGGGATGAACTCCTCTGTAGCTATCAACCACATTAACATTTAGATTTAGATCCGACGGCTGTTGGTTGATCCACGGTCTATTGTGACCTCTGTACCACGAAACTAACTTTATTACTGTCGCATATATTCCAGTTTCGCTCACCATATCGTTTAGCGCTGCTATCGCAATTTATAGTACAGGGTGACGTCGATAGTTACTAAATCAAGTGTCGAGTTGGGCGCTTTGCATACAATTGAAGATTTAAAATGCAATGAATTGAATAATTTACCGAAATATTCTTGTGTTAAATATTTTGATACCACTGGAACGTTTTAATGAAAATATACAAACGTTATTTTGAATTAAAACACTCCGCACCCAGGTGGGCGAAAACTCACCCTCATAACTGAATATTAAATTACCAGAATTTGCAGTCCGTGAGCAAAGTTGCAAATTATAACGGAAATGCCTTAAAAATAATATTCAGTGAAAACTGCCCTGCAGCTTTGGTGAGCATTAATGTATCTGATTCTTATTACGATCACGGTTCGAAATTCAAATGAGGGAGTAGATAAAGGCCATTCAATCAATTCGACAAAGGGCCGCCATTGGACGATTGGAAAGTCTGTTGCCGTAGTGGGCGAGGGTTGTTCACCGCGACTAATCCTGGCAGATTCGGACAAACCCCCATTACCCTGATTGATTCTCGACGCTCCGGCCCTGGTTACAAATACAAAGGTCTGCTGCAATTTGGGAGCGCTTTCAATTTGCACTGAGCCGATAGCCTCTCAATTTGCGGCACACGGAGCGATAGCCCAACACCGCACTGACCAAACTCCTCCGCGTTTCGTCCCTCGGTACACTGTCCATACTAATTCCGAATATAACTAAATCTGATAATGTCTGCTACAACTAGAACTGCCATTTTAATAAAGTCAAGGCAAATAATATTAAAAAATCCCATTTCGAATACTAACGCACTTACACATCTCGTTTTATGTACGTACGAACGTAAATAAGTTATAACTTTTATGAAACAGTTATTCTTATGACTTTCAGTTGAGTCATGAAACAAAAGAAAAACTCGACAATTTGAAACAGTATCTAATATCAAAGTTTCGGCGGAGAAATATTAAAAACACACTTTGAAAGAATTTCCATACGTGCCTTCGTACCTACATAAGTATACCTACGTCCTACGTTATGCAGAAAACGTTCCATAAATATAGGTGTAGTGACATATAAGGGTGAATATTGCACGACATGCCTCTGTTATATTCATGACGTGTGCCCGGACTTCTGACTGATTGAACCGGCGAATATGTTGACTGCGTCTCTATAAATTTTCAAGATGATACATATGAATGTTTGTATCGTGTTTATTTTAATCCTGACTCCATTGAGTGCCAACGCAGAGGGGATGCCTACTACACTGAGCATATTGGTGAGGTTCTTCAAAAAGGTCAGGTGCGCGTAACCGGCTTGTATGACGAGATGTTTAAACGTGGACGAGGCGAAAGGAGTGTGTAAGGATCATAGCAGGCAGGTTCTGTGGTTTCTGCCTACCCCCATGGGAAAAAGGCGTGAGTTTATGTAAGTACGTCCATCAATCGTATTACCAAGGCATATCGAACCTTCATAATTGATATAATTATTCAATATTTGAATAGCCATATTTCAAGCGCACAAAAGCGACTTCGAAATGAATAAAGCATTCCTAACAGGTATAATAAGCCCATAGGCTTTCAATGTGAATCAGTCAGATGGCAGGCGACTCGCCCCAGAATCTACCTAATTTTCGCGTTGAATGAAAATTAAAGAAGTCCCACGCGAATCCAATTTCACGGGAACGGTAATCTCATTAGGGACGTCTGACTTTCATTAACATTTATACGATTTCCGCGGGAGAAAACTTTGAGAGACGTTGCCTTTCGCGAACACGCCAAGTCGTGATGCACTAATCTAAATTCTCGAATCTTGGACGCAGGTGGTCTGATAGAGTTGCCGTTAGCGCGCCCCTATTTCGGAAACTCTCAATTTATGCTGAAACTTTCATTCTTTCAAGTTGCGAAGCGCGTTTCGCTCTTCTTTATGTGATAATGAAATGAGTGTGACGTAATCACACAAATTCCTTTAGATGTTGAATTATGTGGGTGATTTTTTACGTAGGTACTTGCTTTGTGTGTTTATGAAGCTTTCATAATATTGTTTTTACATTGGTTTTATAGAACTGTTTGTTCAATTTATGTTGGTTTTATATATTATTCTAATATCGTTTATATTTAATTAAAAACAGCTTCAATATTAAAGTAGGAAGTAGGTAAATTAAATTCTTGGTGGTATGTTGTAAATTTCTCAGTAGCAGCTTCGGAGTCTGGATTTGTGCCCGGTTGATGCCAATAGGCTCGCCCTCTATTACATGGGGCTTAATCACAACTGGCGAAATGTGGGTGTACTAATGGGTACACCTCTGCGTAACCCTTTGAGGATTACAGGCGTGACGTTATGATGCTGTGATGTTATGTTGAAAGCTATAGAAAGTTAAGTCAATCGAGATTGTTGAATCATCTTAACTTTAGAAAATAACTTAAGTGAACTCCAGTTTAAAATCCAATCACTTGTAACAGTTTACGTTCAGTATAAACTAACAGCAAGCTCTTAAATTCCTAAGCAAAGATGTTATCTGGAACACTTCAAACATGCCGCGTACCTAGGCGAGAAGTTCAAAAGTGTTTACATATTTATGACGGCTTCCGAACGTGAATATTCATGCCATGAAAGCATCTGGAAAAAAAGCAGAACAAATGAACGGAATATGCACCATATGAAATAGCAATGGCCGCGAAATTGCGCGAGAACGGCGTTGCAATATTTTTCTTTGAACACAATACAATATTGCTTTTCTGGAAACATACGCTATCGTAACGTACATATTAAAACATAAAGCACTTCACTTTTCAATGTGACGTGTTGTTTAAAATGTGTAACATATATTGCATGTTACTTGAACATCTTAGGCCCCTAGCACACGGCGTATTTTAAATGAGACGCAGACGACTCGCGTTTCATGAACGTGCGTTTTCGGCGCCGTAAATGCTGATTGTTGCGTTTGTTTTGATGATGGTTTGCATTTGTATTGATGATGGCTGTAACTGCGCTCATACGGCGCAGTATAGACGGATTTCACGATCGCCCCGTGTGCTTAGGTTACAAGGTTGCGTTCAAATCTCGTTTGCAGCACGTATACGCGCGTCACCTGCGCGTCGTCTGCGCGTTTAAAATACGCCTTACTACTATTATAAATGCGAAAGTTTAGATAGATGTTTGCTACTCAATCATGCCAGAACGGCTGCACGGATCTAGATTAAAGGCACAGAGATAGTTTATGGTAGTAATTTTTATCCCGTTTTTGAGTTCCCAAGGGATAATTTAATAAATGCCCAAGTACAAGTACAGTGTATTTTTTACATGTGCATAAAGTTTTAATAAATAAATAAATACATAATAATTTAGGACTTTGGGTTAATTTTAAAGTGGACGTAGACGATCTTTATATGCCTGACTAGCTTCTACACGCAACTTCGCCCGTGTGGTATTTTTCACCCTCGTTAAGTTACATCTTTCGTTACTGCTCCATTCCCGTATGTCGTAGCGTATTGTTATATAGCCTATATTATTCTACATGTATCTGGCTATCATATACTACTAGCTGACCCAATGAACTTGGTACCGCCATATTACTATACATTTTTTTTAATTTTCTTTCATAAGAACCTTCTCCTTACAATAACAAACAAAAGAAAAAAGAATTAGTGAAATTGGTCCAGCCATTCACGCGTGACCAAGGGAAATAGGGATATACCAATTTTTATATTTATAGAAGATAGATATAGCAGTCGGATTAGAAAAATCTGACTGGTATTTCCAGAACGTAAAGCGTATAAATAAATAAATAAACTTTTCAGCTTTATTACCTACATTAGTATAGATGCAGCCGTTACTTCAATACAATAACAGTTACCTAACAGCTAACCGAATGGCTTATTAAGATCTTAATAATCGAGGATGTCTATTAACACAGCGACGTTCATTCGATCTGAGAACGGTAGTGCGGAATGAACTCTCAATCGGCGAGCATCCCACTTAGCTAAGACAAAGCCGACGGGAAGTAAGTTTCCTCATTTATCGCAACGAAGATCCTGCAGGATACCGCTCGCAATCCACCGGAAATAGAAAGTCAAGTGTGGAATGGTCTAGGTACAAAGATAAATCCTTGTACTAGAGCCACTAGATTCTAGAATAACGCACGTACCTACAGTTAGTTTATGGACACACTAACGGTACCACACCCTCGGGAAAATGTTTTTCCGAATAAAAAAGAGCACAAATATTTCAAGCCAAATTGGTTCGATAAAAATGTTTTCTAGAAAAGTTCGAAGACGAATGATAACAGTTATCATTATTACAACAATTTTTCGAGAATTCCGAGAAAAGATTATCAAAACTAAAATAAGTATTGATAAGAGTGGGGTGATCGATTGATATTGATTTCCCTTTCAATTGTTCGGCCAATACATTTAAGGCTGATTTTTTAATCGTCTGATAACTTTTACCTATGTTTAGGTGTTTGACACATTTTCTATACAAAACCTGTCAAGTTGTATTAATTCCTCCTATAAAAGTTATTTGACAATTGAAAAATGAGTTTTTAATGTAATCCGTAATCAAATCAAATGAATGAAAAGAATAACGTGGATAGGATTCCGCAATGCCTATCTACCTATCTGTTAATTACCTATGTTTAATATAAACGCGGAAATAGATAGTTTATTAAAACGTAAAAATCTAATAACCTCAATGTCCACTCTAAATTGAAAGAATGTCAAATGTCAGCGACATCGCTGTCATTCTTTCGCAGAATGATACAAATTAAAAAAGATAATTTAATTGAACAAATGCGTACTAGCTGTACCAGGAGAACTGAGCAGTAGATAAGAAATATGTCAAAGAGTTGATTATGGCAACGGTTTTAGCAATACACTAGCTTCTGCCCGTGACTTCGTCCGCGTCACAGTTGATTTTTTCATACAAATTTTGGAGAATCCTTTCTTATCGGATGCCTACATCATACAAAGCACAAACCCTCCAAGTTTCAGATCGCTACAATCAGCGGTTTAGGCTGTGCATTGATCCGTCAGTCAGTCAGTCAGTCATTCAGGGCAAAACATTTTATATACATATAGATGATTATGATTAAACGAATATGCATCAGGTCATACTTAATCTAAGAAGAAATATAATATGCATACATTTGGTCCAATCTAATTTGCGCCATCGTCCGGCCACATCTTGATGCGACAGTTCGATATAATAACAGTGATACGTGTTCGGCATTAAGAAGTGACGTCGCTAGAACGCGTGCTGGGTTATCAGCAGATCGCTGTGACCAGACTTGACCCACGTCTGACCCAATTACTTATCTGCCAAGACACTCGCTTCTCTTTGTTTTGTTATTAAAACGATTGTTTTGGTGAAAATACGACCTTGGTTCCGATATTGCTAGATCTTCTTTCTACGTATTGAAATTAAATGTGGATTTAATGTTATTATTATATATGGATGATTTAATAATAATAATATTAATACCAGCCTATTATTGTCCCACTGCAGGATTAAGGCCTCTTCTCGTACAGAGAAGGCGATCATGATCATGATGCTTGCTCAAGACAGATTGGCGATTCCAGATTTATATTAATTATAAGTCCAGGTTTCCTCACGATATTCTCATATGTACTTTCAAAATTTATTTTACCTACTTATGGATGATGTTTTATTTAATTTTGATTCTCAACAGTTTTGAAAACGTAAATTGTTACGTTTGCACGTATAGTACTTACGCGGAGCGAGCACTCGTGCTATTGTCGTGTATCCAAACAGCTTACCTGCAACAAAAACAAATTAATTAGTAAAATTATAACGTTTTGTAACATTGCAAATTTTAACTTTCCTCTTGGTTGTTATTCCAATTGGTGAAGAGTAACTTTAATAATATTAGCTTGTTTACGTTCCTAACATAGTTCGCGTCCTTGTTACAAACTATAATCAAAACATTTGGACTGAATAGCTTCATAAATGCGTGTTTGTATGTAGGTACAATTATTAGTTTCCATTTTCAGAGAATTTTCCGGGTTACCATGGGGAGATATAGCCAGCAGATTCTAATTAGCTACTTCGCTACGGCTTTACTATTTTATTATTACTATGCTATAAGGTTGAAAATTGTAATCAGAAATATTACGAGCTCCTATTTTTGAGCTGACAGCCGAACAAATATTTTATCGATTACATTATTGTATAGCTTGCTTTATTATACAAGCGGCTGTCAATGAAATAACATGAACCTCGATGACAAGAGCAGAATTAATGGAGACATTTCAGCCACAAACGTTGAAAATTATTTACGAATAATGTTATGTTTATTGCGGATTTTTAACATTACGAGGCTTGGTGGTCTCGCCGCGGCCATTATTCACGTGGCAAACCACCCACCTTGCCGTTTGTGGGTAGCTACCACTAATTTATGGCCCTTTAAGTGCCTCCGACATGGAACACCGCGGCAATTTGGACGAAACCTAGAAACAAACCGGGCCCTCACATCAAAACGATATCCGGCGAACCTTTTGTTTCCTTACCCATACAATTATGCTGATTAATGTTTGATTTACTAACATGTATTTTATTCAGGCGAAAGAATATGCACGAGTATTTTTTTGAGAATATTAGATATAAGAGTATGATGAAAAATTTGAATGTGTACTTTGATCAAACAACGCTTTCCTTATCTACTCCCATTATTTTTAAAGCGCGGTTCTCAATTTAACTTTTTTATTTGAGTAGTCTAGAGTTACGCAAAAAATGTTTAAGGAGCCACTTTGATACCTTCAGCGGACTGCTTTAGGGTCATTATTCAAGTAAAACCCCTCCTCAACCGCTTGCGGCCGACCAACGTTAATTTATGACTTTTTAAGTGCCATGAACACGATGTTCCGATCTCGCTGATCTCATTCATGAAGGAGAAAAAAATCGTTTCTGCTCCCATTTTGAATCGCTTGGAGGTGTTCGCAATTCAAATAAGGCAGGGCCAAAACGTCAGATGTAGGTACAATGGAGGAGACACTCATGCCTCTTTCAACATCACAATGCATCCTCTCAGACGCCTTATTGAATTCGCTAAATTGTATAAAGCCGGCGTCAATTTATTCTATTATACAGACAGAATTACGACTAAATTACTTAGCTTCAGAGATCTAAAAGGTGACATGTGCGAAAACACAATAAAGTAACAAAATGTATTGGATTCGAGTTAAAAAGCCCAGTTCGATTACGCCGATGGGCCGTATTCGGGACACGATTTTACTTTTGTATCTAACAAATGTACCTACACAGTACAGCTAGGTGTAATTGCAACTCGAATTTAACAGAACTAGTACTGTCGGTATCTGTTTTCGACATCAAAATAAAATGTAGATGCGTACAAATAAATAAAATGGTTGTAGTCAATATTGGACACGAAATGATTGATGTCATATTCCAATAGGTACATAATGTCAGCTGTGATTGAATTTCTATATTTGACGTTCATTTGAATTCCACAATCAACAAAATTCTGTCCAAAAAAATTGGATTTGTTGAAAAAATTGATCAGTGCCAATTCAATTGTTCGATACAGATTCGGCATATTGCCATTGGTATTGCGCTCCAAAACCACGCGGATTAAAGTGGATTTAGGGAAATAGTGACTAGTTAGTTTATTGTGACTCGTGACAGGATTTAAAATTGAACGTGAGTTTGATCGAAATTTATTCCGCAGTCTTTGTCATATGTATTTTATTTGGTGGTTGTATGTGCAAATTAAAAACCGTGCAGGTACACTGCAAGTTGGTGAAATACGAAGGTGCAGTGTTGCATCCGAGTCAAATATATAGGGAATAAATATAGGTATACGAATCAATAATAAAATACTTAAATTGGGGCAGTCGGGGCAATGAATCGCACGCACAAAATGATATAATCGCGAGTCTGCCTACCGCATACGCAATGGGGCGATTCTGTTTCTTGAAAGAGGTATATTCTAAAATACTGTCACACATAAAAAACAAGTATTTATTCATTAATGAGGTGTCGTAATTTTATTTGATTATTCATGACAACCTCCTGAAAAACGACGATGCGAAAATGCACCTTGTTTATTCCTGTATTCTAAACTAATTAATGAATTACGAAGTAGATTTGAATCGTACAGATGACCCAGTTGTTAGGCTATAATGGGGACATGTGATGTGATTTGGTAGTGATCGCGTCAAAGCCCGCCAGATTAACTTAAGCGTGGCTGAACGCGAGTCACTACCATGTTTTGAAATGTGTATTCGAAGGGATCGAACAGGATTTCAACGGGCGCTTTGTATTCGGAAGCGAGCTATTGAGCTGATAGAATTTGTGTCTGTTTGTTTAGACTAGGTAAAATGTTGTGGTAGAAAATAACAGTTTCTAAATCATATTACGTTTTGTTTCACCTTCAAGCTGACCTTCTGACGACTCTGTTGGCGCAGTAACTTAGAGATTGGCTACTGTACTGCGTGTCGCAGATTCGATTCTCGTATGGAGCAAACGAGATGAGAGAGCCTGCTGGATGCGGGCAGCGCAGGACTGATGATTGTGGTTATCTTTAGGAGGTCAACTGACGTTAGGCAATATGACGTTTTTGACATCTGTCACACTAGTAATTCAACCCCGAAAAGCAGACTTATTCAGCTTGGTTCACGGATAGGCATATTTTGACAGCGATCTGAATCAGCTTGCCTAATGAACAAGGGGAGTCTTATGTCCAGCAGTGGACGTTACCCTGTTCGGCTCATATGATAATGATGGAACAAATATGTCTATGGGCTACACAGGTTATTACTCCGGGTCCGATGGTTTGGTTATGTAAGTGAATATGTATTCAAACACACCCACTATACAGGAACAATTCTTAGCGCTCTTACGCACTAGCGGTTAACCGCGGGGGCGGCTAACCGCGCGGCTAGCCGATTTCCAATTTAATATGCAACCGCTTGAAATTTTGTGGCGGTTTAGTGCGTACAATCATAAGCGGTT
This sequence comes from Hoplodrina blanda, assembly GCA_949316365.1. NCBI lineage: Eukaryota > Metazoa > Arthropoda > Insecta > Lepidoptera > Noctuidae > Hoplodrina > Hoplodrina blanda. The sequence goes on along the minus strand of OX438579.1, from coordinate 11,997,368 downwards.
GCATATTAAACTGGAAAAGCGGCTAACCGCGCGGTTAGCTGCCCCCACGGTTAACCGTTAGTGCGTAAGAGCGCTTAGTGTGAGGCAACGTTTCCTTTTTTAAATCTTTTACTACTGCTCTTTGTTATAAAAACTGTTGTTCTCGTTAGCCAGTACCGAGTTGGTTTTAGTACTAAAAAATATAGTACTGACACAATGAACTAATAGTTGGTACGTAAACAAGTTTCAGTGAAAAAAACTGTGTAGCTCTATTTAAATATTGACTCAAAACAACAACAAAGTTCTACAACAATTGCTTACTTGTTCGCGAAAGCACGAGAGGGGGAGGATGCCTTTTCTTTATAGATCTAAAGAAACTAAAGAAAGAAAACAAAAAAGTCCAGCTACCTTTTACCAGAAACACCTTCCAACTGCTTGTAGTTTATTTTTCAGCATTTAAAACTGGTTTGTGCCGGATAATAATTCAGGACTTCATATTTTATTTGAAAAATGAAATAAAAAGAATATTCCTTCTGACATGTTACTATAAAACAAACAGAGATAGGTACACAATCGAGTAGCTGTGTGAATATTTATTGTTTCGCTTTATCTATGTAACATGCAGTAACATGCTTCTGACTTTTTTTTTTCGTGGGGACATCCTCATGAACATAAACACCACCACCACCACCACTCCACCACCACAACCACCACTTAAACATAACTGGCGAAATATGGGTGTACTGATGGGTACACCTCTGCCTAACCCTTCGGGGATTACAGGCGTGGTGTTATCCTCATGAACTGCCTCCACCTCGGGGAAGGCGGAGGGGTGTGTCGGACTCTTACCGACTAAAACCCCACGGTGTTCCTCCAATTACCTTTTGCCGTGGCACGGGGGCGCTCAGAGCATTCTTCCGCACCCAGGCAGGAACATCCTTCTGCCCGCCACTTCGTCCGGATGGTTATTTCACCCGCATATTTATAGCGTGATGTTATAAAGCCTATACTATGCCTCACGAATCTGGGTACCATACACGAAAAGATTTTTGCAATCCGACTGGTAGTTGTAGAGATTACTGAGTTTAATCAAACAAACAAACTAAAACTTTTCAGCTTTATAATATTAGTATACCTAATATTAGAACATATTGGGTTTAACTCATATTATGTGACGTATTACAAATTAAAACCCTCAGAATCATCAAAATTGAATATAGTGCTTAGGTACACCTACAACCTTTCCTTTTTTTTCCAGAAACCTGAAAACGGGTCAATGCATCGCGAAAAAAAATTGAATCATTGAAATAGCAGAAAAAAATCTGCTGATCCATACGTTTACATAACTCGACAAAATTATTTGTTTCAACGCGTTTTACGAGTTGGTCCCGTAGTAAAAATTGTTCATAATAATGAGTCCAATGACCCCTTTTCAGGTTTCTGGTAAACAAAGAATACCATTACATAATAGGTACCATATTAATTTACTTGTTTGTTTCCAACTCGCATTAATTATATTAAGATACCAACGTACTGTAATCTATTACGTCTCAACCACAATCCGCCCTATTGCGATGTTTAATTATTATCATAATTAGATATCAAATGTCTGACCTTTCTTATTAAAACCTCACTGTGATTGCACACAACGTTTGCACATTATTAGGTTAGTTAATCTCTGCGGTCTTCTTTGTTTGAGATCAAAGATCATTTATTATTACATCGGCTACCGACCTTTGCTTTGGCAAAGATTGTGCATTTTTCATAATATGTATACACTGAGAAGGGGATATCAAACTTTTACGATGGATTTTGTATCTACATGATTGTAGACCCTCGATTAAAAAGAAGCAGCTGTTCCATACATTTGGATTTGTCGGTGTTGCGCTTTTGTATGGAACAGCTGATTTGTTTTTTGTTAATAACCGACGAAATTTTTTAACATTTTCAGATCCTTTAAATTAGATTTGATTAATTAGATTTCCTTTCGATTAGGTAATTAATGCATGGTTAAAAGATTGCGTCTTGATGTCTCTTCCACCATATACAACAAATACACCTACGTAGGTACATTCTTAAAGTCAGCACGTAGGTATATCTCATTGTTAGAAAAAAAAATAACTTATGTCAAAACGTGGTTTTTTATAACAGATTTCAAAAAAAGAATGTGATTTTCAACTGTCAGAATCTTTATTTTTTTCTAACACGACCTTTTTTTGCAATTTTTTAACCTTTATTTCTAAATATTTTAATGTAGGTTTGTTTCTAATCCTTAATTTATTGTAATACTCAACATCTGTCTGTCTCTCTATCTACTAATCAAATTTTCTGTTTTATTCACTAACAATGTTATTATAAGTATTTTGTTACATTTTGTCTGCAAATATCTAAGTATAATTATTTCAAATATTTCTGATGTTCACTGAACGAAGTAAGGTAGGAAAACATCTTTCAAACTTTTTAGTTGACGCCCGAAATTTTCCAGTAATCTTTTAAATGTCTTCTGAATCGAGAGACGTCGGGAAAAGTAAATAGCTATTACCTAACGTTTTGAATTACTTAGATATTTTAGAAATTGTGTCTTTTTAATTAAAATTGTGTCATTGTTTATTTTAACGGTTAAAATAAATATTTCTTATACAGACTCTTTACTTTTCTCACTTGGAGTGTAATACCCTTATATCTGTACAGTACGGTTCAATGTTGTTTTAATTGAATTGTTGTAAGATTAAGGAAATATAATTATCCATTACATTGTTTATACAATTAAAGTTCATCTTTTATCTTCTTATTAGTACTCATACAACGTGCGTCTTATTTTTTCTAATTTGTACAGTTTTAAAAACAAAAAGAAGGAAAACTAACAAAATATTGCGTTTATAAATATTTGTGAATGACGCTGTTATTTATCCGAATATCATGTAAACAATAAACTTTATTTATTACGTTCCAAATAAATAGACAGTTGTCAGAGCAAACTTCGACCCTCGATTTAATTGTGCACATTATTGCATTTTATTAAATTAGTCCAATATTAAAATGTCGTGATGGCCTAGTGGTTGAGGCTCCCCTTTGTTGCACGAGGCTGTGGATTCGCAACTGGGCACGAGCAAGTATCTCTGTGACTTTTTTATTTCGTATATACTTTCTAAGTTTATCTTGAACATCACTGACATCGGTGAAGGAAAACATCGTAAGGAAACCTGGACTTATAGTAAATATAAGTCTGCAACCGTCTGCAATCGCCAATCCGCTCTGAGCAAATGTGGTAATCAATGCTCGTGCCTTCTCTGTTTGAAAAGGGGCTTTGCCCTACAGTTGGATAATAATAGGCTGGTACAGTCAGCAACAAAAGTCGATTAACATTTATGATTTTTAAATCCTAAATATTAAGTACAATATTAAAAGTAAAACGCAATGAATATAAAATTAAGATATAATAATCCCTTCGCTATAACCTGAAATTCTGGAAGCCAGTACATTATGTGTTTATTGTCTGTTTAAATGATATAAAAAAGTAACATTGTTAATCGACTTTTGTTCCTGACTGTACCTATTAATTATTTATTTTATAAAATAAGTCCAAAGTTAAAATCAATTCGTTTAGTTATATTTCAGCTAAATGAATTGAAACTAGCTTCGCCAATATTCCGCTACATTCTGTTTTCAATTTTCATTTAAAAGGAGGGTGGAAGCTGCCTACCAAGCTTTTCGATTTTTTACAGGAGGTCGTTCCCACCTCTAATAAATCTTCATATGGAAAATACAGTATGTTAAACAACAGAGGGCGTTCCATTAAACTTGTTAATCTATATCATTAAGAGATTATAATAAAAATATCAGCATAGAAAAATAAGCATAAAATAATCCGAATTAAAAAAAATAATTAATTGACAATAAATTCGAAACCTCCTGTTTAAAATCAAAATAGTAGCGCGGAATAGTACCTAGCGTAAGTAGCATTGCGACGTTGCCGTTCTTCAAGTACGCATAATGTATAGAGTGTTTCTTTTACGTGTTAGTTTAACATTTTTAGTCAATATTTTAATATTGAAAAAAAAAATAAAAACATTTTGTTTTCAAATGGTACTATTTTTTTTAGCATGTATGGATGCTATACTATTGCGGTTTAACGGGAACGCCCTCTGTTAGTTAACATACTGTATATATTGTTATCTTATTACTAGCTGTTCGCCGCGGTTACACCCGCGTCTTTGGTTATTGTTCCGCTCCCGTAGGTCGTAGCGTGATGGTATATAGCCTATAGCCCCTTCCTCGATAACTAATCTATCTAACACTGAGAAAGAATTTTTCAAATCGGACCAGTAGTTCCAGAGATTAGCGCGTTCAAACAAACAAACAAACAAACAAACACTGCAGCTTTATAATATTAGTATAGATTAGCTTAGATAAAGGAAAAAAAACCTGCTAAGCGTAAGTCGGCCTCGTACACGAAAGGTTCCGTATAATAACATAAGACACACAAAGCACAATATTCAAAAACAAGTAAATAACATACAAAATGGTTAACATAATGGTTCTTGTATATTAATATTATTTGTTGTTATAGCAGCCATAGTCCACACTCTGTAAAAATTTAACTCTCTTAAACCGTATTAGGAAGAGTGTCTTCCTAATACGGTTTAAGAGATGGGTACCTACAACCCGCTGATAGACAGACGGACAGATAGCGAAGGATTATTAGTAATAGGGTTCTGTTGCAGGCACCACTAGAAACCCTAAAAAAGGTTAAGGCTGAGACTAGCGGTATTCGAAGATCTTTCTAGTCATTTTCCGTCGAATGACGTCGAAATTTTAAGCTCCGATCCTTTGACCCCAATCTATATTTGGTATATAATTATCTGTCTCGTGAACTAAAACCTATTGCATCAGCTGACACAAGTCGTTGACCTACATTGGAGTATGATCGAACTAGCTTTTGGCCGCGATTTCGTCCGTGTGAATTTCTTACGAATCCCATTTTTTTAATGTAGCTTATCATTGACAGAATTATTAAAATCGGTTAAGGTGGATGCGACGACCCCTCCGTCCATACATTTTTCATTAGAGTTATACACTAAACACAGACACTCTTTCTTTAAAACTAATCATTTTATCACTTCTTTACAATAAAATGTGCTCGCGTCCGAAGTTTTTAGCCAATAAATTCATTATTCACTGAGAAAAACAATAGTGAAATCTCGGCAAAAATTGACACTTCTTTAGTAGTGTGCGTGACACTGCGGGACTTTTGAGTACTTTTGACAAGCAAACGAAAGGCGAAGTTTAAAAATTGGCACACTAGATGGCGTGCAAAATAATTTCTGATAAATCAATATCTTAGTTCAATAATTGGATTTCCTTTCCAACCGTATCAAAACAAGAATAAAATAACATAAAACTAATGACCTTCGACATCTATGTTTTTTTAAACAATTTTACTTATTATTTATTATTGTTGTGTGGCAACTTATATACCAATACTCGTAGTGTAGGTTATATGCAACGTTGCCGTCCTTTCCTACATGGAATACGTTGACAAAAAAAGCGTTGCCAAACTTCGTTCACTTGTTGTTTGGGACTTGATAATACCTATGATAGAAAAATAATTCCTAATACATTCTGATTTCGGTTGTCACGCGCTATGATTTGCGCGCGGAATTTCTTGTGTATTTTTTGTATGCTATGCATTTTCATTGATTAAAATTGCAATATTCCTCCAGTATGTATTTGAGACTATATTGTAACTAATTTATCGTAGGTATAGTAAGTAATTAATTATTCTAAATACGCAATTATATTTTTGGTGGTATTAGAAATTAAAAAACAGCATGTTGGCCCGTGATTTTTCTGAAATATCGTCACAATACTGATTACCTACGTCATACGTGTCAGTGATGATGAGTCAGTGTTTCATATTTGAATGTGTTTGAATATGTTTTTGGTCAACCATTATAAATCGGTAAACTAGGTACCTACTAAAGTAGTCACAAAATTAAACTTGCAAACATTTGCTAAATATGGTTTTGCCGGGTTACGATAAACATCTTTTACTTACGCATTTTAAAATAGTAAAAAAAAAAAAATAGTTTCAGACAGACAAACATTATTATTAGTTTGTTTTATTTTGTAGTAGGTACTACTAAGCTCACGTTCACGGTAATGGTGCGTTCAGAAACAAATAATGTGTGTTGTTCTTATTCCAGGGTGACTTGAATTGTGCACAGCGTTAGTAGGTATGGTCGAACGTGTGACGTAGACGTTTCGCAGAATATTGAGTGTTGGTACCGGGTAGGTATGACGATTTTCTTGAGATGAATTTATAATAAATTGTTTGTATAATAATAAAGCGTGATTTTAGCTTCAGAAATCAAGTTTCCGTAGTATAGCGGTTATCACGCGTGCTTCACACGCACAAGGCCCCCGGTTCGATCCCGGGCGGAAACAGTTGCTTTTTGTATTTTATTGCCGATCATAAAAAGTATCTTCACGCTTTTTTATTAATTTTATTGGGTGATCAGAGAAATCTGAAAAATAAACATTTTGTTAAAATAAAAGTAAACTACGTACTATTTCTCGCCTTGAAACTTACGTTTAGAAATCTATGATTGTTATCAAGGCCAAGTATGCCGCAAAACCAAATTATTTGTCGTATCAGATTACGATAGCTCACTTTGTTATTTTTTTTGTTGCTTTGTATGAGCTACCTATGTTATGAAATACCACGTTACCGATTTGGGGTAACATGACATGTAATGATAGTTGTATTGATCTAAATAAATAAAAAAAATATTTTTTAGATTGCGTCGGGGACAGTGGTGAGTGGTCAGTGATTGACTGACGCGAGAATGATTCGAGCGGTTTGGATTTGGGGTAACATGACATGTAGTCATGTTACCCCAAATCGGTAACGTGGTATTTCATAACATAGGTAGCTCATACAAAGCAACAAAAAAAACAACAAAGTGAGCTATCGTAATCTGATACGACAAATAATTTGGTTTTGCGGCATACTTGGCCTTGATAACAATCATAGATTTCTAAACGTAAGTTTCAAGACGAGAAATAGTACGTAGCTTACTTTTATTTTAACAAAATGTTTATTTTTCAGATATCTCTGATCACCCAATTAATAAAAAAGCGTGAAGATACTTTTTATGATCGGCAATAAAATACAAAAAGCAACTGTTTTCGCCCGGGATCGAACCGGGGGCCTTGTGCGTGTGAAGCACACGTAATAACCGCTACACTACGGAAACTTGGTTTCTAGAGCTAAAATTACGCTTTACTAAGTTATGAGTTTATGACTGAAGTTTGATAAGTAGGTAGGCTAATAACTCTGTCGAACGTAGACCGTAGGTATAGGTACTGTATGAACTGTATCGTTGTGTGGTATCGCTGTTGTGTTTCGGAGAATTTCTTTGAGAAATAGGTAGGTGTACCTAGCCAAGCAGTAGTTTACTTATATTTCTTGTTTACAAGTTATTGAAGGACAGCTCCTGCGCAGGTGTTCGTTGCGTCGCACGTGACTACGTGAGGGAGTTGGCGTCGGTTGGTGATGGAGATGGATGAGCAAACTAAGCTGCGTTTTGTACCTATGCTAACTTTACATAACTCGAATGCTTGTGAGTGTGACGCTTCTGTGTTCCACTTGATCTTTGTTTTATCTCGCTTCTTGGAATTGTGCAGGACCGCGTTGAGCGGTGCTTGTAAGTACTTATATGATCTGCGTTAGGTTATTAGGTACCTACCTACCTACCTACTATGCTGTCACGGTAGAAATTTATCATGCCGATAAATCTACGTAGGTAGGTAGGTCTTGATCTTGAATCGTCTCGGGTCTGGGGTAAGCAGAGATAGCAGACTTTTCCTTGTGGTGGTTTGATTCCGTTGCTTGACACTTCATAGACCAGGAACTTGAGGTTTTCTTTGCCGAAGACGCATTTTGATGGATTTATAGTGATATCATACACTTCTTATCTGCGTAAGACTTCCTGTAAGTCTTTGATGTGGCTTGCTTTACTTACTTCCGCCTTCCTTAAGCCGGAGGTAGTGGGTTCGATTCCCACCCAGGACAAACTTTGTGTGATGAGCATAATTGTTGGTTCTGTGTCTGGGTGTAATTTATCTATAATACTGTATGTATTTATAAATTATATAAGTATGTAATGTATATCAGTTGTCTGGTTACCATAACACAAGCTCTGCTTAGCTTGGGATCAGATGGCCGTGTGTGAGTTGTCCCAACTCCCAAGATATTTATTTATTTTTATTTTACTTCATTTTCAGATGCGATTATTGGGTAGGTAAGTACCTACCTACCTACTTACCTACGTCGTCGATGAATGGAAATTTATGCGTAGATAAGTACCTAGTCTAATCCGATAAGTAGGTAGGTAAGTAGTACTTACCTACCTAAGTACCTACTTATCGGGTAAGTACTTACTAAGTACCTAAGTACTTGATAGATGAATCGTTGGAATGTCTGTCCGGCATTCTTGAGACCTGGACATGTACCTATTCGTGTAGGTAAATTTGAATAGGTATGCCAAAAAGTGTTGTGATGGCTGTTTTCTCGATGTCTAGCTCGTAGACTGGTAGGTACTTACCTACTTAGTTGTTGATAAGCACGGTTTAGGTCGAGTGTATTGAAGATTTTCTTGCCGTGAAGTAGGTACCTAGGTAGATAGATGAAAAAATATTGAATACCTAGCTAGTGTAATGTAATAAAATAAAACTGCGTTATATTGTAATCAAAATTAAGTGTCGTGATGGCCCAGTGGTTAACGCGCTCACCTCTCATGAGGTTGTGGGTTCGAATCCGGGTAAGCCAATGTGACTTTTTCAATTCATATGTAGGTACCTACTTTGCCCTACAGTGAGACAGTAAGAGGCTGGTAGGTACTTTTTTAATTTTTTTTAAGTATTTTTATTTTTTTCAATGTTGACATAATTTATTTCCCAAAATTATAAATTATGTTGCTTCAAATACTTCTGTTTTGATAAACGATTAAAATAGTGTAATGAAATAAAATAAAACTGCGTTTTATTGTAATCAATGTTGACATAATTTATTTCCCATATTTATAAATCAATAAAATAGTTTACGCCAACAAATATAACTTATTTTTACATATACAGAAAAATTTAAACTAGTTTTTTTATATTCACGCCATCTAGTGTTCAATCTTCGTAAACGCAGAGGTATGTATGTGTGTGTAAACGACACTGTATTCAATGACAGAAGTTCTAAACAAGTTATTTGTCGAATTGGGTAGATTTTGAGGGAATGATATGACCTATTCCAATAAAATGTAATATCCGATAACCGCTAAGACGACTCCTATGACTTAATAATTGTCCAATTACACAAAAACTCAAATAAACTAAAAATGTTGACTTCAGCGCCATCTCTCGGGAGAATGGCTGGGAGCAGCCCGTCGGTTTCACCTTAAGGACAATACGTAAACTCACGCCTTTTTCCCATTGGGGTAGGCAGAAACCACAGAATGCCACCTTTGTATTCCTTTTGTCTCGTCAACGGTCATACGAGTAAATCTGGTGATACAAGTAGGCCGGTTACAAGTACTACGCACCTGACCTTTCTGAATAACCTCACCAATTAGGTCAGTGTAGTTCCTTTCCTTTTTATAAATCGCCTTTTACGCAAACTTTGTGTGATGAGCATAATTGTTGGTTCTGTGTGTGGGTGTAATTTATCTATAATATGTATGCATTTATAAATTATATAGGTATGTATATCAGTTGTCTGGTTACCATTAACACAAGCTCTGCTTAGCTTGGGATCAGATGGCCGTGTGTGAGTTGTCCCAAGATATTTATTATTTTCTTTTCCCTTTAAAATATTAGTTTAAATAAAACATATCAATCTACACTCAGATTCACTGTTGCAATATCAGCGAGTACTTATATCAAATAACCTATAGATATGTAAACGTTCAGGAAACTCTTCACTCCTTCTATTCCGCAACTAGGTCCGCATCTAAAATGCATTTGTGATGCTTCCGACCCGCTGTTACCCCCGTTTTCTCCTTGTTCGCGCAAAAGTATGTAGGTATGTAATACATAAGTTCTTTCGATATCCACAAATCTTAAGTTCAAACGTCCTCTGAATGCAAGGATTTGAACTAGGTACTTTAATGTTTAGCGATTATCGTTTGTCCAACGATTTAGGTTTCAATTTGCCAATTGCTCTATTCTCAGTTGCGAAATAGTCGTTTGATTTGTTACTGTAATAAAATTTGACTTGAATGACGTCCAAAAGTGCTTTAGAATGGGCTGTTAAAAAAAATTGACTTTGACTTTGACTTCTTCTTCTTCCGGCCCTATCCTGTCTTTATTTGGGGGCGGCGGCTTTCCTAATCGTTCTTCACCAAAGCTGTCTTTATTGTGGGGGAATTTGGTCCACGTCATTATTTTTAAGGTCTTTTTTAACCATCAATATCCATGTAAGTCGTGGTCTTTCGCGTTATTTCAGTCCTGAAATGTGGTCGAGCACTTGCCTGGTCATTTGGTCTACCGACCTCCTCAGTCGTGTTTCTGACAATTTATCTTGTAATTTCGACTTTGTATCGGCATAATTCGCGTGATACGCTTTCGTAGATTGTACGTCGGTATACCTGAAAGCACAACACGTTTCCCAGCAAAAAGTATAACCGCGTTTATTTACTTTAATTCCATTAGAGCTACGAAATAATACGAAAATTGTATCATGCCCTCAATATGGCGTCATAAGAGAATCATTTAAGTATACCTGCCTACGCTGTATCGGTCGCACCCAGGGCCTCGTAGAGGCATCTGATCGACTTCCGTTGAATTATTTATGTCGCATTTCCACTGATGCGTTTGCTTATCGGAAAACCAAACCTTCGTTGTGAAAACGAACGATGTAACACAAAAAAGCACTTTGAATCTATGTACCTATATGTATACCACAGCTTTGTACACAATGCGTGTCAAATGCGAAAGAAAACAATCGTTATGAATGTTATAAGTAACTAGCTTATGCCCGCGACACCGTGCGCGTAAATGTCGGTTTTCGCGGTAGCTATAATTACTCCTTATAACATCAGCTATCTGCCAGTGAAAGTCCTCTCAAAATCGGTCTAGCCGTTTCGAAGTTTCACCGGAACAAAGAGACAGACAGACCGACAGTTTTTTTTAAATTGTTTATTGTTATTAAACATTCAAATTTGATACCCATGTCGATACTGTGCGAAAATATATTTTTTTTCGGTAACGACTTCACATCCCCTAGAGGGCGCCATATTGGATTTGGTGACACGTCACCTACCCTATAACCAGCGGACAACTGAGACGCTTTTCTAACGACACCTCATTTGCCATGTAATGATAAGTAGTTTAGAAGTTCTGAGGGAACAAAAAAAATACAAACATACATACATACCGGTCAAAATCATAACCCTCCTTTTGGCTTTGCCGTAGTCGGGTAAAAAACAGTTATTTCTATATTACAAACAGACACTTTCATTTTATTTATATGTATTAGATGTACCCACGTAATTGCTAAATGAACAAATTATTTATAGGATGATTCCGTAATTAATAATTATTTATCGGGCTGTTTATCCCTGGTTTAATTATTAAATATTTGTGTGTGTTCATCGGTTTTGATATAACCTATATTCATTACCGTAATGTACTTGTGTACCAAAGTATTATCTAATTATATAAAAGCGAAAGGTCATACACTCACTCATCATTATTTATTTATTATTTATGTATTTATTTACATCAACCTTACATCTACCATTACAGTTTCCCAATACGGTATTGTAGTTATTAATGACACATACATTATAAAATTAGGTATATTTATAGTAAGTCTATTATTACAATAGTGGGTACTGTTCTCTGTTGTGTAAAGACACAACACGTGTAACGTCACCCTTTTTTTTTTCATGATAAAATATCGAAAACCGAAATGTGGCAACGAGGTAGATTAAGTATAAATTACCTGAGATACAGGTTTATTCTTAGTTCAGGCTGGTAGAGTCCTGATATTATTTAGCTATAGTTTTTAATGCCCTAATTTTAAATATTTTTGTAAATCAATTATTTCAATAGTTAGTAGACGTCCGCTAAGAACGGATTTTCCAAAATTCCCTAATCCCTAAGAGGATGGAATGGGAGTCCGACATTTACGCGGACGTAGTCGCAGGAAAAAGCTAGTTTCCTATATTATAATAGGTAATCTATTTAAAAGAAAAATACAAAAAGATTTTTCTGTTCACTTTCATAATTGTGTGTACATTTACTTACAAGGCACTTTAATCTTTTCTAGGATGACTGCGCTTAGTCGAGCGTCAGACTTTTTTACGAGCATTTGTTATTAATGTAGAAAATAAACACGCTTTTATAAAAACTGTTAAAGTTTTCTTTAAAACACGGAGTATTTCAAATAAGTGCTTCGATTTGAAGACAAAGTGACGTGCAACAGTAGAAAGAAGAAAGAAAAACTGTTTATTGAAAAACTCAAAATAAATTTTGCCCGACCTGGGTATCGAATCCATGACCCCGCGCTTAGTAGTCGCACTTGCCACCGCGAGACCAAGGAGGCAGTCATAAAAATAATTACATTATCGTTAACAGTCAGCCTATCTAAAATTTGTTATCGGTTGTTATCGGAAATTAGAGAAAAATCTTCGTCAAATGAACTGAGATAAACATTTCCGTACTCCGGAACGACAATTCATCATCAACCGTCCTGTTTATACAACAACATTTAGAAAGAGAAAGAATACCTTATAAATACCAATCTATTTCTGTCTCATTATAATACATCTATTGATAAGTCAAAGTTATTTTCTAGTTAAATAGAAAAAAGAACAGAGAGAATCTAGATATCTATTATTAGTTGCTTATCCTGTAATATTGAAAGAAACGGATTCTCGCTTCGTACGTAGCCATATTGATGTGCGACCGGTAGAATGGGGCGAATTTCTTCATTCTAGCTACCATTACTATAATACCAGGCTATTATTGTTGAGGAAATGTCTCTTCTCATACAGAAAAGGCACGAGCATTGATCACCACGCTTGCTTAAGGCGGATTGGCGATTTCAGACTTACATATATTACTTAAGTCCAGATTTCCTCACGATGTTTTCCTTCACCGATGTCAGTGATGTCCAAGATAAATTTAGAAAATACAAATTAATTAAAAAATTCACATTGATACTTGCCCGTTGGGCCATCACAACAAGTTAGTAGGATTTTCCATAGACTTATTGTTAGTGATTTTTCATAAGAGAAATAAGTTTTTCTTATTTTTAATCTAATATAAAACTATTATTATCAGTTTATTCATATCAATGCATACGAAGAAGTCATCCAAACGACGGTTTTCTTATTGATTCTAAGAATATGTACTGGGTCTACAAAATATATTGCTTAAGTTGAAGTGTGTGAAAAGTGGTAGAATATGTTGTAAATTTTTGGTAAAATGAAAGTCACATAAATAATAAAAGTATGTAGTTCACTGCTTCAGCATTGTTGCAATGTTTAAATTGCATTGCTATCTACATTGCTCCGTCTCAATGCTCGTTGAGAGCTATTTACGAGCAGCGACAATGAAAACAGTTGCCAACACTTATTGACATTCTACAAAGATGTTTTCGAAATTATATTTGAAGTGCAATCTCACACAGTTCCAGTATGCAACGTAACAAAGCGAGCGTAAGTCGGAAGCAATTTCGGTTGCCGTAGAGCAAAGGTTGCTTGCTTGACATCCTATATCCGGCGAACATTTCCAGGTTGTCAGACGAAGCTAAATCTCCCGGGAAAGAGCAGCGGTCAGAGCGGCCCATAGACAGGAAATTGTATGTCGACCTACGTCACGATTGCCCGCCTACGACCAACGAGGGGAGCAACAAAAAATAAACTCCCAAAACAAAATTACCCGCCAGCTATACAGCTTTTTTAAACTTAATAAACATTTTAAAGGGGACTCAATTTATTTGTATCGTGACCTTTTTCACCTAGATGTCGTGTTTCATTATGTTAGAGCTTTAAATCGGCAGGAAGCCATAAGATAGGAAGGACTGATAGAAACAGTACGGGTATTAAATTAATTTTCCTGGTAATAACAATTCTATCATTAAGTAGACATGACATTATTCACAGATATGATTGCAAATCACATCTCGGTACCTACAGCCAGCGACAACAGTTGATTAGCACTGATAATTTTACATGTCATTTAAAAATAAATCGAAATAACATAATGCACTTTTTCTCAGCATTGCAATAGCTAAATGTCTATTTTATCAAAAGAAGGATGGCAAGAGTGGACCCAAAATGAACGGAGCGCTGTGCACGGTCTACTTTATATCAATAATAATATCAAGTAAATAAGTGTTGTACAAAAAAATACTGAGTTATTACAAAACGGGAATCAAAAGTTATTAATTATTCATAATTAACAAAAAATAATCATCGTGCAGTTTCTAAACGAAACATATAGTTACATTCCTTTCTAGGCTAATGATTAGATAAAAAGTAGTTCGTTTTCGCTTGGTGATTTTCCTTCTTTATACTTATACATCTTGTTAAAAAGTTGTTAAATATTCTGAAAACCCATAACGGTGAAACATACGAACCATGTAAATAGACCGTAAAAAAAATAAGACTCATTATTTTGCTACATACGTAATGGATTACATGAAACGGAGAAACGGAACGTTATTATCAAATTGACACTGACGACATTTTTGTTGACATTTGTCAACTATTTGTCTAGAGTTGCCCAACTATCGATAGTTTCTCTATCGATAGATGACCTCGAAATCTAGTAACAATGCTAAACCACTGATACTATTGATGTCACAAATTAACTAATACTATTCATTGGAAGCGAGAGTATCGATAGGATCGATACTATAACATGATAATATCATCAATAGTATATCGATTTTTTAAAGTAATACTATCGATACTAATGATAGTTTGTAAAACTATCAATAGTATTACAACATCGAGAGTGTGTATCGATACTATCGACAGTATTGATAGACAGGTAGATATTATCGAAACTAATACTTTCGATACTATTTTTGTATATCATTATAAAAATACGTAAACTGTATCATACTATCTATAGATAATATGGATACTATCGATAGGCTATCGATAGTTTAGCGATAGTCGACTATCGATAGGCAACACTATTTTCAACGGTTAGCGTTGTAAAAAACAAATAATATATCGGCGATTTTGTAAATTCTTGACGACTTGGCTTTACCTTTGGACTGATTATGCTGTATACCAACCTAAATTACGGCTATTGGATGGCGATTTGCAAGTGATTTGGACTTTGTCAAACTGTTCAAATGCGGTGCATTATTGTAAATTACACAGAAGACATCGCTTGTCCGAAAAAGTCATCAAATTGTTAAAAGAGTTCAGAGATGGGTGTACCCGCGCGATGTGAGTATATATGTGAACTAATTTGTTGAATTTCTGAACAAGAAACCCTACAACAACTAACAACTCGACCATTGTAATATCTGTGCTGCATGTGGCAATCTATTTTGAGAATAAGGAGTAGTTGAAAATCAGTTTCTTCGTCCTGACATGACTGAAATGGTAATCCGAATAGAAAACATTATAATAATATCTGAATGGATAAGACCCCGTGTTTAATGTCGAGCATAAATACTTTTTACATTAATATGTAAAAAGTATTTATGCTTGAAAAAAAAACCTAAAAAGAAAGTAAAGTGTAATGTCATACCGTAACCATGGAAACTCTATTAACAAAGATGTATTAATTATTTTACAACAGCAATAAAAATGGTTTAAGTTTTATCAAGCAGTATTTTTAACTATTTTTTATTGACCAAAAGATATGGTCAAACACCCCGACAGGTTGGTTATTAAATTAATAAATATTGTACTTATACCTATCCATATTATTTTGTGTTTTTGACAACTTTTTACTTGTATATTGTTTCAGTTAATCTTTAACAATAAAGTATGCGTGCCATGCTATTTGCAGGCAGGGTGGTGGACAGTTTTCACAGAAACTCTGCTCTTGTTGTTGTTATCGCCATTGCCTTTTGGGGACATGAATGTGGACTCTTGCTCACATGGTATGAGCATTTTGTGGTACGTGGATTATCCCAGACACCAAAGCTATGTCGCTGCACCAGCTAGCTTCTTAGATAATCTTTTAATTAGGTTAAAAGATTATTTATCATAAAATACTATCTAGGAACGCAAAACAAGATTAAAGGAAGATACAATGTTTGTATGTCTTGAATATTTTATAAGTAATTACAAAATAAATAAAAGTTTTAAATAAATGAATGTTGTTTTATTCAACAAAACTCTGGTCAATGTAAATAAAAGTACATCAACTGTACTTTTAAAGAATATTCCAAGACATATAAAGCTGCCTCCTTATCCTGTGATAATATGCAAAAATATTAATTACAGGTGTGAATCTGGCTAAACGGGTATATGACTGATATTAGCATCGGAATAAAAATAAATAATAATATAGTATGTATAAATAAATAATAACCAATAATTGCGAGTCTTAGTTTACTTTTAGATTATTTTAGGTTATAATCTTCCACCTTTCATATTTTTTTTCTCCCAACTTTTTCAAACTACTTTCCATTTGATTTTTGGTTAGCCTTAAGTCGTTCTTTAACTACAAATCAGTTTCAATATTACACACTACTTCTATCACTGGGTCCCAAATTACGTGTAGTCTCGCCATTCTCCTTTAACATCCATTTTGTATTTCCTTTGATATTGTGCTGAATAATTAGGATGAATAAATCACAGTGCTTGATACAAAGCATATTCCCACTTACAATTTAGGCAGAAATTCCAATGTGGCCACAGCCGTGTGCATTGGAATCTAACGCTTGAAACCACATACAGTGGTAAAACCGATCTAAAGATTATTGTACCATTCAAATGGATTCTAGTAGAATTCTATTGGAGTTTGTAGTTAAAAGCTACGTCGTACACGTAGCTGTAAACACTTTAATCAATTGCTTTGATTACATTCAAGGTTAAGATAAAATAGGACTTAAAAATTCCATGACAACCTATTATGATTTTGCGTGACAATATCGTAGGAGATTGTTCATCAGTATTAGTTAGCAAGTTTTATTTTTACTTCGCTTATGTCGCTCAGAGAGCAATGGAGAGGGATATGCTCGAGATTTATCTGCGAGATCGAATCAGAAATGAGTAGATTCGCGGACGAACTTTGGTAACCGATGTAGCTCTCAGAATTGCAAACTCTAGTGGCAATGGACAGGATATATAGCTCGTAGTGCGAACGACCATTGAGGTTATTTATTTATTTAAACTTTATGCAACAAAAAAGTACAAAGGCGGACTTAATGCCTCAGGCATTCTCTACCAGTCAACCAAAGGTGGTGAAGAGATAACAAGGTAAGGTTGTAAGAGTGTGGGAACGCCGAGGCCCCACGTGGGGGACCGACAACCTGGTGAAGGTCGCGGAAAATCGCTGGATGCGGGCAGCACAAGAGCAGTCATCATCATCCATCATCCTCCTGCCCTTGTCCCATGTTACTTGAGGTCGGCGCAACACGTTTTCTTCTTCCACTCTGTCCTGTCAGCCGTCATGCAATCACTGACTCCCCTTTCATTCATATCATTCTTCACACAATCCATCCATCTTTTCTTGCGGGTAGCACAAGAGCGGTCATTGTGGCAATATTCAGAGAAGGCCTATATCCAGCAGTGGACGTCGTTTGGCTGATATGATGATGTTGATTATTATTTTTGCTTCTATTAAGACCAATGAATGGAACATTTTCTGTCCAAATAAACTCTCAATGTGGAGCTAATATCAACTCATTTTACACGTCAAAAGTTAGGTGCGTAAGTACATGAGTTAGACAGAACGGGTCCTCTTAATTCAAAGGCTTTTCTCGAGTGGAGGTAGATTATACCCACGTTATACTAAAGTGTTGGTTGCTCAAATAGATGGCTTTCTCAGTACGTTGAAGTTAACAGGTTTAGTTAGTACTAAAACACATTTATTACTTTAGTTAGCGTCTAAATTTTAGGCATTAAACGTTTAAAATTTTGGCTGGCGTGCAGTTTCGGGTTAATATTATAATTAATTTAAATTTAAATTTCTAACGAATGATCGTAGATAGAGCACTCAATAATTCTTGTCTTAATAGAATAAAAATAACTCAAAGTAGGTATCTAATCTCCATGGAAACCCCTCGCCTGTTTTCTTTCTGGTTTATGACTTTAATGTAATTATTTTTTACAATAAATAAACTATTTGTATGTCCCTATGTTTCCCTTTTTATTGATACATTATTGTTATAAGTACTAGTACCCACAGAAAATGCTAAAAATTGCATATTTATACCTCTGTCAACAGAAACCTTGTGTACCAATTAATGCAAAAATAAAAACATAAGGACACAGTATACATATACATATAGGTACTGTGACCACCTGTACTGTAACCTGTATGTTTTAAATTGGTTCAATATTAGAGAAGAACGGGCGTGACCCAAACTCCGAATTATGACTTTTTACTTTGGCTATTTAGTCAGATGTGCAGTTGTCCTTTACTTACGAAGCTCGCAGATCGATAGCGATAATTTCTTTTTAATATCTAGGTAATCTTCGAAAATCTCTCCGCCCGTGTTTCCTCTTAATATGTCAATACATATCTAGCGTCAATAATAAAACATCCAGTGCCGTCATTCAGTTCCCAACTTCTGAACGTGAAGTGTGAGTTAAGTAGTTAATGGCAAAGTTCAGTTCGTTTCTAAACGAGTTCTTAAGTTATGGCTGATAAAAACAAGAACTTATATAGAAACTAACTTATACCCGATTTCGTAATCGTGAATGTCGGTTATCGGAACTTTGGACCCCCGTTTCATCGTCTTAGGAGGTAAATTAAGAATATCCTTTCTTAACGTATTTCTTTGTCATAATAACTATCTGCGTGCCAAATATTAGCGCAATCCGTTCATAGTTTGAGCTGTGTGTTGATAGTTCAGTCAGTTAGTAACGGTTGCCTTTTATTTACACAGAAGATAAGTATTTATCTAGACACTATCCCGTTCTATAAAAGTCGCAGTTCGAGATAATATTAATAGTTTCAGGGCTTAACGCAAAACCAGGAGGTTACGGAAATAAATGGTTTGCGTTACACGTTTAAATTGAAAGCAATTTGTAATGTGGAAAGTGTATTAATTCAAGACGCTCTTTATTCAAGATGAAACGGTCTACTTTATAACATGGTATAAATATGGATGAAACAAGTTCGTAATTCAGTTATTTTTGTGCCGAGTTTTATGTTTTACTGTTGTACAGCTATGCTTCGGTACGTATAGGAAAATAATTAAAAATTCTTCCGACAGAAACGTTGGCGGCGCTGGCGCTTCACTTTACTGGATGGTATTTAATTATTGAGAAGCCTTTTATGAAGTTTTTATGAGGCATATCATAATAATTTTATAATAACTCGAGCTCCTCAATACTTTAAGATTTTTAAAGAAAATAAGCTATATTTTGCTGCAAATTAGTCGTGGATGTGTAAATTACGAGCAACTTGTACCAACAATAAAATTGATACATTTGTAATTATGAAATATAAAACCTTTATACAAGAACATGACAGTACAGCCAAACAAAAAGACTATACTATCTAAACTCTAGACTGATTGTTATCTAATCTAAAAGTACCTGAGAAGTAAAACTTCATTACTATTGACTTTTATTTCATGGGCAATCTTTCAGAGGGTGAAAGTAGTCATGAATATGAGCAACTTTTACTACGTGACCAAAGCTAGAATGTATAGAAAAAGCTTCTGTTCCATACAATTTGATCGTGTTGTCATACATTTTTGGATGGAACGGGCACTTTTACATGATCACTCAAACCATGTTAGAGGCCCTTGAGGCGGTTTAGACACTCTGACTCTAGTGTGCGTGGGGTCGTAAGACCTTACTGCCCACACGATAAAGAAGAAGAAGACATGATCACTTATCCGATTTTTTCTGTCCCATTGTAAGTATGTTCACCTCTTAAAAGATTACCATTAAATCAAAAGTCAGCCTGTATAAGAGTCTCATAAGAGTGTTCAAAATAACAGCATTAATCATTAGCAAAATTTGCTTAATAATGCAAGTGGTAAGTAATACAGAACGCCCCTTGAGCTTGGAACAGATAGAGCGTGTTAAACGCCGTAGTTTTTATACGTGTGTGGCCACTAAACGTGTGGCAGTTGGCCAGGTCTCGCCGGCCCGCCCCTCCATTTGCCACTGAAGCTCACAGTTTACTCCGCTGAAGCCTACGTAAGTTTTGCGATTGCGAGGGTCTGTTTGTTATTCGTGTGTCTCGTGAATATTTTAAGTTTTCTTTATTGTATTGCTGTTCCTTTACCTGAAGATTTCGTCATATTTTTGCTCTGTGCGCCGGGCCAAGTTTTGAATGTTATCTATGTTTATGTGCTTGTTTTCTTGTCTTTAGTTTATTGGTTTGGCTCTATAGGTTAGCAAGAGAAGAGATGCAAAATAGGTTTTTAATGTCCGTAGGTAGCTAAAGGGTAAAACGGGACCCTATTGCTAAGACTGCGCTGTTCGTCAGCCTGTCTGTCGGTCCGTCACCAGGCTGTATCTAATAAACCGTGATAGTTAGCCAGTTGAAATTTTCACAGATGATGTATTTCTGTTGCCGCTATAACAACTAGACAAAAAAACAGAATAAAATAAATATTTAAGGGGACTCTCATACAAGAAACAAATTTGTTTTTTTTCTCGTTTTTGCTCGATATTGATAACGGAAACAGGTAGACGCTTGAAATATTCACAAAATATTTAGTTATGAATGTATTTACTTTAAAAATAAATAATTAAATTAAAATGAAACAAATATTTAATAGGGACTCCCATGCAACAAACGTGATTCTTTTTGCTCGTTTTTATTGATGGCCACGGAACCATTCGACTCGCATTTGACCGGTTTTTTTTAAAGCTACTGTTTGAAGGTACGAGTAGTTTCGTGTAGGTATAATATTCAAATACAAAGGTATTTCAGGGCACGTAGCAACGTGCAACGACTTAATATCATACATAACAAAATTAAAATTATGCAAATAAGTCTCAGTGAGCGGTAGTGAGCGGTTAATACGTTGCGTTACCAACGAAACGCGTTGTAATAAGCAAACAATATTACCCCCCCAAGTTCGTAAAATTTATGAGGCGGTTATTCGCCAAGACATAAACTGGGGTGCTGTGTAGCAATAACGAAACGTAACAACGTATTCGGTGCGAGTGGCTGAAACATTGTCGATTTCATTGGTTTTCATTTTCAAACAAAGTTCGGCTCGATTTGTACTCTATGTTTAGTTATCGAAGTCCGAAAACTGTTTAGTATTCATTTGATTTACAAAGTTATAAAGTTAGCATTCGAAGTTCGAACTTAAGTTTTAGATTTATTAAGCTGTGGTTGCTATTGATCACAAGTTTAAGTTAAATTAATCGACGCCCCGTGGCCAGAATCTAAGATGTAGGTAGATTTGTAATATAAATTCTTTTGAAGGTTTTTTCTAAGACAAAGGTCAAAATTCATATACTTACTTATATAGCTTAAATGTCGGGAACATCTCTTTATCTTTCACTCGTAGTCTGACAGTTGTGTGACAGTAACAAAAATTATGTTTAGCGAAAGTACGTGTTAGCCGCACTCGCACATAACTTCCAAACGACTGCACCAAATTGGATAAATCTTTTTTTTTCTGTTCTTCATTGTCAGGACAAGGTTTGAACAAAAGAAAATGAAAATATATCATTTATTGATTAGAAGTTCGCCGGGTAAGTTATTGTTAAATAAAGATATTAACCTCGGCCTTTGGTAAATGACTAATAAAGAGAAAGAAGAGAATATTGATTTAAATACAATAATGATTTTTTTCGTCGCATTAACAGATAAAAATCAGCAATTTGACGACACGGTTAGCACAGTGCCTAAACGATTGGCTGCGGTGCTGCGTGTAGCGGGTTTAATTCCCGCATAGAACAAATATTTTTATTTCCAGAATAAGTGTTGGGTAAAGGTTTTCTAAACAAAATATAGCTAAAATCATTTTAACCTTGTAGCTATTAAGAACAGCTGATTTTTATTTGTAAAAGCGGTAAAAAAATCATCGCCTGGGGGTCTAATATCCTGTTATTATGTGCTTGCCTACCTATAATAATAATTTCGATTCCAACATTTTATTGAACGAAAAACTTTTGGGTCCCTATGAGGAAAGTTGAATATTGAGTATGTAATTAGAGGGTCTTACAAGCTCCGTCATTTAAATTATTGGATATTGGAGTTTAATAACGCAGCTTTTTCTGATGATCGTATTAATTCGCTGTTTTATAAACTTACCTAAGTCTATAGGAAATGTGCAAATGTTTCTTAAGCCTAATACTTTATAAACATAATTTAAATAACGAAATAACAAAGTATCTAAAGAGTATAAGAGTTTGTTCGTTTGATCACACTTGTCTTCGAAACTACTAGTCTGATTAGCTGATGGGAAGCTGGTCCTCTAAAAAAATTAAAAATCCCTGGATTTTTAATTTTTTTGATGATAAAGTATAGCCGTATAAAATAAAATAAAAACTCGTAAGAAAATCACATCAATCTATCAAGCGGACGAAGTCAAGGGTAAAGTAATACACATAGAGCAAATAATCCTAACTAATATTATAAATGCGAAAGTAACTCTGTCTGTCTGTCTGTCTTTCTGTCTGTCTGTCTGTCTTTTCTTCACGCCTAAACTACTGAACCGATTTGTGTGAAATTTGGTACAGGGTAAGTGTGAACCCCAACAAAGGACATAGGCTACTTTTTATTCGACTTCGACTTCGACTTCGTCTGCGTCCGCGATAACCGACATATACGCGGACGAAGTCGCGGGCAAAAGCTAGTTGTTTAATAAAAACAGCTTTAAACATCAAAAACACTTATTGTTCGCAAAAAGACAACAATAAAGCAGTACGAAGTTACACTAACTCTAATTCATATTCATAAATTACACCAGAACATAAACCAACTGTAACATACTAATCTTGCACCTTAATCCCATTGTAATAATGTCTTCACAATTCGTAAGCGCCTCTGAATACGAAAGACACACACAAATCCAGTTTCTCACCAAAGTGAATCGTGCAAAAATAAACAGGAGTTAGCTTAAATATTTAGGACCGTGATTTATATGAATGGAATATCAGCATATATTATACATTTAAATTGTCACATTGATATTCCACACTCGCATGTACATTCGCGGCAAATAAAATCAACATGTAAATGAAAACTTGGGATCCAAACTGTACGATACAAGGAGCCTGTTTCATTTCTAGAACGAGCAACGATATATCTCTCACATGACATGTGAAAACAATAAGTTTTCAAGCGCTCTTCCAGTCGACGTGAAAACAAAGCACCTATGCTACGTGCGTATAAATTTTGTATGCCAGCATTTCAGAGGACATGACCTTTTTTGTGCATACCTACGGTACCTACCCTGAGGATTATTTATCTCGGGAGGCGCTGCTACCGAGAATACATAAGTATCTAGGTACGTAAATAAAAACTTGTGTCTAAGCTCTGACCTGACCTAGTCCTATTAATTTTGGATTCTGTTATACTCGTAAGCAACTTCTAAAGATACATACATACATAAACTCACACCTTTTTACCGTGGGGGTAGACAGAAATCACAGAACACCACCTGCTACGATACTTGCATACTACTTTCGCCTCGTCCACGTTTCATACATCTAGTCATACACGCACACCAGTTACGAGTACTGCGCACCTGACCTTTTTGAAGAACCTCACCAATAAGGTCAGTGTAGGTCTTTTTAGGGCGTCGTCCCTTATTCCCTGCGTTACCACTCACATCTACCATTAAGTTTTGTTATTCGCCTTTCAGGCCATCTAAGCATACTCTTTTAAATCTTTATCACTATATTATCCTCTTTTAATCCGCAACGTTCTCGTATAACATAATTTCTCGCTTATCGTTCAAAGTTACACAACACTTACTTTGATGATGATGATGTGATGATACTAATAAATATTTTTTTTAATTTACACTATTTTGGGGGCTAAATTATTTGAAGGAATAACTCTATTTAATTATTTGATATAATAATAAAAACAAAGTAGCGAGTGAATTTCAAATGTAGGTACTCATTAAGCCTTCTCATTTGTTATCCATGTTGACACTGTTAAAAACAGACAAAGTAGCTAGTAAAAGCTATATAATGTATATATATTTCAAATGTGCTCATCAAGCCCTTTAATTTGATACCCATGTCGATACTGTGCGAAAATATTTTTTTTTGGATAACGACTTCACATCCCCTGGAGGGCGCCATATTGGATTTGGTGACACGTCACCTACCCTATAACCAGCGGACAACTGAGACGCTTCTAACGACACCTCATTTGTCATGTAATGATAAGTAGTTTAGAAGTTACGAGGGAACAAACAAACATACATACATAATACATACATACATACATACCGGTCAAAATCATAACCCTCCTTTTGGCTTTGCCGTAGTCGGGTAAAAAAGGAAAGAAGATTCAAAGTATACTCGTTTTCCGTAATTTACGAAAATAACTTAGAGCAGTGTTCGGTAATTCTGAAATTCGGTGCAGTAAGAAATTCTTGACCAGGTTATGACGTAGCGAAGAGTTTCATTTGCTACTAAAAGGGTAGATATTTTCAAATCATGCCTATAAGAATTGGCACTTAGTGTTTGTATAAACCCCTATTTTACTGCAAATACGAACATCGACCGCGGTCCTTACAGAGTACATAAAAAATTGATTAAAAGTGGCTTTATGAAGCATTAGCAACCATATAACTGTTATGAAAATGTCCTTTCAAGCACATGTAGGTATCGTTTAATTAAACCAGTTAAGCTGTTATATATTTAAATCTTCATGGAGAGAACTTCAACGTTACAAGAACTGTGTCAAGCTGCTCTACTTTGCATAAAGTTTCTGGCTTTCTGATAATCTAGTTAGTAGGTATAGTACTTACCATAATGCTTATAGAATTAATTAAATTAAATGTTTTCAAAGTTATAAGAGGAATAGAAATGTTCTGAACGAATAATTTAGTACGTTTGAAGTTGAATAAGTTGTTTTGCTTCCCGTCTTTGTCTTTGTCGGAAACCATGATTAATATGTTTTCAATTTTATGAAGCCTCTTTGAATCCAACGACCAAAATAAACACCAATAAATAACCAATAGGTATTTTCCTTTTCGATAAAATATTTCATGGTCACACTGAAACCTTAGACTGTGCGTAGGTAAACCTACATAAACAAATATTGTTGCCAACACCATATATTTTTTTTATATTTACTCGAACAACATATTTTTACAGGCCATAAATAAAAAAAAATCTTTTACGTCACCTTGTCTGGTTTTAAATTTAAATTATGAATACATTCTATTTGTCTTCAAAATAATACTTCAAATAAATTGAAATCTTGAAAATAAATATGAGTATTCAATTTGTTCGCTCACCACTTGTGGAACAAAAACTTATAGATGTCACAAAAGTTCTGTTTATTACAAATATGTATGACATTATTGTGTATTTCTTTTTATTGTGAAATGCTATAACTATAGCAAGCTTAATTTTCAAATACAGAAGCTCCTAAGATCCCAAGGCAATTAAAAAAAAAGTATGTAAGTACCTATATTTGTCTATGTCTTTGGATACTGCTTCGCTCCCATGGCTCATAGCGTGATGATATATAGACTATACATATTCCTCATGATTTGGCTATCATACACAACAAAAAAACCAAGCCGACGAGTGGTAGTTCCAGAGATTTAAACAAACAAACAATAAAACTTTTTAAATTTTATTCTACCTAATAGTACAGATGTACGGTACCGTAGAACGAAAAAGATAAAATATCAGAGCAAACAGAAATCGATTAGAGCGTTGACCAACGCGCGTGGTATTTTTACCAAACAGAAAAAAGTGAATAGGTTTAAAAGGGGTGTAGGAGGAATTTCCAATGAATCCATTTTAAATCCCTCCACGTGTACCACACAATGTACTTACAGATGCATAAAATACACGTGTCTATAAAATAAACATTACATACATTTATGTCAGACGAAACCCGTAAATCCATGTTAGTAAACATAATACGAGATGGTAACGTGACTACAGTACTTAGGTAACATAATATAACATCCCGCCTGTAATCCCGAAGGGTGAGGCAGAGGTGTACCTATAGTACCTACACCCGCATTTCGCCAGTCATGTTTTAAGTCCAATATAATAGGGGGCGAGCGTATTGCCATCAACTGGGCACAAATCCAGACTCTGAGACTGCTACTGAGAAATTCCTGATGGAAAAACCCAATAACACTTTGCCCGACCTGGGTATTGAACCCAAGACCTCAGGCTCAGGAGTCGCACTTTGCGATTACTAGACCATCGAGTACTTAGGTGTTGACGTGATAAGCCATCCGTGAATATTTATTAGAACCTAGTGCGGATTTTATCATTTCACAGATTATGTAAATTTTAGGTTGCACATTAACATAATCCATGAAAAAAAGGGATTCTAGTCAACCGAGTATAATGTCAGTTGAAAGTTGAGAATAAACAAAATGTGTTAATGCATATAACATAGACGCTTTCAGAAAGTCAATTGTATTAAATTGAAACATTCAAAATCTTGTCGGATTCTCATCTGACGGCACGGTTGGCGCAGTGGCTGAGCGATTGGCTGCTGCGTTGCGTGTCGCGGGTTCGATTCCCGCACGGAACAAATATTTGTATGGCCTACAGATAGTTGTTCCGGGTCTGGCTGTTTGTGTATGTGAGTTTATATGTTTGTAAACGCACCCACGATACAGGAGAAATTCCTAGTGTGGGGCAACGTTATTTTAAAAAAAGAAAAAAAAAAAAACTCAGTGAAAATCAAAGAAAAAATATGTAGCTAAATCAGAGGCATTTTGTCAAATTGAGACTAAGATTGCGATCGTTCCTAATAGTTAGTAGAATTGACCTCCTAATCTCATTCATAAATAACAGATTCGAGTGGGTAGGTTAAGTCCCTAATTAGATATGTACCTAGGCAATTTACGATATGCCTAGGGCGCACGTAAAATGTCAAGCACATTTTAATGAATCCAAGAACAGTACGAACAAAACAGAATCATTAACAAAATATAAAATAAACTCCCTAATTATGAAATCCACGAATATTCATAATACGGTTTACACGTAAACATAATAATTTATACCCGTCCCCATAACGAAACGTTAAGCAAACAGACAATTCAAAAGCTCGCATCATGGGCATTAACATCAACAACTCTGAATTAACGACGTATAAAAGCCATCGTGTCGCAAAATTACACGAAAAAGAAGGGGTAGGATTGGGGAGTATAGGACATGTTCTGGCATCCCGCGAGACTATTGTTATGGCCGAATAAAACTAGTTTACAACCCGCACTCGGGCTGCGCGCTTAGCAACTTTATCTGTACATAGGGCTGCCACCTATGCCTTGCAGTCCCCACGCAGCTGACGACATATCTCCAAAGACCAAACCCAGAGCCTCCATGGCTCAGCTTAAATTCACCGCGTTGGCAGCTATCTCGGGTTCCTAAGCGACTCGTCTGCTCCTAATGCGCTTATAGAACCCCTCCCATAAACTTAGGTAGGCACAACTATCATTGTTGGATTCTACAATCGGTTTCACACACAGGGGCAGTGACCCCAATTTCAAATCTCTGTTTACAAGTGACAGCCCTAAACTCGCCCGTGTAGCGGTTCATGTGCACTGCAAATACATATATTCGTGGAAACACGCCACGTACATTCTTTCCTGCATGTTTAAGTGAAGAGAAACTGGCTGTGATGCCAACTTGTTTCAGATCTTTATTGATTTATAGGAAGGTACCTAACAATTTGTAAAAGAGAGGATGTATTTCAGTTCAAAAGGTGTTATGGATAGCTTCATTAAAATTCGCAGTAGAGATAGGTAACTGCCTGTTGCTTTCAACGCTTTTATTTTCCTGCCAATATTTTTCTTTAACGTTTTTGTCTTCATCTTGAACTCCAATTTGGGGGTTAACTTAAGAAGAACTTATTTATAATCAAACAAATATCATCACGCTTGCTCATGACGGTAATATGCACTGTCATCTCTGTATAAGAAAATTCCTTTACCCTGCAGTGGGACAATAATAAGCTGGTATTATTATTATTGTCATCAAATAGTTATACCCTATATGCTGCTCCCCAAAAAATCTCCAAAATCTTTCAACATAAAACAATGTCGTAACAATTCACCAACACAATTTGTGTTCAGGAATCTTCAAAGCTGCAGACCAAAACGAGGTACCTACACAAAAACTAGCAATAACTCAAACAGATAAGTCTGAACGCTGGAAATCTCATGGGCGTAAGCAACATACCCGAGGCACTCGCGCACCGGCACCGTACCAAGAATTTTGCTGAGAAATATTTATAATTCTCACCTTCCATGTCTCCACATGAGTTATGAGGAATTTTTCAGTGACTGCGCACAAAATAATGTACCTACTGTAAATGTATAGGAGTATTTGCGCCCCAATGTAACATTATTTCATAAGCCCTCCACAGCGCATCGGCATGCTCTCTGAGGCTCATGTTTTTACATGAAGCTCCCGATTGAAATGTAAATTGGATTCGAATTGGTCGGCAAAGCCAATGTATTAAAAAAAAAAGTTAGGGAAAAACCGCTCGATGCTTTTATGGATTGGGGATGTGACTTGTAAAAATTATGGTAGCTACAGATTTACATTCGTGTTTTAGGTACTGCTAAATATGTTTACCTATATATTTATATTTGATACATTGCCAAAATATTGCTAATTAACTCACGCTTCCCAAGAATTTGTGTATAAGTATGTAGGAGGTCGTTTTTTATAATGTTACTCCCTAATGTTAAATGAATTATTTTATAATACTACATTTTTATCAGCTAAAACGTCCAGGGGGCCTACCACAACCTCTTAAAACAATATTATTTTAATATTACTTTGTAATTTCTGTTGTTGCATTTTCAACTCTCGGCGCTGATCCGAGCGTTGGAAATCCAACAGAGCGGAACGCAAAGTAATATTGTTTTAAGAGGTTGTGGTAGGCCCCCTGTTAGCCCTCGTGGCAGACTGTTAAATCTTTCTTATTTTAAACTACGTTCACACATATAATCCCCGGGAGGTTAGGCAAAGGTGTACCCATTAGTATGACGATATTTCGTCAGTTGTGTTTTTAATTATGTTTACCTGATAGGAACATTTATATGAAACTTGCTTTTGCACACGACTTCGTCCACGTAAATATTGGTTATCGCGGACGCAAACAAAGTCGCGGAATAAATAGTAGTTCTTTCTTGGGGTTCAACCCCCAGTATTATAAGTTTAGCCGTGAAAGCGTAAAAGACAGACAGATAGAGTTACTTTCACATTTATAATATCAATACAATATAGTAAATATAGTAAAGATACTATAATATATTTACTATATATATACTATTATATATACAGGGTTATTTTGCAACCACCATCCAAATTTTCAGAAATGATTTAGAATCGATAACCTTATCAATTGACGAAAAAAAAACTTTAAAAAAATTACATGATTTTCACTATTGTCCGCTACTAAAATCACAACGTGTGGAATAAATACAGTTCAACAATAGGTTGTTGAACTTGACTGCACACGCGCTTACCTCAACATTCGGGAACGCACATAAACGCACGCACTACGCCCCCCTTGCTGCGTGTCTCTACATTCTGATTTTTTACGGATATTTTCTTTTGAATGTTTTTTTTTTTGTTTTTGTTATGTATTATTACTTTTCATTTTTTTTTTCATCAATTGATAAGGTTATCGATTCTAAATCATTTCTGAAAATTTGGATGGTGGTTGCAAAATAACCCTCTATAGTATGAATAAGGTTGTATATGGGTAAACCAGCCAGATTGTCAACAGTATTCAAAGCAAATACGTACCTACTGGACCAAGAGAGTTTGATACTGGTTTACATAAATGCGGAATACAAGTACCTAGTTAGTCCACTAGCCAGTCTAAGCTAAGTAATTTAAGTAAATACGGGTAGGTAAGCTTTAAATCGAGTTTGTACAAGACTGAGGCATTAGACTAGAATACCTACCACTAAGACATCAATTAGCATAAGTCATGATCTTAAAGTTAGAGTTAGTAAATTGATGTTGTTAGTATTTAGAAGTTCGAAGATGGACTGAGGGATTTAGTAATACAAAATGATCAACTATACAAGTTGTTAAATGTATACATTAAATATTTTAAAGGTCATTATTCTCATAAACACAAACAACTTTCACTTTGGGACCAACCTTGAAATTTGTAAAAAAAAATATCTTTTCAGTACATTTTGATCATGTAGTGTTTCACTTTACTAGGGAATGGTTGTTTTTTTTTTTAATAGCATACAATTATATTGATCATCATACGTTTTTTTTTCGATACCTCTAGCATTAAAATAAAATTCTTAAGCTTAATTTTTTAACACCTTGTATATTGAGCAGACAGCAGGTACAGACGAAGGGCATATTCTGTTGAGAACAGTTAAACGAAAAAGTTGGCATAAAGTAAAGGAAGCTGTACTTGGCACTTGTTTGAACGAGAAAAACAGGTGTTAGGTAAAACGAAATCGTTTATAAAGCCTAATTTCAGGCCGAATTATTACTAGAGAAGCTGTTCGACAATACTCGAAAACGGCAGATATTGCAAAAACCGGCCAAGTGCACTCGTACTCGTATAAAATTTCAATAAAAAAAACATACAAAAAAACTACTTTTATTTTATTTTACCCCCTTAATTTTTTTATTTTTATTAGGTGACGTTATAAAGGCTATAGTAACACACACTCTGTAAAAAATTTCAAGTGTCTAGCTATTACGGTTCCAAAAATAGGTACCTGTGAGAGATATAGATACCTGTGACAGACGGATGAACAGACAAAGGAGTCTCAGTAATAGGGTCCCGTTTGGCACTCGTAAATTCGTCGTCGATGGGTGTCAATGTCACCATAAAAACAGCGACGTAGTTACGGCAATACTACACAGTACAATCTCATAACATCATTGTATGAACGTTGGCGACGATCCAGCTTCCGCAAAAAGACGCGGTGGACTTTACACTTACGACCCTCATACAATGGATTCATAGTTTCTTTGAATGAATAGATGAAGTTGTCAACAGTGTACTTCTGGTTCTTTGAACGTTTATGTGTTTTGATTTACAGTTGTTTCAACCCCGTCTTATGCAGGCTACACACCTACCATACCATAGCGCTTTGGACTTGCACAAGTATGTATTGACGTGTGTGGGATGAATTCTAGCGCAAGCGTCTGAGTCATTTATGGGCACAGTGACGTCACGCTGACCTATGCAAGTCTAAGCACAAGAATATTGTTACGTGTATGAAGTGCATTAGGTGTGTCATAGGCTTTGATTTTAGTTCTAACTAAATCATTATTTAGCTTAAATATTCATTGGTTTTTGACTATTTTTTTGACTATTATTGGTTTTTGACTATTATTTTGTTCCTTCAAAAACTAAGTGGATGCGATTGATATGATATTTTATTATATAAAATGGGCACTATGGGTACCTATATGTTATGAGTTTCTATGATCACTACTAGAAAAAATAATATTTTTTTACGACTAAAACTTTAAGAAAGAGCGGGTTTGAAAACTCAAAAGTATTTCAACTGCATTTAAGTAGACAGCGATGAAAAACGCGAAGGCACTTTAATCTTTTCCATGAGAACGCAATATAAACGCTCGAGAGTTTCATAATTTGGAAAGTTCAGAAGAGCAACGACATTTATTTTCTATCTTTGAAGTTGAATACACAATTTGCGGGGAACAAAAAAAAACGTACTTGAAAATCACGAGTCGAATGAAAGCGAGACTATAATTGAAACTTGTTTGTTTTCCATGTTGTTTGTTTATTTACGAGGGGGCGGAAAGTCGTAACAAAGTTATTGTTCGTCAGTGCTTGTGGTCGCTGTGTCTCGCTCCGCTCCGCTTCGTAATTGGCTCATTGACTGATGTCATTATTATCTAATTACATGATCTCGGTTCCCGCTTTCTGAGTGCTTTCGCATCGATATCAGATTTCTTAGGCAAATTATTTTGAATTGGCTTTGTCGTCGCATGTTTTCCTTTATGATAAAACTAGCTGCCGCCCTTAATATATCCCACGAGAACAGTAAATTCTTCCAGGCTAAAAAAGTAGCCTATATGTTATTCCAGACTATAATCTATCTCTGTGCTAAATTACATCCAGATCCGTTCAGCCATTCTAGCGTGATTTAAAGCCATTCTAGCGTGAAACAAACATCCATCCATCCAAACTTTCGCATTAATAATTTAATAGTAGTATACTTTTTAACGCCGAAAAATATACGGTTTCCGTGGGATCATATTATCGACTTTGACGCGGACGCTGTCACGGGCAGAAGCTAGTATCGTTTATATTGTACCTATTCTTGCGATTTGGAGACCATCTGACACAAAACCTAATCTAAAATTGTCTTGACATTTCACCACGGGTACCCAATGTTACAGAAAATGTTAAGTAGATACACATAAAATAAATACATGAGTACATAAGCGGCAAAGCGCTCCAATAGGAAAATAAAATGCGAGTTTAAAGCTGTAACATTCTTTTTATATTTTTTTATTTCCAACTTCGTAATATATTTTTCCCTTTGTTAATTTTAACGAAGCTCGTTTAATGAATAATACTAATGATGTGAATATGAGATTCACAATGAAATGTCCATTTTCCTGGAAACTAAAATAACATTAATCATCTGCCTAGCATTTTCCCAATCATGTTAGGGTCGGCTTCCAGTCTAACCAGATGTAACTGAATACCAGTATTTTACATGGAGCGACTGCCTATCAGACCTCCACAACCCAGTTACTGGGTAATTAATACGATACGCCATGGTAAGACTCAGACTTTCGGGCTACAAATCACTAAAATAACATTAATGATGTTTGTATTAGTTTCAGAATTAATGTTAATCGTTGTCAAAAGACTGCCTTGTTGGTCTAGTGCTCGCAAAGCGCGACTGTTCAGCGTGAGGTCTTGGATTCGATTTGCAGGTCGGGCAAAGTGTTGTTAGGTTTTTCCATTAAGAATTTTTCAGTAGCAGCCTCAGAGTTTGGATTTGTGCCTGGTTGATGGCAATAGGCTCGCCCGCTATTACACGGGACTTAAAATAACTGGCGAAATGTGGGTGTACTAATGAGTACACCTCTGCCTAACCCTTTGGGGATTACAGGCCTGATGATATGTTTATGTACAGTCAACAAAAGAGATAGGTATGCAGGGTCGGCAGATTCGGTTAAAGTTTTCTTAGAAACCGATGGATGTTTTCAAATGTAATTTGATTTAAAGTAGATAATAAACAGTTAACTAATTAAGTTTCAATCGAAGACATCTATGGGTTTCTAAGATAACTTCAACTATATCTGAAGACCCTGCATACCTATCTTTTTTGTTGACTGTACGTGTTACCGACAAGTAGGTACTGATATTTTCCTAAAATCAGACTCCTCCATCCATAAACAAGAGATAACTTAATCCTGCCAGTATAGTGCTTGATTGAAAGATAAAGTAAGTATCTAGAGGGAATAAAATTGGTTCTTAGAAATCGTATCATCGTAACTTGTTTGTTTTAGCTTTGTGAATTGAGCAAAAAGTCTTATAACAATAATATATTATTATTATAATACTATCTTCAACATTAAGTTATGTCTTCGGTTACTGCTTCGCACCCGTGGGTCGTAGCGTGAAGTTATATAGCTTACACTACTCCTCATGCTTCTGATTATCATATAAGTAAGTTTGTTTTTCTATCCAATTCGTAGTTCCAAAGTAGTGAGCTTAAAAAAACAAACAAAAAAAATCTTTAGCTTTATATTATTAGCAAGATTATTTATAGGTAGGTACTCAAGTTTATTCACCATTTCCATTTCTTTGAGAATAGAGTTATTATTTATGAGTTCTGTTTTGTATAAGCTGTTATAGGCGTAACACAGTTGTAAGAATAATTATTTAAAAAAATATTTAGTTCAATTACGGTACAAAAGAAACAGACCTGTGGCAGATGGACGGACAGACAGCTTGCCTAAACAATAATAGGATCCGGTTGGCATCCTTTGGTTACGCAACTCCAAAAAAAGCAAAAAATCTTATCAAACACTAGTACCTACCAACAAAAACTAAATACATTCATACAAGTACTTCGAACAATGCACTGATAAAGCAAGAATTATCAACCGCAAGCAGAGTGAACGAAACTCGTTGCTAATTCCTTTCTCAAGGAGACCGATTTCTTTTTTATTTTGTAAAAGCTTTAGTGTTTAATAACTCCATTACTAAAGAGAAAAGGCAGGAGCATTCATCACCATGCTTGCTTAAAACGGATTGGTGATTCCAAACCTATATAATTATTAGTCCAGATTTCCCAAGATGTTTACCTTCACCGATGTCAGTGATTTCCAAGATAAACTAAAAAAGTACATGTGAATAAAAAAAAGTCATTCGGTACTTGCCGGGTATCAAACATAACCTCAAGCAAAAGAGGCTGATGCTTCAACCACTGGGCCAAAAAGACATCAAATTATTCAAATGTATTTATGTTTCTTTTTAATAAATGAAAAAACATTATAATTTTTCCTACCTTCTTCTCCGTGTATCTTACCTACCTATATGTATATTTCCTCAGGCCCATTGTCAGTCATATAAAAGCGTAGGTGTAGATCCCCCTCTCGAAACAAATCACATACTCGACCTTTAAAGCCTGTAAAAACTTGGTCGTACACTACGCGACTTGTTACATCAAAAAATATCACGACACAAATGCGACAAAAATAAAACGACAGTAAAATATGAATAACTGAAAAGACAGTTTATTTTTGCTTAAACTTTTCTTGAAGGCCTTTTAGACGACGTTTTGGAGTGAAATTCAATAATGTCGCGCTGTCCGTCGACTGTGGAAGCTTCGGCCTTCCTGTGCAGCGTACAAACATATAACTATACGTATGTTATGACTTACTAACGTGCACCGTGTTTGTTCGAAGCAAACTAGTGCTGCGAAGCCTGTTAATATTAACTAGGACTCGCTCTCCCCACAAAGTTACCAGGTGCCGTCAAAAGTGGAAATATTATATTAAGTAGGACATTGTATTTGGTTTTGCTGTGTTGGATTTAATTAGGTCACAAAGCACCTACAATTTCGTTGTTATAATTGATGAAGGATTCGGCGCTGGGTCTCTAGGGCTCTGAATACTGGAGTACCTTGTAAAGGCATGTAGTTTGGAAAACACTTTAACAGCTTTGAATAGTGTTCAGTCACTACAAAATGCGAATAGCATTTGTTTTGACTGCCTCGTTGGTGTAGTAGTCGCAAAGCGCGACTGGTGAGCATGAGGTCTTGGGTTAGATTCCCAGGTCGGGCAAAGTGTTATTGGATTTTCCTTTAGGAATTTCTAGAAGCAGCCTCGATCGGAGTCCGGATTTGTGCCCAGTTCATGGCAATAGCCTCGCCCCCTATTACATGGAACTTAAACACAACAACTGGCGAAATATGGGTGTGTTAATGGGTACACCTCTGCCTAACCCTTCGGGGATTTCAGGCGTGATGTTATGTGTTTGTGGTACCGGTATACGGGGTGTAAAAAGACACAATACCTCCGTTAACTAAGTAGGTATACTGCCCATCAAACTTAGTAGGTTTTGAGCAAACATTCTTTATGGTAGTGCGTAATTGTAAAACACGTAAAACATTGTACTTTCGGGTGCATGCAACAGTAAAAGGGTCATGGTACTATTTAGCGTTTAGTTATAACACTTAAAAGTAGTTTTCGTAAAAAAAAACATGTCAAAATGTTGGAAATTTGACCTTTAATGTCTCCAGAAAATTCCCAGGTAGTAGGTCTAGAACAGGGGTTCCCAAACTTATTTGATCTACTGCCCACTTTGAGAATAAATTATTTTCTAGCGCCCTCATTTTTTTACCTACTTAAAAACCACCTAGTAGATACGAAACGCTCCCCAAGCCTCTACACAACGCCCGATTTTTTTTCTGGGTCTCTTACCGGGGCCTCTTAAGGCCTGCAGCGCCCACAAGGGGGCGTTATCAGCCACTTTGGGAAAGGCTGGTCTAGAACGTGTAACATGTAACTTTCAGCAACATTAAGCGTCTTTTATTCCCGTTACATTACCAGGCGTTGTCGATGCAACAAAGACTGCAGAATCGAAACCTTTTAACCAGATTCAATAAAAACGAACAAATTAACAGACAGAAGGAAAAAGAAAATGCAACCAATTTCTACGAAGTATTTTTAACTGCTCTTGTTTTTTTTTTTAACTTCGAAATGTTTTACTGATTACTAGCACTCTCCCTGCGACTTTGTTCGCGTGATTTTACTTACGGATCCCTATATTTTTGATAATAAAATATAGCATATAGCAGTCAGTGATTCCAATTTGCGAAATAATTTTCAAAATCGGTTTAGTAGATTCAGAGATACAATTTCACAAACTCACAACCTCTTTATAATATTAGTACAGAAGTATTGAAGTATGACTATACAAGATTTTTATTGCGGAGAAATGTCTACCTATACATACAATACTTAGTACGTAGGTTACCTACCGGAGAAGTAAGTACCAACCAAAGTCTGGAAAACTTTACGAAATTTCATTAATATTTTCTTATAAGTCTATTCAAAATAGTTTCTGAAAGTACTCTAAATAAAACTTGAGATTTTCTTTTGCTTTTAATTACCTTTGGAAAAGTTATACAAAAGTACCTAAACAACGTTTACTTTCGTTTGACATAAGTAAAAGGCAAATCTTGATTAAAATAAAACCTTAATCATAACACTTGAAGACACAAATTATAATGACACTTTCATTATCTTACGATATTTTTGTCTCGAACTTTTGCGTTGTGTATGTAGGAAATTACTTTTCCTCAAACCTAAAAGATCTCTTGAAGAAACAGGGGTTTGTGTTTTATGAAATAGTTCTATTGATTTTGATGTACTGCACATACTTATTTAATGTTATAAATGTGTGTCTGTATGTTACGCTTTCACTGAACTGATTTTAGTATAATTTGGTGCGGGGTAAGTTTGAACCTCAAGGAAGGAAATAGGCTCCTTTTTTTATTCCACGGCTTCATCTGCGTCTGCGATAATCAACATTTATGCGGATGAAATCGCCGCGAAAAGCTATTCAAATTTTATAGTTATTCCTTCATCCATTTTAACACGTATTACGTTACGGATAAAGCATGTATTAAAACTATCCACAATAAACAAGATCCTAAGCCCAAAAAGAGAAAACACAACATATACGTTATTCTAATCCATGGTTGTGTGTACAATTAAACAGTTCGCTGGCACGTTAATCCTTGGGGCGGGGTGCGGGTAGTTTGAAGTTATACAACATAAATTACGAGTTCGCAACGAGTTACCGTAATGGACCCCATTCACGAGCTTATTATAGCGTTTATCATCGTTTTAAAGTTTAGAGCCCCTGCCCGAATGTTGCGGGCCCCTGTTAAATGTCACGCAGCATTTTATGACTAACGCAGAGAGCGCCCAGAATATCTCTTGGCAAACGGAAAGGCGGGAGCTAAATTTAAAAGTTCCTATCGGATTTGTAAGTTGTGATTTTTAGGTAAATCACTTCTTTTAGATTACCACATTACATTAAGTCCTCCTAGTTGCCTTTAAAATGAACTGTCAATCGAGACTGAAGATGACAGAAGAATGCCCATTGACAGAGCATGGCAAAACAACAGAAGACCTCCCATTGATAGAGTATAGAAAAAAAAACAGAAGAACTCTAATTATTCTTAAAATTTCGTCTTTCGACCAGCAATACCATAGCAATAACTCGCAATCTCATACGGCCTCATGATATACGAGGTGTAGGCAGATTTGTACCTATTAGTACATTCCGCCAGTTATGCTTAAGTCCCATGTAATAGGGGGCGAGATTATTGCCATCAACCGGCCACAAATCCAGACTCCGAGGCTGCTATTGAGAAATTCCAGATTAAAAAACCCAATAACACTTTGCCCGACGCGGAAAGCGAACCCCAGACCTCATGCTCAGCACTCGCACTTTGCGACCACTAGGCCAACGAGGCAGATGAGGCAAATGGTCGAACACTTTATGATATTATCTCAATCTGCGACAGCTATACCACGAATTTCATTTTCATTGTAGATCGATACGGGAAAACAGTAAGAGAAATAATTAAGTAGTCTAGTTCGGTCCCTGTAGTGTTGAGAACTTCTGACTAAGAATAGAATAGGTATCTACGTCTACTCTGACGCGTGGGTTGGTAACTCGATCGATAGAGTTAAAGGGACAAATCGCTGGATTTAGACTACGTCATCTGTCTGGCTAAAATGGCAATTACTTGGCTTTTCTACTAGTCTATCTGAACTACAAATAAATTAAATTGAAGTGTCCATTTGTAATGATGTCAAAATACAATGATTTTACAAAATTACAATAAATGGTAATTACACGAAAAAAAAACAAAACATAACATCACGCCTGTTATCCCTGAAGGGTTAGGCAGAGATGTACCCATTAGTAGCAGTTAATTATGTAGTTTGTAAAACAAAAATCCATATAAATAAAATAATTAAATGGGACACTTGATATCATGTTTTACCTGTCCTGTTGTCTGCACATTACGGAACTAATGGATACTATTGGATACTACTGAAAGTTCAAAACTCGTTGCCAAATTTTGGGCTGAACTCAAATTTTTTTTTTATTAACATGATTCATATACTGTATCTATAGTAAAAGTTTTCATTGCGATGTTCCTTCCAAGGACGGAGTATAAAATCCTTACAAAGACAGTTCCATTAGTTTTTCCCCTACAAAAGTAATTGGAAGTGTTGACGTATTGACGTGTTATTTATAGAAACAACCCACTCACAGCCTCCAATACCTTTAGGACTGCGCAACTAATTTCTACGTAAATTGATGTTTATGTAGGTACTTTGATGTGAGTCTTGTAAACAAATGGAGCGATGAACGATGAAGTGGGACTATCAAAGGCTGGTATAAAGCACTCACACTCGCGTATCTAAGGGAGAAAAATCTGCAGCCCCAGCACTGCAGATTTCTCTCCGTTGCATACCTACACGGATTTATGTATAACATGAAGTTAGACGTGATATTTTACTTGATGACCAATCAGGGTAAGTATAACCAGTGTTTGTATGATAGGCGTTAAAAAGGCATTAAAAAAAAAGATTTTTGTAGTTTTCATCTGATTAAATAAATAAAAATGATTGGCTAAATGTGTGGCTAAGCGTAAAACTCGAGAACGGCTGGACTGATTTGGCTGATTCTTTTTTGTGTAATTTCATGGTTTAGGTTTATCTGAAATATTTTTATTGAAAAATCCACCGTAAAAGTCGGAAATCTGTACCCATGCGGAGCGGCGGTTTGCTTATTCCGAATAAAAAAATACACCACTAACCACCCCTTCTCTTTCAGTACTAAATCTGATAAAAATAAAAGCCGGGATATTTAGAGAAGTCTAATGTCCGGTGGTAGAAATGTGCAACGGTGCGTACTAACAAAAGCCTTTTCCTCTACCTTAGTATAAATACCGTACTCCCCAATCCACAAAACCTACCTTTTGAAATAATTCAGTAAAATCTACCCTTTCTTTCGACTCCCTTTAGTTAGATAAAAAATAATGTCCCTTACGCTTCGTTAGTTACCGCCAGCCAACTTTCTGAGACCGCAGCCTTAACTGAGTTTTCTATCCCTATTTTATAAACCATCCGTTACAGAGATCTAAGCAAAAAAAATGAACTTTTACTCCGTTTAATATAACGTTAGAAAAACAAAACGTTATAACGTTATCCGTTATTTCAATTCCAACTAGCAAAAAGTTGTATAGTACCTATTTGAATTATACAACAAACAGACATGTCAAGGTGTTATAATAGTTTTGTAGCAGTTCAACAGTAGTGTTCAATTCGACGCATTAGTAATATATTATTTATTTTGCTAGTTGGGATGTTAGCGTATCATATACTTAAAACAACTAGCGAACCGCTCCGCCACAGCGCCTTCGCAAGGGTGCAATGTAGATACTTACTATACGTATAAATCTCTTACTATACGTATAATCACTCTATCTATTGATGAAAACCGCATTAAAATCCGTTGCGTAGTTTAAAAGATGTAAGCGTACAAACGGCGGAAAGCGAATTTGTTTTATACTATGTAGAGATGTAGACTATTAGCCGTTAACAAAAAAATATCATCAAAATGCAATAATTTTAATTACAATAACTACCGTTATTTAGCCGTTTTTATTTTAATGCTATTGAATAAATTGCTGCTACTTTCAGTTAATAAATGGAATGTAATTAGACTCGAGTACCTACCGAAATCTTACGCTGTTTATGTTGAAAATAATTCTCTTTGTTTGTTGTGTTTGTAATACGACCAAAGAAGGTTAATTATTTAAATCATGTTATTTTTTGTGCCCAAATAATTATGTTGCGTACTTGTGTTAGGTATTGTTCACGATCTCTTAGTTATGTCTGGCTTTGAGATTGTATATTATTAAAATAACATTATTTCATTTGGAACACGCTTTTGTAAAGAAATGTACAAGTCTTTTTAGTTATTGTGATAGTTATTTAGGTCTTACAAAAAACCTTAATAACTAAGATATTATTATCTAAATATCTTTATATCAAATGTTATTTATGATTAAAAACTTACTTTATTTTAGCCCTGTCAACCCGACTTATTTTCAATTAACTGTAAAATTGATTTTGATTGACTTTTAAATTAATAAATAGTTTGTCAATTGAGTTGGCATAAAAGTAACGTCACAGTTCGATATTAGGTACCATACAATATATAAAAGAGGATCGCGTTTTGACATAAAAAGTATGTTAACTGATTGGTGGTGTCAACTACTCAATTTACCTAAATAGATCATCGTTACGATTTTCCAATTTCAGCTCTATTGGTAATAACCTAAGTCCTATTTTATAAACTACAAAGGTGAACGTTAGTGTAAGGAGTTTCTCAAGGGATTAAATAATAGTTGTCTATTCACTCAGCTGCACTAAGCCGTCTGCGGTCGAACCGCAATAGTTCAGCCAAACGCTACGGATATTAATAGCTCCTCGCGCCAATATAAGGGAAGTTCAACAACCAAATTCGGTAAATGATTGTCAAATATGTATACAAGGTCCAACTTTACTAGTGTCTTAATGCGAATCAATATTAAAAAAATAAGATTTATTTTTTATTCTTTTTAGGTTATTTTCGGATTCGAACTAGCCATGACACGCACGCACACAGTATCACGCGCGGCACTTATAATAAAAACGCGTTTCTTGTAACTAACTAGCCTTGTATAACTAAACAAAGATTTCGACGAATTGAGAACGTTCTCCTTTTTTAAGTCGGTTAAAATCACTCTCGATCAAGTCATCTTTCTAAATCAAAATCGGTTAAGCCGTTTGGAGGCTACAATGCTTCAGACAGACATACAAACGGTTAACTTATAACACCCCTCTTTTTGCTCGGGGTTAAAGTGTTAGCTACGACAATTTTATTTTTCTCTAGGGAAGTACTTATCAGTCTAAATAATTACTGTACTGTTAAAATAATTATTAAGCTGCGTAAGTATTATATAACTATTTCATCAACCTTATATAGGTAATTATTTCATTCAAATATTATATTTTAATTAATGAAAATACTAATTAACTAGTGTATTGTAATATCACTCGGTACTAATTGAAATGATGGCGGTAATGGTTTCCCATCAAATATGTATATTGTTGATGCAATTACGTAATTTATAATTAATTTCGTAATTATGTTTATCATGATCGTAGGTACTTGGTATATTCGATATTTCGTATTATTTTGATAAACGTATTTATATAATTAAATCTGTCTATCTATCTTCTAGGTATATTAATATATAAATAAAATGTATGGCAAAATGTGTTACTAAGCGGAAAACTCGACAAAGGTTGGACTAACTAGGTTGTTTTTTTTTGGTATTGGTAGTTTCCCAGACAAGGATTTTCTGAAAGAAAACTCTGGAAAATCTACCGGATAAGGCGAAAATTTAGACCTGTGCTAAACCGGGGCGATTTGCTAGTATTAAAATAATATATCTTTAATATAAATGTTGGTGTCCGCATAATTCGAAAAGTAATCAATGGATTGATTTGAATTTTTTACACACCACAGCATTTTAACTAAAATATTTTTTCGTATGTAGGTACTTATTTTATTAGACTGAGCAACAACGAAGCGTGGCTGTGTTCAATTAGGTAGGTATATAGAATATTGATATTTGTACAAAAAGCGGCTGGCTAAAACTGAACTGTATTTGTCCGTATTACCTTTCAAAACTTTGAGTTAAGTTTATTTAACTCAAAGTTTGAAAAGGTAATAACTTTATTGATTAAAGTTTTAACTTTATTCAGTTTTAAACTACCAGGTGGTTTGTTATTAGCAATACTTATATGGCAAGTTGTTTCTTAAGTAAACCTCCATAAGAAGAAAAACATAAATAATAATACATAAAAAAATAATTACATAAAATATCACTGAAGTTTCGTTTTTACTTATCTATTTCAAAATGCCAAATAAATAAACTTAATTAAGATTTATGTATTAAATATAATCATTTTGTAAGTTAAAGACGTGTAATTATTTTATTCCAAAACCGAGACGAGTAAAAACGAAAAGGCTTTTCTTAAAAACCTCAGAATATCTTCTAATTGAAAGAAGAAGGTGAAAACGAACTGAAAATTCCCGCATTGAAATGTGCCCTAGACAGAATTATTAGTACATTCTATATTCCTGATATATTCATATTCTGAGCAATTTGGTTCAACCGCTTGGGAAATCAAAGGAAAATTCAAATAACATACGAATTTTCTTAAGTTATATTATGTTTTCACAAGTTATTATCTCCTATTTCGACGAGGTACAAGCCAAACTTCTTGAAGTGCTTAAATAACTTGCTGTATGGAGAGCAACGCGGCGTCCACAAGCAGCGTTTGAAAAAACTTACACAAGAATCGGAATATTTCAAAAGCAAAGAGCTTTAAGCATTTGGCTCTTTACCCTATCTTACTAGTATTATGAATGTGAATGTCTGTATGTTCGTTATTCAATTACGCCTTAAAACGGCTAAATGGATTTGGATGGAATTTGACATAAGTATACCTACCATAGGATAGGATTTGTAATATTGTTATTATTATTTATTTATTGTTATTATTTTTATACATATACAAAACACATAGAAAACACAGAAATTATTTATAATTTTCATTTCATGTCATTTGGCCCAAAAATAGACCTTACTTAAGTACGAACATTTTCCCAGCGATTTTCCATTTTCACCCACAGCCACAAGTCACAACACAACCTTATTTCTAAGAGGTTTATTTATTTCCCGCTGAAGCGAAGCGGCAGGCGTCACCAACTTTCTTATAATTACAGAACAAGAATGCCAACATTGCAATCGTGCGAATGTACTATAAAACGCCTGCAGTTTTGCGCTGAGGTTGTTTTCTTGCCTTAAGTAAATAGCACACTCCGCCGTTCAGCCAGGCGTTTGCGCTGCATTGAATTTAATAGCGAAACAGAACAACTATCAAATTAATTTCTCCCTGCAGACCGTCTATAGTGTTGTTCTAGTCGCTTTTAAGCGTACCACTAAGAACTACAAAATTAAATTAGTTTTGAAAAACATTCAGTAGTCGACCACTGTTCGTGACAGCTGGCGTTATTATCATAAACGCAAAATGTTTCTCTTATTTATTTCAACAATGAAAGTTGTACGTTATCGTAGGAATTTTCATTAAAAGTAACATATTACCGCTGTAATTTAGATTCAATAATAAATCTTATGAATTCAATAAAAGCAGCGAGCTTTCTAACTTGTAATGTGGCACTATTTCTGTAAAGACATTTTCAAACGGGCTACTCGACTTATATTGGTTTTAGTTGAAACGAGTGGAATCTATCTGAGGAACTATTAGACGTGAAGCTACTGGTAAGTTCGTTAGCTTTCGATCAATAGACAAACATTCGAACCACGTTCAGATACAGTATTTGCGCGGCTCTCGGGCCCGGTGGAATCCGTA
This sequence comes from Hoplodrina blanda, assembly GCA_949316365.1. Taxonomy (NCBI): domain Eukaryota; kingdom Metazoa; phylum Arthropoda; class Insecta; order Lepidoptera; family Noctuidae; genus Hoplodrina; species Hoplodrina blanda. The sequence continues at coordinate 11,953,026 of OX438579.1, read as the reverse complement.
CAGATTGCCGGCGCATACCGATTTCTAAAATATGCAAGACCCGTTCCGTTCTGTTCTAGGTGCCTGCAAGTCCTTTGTTCACAAATATGTTGCTCGACCACAAAGCGTTAGAACCGAGCGACAGTAGGTACAATGAATACGAAAGCTCTTCTTGAATAGAGTATAAACATAACATAACATCACGCCTGTAATGCCCAAAGGGAGCAGAGGTGTACATTAGCCCATTTACGCCCGCCGTGCTCATATGGGCACACCTTCAAATCTACCCTCAATTTTTTTTTATTAACATGACAAGTTTAGTTTATCTGCGTTATTGTTAAGGTTATTAGTGCTTCTTACGTCTTATATCAAACATTTTTCATAATATCATTCATAAAAGGTATTTTAGCGTCAGGGAAAAAGTGAATTAGTGAATTGCAGTAACTACCAAATGTAAGTAGCAATTTTTTATATGTTTACATAAATAAATCTCAAGTTTTCTGTATAACCTTTATAAACATATTGTTAACTTTGTAATAAAAATAAGATAGTATAAAATATGAGATTTTCTGAGTCGTGAACTACTTTTTTACATTGATGTCCCCATTTGGGGACAACGGGCACATAAGGGTAAAATATTCCATTTTTTTTGTAGAATACTTTTGAGCACGAAACCATGTCAAGGCGGACTTTTGCAGTAAGTGATAATTACCATGGACTCCAAGAAGCCCTTGATGCTATTTTCGAAGACGAGGATTCAGATGCTGATTTTGACCTTGTAGCCCTTCCTCCTGAACCAAGTATTATCACTGATAAAGAAGAAGGCGATGACGACAATATTGTTACCAATGTTATGCCAAGAGATATCCCAGGAAATGTCGAGGTTTCACGAGGTCACAGGTTGCCATCAATGAGCCGTTAGGTACAAGAGTGGTGAAAAACCTGTTGAATCAGCTCAATACTAATCCTAAAGACCATATTGTGTTCTTCGATAACTTTTTTACAAGCTATGCATTGTTACGGGATTTGTGGGATTCTGGCTACCGCGCTACTGGCACGGTGCGTGAAGGGAGAACCAGCAAGTGTCCTCTTATACCCGTCAAGGAGATGAAAAAGAAAAACCGTGCTGACTTTGATTACCGGTTTGACACGGTCAATCAAATATTATTTGTTCGCTGGCTGGACAACAGCGTTTGCACAATGGGGACTAATATTATGATAGTGCCCTTCCATTAGGCAAAGTGAAGCGTTGGAGCTCAGCTGAGAAAAAGAAAACTGACGTAAATATTCCGCAGGTATTTGTCAACTATAATAAAGACATGGGCGGAGTTGATCAAGCCGACCAGTCAATATCGTTATATCGTACTTCTGTACGAGGCAAAAAGTGGTGGTGGGTGTTATTTACGTACATGTTTGATTTGTCAATTTGCCTGGCGACTTCATATGCTTTGCATTGCTCGTCATTACTTGCGCCAGGATAATGACCGACATTCTCGCCCAACAGCCTCACCAGTGCCAAGTTTACAATTTGATAACTTTGGTCATTTTCCACAGAAGTTGACAAAACAACTGCGATGCACTGTTTGCCATAGTAAGGCTCGGTGGCAGTGCAAAAAATGCATAAAAACACTATGTATCGAGAAACCATGTTTCGAAAAATTTCATACGGATGTGCCCGGTGTCCCCATTTGAGCACGGCATTTTTTTTTTAACTAAATAAAAACAATACTACTTCTTTTTTTGTTTTTATTTTCAATCTCCCTATTCTCCATCAAATAATGCAAGTTATTTCATTTTCCCGGGGCTACTTTAGCCTTGGGCGTAAATGGGTTAGTACACCCACATTTCGCCAGTTATGTTTAAATACCATGTAATAGGGGGCGAGCCTATTGCCATCAACCGGGTACAAATCTAGACTCCGAAGCTGCTACTGAAAAATTCCTGATGGAAAAACCCAATAAAACTTTGCTAGACCTGAGAATCAAACCCAAGACCTCATGCTCAGCAGTCGTGCTTTGCGACCAATAGACCAACGAGAGTATCAAGGTTGTGTATATTTGTATAGTAGACAATTTTCCATTTATAAACAGTGTCGAACTCTTCACACTGTTGAGGCCGTGATCGATTGATTGTTTGTCGTCGATTACGCGAATGAAGATAGCTGAAAATAATCAAAGCAGTTCAATATTGGATCGTTAAAGGAGATGTTTCAAAACGGGCCCAGTATATGTACAGTACCTCGAAAAATCGAGAAAAATCCCTGGAATTCGGGAAAAATACAGATAAATTGCATAAATGCATATTTTTCTTGTAATCATTTTTGATATTTATCAATTATTTTTATCGACTTTCAATATGGCGTCTCGCCAATTTAGGTACTCTGTGGTTAAAAAGCAATGACAGTATACCATAGATCGACCATTGATCATAGATCGTGAACTGTCTATTGTCACTTCAGTCGCTTTCGTTGTCGATCGTGTTTTGATGTGTAAGATTTAAAACAATATTACAAAAGACTTAAAAGTACGGTAACATTGATTCTCTTTGACAATGTAATATGACAGAAATAAACATGTCAATCAATCAACATGACAGCTTACCGCCATGACGGGTTTTTGTTGTGTGTTGCAATTTCAAGTGTACATTCTTGTGCTTTACAACCAAACAAAGCCAATTTATAGTAATTGGATGATTGAAAACTGTTTTAATTGTGTTTCCCCGTTTTTTAGTATGGTGTACAAAGACCTGGCCGGGGCTCCATACATTTTGAAATATCTCCTTTGAAAATGTCGTGTTCCTTCCAGTTTATAGTTGGATTAGAGAAACAACAATATAATTTAATCGATTTTCTGTTTTATTTTATTAGTTATATATTTTCTATCCGTAACGAATGATCAGCGCTGTCATGATGGCACATTGGAGCCCGCCTCTCATACATGAGTTTGTGGGTTGGCAACCAAACTGGTAAAGGCAAGTGCCAATGTGATCTTTTCCATTTCATATGTATTTTCTAATTTTATCTTGGACATCACTGTCATCGGTAAAATCCTGGAATTATCTTTCTTCTTAAGTCTGATGAAATCGCCAATCCGCCTTGAGCGAGCACGGTAATCAATGCCCGTGTCTTCTGTGTATGAAAAGAGGCCTCGAGGCAGTGGGACAATAAATAGGCTGGTATTTATTATATTTTTTTAAACGAAATAAGCGGCTTAGCATTTTGTTTTATATTTCATCTTTTTAACATAATTATTCCATTATTACGCGTACAGCTAACCACCTGAGACATTCTGATAAGAAACGCTGTAGGTCTTCAAAAGGAAAAATCGTTTTCCTTTAATTTGTTTTTACCTCGGTTTTATTTTTTTACATTAGGTACCTAATGCTTATGCCTATTGGTACGTATGTTTCTAATCGATTAGGTTTTGAAACATGTAAATGTTTATAATATTTTGTAGACGATTATTTTCTCTAGTTGTAAAAACTAAAATTATATAATTATATAACTTTAGTTTTAACAACTAGAGAAAATCTTTAATAATATATATGTAATAAAGCTTAAGAGACTTTTTGTTTTTTTTTTGGATGTTTGTTTAAACGCACTAATCTCTGGAACTACCATTGCAGTCGGATTGGAAATAACTTTTTGTAATCGCAATGCGAACATCCTATTTTGGTATAAAAATTTTTTTCAAGGTTTTTTTTTCCTATCAATACCTACTATAGTGTATGTCAGTCGTAACTCGATCGATTAATCGGAATCAATGTTTTCAATCAAACATTTAAATAGCTTCCACTCAGACGAGGCGAGCGACGTTTCACTGATTGGATCGCTCCTACTTTGTACCGCGTGAGCGCAAACCCATTATAAATAAATCAATATAGTTCATTGATGTCAATTGGCTTCCATTAATGAGCCTATAGTGAAACAAGGAATAACAACATCTATACAAATAAATAAAATTGATGTGTCTGTATGTTATGTCAAAATAACAGCTTTTTACTAAATGCAATACACGGTACTTATACCAATTACCTACTTAAACAATTAAAAAAATATGTCTGTCTGTCTTTTTGTTCCACCTAATCTCCGTTACGGCTGAACTGATTTCGACGGAACTTTCGGTGGCATAGCTGGTGTGATTAGGAAGCAAAAATAAAAGTAGCCTAAGTAACTAGTAAGCCAAGTAGTATTTTAAGAATTTAAACTCTACAGACAACCGACCGAGCAATAGGCTCGCCTCCTATTACATGGGTTTTAAACATAACTGGGGAAATGTGGTTATACTAATTAGGTACACCTCTGCCTAACCCTTCGAGGATTACAGGCGAGATGTTACGTTATGTAGACAACCGACATTTTCGCAGACGAAGTCGCGTTCTAAAGCTAGTTATTAATACTAAGAAACAAAACGCTAGAAGCATTCTACCATGACAGTAATTAGATGCCTTCCATTTAAGAGCTAATTGTTGAGGGCACTTAAAGTGTCGTAATCTTTTGTCAAAGAATTAAAGGACAACTAAATGTAAAATTTCTCTTTTGTTAAGACTAGCTTATGCCCGCGAGTTTGCCCGCGTCAATAGATCTATTTTCAGGGGATTTTTTTTTCGCTTAACCCTTTTTTTGTTCTAAAATAAAAGTAGTGTAAGTTATTCCTTATTACATCAGCTATCTGCCAATGGAAGTCCCGTCAAAATTGATCTAGGAATTTCGGAGAATAGCCGCAACAAACACACGACAGACAGATGAAAATTGTTTGTAGTTTTTTTATATTAGTACCTTATAAATATTCATTTTAGCATTTAGCAAAAAGCTTTTAGTTTGGTTAAAAAAAAAAACAATAAACGTGGCCACCTACTATGCTCAAAAAATATACCTAGAAAAAAAAGAGATTGTCCTCAATCATCGACTCGAAAAGAAAAAGAAGAAGTTTGACATTACAAATTAACAGTCAATTCAATTTTATTTATTTGTATAGTTAAAAAATATAGAAACATTACTGAAATGCTAATGCCAGTGTTGTATTTCATGCTTTCGGTATCATTTCTATTCAATTACTTCATATTTTACAAGCAGCTGTTAAATTGAATTAATTTTAACGTCAAAATATTCTAATTCATAACTGACCTACTTGCCCAAATTGTGATAATATTTCCTTCAAAATAAACGCTACGGGTGTTAAACAAAAGGTGCGGCAAAGACATTGAAATAAAAGAGATTTGCGAAAATATGTCAGAGAGACTTAAGATATTCTCAAAGGATATCGATAACAAGCATCCTTGATACGGCTGTGATAACGTTGTCATTGTAACCATTTGAGATTTGAACTTCATTCTGATCTCAATGCGAATCTATATCTATACTTCTATACTATATAAATATAATATCAAAAAGAGGAAAGATTTGATTGTTTGTTTCTTTGCATTGAATAGTATATATACACATCAAAAAAGTCTAGGGATCAACATCCCTAACAAATGTTAGGGATGTTGATCCCTAGACTTTTTTGTGTAATATACTTATATAGGCTCCGAAACTACTGAACCGATTTGAAAAATTCTTTCACTGTTGGGAAGCTACACTATCCCCGGGTGACATAGGCTATATTTTAGTACGAAAAAATTTGGGATCCGTAAGATACATCACGCGAACGAAGTCGCGGGGAGAGTGCTAGTAATATAATAAAATTGAAAACCTTTTTTGTTTGCTTGCGTGTTACTCTGAAACAACCAGTCGGATTGGCAATTTATTTTTTGCTAAGATAGCCAGACTCATGAGGAATAGTATAGGCTATATAACATCACGCTACGACTCACAGGAGCGGAGTAGTAACCAAAAACGTAACTTAACGCAGGTGAAAAAAACACGCAGACGGAGTCATGGGCAGCAGCTAGTTTATAACTAAATCCAGACAAAGTTGTTACTAGTCTAAACCGAATTGAGTTACTTCTGAATGGATACACGTATTGGTAAAATATATTCGGCATCCATAACGTAAAATATCTGCATAGATTTCCCCAATCAAATCGGATCATTCAAATACCACAAAGCCGCCTGCAGTTCAGATTTGCCGTTTATATTTTTGAAAGCTTATTGCACGCGAGTCGCGCAACTTGTCCTCTTGAATGGCGGTTTTCGACAATGTGTTTTTTATTGACTCCTAATCTTTTTTCTTAAATACAAGATAGGAGTATCTTGTATTTAAGAAAAAATATTAGGACTAGAACTTTAGCTAAGTATCTGCCAGTGAAAAATACATAAACTCACGCCTTTTTGCCATGGGGGTAGGCAGAAACCACAGAACGCCACATACATACTCCTTTCGCCTCGTCCACGTTCATACATCTCCTCATACAAGCACGCCGGTTACGAGAACCTCACCAATAAGGTCAGTGTAGGTCTTCCTAGGGCGTCTGCCAGTGAAAGTCCCCTCAAAATAGGTCCAGCCGTTTAGTATATTAACCGGAAAAATAGACAGACAGATAGACAAAAATTCTAACATTTTCTTTTCTGATATAAGTACCGTGTAAAATTTCAATATGCATTTAGTAAAAAGCTCACATTACAAACAGACACAAACATCATCAAGATCAAGATGATGATGTTTTTGATAGTGAATATTCCACCGTTTCTAGCAGTTTAGCTCGTCTCCAAACAAACTAGGGTCGCAATACTCGCAGTGATATACTGATTAAATTCAACAAAACCACAATGACGAGACGAAACACTAAATTTAAACTTGAAGACGGCCCTTGTTATATAATTCTGGAAGGTCTTAACAACAGTAGGAATATAGGACTATGGTTAACGAAGCCACATAAGTTTTAAGTGGCCTCGGGGGCTCCTAAGTTCCCGCCGTCCGTTTATCCTCCACAACAAAGTTATTTGTTAGAGTGTCTACCTAAACCGTTGTTGATGCTTACTCTCTTTGCTAGTGTTTTGTAAGTGAGTGTTTAGAAAAACCAAAACTGAAACAAGTAGAAGAACTTGTTTTTCGAGTCGATGATTTAAGACAGTCCCATTTTTTTTGTATAATTTTTGGACCCAGTAGGTTATGTTTATCGAGGCATCAGTTTCTTGTTTTTGTTCGTTGAGCTAGCTTATACCCGCGACTTCGTTTGCGTGAATGTCGGTTATCATGAGATTTTAACCGACTTCAAAAAGGAGGAGGTTCTCAATTCGGCAGTAGGTATGTTTTTTTATGTTTGTTACGCGATTACTCTGCAAATGATGAATTGATTTGGATGATTCTTTTTTTTCTAAAATAAAAGTTCATTAAATTACTCCTCATAACATCAGCTATCTGTCAGTGAAAGTTCCGTCAAAATCGGAACAAGCAGAAAGACGGACAGACAAACAATTTTTTTGTTAAAGTTGCTACTAAAGAGGTGTTACAAAATTAACACATTACAAACACACATTTCAATTTTATTTATTAGTATAGATTTGTTATTCTCGGTTCTTTTATGAATCAATCTGAATAGGAGCTAGGGACGGTTCCAACTGTCACGACTGTCCGCTGCGCCCTACCCACGTACGTAGTTTGAATTGTCATCCCTCCAGTTATTTACTTAGTAGGTACCCAGATCCTTTCAAGCACAAATAGGTCACGCGTAAATAGTCTAGAATACTAGATAAGTAATGTTTGTATGAATATCTGATTTAGTATTTCAGTAAGAGATTTTATGTTCGCATGTTAGAGGTCTAATCGCTACACTCAGACCTCGAATACCCGCGCCGTACAGCTCTGAGGTCCCTCTGGGCTTTTCACCGGCATTATATCGTACATTGTTAGACATTTATCAAAACATCCCAGTGTTCGCAAACCTGGTTCCAAAATTACCTTTTATTTTGTTTGTTACAAAAATAGCAGGTTCTAAAGTGAGGCTCGTCGCTAATATTAATGTGTGGTCCCCCGCACAGGTTGCGTGTATTACGTGAACGTCTGAAACGGGTACATTCCTCATTAATTATATCTCCTTAACGCTGTTTGTTTGTACCCATTTTTGCGAATGTGATAATTTTTCACTGCCCAAAGTAACTTACAACAATGTATTTTAAAACGAGGCTTTTATATCAGGCTTTTTAAAATTTATTCACAGACAAAGATAGAGCCAATTTTACTGCTATTTTGATAGCATCTACAATGATTTATGGCGACAGCGCACCTTAAAATGGATCGCGATTTCAAATGCATTGTTTTCTTGATATTCTCAGCTTTTCTGTTTCTAGTAAACAGCTATAAAGATAGGATAAGTTATAAAGTGCTTCTTACACACGTAAAACTAATATCCGAAGAGAATCGAGTTCAATATGACTTCGAAATGTACTTACACAGTTTGTTACTTGCGTACTTGTAAACTGTCTTCAATTCAGAAACTAGTTTCAGCTTAGTTTCAACAACCTACCCGTGATATAGCATAAACGAGAGTTTTATAGGGTGATATAATTCTCGTATATTGTATATCCAAACGTTGAGTGACAAACGCTTTCATATTTTCAAATGAGTATTTGAAATACGAGTTTAATGTGCGTTAAGTTTATACATAAGTAGAATCTGTTTATAGTTTTTTTTTTCAATGTTTTAGTAACATTTTTATATTTATTAAAAATAAACTACGTTATAGTCTGTCAATATACAGAAAAGTAATTTATTTTGAAAACTAGAAAAAGTAATTTTATGCTTGAATTATTAAACATACACAAATAATTTTCATAAAATGGAAATAAACTTTTTCCAATTTCAAGAAATTTATATAATATTTCAGCTATTTTACGTTTTCTAAAAATTATCGCCATCGACTATAGCATAATGTAACATAACATCACGCCTGTAATCCCCCAAGGGTTAGGCAGGGGTGTACCCATTACACCCACATTTCGCCAGTTATGTTTTAAGCCGCAAGTAATAGGGAGCAAGCCTACTGCCATAAACCGGGCACAAATCCAGACTCCGAGGCTGCTACTGAGAATTTTTTGATGGAAAAACCCAATAATACTTTGCCCGACCTTAGCATCGAACCCAAGACATCATGCTCAGCAGTCGCCCTTTGCGACCACGCCGACGAGGCAGTCGAGACTAATATAGGATTAGGTATATTGCTTCTAATACTGACATGAGGATAAAAATCTTTTAGAATCGCGAATAAAAGACGACCTTCATCGCTTGTTGTCATTTCTAACCCTTCTCAAGATCGTTAGGGGACGTGTAGAGCTTATAAATGTAAAAAAATGTTTTTTTGTAGAAAAAATGTTCTCGACACTTCAAGTTTTTGATATATAACACATTATTCTCAAACAAATAGCGCTCCTGTTTATATTGGATTCCGCCATAAATGGTAAGTTAACATCGTGCATTGTCTTCCCACACTATATTGTTCTTATGTAAACTCTTGAAAAATCGGCGAGCTGAAAATTATTCCTGCCCCTGTCTGCTTTGCGCGATTTAAATCTATACATATAATAAAATTCTAGAAAAGTGGTGTCTGTACAATAAAAATATATAAAAAAGAAGTAGCAGGGGTTGTTATTATACCGATGCCGAACCCGAAACTGTAATTAAATTTTTTTTTGTCTGTTTGTCTGTTTGTCTGTTTGTCTGTTTGTCTGTTTGTCTGTTTGTCTGTGTGTTTGTGCACGCTAATCTTCGGAACTACTTGACGGATTTGAATGATTTTTTTTTTGTTGTATAGGTATTAAGTCCGGGCAACATATAGGCTATAATTTATCTTGGAAACTTGAACACCTGATGCAGAACCGCAACAGACCAGCTAAACTATAAGAGATACAAAAATGGTACCATAGCAAAAATTGTTTCACGTGATGAGCATTTTCTGCTAAGAGAATAAATTTGAAGATCTGGAACACCTGATGTGGAACTCCAAGAGCCCAGCTACACTATAACATATATAGGAATGACGTCTTAGCAAGAGTTGTTCAGCCTGATGAGCACTTTCTGTTGTCGTATAAAATTTGAAGATCTGGAGCAGCTGATGTGGAACTCCAAGAGCCCAGCTATACTATAACATATATAGGAATGACGTCTTAGCAAAAGTTGTTCAGCCTGATGAGCACTCTCTGTTGTCGTATAAAATTTGAAGATCTGGAACAGCTGATGTGGAACTCCAAGAACCCAGCTACACTATAACATATATAGGAATGACGTCTTAGCAAGAGTTGTTTAGCCTGATGAGCACTCTCTGTTGTCGTATAAAATTTGAAGATCTGGAACAGCTGATGTGGAACTCCAAGAGCCCAGCTACACTATAACATATATAGGAATGACGTCTTAGCAAGAGTTGTTCAGCCTGATGAGCACTCCCTGTTGTCGTATAAAATTTGAAGATCTGGAGCAGCTGATGTGGAACTCCAAGAGCCCAGCTATACTATAACATATATCCTATGAATGACGTCTTTTTTTTTTTTTTTTTTTTTTTTGGGACAAGCCCGCCACACTGTTCCCACCCACTGCAACTCCTGAAAGCCAGAATCAACAGTGGAGGCCACCAGAAAAGCGCCGAGGCAATGAAGCTCGACGAGTCCCAGAGAAACGATTAACTGTCTTGGGTCCCGCAACGAAATTAATCAGAAAAGAATAGCGGAGGAGTAAGAAAAAATATAATTTCCACTTCCCTCCAAACAAGCAGGAGACAGAACAGAACTAGGCCAATAGGCACAAAGGGACATTTGCAACTGGGAGAAGCCCAGATTGCCAAGCACCACGGATTGCAATTATTATTAAATTAATGGGTCCTAATGTGAGCTGTTACTTTTGATTCCAGTAATAGGTATGGCAAAAACGCTTGAACGCACGGAAATTAGTTCTAGTTTCTACAAGGTCCGCATAATAAACAACACCAGATCTAACCTGTACACTATCTAGCATGATATTGCGTTCATTCTGCCAAAGAATACACTCCCATAAGATGTGATGAGCAGATTGTTCATATTCACAGTCAGATGTAGAACATTGACACAAAGGAGAAGCAACAAGCTTGAAAGAAAATAATTTACTCTTAAAGTTGCCATGACCTGTGAGAAATTGGGCAACACAGTGATCCACCTCCAGCCATGTTCTGGCCAGCCGCTCACGAACGGATGGAAAGAACTGATGCAGGTGCCGGCCCTTGATAGAATTATCCCACCTACATTGCCATTCGGTTAAAAGTTCCTCCCAGACGTCAGCCTGCGGTTTAAATAATCTAGAGATCTTAGCACGGTCACGCTGTGTTAGAAAGTTTGCGTCCATGGTCTCTCGTGCGGAATAGTACATTGCAGCACGTCGCTGCACCTCGAGATCAACTGGAAGTACACCTGCAAGTACTGGTAGGGCTTCAGTACTAACGGTCCTATACGCTTTACATAAAAATATTAAAGCTAACCGTTGACTTTGAAGCAATTTACGTCGTACCGCCCCTATGGTGGCCCTATCGGCCCAAACAGGTGCACCGTAGCACATACAACCTAGGTAAGTAGCCCCATAAATAGTTTTTAGAGTTAAGAAAGATAGGCCCCAGGTAGCTTTAGAAATTCTCGTTAAGGCATAAAAGTTCTTTTTGGCTTTTTCTCCTACTGTTTTAATGTGGTCAATAAATGAAAAGTTCTTTTCTAAGACCAGACCAAGGTAGCACACGGATTGTTTTCTTTTAACGGAAACGTTATTAAATTTAATACTAGGCCATGATTTAAGATTCCCTTTTAAAATAAGCTGATAGGTTTTTTGCGGTGCAAAGGTCAAACGGTTTCGAACGCCCCACTGAGATATTAAACGTAGGCATGTGTCAGCCAAGTTCTCAAGCCCAGCCCGAGTATTTGACTGAATGAGCAGAAGGCCGTCGTCCGCGTAACCGGTTAATGAACAGCCGCATGGAAGGGGAATTGCGAGGAAATCGTCAAAACCTAAATTCCATAAATAAGGACCGAGAACCGAACCCTGAGGACATCCCATGGTTAGTGACTTCGACGCGGAATGATGTCCAAGTTTGAGCTTCGCGGAACCATTTATAAAGTAAGAGCAAACAAGATTATAGATGTTTCTGTAGCAACCACGAGTTTTCATTTTAAGTAGTAGCATAGGCCACCATGCGTTATCAAAAGCTCCCGAAATATCGAGGAAGATCCCAATCACGTATTTATGTTCAGATAAATTTACAGTTTGCCGGACAGAAAGCACCGCGTCGACGGTGGATTTTCCTATTGTGAAACCGAATTGATTGTTATGAAATTTCGGTCCGTCTGGTAGCAAACGTGGTACGATAAGGCGCTCAAGAAGTTTACCCAAGGATGGTAGTAGGGTTATAGGTCGATACGACTTTGGATCGTCCGGGGGCTTATCGCCGCTTTTCGGAATTATTCTTATAAAACCACGTCGCCATATACGAGGAAAAATGCCTTCTGCAATGCATCGATTATAAACAGTTAAGATCGCGTCACCCGCTGATTTACACGCTTCTATAATCATTCTATTAGAGATTTTATCTTCACCCGATGATTTGTTGAGTGGTAGTCTCCTGATAACATTTATGAACTCGTCAGTGGATGGTAGATCTGACGCTGGTGATTCAGGAGGCACAGCAGCCCACGCTCTGATCTGCTGGTGGTAATCGTTGTCGTTCACCGCTGAATCATCAGGTATAAGAGTATTAAGTAAAACTTCCGTTGTTTCTTCGATACCGGTGGTATGTTTATTATTTACTTTAATGTTTTCAATATACGCAAGGTCGACCGATCTATTGGCTTTAAACTCATGATACAAAGGAGACCATGGACCTTCTTTATCTAGTTTTTCTACAATTTTACGCAGTAAATTACCCTTAGATTTTTCCACCGATGCTCTGTAGCGTGACTTGGCAACTCTAAACGTATTTAAAGCAGAAGTAAACAAGTCTCCGGTAACCTTACGTTTTTTAAGCTTGTTAAGCTGTCTACGCGCTCTACGGAAACACTTACGCTGTTCAACTAAGTAATCACTCCACCAATCACATCTATGAATATTGGTCATAGATCCGCGACCGATGGCGATGTCAGCACAGTATGTAAAAGTGTCTGACATAATTTCAGCACTTTCTTCAGCTGACAGTCCGTCGTGAGTGAAGTCTTTGGCGTGACACGCAAAAAGCGAGCTGAAAAATTCCCAGTTGGCGCCTTTACATTTATATCTAAAATTACCAGTAATATGGGACGGACCTTGAGTAAACATAGGAACAAATTCGTACACGATCAGGCGATGATCACTACAAGACGCGTCTGGTAGGACACGCCACCTAACTAAGCGAACGTCAACACTAGAAAGTGTGACGTCAATACAAGATTCGCCCATTTGGCTGCAAAAAGTAGGTGGTGCGTCAGGGGTGTTATGGATCGATAGATTCATTTCAGCAATGAAGTCTTCAACAGCGCAACGGCGCTCGGAATCCGTGGCCCGAACCTTGCCATACCATAGGGACGATGACGCGTTAACATCCGCGCCAACGATGACTTTGCAGCCCGCGAGCGACCGCAAGACGTGACGGAGGTTATGTATATGAGGAGCAACAGGATCTGAATATTGAAAGTAACAGCTCACAACGTAAACTTTAAAGGAAGCTGATGAGACCTCCGCAACGGCACAGTGAGGCGTCATGAGGTTACGCAAAGACGTTACTGTAAAGTTAGCAGAACGCGCTACATAAATTCCGGCTCGTGCTTTGCAATCCAGCTGTACTACCTTGTGACGTAAGCGCGCGTTTTGATATTGCTCTTGCACAAGTACTATGTCTAGATTGTAATCGATGATTAATTTATCCAACTCGGAAGTCGCAACCCTATCGTTGTGAAGATTTAATTGACCTATTTTTAAACTATCCATCTTATTAGTAGTTAGTGTTCAGGATAAGTTGCTCAAGTTTAAGTTTATAGGTGGAACAGTCTTCAGACCCGCAACGATGTTCAGACGGTTTTTTAAAACGTTTACACGCCACGCAAGTCGGTGTGTAATTTAAATTGTCCTTATGGGGGCAATCATTTGTTTCATGTGCCTCCGAACAGTTAGCACATGCAGGTGTTTTATTAGTGCAGTGTTTCTTGACGTGACCGAACTGCTGACAATATAAGCACCGAACTACCTCGATATCATCAATAAAACGGCACGTAGCCCAGTCAATGAATAACTTATCCTTGGTAGATACTAGGTGTTTTCGTACCGCAGATTCAATTTCAATGCCTATCCATTTCCGACCATTATCAGTTGTTAGGTATTATACAGTCCACTATCAATGTCTGTCGTCATGGAGACAAATAGTAACATAAGATAACATTGATGTCAAAAAATATAAAATTAAAATTAGTTCAAAACACAAGTTCTTTTCTTCTTTGGTTTATCCTGATCTAAACATTTGGTCCACGAGTCGGATAAAACCGAAAAGTTGCACTGTGTACGGTGAAGTATGCTGTAGCGCACCGCAGCACAGTTGGTTGGGGTACACCAAAGGGGTTGTGGATTGCAACTCAGGGTTTTGGAAGGGTTTCCCCTGTGGAGGGAGACATTATTCAGGTGGCGCCAGGAGTGTGACGTCATCGTCCAGCCCTGAGAAGCGGAAGAAGATCATCACCATCGTGACGGCGGTGGCAGAGCACCGTGACGTCAGCGGAGCATCATGACGACATAGCGGCTAGGGCGTCAGTATGTGTGTGAGTGCCGAAGACATCCTATTTCGGCTGCGCCCTACTAATCGCAAAATTAGATATAAAAAACGTCACATTGTTTTGTACATCTGTTAATTTGATAATGGCTGTTTACATACTTCTTAGTAGGATAGTATACAAATTACGTTTTTTAAAGTTTATTGCGTTTATAAGTTTATTGTGTACTCTACCTGTGGGTATAAATAGCTACGTGCTTTGTCGCTACTATAAAATATGAAGATGACGTTTTAAAAAGGTTCTGGGAGCTGGAATCAGATCATTCTTCCATTTCACAAAAAAATGTTAACGGAAGACCAAGAAATGTGAAGAAACTTTAAGGCTACCACTTCTAGAACCCCCGAACGACGTTATGTGGTACGTTTACCTCGGGACGCAGACCCTGCATGCAAATATGGCAGGTCTCGGGATATTGCTGTGAACAGATTAAAGGCATAAAGAAAATAGAACGAAACTTAGAAATAAAACTAGATTCTATTATGAAAATTCTAGGACTTACCTGGAACCGTAGTGAAGATATGTTTCAATATTCAGTGAAGCTTACTCCGACGTCAGGACCTGAAACTAAAAGGAAGATTATTTCGAGTATATCACGGTTATTTGATCCATTAGGATGGTTGGCACCGGCGCTTATACCAGCAAAGGTATTTATACAAAAGCTGTGGTTAGCTGGAATTGGCTGGGACGAGGAGGTACCAACCCAGTTGCTAAATGAATGGTTTACTTACCGTAGTGAATTGGCACAACTTACCGAGTTTAAAATTCCCAGATGGATGGGAACCAAGTCAGGCGATACTGTAGTAGACTTACATGGCTTTTCCGATGCCTCCAAGGTCGCATACTCCGCAGCAGTGTATATACGAATAGTGGATAGTAATGGCGACGTACACGTCTCACTCGTTACAGCAAAAACACGGGTTGCACCCATAAAACAAGTAAGCATACCGCGCCTAGAGTTATGCGGCGCTGTGCTAGTCACTCGCTTGCTAGTTGAAATGTCAGAAGTTTTAGGTATACTCAAGAACAACTTGCGAGCATGGACTGACTCAACGGTCGTACTAGCATGGTTAAATAAACACCCTAGTGAATGGAAAACATTTGTCGCGAATAGGGTTTCAGAGATCCTAACTACATTGGACGCATTTCAATGGGCACATATACCATCCAATCAGAACCCCGCGGATTGCGCTTCCCGTGGGATTAGACCTGTGGAGCTTATAAGTAATAGATTGTGGCTAAATGGACCAGACGTTTTACATGACAGAGAGATAGTATACTCAAAACCAAAGGATTTAGACGTGAATTTGGAAAGATCAATAAATACCCATTGTTCTACTGTTGATAATTTCGTATGGAACAAATATTCATCTCTTTCTAAGCTAGTAAGAATTATAGCTTACTGTAGACGCTTTTTAAATTATAAAACAGATAAAGATCAACCAAGGTACTTACGCAGCTGGGAGATTAAGAAGTCATTACAGTGTTGTATTCGGCAATGCCAAATTGAAGGATTTCAAGTAGAATACACGGAAATTAAACAGAAAGGTGAAATAAAAACAAGAACAAGTAAAATCCGAACGTTAAATCCGTATATTGATGGAGACGATATACTCAGAGCGGGTGGCCGGCTTCAAGGAGCTCAGTTGGACGAGAAGACCAAACATCCAATCGTACTGCCACATCGATCACATTTAACACAGCTGATCATAGCAGATGCCCACCTAAAGACCATGTACGGCGGACCTCAGCTCATGTTATCTTATATACGCACGGCTTATTGGATCGTTGGTGTTAAAACCCTTCTCAAGGAACATGTCCGTAAATGTGTCGCTTGCGTAAAACAAGGTGCTACTGTGAGGAATCAACTGATGGGCTCTCTACCTTCAGTTCGTGGAACTCCTTCCAGGGCATTTTTACACAGTGGAGTTGATTACGCGGGACCTATAGACATTAGAACATCAAAAGGACGCGGGCATCGCTCATACAAGGGATATATTTGTCTTTTTATATGTATGGCAACGAGGGCTATACATTTAGAAATAGTCAGCGATTTGACTACACAGGGTTTCCTTGCAGCTTTTAAAAGATTTGTATCTCGTAGAGGCCATTGCTCAGAGCTATGGAGCGATAATGGCACGAATTTTGTAGGGGCCTCCAAGGAATTAAAGGAAATGCTTCAGCTGCAAGGGTCAATCCTAACTAAAGAAATAGCAGAAGCTTTAGCTATTGACGGAACCACTTGGCACTTCATTCCTGCACACGCTCCTAATTTCGGTGGATTATGGGAGGCCGGAATAAAGTCAACCAAATTCCATTTAAAAAGAGTCATAGGAAAGTCGACACTCACCTATGAAGAGATGGCAACACTGCTTGCTCAAATAGAGGCTTGTTTAAACTCTCGGCCACTGTCTGCAATAGAAACTACCAGTCCAGAGGAACCGATGCCATTGACTCCGGGTCATTTCTTGATAGGCGAGCCATTATTAACCGTACCCGAATCAAATTATGAAACAAGTCCTATAAGTAGCTTAAAGAGATGGCAATTAGTGCAAGCCATGCTACAAGGTTTTTGGGGTAGGTGGGCTAACGAATACTTGACTCACTTCCTTCATAGACACAAGTGGACTACAAAGGTGCCTGAACCACAGATCGGGGATGTTGTCTTGGTTAAAGAAGATGATTTACCTCCGGCTAGGTGGCTTATTGGCAGGGTTACTGAAAAACACCCAGGCAGGGATGGGATCACTCGAGTAGTGACTTTGAAATGTAAAAACTCTTATTTAAAGCGCCCCACTTCAAAATTGTGCATTCTGCCTGTGGCTCAGTAATTTAGCATTTAATTTAATGTTTTGTTAGTTTATCATTATTAAGAACAGTCGTTCTTGGTGGGCGGTATGTTAGGTATTATACAGTCCACTATCAATGTCTGTCGTCATGGAGACAAATAGTAACATAAGATAACATTGATGTCAAAAAATATAAAATTAAAATTAGTTCAAAACACAAGTTCTTTTCTTCTTTGGTTTATCCTGATCTAAACATCAGTAGTACGCCTACGAATAATTTTTGTTGATTTTATAAAATCATCCTCTTTGATGGCTAGCTCATTTTTAATATTTTGCCGGTATAACGCGACCAAAAAAGCGCTGTCTTCCATTGAAGATGGGATGTCTTTAACAAGGATACGGGGCCTACGGCCTTTTGGTTTCTCCAAACGCAATCCAGCGGACCTTATGGCATCGACCGATTCTAACTTTTTTAATTGATTTTCGTTAGCGACACGCAGTACAACGCCAGACTTTGCGGTTTTTTTAACGCCTACAATTTGAAAACCGTCATCGCTAGGTTTAATCGCCTTCATTAGGGCTTGTTTAGTTGCCGATGATGACGCGTAATCAGCTGAGCGCTCGGCGGTGGGGTATGCAACGACACACGGCAACGGCGCGCGCGTCTCCATCACTGGAGCCACTTTAGGCAAGCGAAGTTTTAACGAATCCGCATATGATATTTTTTTGTCTTCATTACTCATATTCGCAACATTGACACCGGGATTTAATTTTATTTTATCTAATTCGCGTTCCGTATTGGCTAACTTCGTTTCATTACACGATGATTTTAATGCTAACATAGAAACAATGGCCGTAACTCGCTGAGTCATGTCCATGATAGCCGATTTATTTGCAACATTAATACGGGACCCTTGATCATTTACGAGATCGTTAATTTTGGATAAATATGACGATGCCTCAGAAACTAAATCGCAATAGTCGGTACTATTGTGGTTGAGTGAATTGCTCGAATTACTATTATTTAATATTGGCGAGGACTTTTCAAATGAATCCGATGTTTGAAATCTTTTGGATCTATCTTCGGGCGAAACGTATGTCGGAGACATGTCGCTGAACAATCGTTTGGTATTAGCGGAGGTCGGCGCGGGCGGCGACCTGGGTGTTTTTGTATTTCTACGAAAAATTTCCCCACCTCGATCAGGTGGGTCATCGTTATTAGATAACATAATTAATTAGACTAGAAACGATAAATTAGTGTTAGGAGAAAAGCAAACGATAAAATAACGGACGAATAAATTATTTCGCGATACCCTCACACCAAAGAAAATAAATGTACTTACCGATAATTGACGAAATTAACGAATTACCACAAATTATGGAATTAAACACGTATAAAAACTTACGATACCAGCACTTAGCACAATAGGACACAGCTAGAAACAACTCACGAGCCGGGAATCGATCACAAAACACAAAAAAAACGTAATAATAATTAGCAGCAAACTAAATCGCCACTGCACCGAGCGCGCGCGCGGAGGGAAGTGGAATGGATGATGGATGATGAATGACGTCTTAGCAAGAGTTGTTCAGCCTGATGAGGACTCTCTGTTGTCGTATAAAATTTGAAGATCTGGAACAGCTGATGTGGAACTCCAAGAACCCAGCTTCACTATAACATACATATATGTTTAGGAATGACGTCTTAGCAAGAGTTGTTCAGCCTGATTAGCACTCTCTGTTGACGTATAAAGATTGTAGATCTGGAACACCTGTTGTGGAACTCCAAGAGCCCAGCTACACTATAATATATTATACAGGAATGACGTCTTAGCAAAAGTTGTTCAGCCTGATGAGCACTCTCTGTTGACGTTTAACAATTGAAGATCTGGAACACCTGATGTGGAAATCAAAGCTCAATTTCACTGTATAATTATAAAATAACACAAGCTGGGAGTACCTCCACGCGGTGAAGGTGGTAACAGTTTAGGACTGATTTTCGATGAAATCTAGCTCATCCCGTTGTTTTCCCGTCCCTAGGCCTTAGAATTCTACATCAGACGTTTCAGATCTTCGATTTTGACGACCCCGTTGTCGCTGGCATAAGCAACAGGATCCGCGTACGAAGTCGCGGGCAGAAGCTAGTTAACAAATAAAAACGGTAAACGGAAATACATACGCTAAAGAAATACGTACACATATTAATATTCGGCAGCAATATTTTCGCATCAGAGCTGAATCAAAATAGCAACTCATTTATCAAACACGGGTAGACAGACATTCAACGGAAAATATTGAATTAAAAAAGCGGAAAATTCAAAATCGGAGCACAATTTCGAATTCTTTTTTGGAATCACGTTCGAAATTGGAAAGAGGGAACGTTTATAGAATCATGCCGATGTCTATCTGTCAATCACGGATATATCTCCGAGCGTTTGACACAAAAAGTTAGCATAGTTTCATTCAACTATCACAAACTTGCCTTTATAGTCAAAGGAGTTTATTTGAGTACTAAGTTAACTAGATTCAATCCTTTTTTTTTATATGACGTTCAAAAGTGCCTTATAATGGCCTAATTAAAATTAATGATTTGATTTTGACTTTGTACAATTATGGAGAAATTTAAACTAAGTCACAATCTGTTTGATCTTAAAATGAAGAATTCTTACACTTTAATTACAAAATTCTTTAAAGGTTTCTCTGTGTTATTATTATTGGTACTTAGAACAATATTATGGACTGAGCTGCGACAGTCACCAGACCTATCTTAACATGGCTAAAATTTTGATAATACCTAGATACTTTAAAGAATAGGTTGTTAAGAAGGTATGCGTACTTGCTAATTTCAATGCTGGGTCGAAGAGTAATTGTTTGTAAAAATAAAACCTATAAATACCAGCATTTCGTTAAAAACACATCTAAAAGAAGCTTTAAATGTACTTTTTCCGTTTTGGCGAAAAATATCCACTCGAAAAATTCCTATTAGAACAAAAATTCACTCGAATATCTGCGTTCTAAAAACGGTGATCGTGCAAAAAATGTTCATTCCCATTGAGGAATATTAAATGTCAAATGGCAAACACGGACCACCGAATACTCGATGCAATGAAGTCGAGCGGAAAATTGATTTCCTGCAGCACATATCATTTTCATTTATGAAGATTAATGACGCCAGACAAAGCCGTCGGAGGCCAGATTAAATTTAATAGAAAAGGATTATTTCAATGTATTTTAATGAACGTTCGTATTGACGCGCGAGATTTAATGTGATGAATATTATATTCGTCCACACAGAAGTGACATTGCCCCTTTTGTTGTACCAGTTTACCAGCTACGGACGTTCATTTTTAATTTTGTAACATTGTTCACATAACATCACGCCTGTAATCCCCGAAGGGTTAGGCAGAGGTGTACTCATTAGTACCTACACCCACATTTCACCAGTTATGTTTTAAAATCCCATGTAAGCCTATTGCCATCAATCGGGCACATATCCGCTCCGAGGCTGCTACTGATAAATTCCTGATAGAAATACTCAATAACACTTTACCCGACCTGGGAATAAACCCAAGACCTCATGCTCACCAATCGCGCTTTGCGACCACTAGACCAACGAGGCAGCCACATTGTCCTCGTAATTTACGTACAATACATGTCCTGTCAAAAACAGTTAGGAAAGTTTGCATGACATACAACCCACGGAAGCGTAAACTAATCCCAATAGCCCGTCTACTGTCGACTACATCGGTAAGGTTAGGCCAACCCGTCAAATCTTTCTTGTCAAGGGTGAAGGCATGTTTCAGACAAATAGGTTAACTTGGCCCGTCCAAACGCCTGTTAAACTTGCCCAATCGAACCCGCAATGTAATCGATTAATCTGAAACTTAGCGGCTTTTCAACGTAACGTAGGTACTTGGACATTTATAACATAGTATGGGATCGGTTTCAGATCAAAAGTCGACTTCTATTCAATAAAGTAACTGCGAAATCGATTAAATAGACAGTCGGAGAGGGCTGAGGCAGTTAGCGGAGTGAAACTCTATTGTGAGAGGGGCTAAAGTGGACTGTTCTATTTATTGTTTTGATATTTCTCCGCCAGGTTTAATTTTCGTGCCAAAGTACAATGCAGCTGAAGGCTTATATTATCTAGAAACCATTTCAAATAATCATTGAATTGAAAATAATTACAGTTTACCGTGTAGAAATAGGATTCTATCCAAATATTGCCTTTCGCTTGAACTCTGTGCAACTTTTATGAGAACTTTCAACCCCTGTTTTCTGATCAATAAACCTAGGTAGCAAGGGGTAAACAAGTACTTACTATATTTTACTGAACATCAAATAAAAGATGTGACTATTCAGTTTTATTGAAATCATTAGTTTTGTTAACGCAATTTTTTGTCATGACTGAACAATAGGATTGATGTAACCTTCAGAAGTCGTAAAAAATATATAAATTAACGTTTGACGTGTCCCGTAGCCTCTTAGTGACTAATATTACTTACTACAGCATGACATTACCCAATGGTTGTATAAAGACACCTTACGAAGCTGAATTCCACATGAATTTTTCCCATCATTACAATCTTCTTTTTGCTCTCTGAGCCATATCTGGGAACCCTCTGTTAACGAAGATTTTGAAGGTCAAAGATCCAACTTTATTTTGCGTTTTCTAATGAATATAATTTTATGCACCCTTAACCACTATTACCTTACCTATTACCCTTAACAATATTTTGCTTAGGTTAATACACTACCATAAGTCGTCTCCCAGCAAACATTTTTGTTAAATGTTTACAATGTTAATGTTTTTTGTTTGTAGTATTAGATTACAGTTCGTGTTGACACAAAATAACCCTGTTACAGAATATTTATTTTCTTCCCTATTTATTCAAATGTAACTAAGTGATATTACGTAGGCCATGTTTAGCATACTAGGGTAGCATGTAAAGCAGCCGTCTATCTCGGGATCATGACAGGTGATGCGACCGCGCCCGACGGCTGACGGGAGCCATTCAACGGAATTGGATACGCATATTGCTTCTCTAATAGTAGGTACTGCCAATACAATTACTTCAAGAAAATCATGTTTTGATTTAGATGTCCTAGATTTTTGTAACTTTTGAGTTGGAGTAGAAACCAACCTTTTGTTTGAAGTTCAATTTGGCTTAGATTATGTAGGTACACTTCAGTAGTAAATTATAGAATTAAAAAAATAATGGTAGTTATTTTTGCAATTATTACATTTTGACTGCCTAATAGTGTAAATTACTTTGTATTTATAGTGAAATAACTATAGCGTTATAATGTCATTTTTCTAGTGTTATATCAATTTTAACGGAGTAGTTTGTAGAGAGTTATTTTAAAATAAAATAAGCTTTTATGCCAAATAATGTATACTCTTTAAAATACCCTGTTAATTTATTCCATTCTAGTCTCTAAAACCAACACCACATGGGATTAAATAGAACTAACCTATTTGAAGGGCACAGGGAAAAAGGGGCTCATCGACAATTTATACGAAATCAAACAAATGATCGCACTTGATAGATTTGAACAGGCCTTTGATATGACATATTCAAAACAAACTAAAAAGGGCCCATTGCTTTGTAATCCTCAATATTAAAACACGTCAAGGAATAAAAAGAGCTCATTTCGTATCGAACTAGCTTAAAAGGTGCTCATTGCATCCCAATCAGAGTTAAAAGGAGCACATTTTACGTTTACAAAACAAGAACGCGCCCATACCCCCGCCATCTTGAAATAAATGACATAACACCATGTAGATTTTTAGCATAAATTAGCGTTTAATTCAATTTGTGTTTATTGTTGATGAGCCCCTTCTTTCCCTGTGCCCTTCATTTGTAAATCAATGCTCATTTTCAATTGATGAGCTTTAATTTACATACAGTTTATATCCAAAATTGTCGCGCCTTCATAAAATGTATGCCCAAGTTCGAGTCGCAGAACCGCAAAGCTAACAGTACGGTTGGCTCACTTCTTGTTTGTATTGAGATACGAGCATAAACCGTAGCAGTACTGGATGCCCGCAGAATACAAACTACACAACATAAACTTAGCATTTTTATTAAAAACCTAGTTGCTGAAATGTTTTAAACGAATTCAGTCGTGATTTTACGAAACCGCCAAACAGAGCGCCAATTTAAAGTTTTGGAACTGTTGTTAGTACATTTTTTTCCCTGAATACTGTGTATAACGAACATTATTCATTGGGATGAAGCAATAAAACACCGACCAGCGAAACCATGAGAAAGTAATTTTCCCCCAACGACTCCTATGGGAGACACAGTCCATCGGCGTATCCAGCTGAGATGATTTATGGAAAATATTCACGGCTATCTACTGTACCTACCACACGTCGTTCACGATGTTCTGAACATATTTGAAAATATTTTTGGAACGAAAAACCATCTATCATAGAAAAACGCAATTTTAAAAACAACTCGATTTAGACAACAAACAAGGGCTGTCTTTCACGAAATCGATTGTATTGACTCACACGAATGGACGTATGAAGAATAAAAAGTGAACGATTGGAACATAGGGGCCTCAGCCCGCACGTTTGGCAACACAAATCCATTTGACCAGAAAATTGAATCCTCGTTGTTATTTCGCGTAGAGAGAGATTAATTAAAACTGCGATCGCCAATGTAGTAAATCATATATTATGTACAACTCACATATTGTGCAACATTGATTCGAATTAAATGTTTTAAACGAATGTGGATTGCGGGCTGTTGTCACAACGCAAAATGTTCCAATATCCCTTTTTATTCCAACACAAAAGTAAGAAACG
The DNA here is from genome assembly GCA_949316365.1 of Hoplodrina blanda. Taxonomy (NCBI): domain Eukaryota; kingdom Metazoa; phylum Arthropoda; class Insecta; order Lepidoptera; family Noctuidae; genus Hoplodrina; species Hoplodrina blanda. Next base: position 11,928,767 of record OX438579.1, on the reverse strand, counting down.
ATTTGCATAATTAACACGACGTTCGTGTTTTATAGTGACAAGATAAACTCACTCTAAATTCTGTCTTATCATGACAAGACTTGATATAAAAACGAACACAAAGGGGGGACTATAAATGCGGCACTGAAATTTCATTGAAGTCGACGATGGGAGAATTTGGCAAGCCTTTAGGCTCGCATGCCACCAGAACAAAAGACGTCCGTTGAAGCGAGCCCTACGAATGGCAAAACAAGGACAAGGAATTTTAATAAAATCCTTATTATCTATTCACAGCGGCAGTTACGTTCTTTTACGAGCTAAACGGCACCGGAGAAGTTTGGTCGCGGGATCGCATCGCGCTCTTGTCGCAACTTTCCTAATATCTTAAAGAACATTTTGAACCGACTTAATTGTTCGCCGACAACAGAAGCAGGCAATCTGTGTTTAACGTGTGTTACTTCCCGAAGTGATAATGATGCCACTGGGTTTACCCCACATTATACGCGGAGATCACAGAGTCGCCTGACCTTTTCATTTTTGCATAACAGAAATTTTGAGGTTAGATAGAGAAATGTTGTTAAGAAGGTAGGTAGGTACTTGCACATGAACATAACCGAGTAAAATACCATTTATCCTCGTAAGGCCCAACGACAACGATAAGGACAACAAAAAACAGTAGTCACTCCGGCCCAAGATAGTTTTCAAAATAATTAAAATACGGCCCAGCGACCTAAAATTATGACATGATAATTATTTAAACCCTTTTTTTTAGCCCGGTGACCCAAAATAGGAAAAAATGATTTTAACATTTTTTTTTCATGGAGTAGTAAGGGGTATAGGAAGGTATTAGGTATTGGGTATTAGGTAGAAATACCACCTAAGATTAATCAAATCAAAAGCATTCTATTTACAGACTTTTTAACCAAATCAAAGTTCTGGGCCGCAACTACTTGCACCTATTTTTAACCGACTTCAAAAAAAGGAGGAGGTTATCAATTCGTCTGTATTTTTTTTTTATGTTTGTTAGCTCCTAACTTGCGACTGGGTGAACCGATTTTCATGATTCTTTTTTTATTTGAAAGCTGGTGCTTCTCGTGTAGTCCCATTGTCAGCATTTCAATATCTGATGATGACCTTCGGAGATATGGAATGGAACTCCTCATAGAATCACAGCAGCAATATCGTAACAAGTGAAATTGCTTTGTTTATACGTGTAGTCGATGACTGACTGAAGGAAAAGGGGGAGGGATACGTCAACCCCCCTCCTACCAGTTTCCAAAATTAAATATATCGTGTGAGGTATTGTTTGAAAGGGCTTTTTGTAAGGATTTCAAACATTAATACACAAGCACTACAAAGTGAAAAATAAAAAGCTATTTTACAAAAAAAGTTAACCGCCTTCAAAAACTACAAAATCAAAATAACTTTAGTTTTGGAAGTCGGTGGCAATACATAACAAAAAAAAACCAAAGCCGCCAACTTCCAAAACTAAAGTTATTTTGTAGTTTTTGAAGGCGGTTATCTTTTTTTGTAAAATAGCTTTTTTATTGCTCATCTCATGTGAATTTTCGCCTTAACCCGTTATTAATACATTGGGTCCTAATTTATATCGACTTAAATTTAGTTTGGGCCTTACGAGGTTATGATTGATACCTGAAGAAGGGGCTAGCATTGAAATCCAAATACATAAAAGCGAAAGGAAAATCGGTCGACGTATAAAAATGTTTAGGTCCCATATAAAAGGGGGCGAGCCTATTACCATCAACCAGGCACAAATTCAGACTCCGAGACTGCTACTGAGAAATTCCTGATGGAAAAACCCAATGACACTTTGCCCAACCTGGCAATCGAACCCAAGACCTCGTGCTCAGCAGTAGCGCTTTGCGACCAGTCGACCAACGAGGCAGTCATACAGTGTTTTAGCTACGTTTTAGGTAAGTTTCGTTTTGTAAGTTAATACATAGTTTGGTTATTGAAATTCTAAAGCCAATGTTTGCCTAATGCTACGATAATCTCTCCAAACTATATTATTTGAGGTTTCATCAATCCACCGCAATGTTATTCGAGACCTTTCACCTCTAGGGATTATAATTATAAAGGGTACATTTGTATAGTTTCGACATAGGTACATCAACCGGCCCGCGTGATTGGATCAATTTCTAAAACTGGGTACAAACAGAGGGCATATCAATATGTAGGTAGGTATATTGGTTTATGTAAACTAAATAGTTTATTAGAAAGTTTTGTTGAAAGGATCAGTCTTATTGTTTATTCTCGACTTTAACACAGCATAATATTACACTGCCTCGTTAGTCTAATGCAAAGTCGAGTCGGGAAAAGTGCTATTGGGTTTTTTCAACAGAAATTCTCAGTAGCGGCCTCGGAGTCTGGATTTGTGCCCGGAGAAAAAAAAACGCGATTTCAAATATTACTTACGTTATTTATAAGCTTAAAGGCGATAAATAACTTGTATTTTCTAATGGGATTCCCATTGATCATTGTCATAATATTCACAGAGAAAGTATCTACTTAATCATCTGTGTATATTAAAAATACCTACGTAAATAAAACTATAATATTTTCAGTAAACAAACCAGCCTTCACTCAAAAATTTAAGAACTAAAATACTGTAATACTTTACAAACTTTTATGTTTAATTAAGATTAAAGACTTCTAGTTTGTAATAAAAGTAGCAAGAGTTCAATTTAAAAAGTTTGAAGTTTAAAAATCAGTAAGAAAATAAAGATATATTTTGAAGTTTACAACATGTATAAGTAGGTAAATCAAACGTTTCAGTAGTAAGACGTCGTAATATAAAATAGTTTTACGTAGGTATATGTTTCGACCTGTAGGTAGTCGAATAAATTTTTGATTACAGCCTCAGGTTCATTGGTATTCTTGGGAGAGTCCCGATACGACCTTCAGTCCGGGTCTGCACTTAGCGGTAATTTACAGTTTAATTACTGGTTCTGGTTCGAGGGAGGCGGGCCAACCCCGAATTTATACGGTGCTCGACATCACATAGTTAACAAGTTGTAGTCATATCCTTTCATTAGGTCCGATCGATGTGAACGAGAGCATGATCGTTATGTAGGTAGGGCCCGGAGATTTTGTGTAGCAAATTCCGAGGTTATAGGCACCTACTATGAGTCTCCAATGAATTTCGGCCCGGGGATTCGAAGATACCGGGTACCGGATAAATGCTGGGTCGCTTTAGCCCTGTAGGGAAACTTTAGCTCAAAGCTGTTGAAAGTTAGGTTAAGTAGTTAGTTAAAAGTTAGTTTAAGTTTTTATGTAACACTCTAAGATCACCCACGACGTCTGTACTGTTACAAGCACAATGTTACGCAGCGTTTCCACCGCGAGCAGAGCGGACCCATTTTTACCTCGCCATACTAATCTGCATTGCTAGACAACCATAAATTCCTATTATTACCATACTTGTAAATAGGTAGTAATAGGAAATACTTAATGATATGCATTACATTTGCTTTAACTAAATAGAAAACGTTGAGATCAATATTTAAGGTAAAAGGAGACATGTTAATGGGTCCGCTCCGCTCGCGGTGGAAACGCGGCATTATGCTTGCTTTACATTGTGCGCTATTAAAAACAGTGATAACATCTGAAGAAAAAATGTACGGATGGTCGGGAGACAGATTAGGAACGTAGTTCTTCAATTCAAGATCTCGCCGCACACACTCACACACACCCGTATATAATAAATAGAAAGAGACAAAGAGAATAAAGGAAGGCATGGAGGGGCATAACGCCTTTTCCTCAAGCCGCTTTTACACGTGTGTTGGATTATTTGGTTGAGCTAAGTGGTGCTGATCTTCGCGTCATGTTCGTGAACGAGCGCTGTCAGTTGGGATTGACCATCTTTTACCTGTCATGGCTTACATCACTCTTTTTATTTTGTATTTTTTATTATTGTTTGATGTTCATCTTTATTGTTTTCATATAAAGCAACAATACTATTGTAACCAGGATTTTGTAAAAACTTAATGGAATAGAGTGTCCGTGAAGTTTCTTGCTCGTTCTTCTCCATAGAGGCGTACCTACGTTTTGAAACGAGCAACTAGCTTCAACTTTCTGACTAACTGACCGACTCCTTGATAATTCAAAGTGCCTGAAATTGGTCTAAAATAAATGTTTTGACTGTGACTGTGACTTTGACTTTGACACGCTAAGAATTTTCACCGTATATAGCGCAGACAAGACTTTTTTTTGGTCAGCGCCGAAGCTGCGAAGCAGTGTACACAATTCTTGTGTATAAAACGTCACGAATCCTTGCTAGGCAAGGCGATTTTTCCTAACGTGTACAATCGCCAACCGACCTTACGTAACGATTTAACTCCTTTTGTGGGGGAATCCTCATGGATGCCTTCCGTCTGGGGATAACGAAGGGTTATGTCGGACTATTACCGATTAAAACCCCCTCGGTTCCTCTTGCTACCATAAGTTGGGAGCCCAGTATTCGACTGCCAGCCACAATAAGGAACTTCATTCCAAAAATATCTTCACTATACCTACAAAAAGATGCCAGCCAATAATAAAGCACACATCCCTATAAACATTATTCACATTCCTCCCCTCCTGTGAAAAATGTATAGAGTTTTGGAGAATAATAAAGCCATTCAGAAGTTCCCGTAATCTGCAATAATGGCTTGTGAATATGGTTTAATGCATTCAGTTGTATGGTTGTGGCGCCTATCGCTTGAGACTACCCTTAACCCACTTAGAAAAGCAAGCTATTCAAAATATTGTTTTTTTTTTTGTTTTTCAAGCGAATTTTGTAATTCAAGTTAGTTTTTTTTATGGAGTCTTGTTTAGTTATAGTTAGCTTAATGATTTTCTCTGTGATGTTTTATTTTGGATCCACTATGTGCATTAGGGTGGCTCTCTAATGTATAGGAAACATAGCATAACATCACGCCTGTAATCCCCGAAGGGTTAGGCAGAGGAGTACCTAAGCCATATTTTGCCAGTTATGTTTTAAGTAAGTACCATGTTATAGGGGGCGAGCTTATTGCCATTAATCTGGCACAAATCCAGCCTCTGAGTCTGCTACTAAGAAATTCCTGATGAAAAACCCAATAACGGTTTGTCCGACGAATCCAAGACCCATGCTCAGAAGTCGAGCTTTGCGATCACTAGACCAACGAGGCAGTCTATAAAAGTTAGTTATTTGATTATTTCTAATAGTGATATTATGTTGTCTTAGGTTTAAATACATAATAATTGGCTATAAAAAGTTAAATTAGTTCATATACCTTTAGCCTCCGCATATCAATCAAAGTTTCGAAAATATTATAGATAAGTAACGCAAAATCTACGCAGTTATTATTGTAAAAATAAATTACAATGAAAATTGCAAAACTAAATGTAATTTGATTTAATCATTTTAAAACGGGGGTATTTTAAATGAATAAAATTAAATTACCACAGCATTCATTACTTATTTAATACTGTATATCAAATTAATCTAGCCCTATGTAACGTAATCCCTGAACCACGATAATGATACTTTTACACAAACATATCCGAATCTCCTGTCCATTAATTGCGGGTGTAATTTCACAGCAATTACAACAATTATAATTATAATGTTATGGATAATTATAGTATCAAATATCTAATTGAATGAACATTTCTTGTGTTATTTTGTTTGTTTATAAGCAAAGTTGTACAACATTGTTTCATAGACATGTTTCTATGCAGCCGAATACATGTTGCAGTGCTAATGGCAACATGCTAATTTTCCGAATTCATGATAAACAATTTTATTATTGTTGTGCAACTTTGTTTCCAGTGAATATGCAGTTTAATTCGCAATTGAGGTTCATGGTAACAATTTCGGAGAACTATTTAAATTAATAGATTTTTCTACGAATAGGCTTTCTCAGAATATGAATTGGTTTTACTTAAAAACGTAAATCAAATGTTTATAAACAGAAAAACTACTTACCTATGTAATAATGTTAATATCAAAATGAATAAGAATAAGTACATATCTACCAAGAGGTTCTTACACAAGGCCATTGAATGTTATTTATAACCAAAACATAGGAACCCGGAAAAGTATAATCGGTAATGTTTTCGCCGCAAAAACTGTATAGTAAAAGGTAATCCCCAAAACAGGATAATGGTGAGTTCGGCCGACAGAAATCCCGTTTTAACTTAGGTACATTTCTATTTTTACGTGTATGTAAGTAATGTTCAACGTATTCTACGGAACAGTTGTTTCTGTTATTCACGTGTAAACCTAAAATCTTTTACGGTTGGACTTTTTGACCAAATCTCGCAAAAGATCGAAATTTTACAATGAAAACTTGTTAGGATGTTCTTTTTGTTTACCTTTTTGAATGGGCAACTAGATTCAATATTATATTTTTTCTTTTCTCTTGTAAATGACGTTCAAAAGTGCCTTTTAATGTTCTAATTGAAATAAATGATTTGACTTTGACTCTGAAGAAGTTTAATCTTTTTATAAAAAGTGTTTTGTTTTTCAGTTAGGTATATAACCATATTTTTATTCATCAATTTCAGATTAATGGATTACAAATTATATACAATAGTGAACTGTTTCTATAATAAACTCGAAAGGATACCTACTACAATCTTAACTAAATGTCACAATAAAATAAACATCTAAAGGTAGGTACTTAAACTGTAGAATGTTGTTATTTCTTTCATCCTATTTACATTGTCTTTGCTCAAAATAAATCCTAAAAGTTAACTCCAGGGAATGTGTTAATTAATGGTACCAATCCTAAGGCAATTACTCTGAAATCTGTCTGTTTGTACACTACTTGAATTTTAAAGGGTCCCCGAGTAATAAAATAGGACACTCCGGTTCTATTAGAGGGTGTCGTAAGGGGTTTTTATTATGTGAACCGGAGTAGCATCCGTATTTATAAGTACTTGGGTGCTTACATTCATTCTGTGGTTACTTATTTTTCTAAGTAATAAGAAAGTTGCATTATCGTTAAGTCTGTAAAAAAATATAATCATCTTAATAGCCAGTCTCTAACTGGCCATTAACACGTTCACTGCCGGGCCAAAAATGTTGAAGGTCAAACCTCCACAAGCGTCAGGCACATGTGCCTGACGTGGCAGTTAACGTGTTAAGAATATCTTAAATAAAGAAAACGATCACCAATAATATGAGTTTACCAAAAATCAAGGAGATCCGATCAAGGACCAGAAAATTCCTAAAATTATATTTTAGGAATATAAGGTAAGCATGTGGCCGAGCATAAATCATGTTTTTTCTCTAAACAAAGGCACAATACTGAATTCTGGTCGATTAACGATTATTCAATTCATTCCGAATCATTACCATCATCATTTTCTTTCACGCGTGATTGAACAACCGATTTCATTCCATATTACAGTTTTTACAAATAAAGGAAAATCGTTAGGGCACGTCGGATAACATTGACTCAAGGAAAGTGAGAAAATGAGGGATTACGAGTCGGTAGCAGTCGGTAAACATTGCTTTCTGTTAAGGCTTCCATAAACGTCAAGGATAATTTTATCTCAAAGAGAGAAAATAAAATCCCAAGAGTCCTGGCTTTGTATGTAGACTATAATGAATCGGCCTTCACAATCGGTTCAAGAGAAAGGCCAACTTCGACAAACTTGCAGAACTAGTTAAATGAGGAAGCGGTCTGTATCAGGCGTGCATCGGGTGACTTTGAAAAATCGTCGCCAATAAGTCTCGTTTCGCATTCGGCGCGATCGTCCGTCAATGTCGGCGTCGGTCGTCGGACGGCGGGCCAATAAATGTCGCACGAGCCGACGGATCGCGCGCCCGTCCGCACTATTACCACATTAACCACTCCACGGAAAATATTTAGGACGAGCTTCTTTAGTATGACTACGTCGCGTCGGTAATTTTCTTCGAGTATCAGAGATAACGTAACAATCCCCGAAGGGTTTGGCAGAGGTGTACCCATTAGTACACCCACATTTCGCCAGTTATGTTTCAGTGCCATGTAATAGGAGCCTGTTGCCTTTATATCACAGATTAGTTTGTTTTGTACACGGTAGGCAGTGTGATACGTCGAAGGGTCTTTTAAGTATTTTTTTTTCTTAATTAAGCTTCTCAAAATTACAAATGCACGAACTAAATGTTATAGAAATCTTCAGTTCTTAACACACAAATTCCTTCTTATAAGTATAAAGACGTCATATTAATTATAACCCGTAAAGGAAATCGCTGCGCTGTAATAAAAAAAACTGGGAACCCTGGACTATAATAACATCACGCTACGACCCACGAGATGACGTCACTGAACGTGGGGAAACCGCGGGGCATAGCTAGTCAGTAATAATAGTAACATTTCATTATTTTGCCAGTCACTTAATTAGTCTTTTATAGTTGTCTCTTCTCTAGTTATTCTCTCTTAATTGGTCCTTGTTTTCTGTCTTATTTTTATATGATCTTTCTTTGTTTTAAGTTTTACTTGGTAGAATTTTTGCTTTTTTTTATTCTTTAAATGTTCTTGTCAAACTTATTTTAAAACACTAGACTAGTGAATGATGTTGTCTCCTAATAATTAGAGGGGCACATAAGTGATATTCCTAGATTTATTGATTTATGCAATTTTGTACTATGTTGGAGATTCAAATCTATATACAACTAGCTGTCCGCCGCGGTTACACCCGCGTCTTTGGTTACTGCTCCGCTCCCGTAGGTCGTAGCGTGATGGTATATAGCCTATAGCCTTCCTCGATAACTAATCTATCTAACACTGAAAGAATTGTTCAAATCGGACCAGTAGTTCCAGAGATTAGCGCGTTCAAACAAACAAATAAACAAACAAACAAACAAACAAACAAACTCTGCAGCTTTATAATATTAAGTATAGATATACATACACAAATAAAAAATAAAATTAATGTGTCTGTTTTAATGTCAAAATTGCTTTTTACAATCTTTTAAATGTTTACACGGTAACACGAAAAATTTATTTATTTATTCATGACTCTCTGTTTGTTCCGACTGTACCAATTTTAACCGAACTATTGCCAGCAGATAGGTACCTACCTAATGTTATAAGGAGCAGAACTTACCTACCACTATTATTTAGGAAAGAGAATTAGGGTCCGTTCACACAGACCGGCTCGGAGAGGAGATCAGATTATTATCACGTTGAAAACAGAGTTTTTAGTATTTGTAGTAAGGTTTATTTTTGCATTGCATTGTCATTAAGACAAATGCCAAAAGCAGTGCACATGCAAAAATAAACCTTACTACAAATACTAAAAACTCTGTTTTCAACGTGATAAGGAATCTGATCTCCTCTCCGAGTCGGTCTGTGTGAACAGACCCTAAAGGTTCAACGCTACAAAAAAAAACTGTGTGATAACTAAAATACAAGCAAACAAAGTCGCGTATCTAGTCTAGCACATAAATAAATCTAACAACATAACTCAGAAAACACAATATTAGTTATCGATCTTCTTCAAAGATTCCACGAACTGATATGCCGATATTCTAGGAGGGCATTGATCGCATAGCAACAGTGCGAACACATTAAAATCTTCAACTCCAGATAATTGGCTTCGATAAGTATAAACTTATTTCTGCTCAAACAGTTCGGTTCTCATACTATTAGATATACCGAGAAGTTCTTTAGCATCTAATATAGTAACTTTATTGTATGAAAATCATACGGTGGAAGAATCGAAAAGAATCAAAAATATACACATCAAAAGTGTCTAGGGATCAACATCCCTAACAAATGTTAGGGATGTTGATCCCTAGACACTTTTGATGTGTGTATAACAATGTTTAAGACACTTTCTTTTTCATATTTGCCTAGTAACCGAAACTTAGCGTATTCTAATAAATACAACACTTATTGATTCTGAGGCGGTACTTACGAAGTTCGCCGGGACAGATAGTATATTTGTATAAAAATATGCTCAGGCAGCTGTCACCTTGAACCGTTTACATAAAACAAAGTAACTGAGTTAGTATCTACAGCAATTGGGAAACGACCAAACCGAACGTTGATCTCAAACACTACCCAGGGGACTAGATCACACCGAACGCGAACCATACGGGTATCCACCTTACAAGGTATGTATATTTACATACAGTATGAATACAAATGAACACATTGCATCCACTACAGAACCTTCCCTTCCAATGGCTACAACAAAGAATAGTGACACCGCTGCGAAGACTTTGAAGGATACCTCGTAGATTACAGTTCTTACTCAGACTGTTGTCATCTCACAAGAAGACTTTATCCCCACTTTATGCTCCATCCATTGACATAAATCCTAAGTCTTCTTTTACGACACCCACAAAAATACTAACGTTCGTAACAAAGACGCTCAACTTCATTATTAAAAAGTTCGCGCATGCTCAACAACATTGTATTAATCTGGGCTTTGAACAGAGTCCTCAGTTAGAAGACAATGATGCCGCAACGCTCAGCTCACCGAGCAAAGGAATGGCCGACGTTAGCATACATAATGTCCTCGGACAAAGCAAGATTTATTTGAGGTGCCACGCCACCGGATCTACGGCACTACAGCGTTACACGGAACCCGGGAACCAAGACGCTTATACCAACATTTGTTGCATCCCAGTTAACATAATGTTCCCAGATAAACGCTAACATTGCTCTTGTGTGCTACCTGAGTTAAAATTCAAAATACAGACATACATATTGTAACGGAACTCCGCTTAAGTTATTAACAAAGAAGCGGACACAAATCCTTCGCTGAAATTACTCCATCTGTCCGCTCTCTTAATCCTCAGGACATCCTTTTGGGAGCGTGGTTTGGGCCGTACATTGTACACTTTACGTGTCCCTAGATACCTGCGATGTACCTGATGCCGAGGTGGTATTTAACAATGTAACGTTTCGAGGAATATCTACTGTAAATTCTGTAACTGTAACATGTCCAGTGAAACGTCACGGGATTCATTGAGTCTGGGAAGCCGGATAGCATAAACATGTGGTAGTCGTGCAAAGCTTCGGTTTCCATGTGCGCTAACAGTGAGGTTGAGTTGCATCGCATATCGGTCGCCGGCCGCCGGTCGTTGGTCGGCGATGCAAACAGCGACAAAGCGCCAACTTAAACATGCCCGTCGAGCGTGATGTGGGGACTAGAGCGGATTTATAATTTAATAGATAGATGGGATCTCCGTCCTTTGAACAGGACTTAAGTACCAAGACTTGAAGTTATTAACTAGTTAGAATTTTACAACCAATTTCATGCGGAATAACGAAAAAATACATTAAAATGACAGAATAGAATGTCCATTTATTTTCGTTAACAAGAAATGGAGTTTTAATTTGGTCCAAAAATAAAATTTTAATACAAACTCATAGCTGGAGGGCGTGGAAGTATCAAATTTCTTTTTTGTTGTTTTCTAAACAGCAGCCTTTCTCCGAGCCGAGTTGTTAGGGAAGTCGTCGCTTTCTCAACTTTTTGATTAATCGACCGTACCCACGTCTCACACATCCGCTGAGGTCCACAGTTTGGCCAAAATGGCAAGATAATACTTACCACCAGGCTTTAAAACTTTGATCGCTATCGATGTTCCTAACTTATTGTTGTTTAACTTTGACGAGAAATGGCAGATTAGTATAGTAGGTTTACTAATGAGTAGTTACTACTATTAGTAGTAGGCTCTTACTACTGAGGATTACTTTATGAGTACTTATGTAAATAAACAACATCATGATTGCCTGAAACAGAGTTTAAATATCAGAATGGTCAGGAACACTTAAGCTGGAAATGGAAACCATAAAAAATAATAGGGTATTCGAGGAACCAATAAAATATATTTGAATACATATCAACTACACCCATTTCAGTTTGTTTTATACCCAGTAAATACAGGGGAACAAATAATAAACTACTTATACGACCAATTTCTGGGAGCCGGTAAGTTTATACCCCCATTACTGGGGATAATCTAAACAAATGCGAAGTATATTCCATTGGAAGACGTTCAATCAGACTTTAAGGCGGTGTAACTCGCTCTGGTGTCGTAACTTTATATTCGCTGAGGAGGAAATTCACTGAGTTTACGTATTATGCATGCAAAGGGAGATCGTAAGGTCCAGAAGGATCCCATATTATATCGTGATGCGGTGGATTCACTCGGATGTATAGCACAATGTCGGAGCCGTTTCCATAGGTAGGTAATATACCTAATAATAATAATCCCAGCCTATTTTTATCTCACTATAGAGCAAAAGCCTCTTCTCATACAGAAAAGACGCGAGCATTTATCACTACGCTTCCTCTAGGTGAGTTGGCAATTTCAGGCTTATAATAATTACAAGTCTAGGTTTCCCCACGATGTTTTCCTTCACCAATGTCAGTGATGTCTAAGATAAACTTAGAAAGTAACTATATATGCATGAATTTAAAAAGTTACATTGATACTTGCCCGTTATTGAACCTGCAAACTCATGAGAAGCAGGCGGATTTACTACTGGGCCATCACAACAACACTTACCTGGGTACCTTAGTTTAAATATCAGGACCTGTATATAGCAATGATGACTATATTACAATTATTTAACATTATTTTCTGTTTTGATATTATAAAAGTTCGATTAGAAAATTACTCTTTGATAAATTATTATTCATCGAGCACTCGGCAGCCAAACGAACGTTTTTGAGAAGAAATATTCAATTAGTGACGTAACAAGCTTTTGACAAGCACCGAATTAGAATAGCACCGAAATGGGTAGGTATTATGTATGCGTAAAGAAAAGAGAAGTAGATAACTAAAAGAAAGAGATGCAAATATCGATACTTAAAAAGCTGATTTAATTAGTTCTCATGTTCGCTGCAAGATGGAGCTAGTGAAAGAAACATCGGAATACAATAAATTATGCATGAAAGATAAATTACGTTCGCCTCGTTGTTCGCAAATCCAAATACATATAAAAATATTCTACGCGTTTCGAATTCACCTAATTTTAAAATCTTTTGTTATCTCTTGGATCACGTAAGACGCTGAACTCTTGGGCCTTAAGATTTATTTTTTAAGTTAAATGTGTTGTTAGACTGAAGGGATGATAAATTATTAAAAAGTGGATTTTTATATACTAAATCTTTTAAAGCATTACCTACTGTTACGACTGTGTCCCAAAAATATTGTACAGTACTCGGCGATAACTATTGCACATCGACCTTTGGAAAGAGACAATCGGCTAATTTCGGCTTCGTAGAACGTTATCTCTGTCGCACGAAATACAAATAGTCCGGTATCTATTTATGATTTGCTTCTTTTGATAATTCTTTTTATTCTTTGTATAAAATACAAAATACAATAAAGATCGTTGTGCAATATTTATCGCCGGGTACTGTATTCAAATATCAATGACTAGTTGCTCCCAGCGTCTTTGTACGCGTGTTATGTTACGTCTTTGATTACTGCTCCATACGTAGGTCGTAGCATGATTTTATGTATCATAAACTATTCCTCATAAATCTGGTTATCATACACAAAAATATTTCTTTCAATCGGACTGGTAATCTCAGAAGCACGTGTAAACAAATGCACAAACAAAAAAAATCTTCAGCTCTTTTTTTACATTAGTATAGATTTAATAATGGTTTTCTTCGAAGCACGGTCTACCTGTATATTCTACCTACTTGATTAAATTGAAGGGGTAATCTCAATAGATGTAGGTAGATATATTTGTTCAGTAGGCGTGTGGAAGCATTCCTGTTTGCGGGGACATTCCAATAATAGCGTTGGTGGCCCGCAGAATGCTGGGCTCTAGTTGGTTACCAATCGCTAACTACATACCAGGGTTAGAGAGAACTAAATTAGGGGATAATGCGCATCCACTAATCACTTTCAGTAGATAGATACATACGCATTTTCACACAGAACTGATTTGATTTTCATCAACAAAAGATGGGCAACGAACAAAAATATACAAAAATAAAGCAAAGCATTAATCGTCATCTTTATACGTCAAGTGATTTTCGATTTAACGTAATGAGTGAGCGAGTGAGTAAGTCACCTTTCTCTATTATATATTTAGAAAAAAAAATACATTTTATGAATAATAAAAATTCTAAAACACTTTCATTTCATTGATACTTTAAATATTATTTAGGGTGCGTAGTTTACAGTAATAACAATGAAAAATAGAAAATAGTAAGCTTTATTGTCTTCGAAATAATAAAGAAATATATTAAAATGCTCAAAGTGCTCAACTTTATAGGCTGACATTTTTATCTAATAGATAGGTGCTTACATCAAACGTCCCGCTGTTAACGACAAATGTTATAATAAAATAAAAACAAATGATCCACATTATTCTTCATTTTTTTAATAATATTATTAAGTAGGTAATCGATTCTTTTGTATTACGTTTACCATCTAATATTCAACAAAACCAAAATTACTTTTGAAAGGTTTGGATCACTTCAAAGGGTCTAATTTATTTCTAAAAGAAAGTTAATCGAACCGATTTGCTCAGGTATGCATCATTTATTTCGTCGTACTTTTCCTTTGAATTCTTATATTTACCGTAGCTACCTATATCAATATGATAAATTATTCCATTGATGTAAACAAATTCCTTATTATGCTGTCTTTTGAGGAACTTTAAGAAATATCGTTTTGTGCATAAATATCTTTTTATGTTATTGACTGTTTGTATTGGGTAAGTACCTACTTGAGAATAATAGAAAATAATTATGTATAATTGAAGAAAAGAAAATTTTGCAATACAAATTTTCTTTTGTTAAATTATAATTCTTTATTGTTGCTTGATTTCATACAAAAAAATCTATTAACTGTTTTATTCTGTAAGATTTTCATTACCTGTACACCAATTAGCATCATTGACGTTAGACTGTAGATTTTTGGTTAGTTTCTACATTAATAAAGTGACCTAGTTACCGCCTAATCGTGCCTGTTACATGCATTATCTTTTAAACATGGCTAACAAAATGAGTTCTTTATTTGAATTGTTTTTTTAATAGCTTTTTCGCGACTTACTCCGCGTGAAATTTCATACGAATCCTTATTCTTTTTAAAATAAAATATATCCTACGCTACTCGCAGATAACGTAGCTTTTCATAGATGAATGATTTTTTAAAATAGATCGAGTTAGTTTTTAAGTTTATGTATTACAAACAAAAAAATATTTTTTTTAACATAATACCTATAAAACATCACACGTGCAATCCCCGAAGGGTTAGGCAGAGGTGTCCCCATTAATACACCACGTTTCGCCAGATATGTTTAAGTCCCATGTAATAGTGGGCGAGCTTATTGCCATCAACCGGACAAATCCAGACTTCATATATTTTTTTCTTCTCTAAAATATTAATTAGTTCACAAAAATAATTGCCAATCAAGTAGACACGACCTCACTTCAAATAAAGCAATAAAAGCTTTATTTCAAGTGTTGCTAACACATCTCGATGCCACATTACTATTGGGCAGTTCGTGTAAAATATAAGGGTAGACCGCAAAGTTTCGCCGTAGTTAAACCACTTACAATCTCTGCCAACTGGCCGCTAAAGAATTTCCTAACGGCGGTCACGGGTTGACCGCTCAACGAACGTTTATGACTCGCCTTACGAGATGATTAATGTGGCAAGGGTCTGATAATGATCTGATTAGTTCCAGGGAACAAGCACGCGTTGGTAAAGTAGTGTGAGGTTACAACTCCATTATTCGAGTGTTACCGATTATCTGATATTCTTATGAACAAATTGTTCTATTAACAAAGGCATAAAGATTAACAATTTATCTATAAAAATAAATAAATAAAATTGAAGCGTCTGTTTTTACTATCAAAGTAACACCTTTTTACAAAATAAATATGATATTTGAAACGGTACTCAATTATAAGAATTTTCTCTGTCTGTTTGTCTGTTTGTTTCGGATAATCTCCGAAACGGCTGGACTCATTTTGACATGCTGTAGCTGATATTATAAGGAATAAGTTAAGCTCCATTCATTTGAAAAAGAACTGGGTTCCTTGCAAAAAAATTAAATCTACATGAAACCGATATTCGAACGAAGGAAATAGTCAGTTTACAATATAAAACTGTCAGTGTACACTAAAATCTTTACGGATAGTCACTGAAGGTAAATTGACAATCTAACAATGAATTAAGTGGTTATCGTCATTCCCTAAGGCTCATAATTATTTATTTAAACTTTATGCAACAAAAAAGTACAAAGGCGGACTTAATGCCTTAGGCATTCTCTACCAGTCAACCAAAGGTGGTGAAGAGACAACATGGCAGGTGCAAAAAATTGTACATGAGTGAAAAATCCATTAAGAGATTTCAATAATCATCGAAATCATACTGTACGCTAGACCAGGGTTTCTTAACCTGTAGTACATGGATCCCTAAGGGCCTACGAATCTGTGTGACGACCACCGGGGATCCATGACGAGCCTATCTACCTAGTAGTGAACGTTAATATGCGCCTTGCATGCCATAATCCATCATAAGCAGCAACAACCGTCACACTAATTACTCATAGGCTTTTTTCTTTCTTTCGGTAAGGGTCCGTAGGGTCTCTCAAATTTTAAGAGGGGTGGGACTAGAGGGGGAGGTCTTGAAGGTTAAGAACCCCTGCACTAGACAAAGGACTCAACAATATCTCGTTTGCCGCGTTATTAACGCGAATATAACTTCTCGTTTAAATTATAACTAATGTACCTTTTTAACAACGTAAACTTACTTTAATAGGCACCTATTTTTCACAAAAATTACACCTGGAAAAATATTATACACAAGTTGAGCGTTCTCGCGGAGCTCCACCATCTGATATTACCGTACTATGTTATCCTTTACTAGAAGTTTTGTCAGTGTGATAGAGAAAAACCGGCCAAGTACGAATCGTGATCGTACATGAAAGATTCCGTACCTCCGTACAATATTAAAATGACGTCATTTAAGTTTAAACTTTATTTATTTTTTGCCTGTAATCCCCAAAGGGTTAGGCAGTGGTGTACCCATTAGTACACACCCATTTCGCCAGTTATGTTTAAGTCCTATTTAATAGGGGGCGAACCTATTGCCATCAACCGGCCACAAATCCAGACTCCGAGTCTGTTAATAAAAAAATCCTGATGAGTACCCTCCCCCTCCTCTTATTTTTATTATTTCTAGTTATAGAGGCTACATTATATTACGGTTCAAGAGAAAAACCCGCTGACAAACAGACGGACAGCCAAGGCTTAGTATTGGCACCCTGGGGTACTGAACCCTAAAAATACATACATTTCACACTGAAATAGTTGTTTCAAGTGGTTGTCAGAAAATAAAGTTTTATTCAAACAAATCCAAGCGTTGGGGACTCATCTCTATTCTGTACGTTAAAGCCGCAGCCGTCGCTTAATTTACACCGAATATGTGACGCGATACACGACGTTTTATTGTAAAGTAAATTCTTTTCTAGTTGCAAAATGGTTTAAACTTCAATGGAGACATGGTGCACGTGTTTCAACAAAATTATTACGAGTATATTGGCTCAACACATTTCATTTTATATTTTTCGTTTTACAACAGTTTTCATGACTTTTGTCTTTGGTACCGGTAGAACTACGTTTCGTTTTAAACATAGAGATAAAAGTAGGTACCTACAATAGTTTCTTATAAAACTAGCAACTGTACGCGATTTTGTCTGTGTAGATTTAAAAACTAAGCTAAAGTCCTAAATTGGGATAATTAAGAATAATTGGGATAACGTGGACAAAAAAGGGATAAAAATTATCCTATGTATCTGTCTGTTCGTGTAAAAAAATAAAGGCACGAGCATTGATCACCACGCTTCCTCAAGGCGGAATGGGGATTTCAGACATATATCTATCGCCTCTAACTCAGCGTACAAAATTTCAGTTAATTCTGTTCAGCCGTTTGGGCGTGATGGAGTAAAGCTTTCTTATTTATAATAACAATAAAATCTGAAAACATACCTCTAGTAAATAGTTTCGTGATAAAACTATTTTTATTAGCTACAATAGAGTTCCATAGTCGGAAGAATACAATGTGTCTGAATCACCATTAATACCTCACGGCTAATTTTCTCGCAGGATCCAGGCGTCCATTTCATAGCTTATGGGTCATTTACTCTGTTACAAAAGGTTATAAAGGAGAAAACAAAACATTAATATGTACATATTTCATAAAGCATTGCCCTTGTTTATTTTCTGAAGCAAAAATAACTTCTCGAATTTGCTAAAAGAGAGACGAGACCTCAACTTAACGTGGAATGGGGGTTAAACGGGTAACCGAAGAAATGCTTCGCAGTGAAACACTATACGATGTATGTGGGGTACACTTAGAGCGATCCCCTCACTACACACAGGGTTGCCAGATCCTAAATCTGGATGCGGGCAGCGCAGTAATTATGAGCGATTATTGTTTGAGGCCTATATCCACCATCAGACATCGTTCGGCTGATACAATGATAATGATGAAACCTGGGAAGCCGAATCACCAGCCAGTTAAGCCGGACTTTTGGGAAAAATGGGTACAATACATGCCACGAAAATGAGACTTTATTGTTTCGTAATAACACACCACACAAACTTTATTGTTTCGTAATAAATGTAATAATTTTGTTAAGAATTTTAATCTAAATGTCATCGAAATATCTCTGCATAAATGGATAATTATTTCGTACATCCATACCTGCGCAAGCTCCCCACTGACGCTTGTCATGTCTCATCTTTCGTGGCGCGTAAGTACTATAAGAACAACGAATTATATGCTCGCATTATAAATTGAGAACAGTATTGTATGTTTTTTTTTGTTCCTTTATCATAATTATAAGCGTCTCCACTTCTAAATTAAAAAAATTACCCCTTGTTTAGTTTAACGTTAAAAGCCTAACAAAAGCCGGACAAGCTGTACACCGAATAATTTGACCGGACACGCATGCAAGAAACCTGACTGTGTCCGGCTTCATTCGGTAGTCTGGCAACCCTAACTACATACATACCTACGTACATAAGTATACGAAGGATATAGGTACCTAACAGAATTGAATTTCTTAGTCATGTTCGCTGAGTTACTCGCATGTTGAAAGCTCACCTCCTGCCTACACATTTTTCGAAGCCCGCATATTTACATGAAACACAATACGTTTTAGTAAGAGGATACCACATATACGATGAGTTTCCAGAGTTATTGATAGGTTTAAGGTTTAAATCATTCCACGTATTTAAATGCTACTTTGTTAGACTACTTAATATATTTTTATTCTAAATTAATAATAATACCTCTTCTCATACAGAGAAGGCACGAGCATTAAGGACATCCCAATGAATCTCTATTACATGCAAATAAGAATAGAAAATAAACAAGTAAGTTGCCTGTAATCCCCGTAGGGTTAGGCAGAGGTGTACCCATTACTACACCTACATTTCGCCAGTTATGTTTAAGTCCCATGTAATAGGGGGCGAGCCTAAGTTTAAATAACTAGGTTTATAAAAGCAGCTTACCTACAACAAATTAGTGAACTAGGCCCACTGTCACAAAAACTTAACTCAGAGTTAGTTGTTAACACGAGGCAAATTTAAAAAAATATACGTCATACATATAACCCGGGTTAGCAACTAACTTCCGATTTAATAACATAACCCTAGTTGGCAAAAGTGGTCCACCCATACACAAACAAAATTACAGAAGTCTCTTGAGACAACAGACGTAATACAATGAAAAATAAAACAAAGAAAAATTAATGTATTTACTGGTTTTATTTTTAGATCAATGAAAAAACGGGAAATATCGAAAGCTTGTATGTAGGTACTCGACTTCGATCACTGAGTCAATTAAAATGTCCTACTTCAAACGTCAATTACCTAAAGCGGATCGAGTAGCTTAATTGTTTGCAAAAATAGCGCTGTCTATGTTCTATTTCAATATCCTAATGGGATTTAGTTTATTTTCTAGCTGTACAATATTATTCTTGTGATGAAGCTACGTAATATGTAGATCATGACTAGGAATCGGATAATAGAATACCTATTTCCCTAAAGTTATTTTTTCGCTAGCAAAGCTTAGTTACAACCTCTTGAACTAACTGGTTTGATGAAAAAAAACGTCGTATTTGTCGTGGATCTAGGAATTGTTGGCGAGGGCGGGCAGGGAATTGGCTCACAGTTCAGCTGTTTATCATTAAACTGTAGAACTTGAGGAGCGAAAAGTAAACAAACCGAATAGTTAAAGTACTATCGATGGACGAAACTTTGATCAGAGTTGGAAGGTTCATTTGTTGTGTGGCGAGCGAGCGCGCACATTCCGCGTACGTGCCCTGAAATATAAACTCAACCCGACGGAATAGACATAAAAAGGCTATATAATTAAACCTTATTAATCCGTATTTATGGCCGCGGCTAATCCTTACATCTAGTTACGAGTTATTTATTTCCATTATGACGATGGACCCTGGAGTGACGAGACGTCGACGGCGTATTGAATGGAGTGCGCTCACCCGACCCGCCTTTTAAATTATAAAGCAAAATGGAAAAACCATTATGTTTCCAACGTGACGTGCTGGGATCGCCACTTCATTTTGATTAAACGTGCCAGACCAAGGCGTATTTGGAGATTTCTTACTAAGAAAACCACCTCAGTAATGAAGATTAGAAGCCTACTTTTAGAACATTACGTTTTGCTGATAGCAACAAGGCTTTGAATATAATCCAATTTTGTGTAATTTTCTAGACTTACATAATCCAATTGAACGGCCAACCTTGTGGCTAAAATAGAAAATTTACTTTGTTCCTAATTGGAATTTAGGAAAATGAAAACTAATTTTACTTTATTCGAATACCTCCTTATTTTGTCGCCGAAACTACCTCATAAATAATAGTTTTTGTATGCCTATACATACATGTTTTCGTAGTTATAATATAATTAATAAAGACCAAACGCTTGAGCTGTTAATGTGAAAAATATTGTACAGTAAAAACAAACAATAAATAAGCCGCGAGGAGGGCTCGGTGTCTCAATATGTCCCCGGCGGCCACTCGTATTGCGCTGCGTACATTATTTCAGCTGTTCGCACATAATTTACAACCAGAGCCTCTATTTTGCAATTACACTTTTACGGTAAAATATGATATAGCACCTCAGACATTTTGTACTTATTCTGTTTGATATAGGTCCCGAGAATTCTTGCTTTTTAGTGATATAATACGAACCTTTTGTCGACATGTTAACGGTACACCTCCAACTCTCTTACCTGGAACGAAAAAAGTAATGGATTAGTTCTTTGAAAACTTTTATTACATTAAAACATATTTTTGTACCAGTAATGTTGAAATTAGATTTGTGATTTCGCAGAAAAATCTTTTGAATTGCCGCAAGTTAATCTATCTAATCTAAATTATATATAAAAGCAAAAGGTCACTCACTCACTTACTCACTCAGTCACTCAACACGAAATATCGATAACAGCTTGGCTTATAAAGATGAAATTTGTCAGGGAGGGAGATTATAGTTAGTTGACGTCCGCTAAGAAAGGATTTTCCAAAATTCACCCCCTAAGGGGATAAAATGGGGGTCCAAAGTTTGTATGGAGAAATCAATTCTGACGCGGATGACGTCGTGGGCAGAAGCTCGGTTTTAAATACACATAAGCTAACCTGCTACCGCATTTAAACCTGCGGTATAACAGTAACAGAAAAGTTCCTTGAACCTAACCTTGTGGATATAATTTAAAGGGTAGGTATATACCACAAACCAAATGAAAGGAAAAACCCAAGCGGATAGCAACAAATAATTAAACAATAAAATTCAAGCAGCAGATTTGGAATACGGCAGTGTGCATACTGGAGAATAAATGAAACATTTATCACTGTCGGGCTTTAAAGCGGGCCCGACCCGCCCGCATCACCGGCTTGGAACAATAACCCCTCATCTGTATACAGATGCAAACGCATTTGGAATGAAAGGAAAACTGTCTTTTGCTTGGTAAGCCCCATTTCATACGTCATCGAGCATTGAGAAACGATTTCAGCGCTTTTTGTTGATTCGTTTTCAGTTTTAAACGAGTAAACGTCGCCGGCGGCATCTGTACGAGTCACAGGCAACTGACAACAACCGTTTTATTATTCAGTTCGGCTTTGTATTGAATCCAATCTTCTGGAAATCCAATTATGTACTTTGATTATTACAAAGATTCGAATAAAAATCTGACTCGTTGGTCTAGTGGTCACAAAGCGCGACTGCTGAGCATGAGGTCTTGGGTTTGATTCCCAGTTCGCGCAAAGTGTTATTGGGTTTTTCTATCGGTAATTTATCAGTAGCAGCCTCGGAGTCTGGATTTGTGCCCGGTTGATGGCAATAGATTCGCCCCCTATTATTACATGGGATTTTAATGTAAGTGGCAAAATGTGGGTGTAGTTACTAATGGGTACACCTCTGCCTAACCCTTCGGGGATTACAGGCGTGATGTTATGTTATATCGAATAAAATATACGTAGACTCGATCTTATATTTTATTTAATTACCGCAGAAAGTTCTTTGTTCAATAATAAGACGAGCAAACGTTAAATAAGTTTTGTTATTTGCTTCAGACATGTCTACGTGCGAACACCGTCCCTTTATGAACTTGGGTTACCATGTCACGTAGCGGCGAAGACACTCGTGATAAAGGAAAAATATCTAGAGGTGCTTAATTTTAATCATTTTGTTATTAGCACAAATGTGAATTTTGTTACGTTCATAGTAGAGTTGATAATGGTATCCAATTTTAATGAATCGATTATTTGTTTGAGTAAATCGATAATTGGAGTGTTTACTGGGTATTTGTGGGTTCCGTGTGCTAACGGGACCCTATTACTGAGCCTCCGCTATCCGTCCGTCTGTCAGAGGGCTGTATCTCATGAACCGTAATAGCTACAGAGATGAAGTTTTAATAGATAGTGTATTTCTATTGCCGCTATACCAACAAATAATAAAAATAAATAAAAGTTTTAAAATAAGTATAGCCCCCACATACAAGAGACCAATTTTTTGCGTTTGGCTTGATACTATAATAGCAATACTGTTATATCTTCTACGAAGGTACAGAGCCGTTCATTTTTTAGAAAATAAGGCTATTGTAAAAGCCTACAAAGCTATTGGAAAATGAGTTGGTCCTTTTGCTCTTTTAACAAAAGGATAATAAGAGCGAGTCTGAAATCGCCAATCCGCCTTGAGCAAGCGTGGTGATCAATGCTCGTGCCTTCTCTTTATGAGAAGAGAGCTTTGCCCTGCAGTGGGACAATAATCAACTGGAATGATTGTTTTAATTATAAAACAATAATTCCAGTTTATTAACTGATAAAATAGATCTTATTGCTTTTATTAAAAAGCAATAAAATCTATTTTATCAGTTAATACCAAGTCATCGATACTTATGTAGGAGTGTACTATAAAAGATTAATTAATTTGCAATTCTAAAATCAATTCCAAATAAGAATTTAATAAATCTTCCTCTTCAAATACCTAACAAGTCGCTTTTTAATAATTTGGCTAATAATAAATTCGTTTCATTGTGGAGAGTGCCGCTAATTAGTCGAAACCAATTAGTAGGCGTTGGAATAATTTTAAAATGAACGGTTTTACATTTTCAGTTAGGTATATTGAATACTAGCTACGCGTGGTTTTTTTCACCCGGGTCGAGTTACGTCTTTGGTTACTGCTCCGCACTCGTGGGTTGAACCGTGATGTTTTATATCCTATATTATAATTTTCACATGATCTCATGTTCGGTATCATTAGTAATTTCAACCAGTGAAAGATTTGAATTAAAAATTAACCTGTATAGCCTACCATACACAAAATATGTCTTATTCATAAAAATACTACATAATAATATCTTGTTCAGTAGATATAACGTTTCTCAGCAAGTCGTTATTTAAAAAAGATATCTATAATATCTTACAACACCAACTGTAGTCAATGAGAATTTGCATGTGGACTCTGTGAGTCGCATAGCACTTACAAGAGTCAGACAATAACAACCATATTATATTATGTTACCGTAAATCACACTAGATTAAGCTGATTCGATATTATCTTTCAACAGCTAGCTTATTCTGTATAATAATTTGTGGTGTGGGTGTGCTAATGGGTACACCTCTGCCTAACCCTTCGGGGATTACAGGCGTGATGTTATGATGTTATGTAATTTGTGGATAACGTTGTTAGCAGTGTACTCATGCTACACCTATTCAATAAGTCTTGAGTTTATTGTAATTTATACTCCTGTTTGTTGTCCCTAATAAATAAATAAATATCTACTGGATACTTACTTAAAAAACAGATGTATTGTAACGGTATATTGCAATGGCCACTAAAAAAGTAGAAAATCCTTTCGGATCCTACAATACCCGCGAACAAAGCCCTTAAGCAAAGAGTTGTGTAAAAATATTGAAATGTATTCATAGTGAAGCACCATGGTAAGTAATCAGGGTATTTGAAATAAAATCCACGGAAACCTTTCGGTAAAAAACTTCCCCTTTGTCCCACGGGGAAACGTAAGCAGGTTAAAATAAACTTTTTCGGGAGCTCGTATTTTAGCATTGTCTCGCTTTGTTCGATATAAATAAATGTTTCTTGTTGAATTTGCATATGGAAGGAAAAACGTTGGTATTACTTACAGAGAAACATAAGTACTTACACGTACCTGTGTTGATGTTGTTAAAAAACCTTTTAGGTTTTACTAATGTGAATTTACTTATAATCAAAATTTTACATTACTTTATAATAGTTTAACTTAAACACAAAACTTATAAATAACTAGCTTTTGCCCGCGACTTCGTCCGCGTGAATAAAATCACCTTGCGGTATGAAAATTATATTTTACGACCTATTCTCATACCTATCAAATATAAATAAAAAGTCTTAAATATCGGTCGAGCCGTTTTGAAGGAGTGCGACCACAAACAGCGTGATACGAGATTTATAAATATAAAGATAATGAAATTATAAAGTGTGTTCAATTTATGAAAAAGAAAGGAGGACGCTCATGAGATCACATACTCGTCCGCATCGCTGTCAATGGAGTAAGTGCCCAAAAAGCTGGCAGCATTGCCACGTTGTATGGCAATACTGATTCTACTTCAATAATCATTAACTCCTAACCTCAACAATAAACTGGGAAAGGCTACGAATAACCTCCAATACCTGTCTACTGAAGTATCGACTACCCTCACTTATAACCTCTTGACTGCTCTATCAAATCCTACTTCAGATCCCTTTCTATTGATACACTTGAGAAAACAATAGGCAGGAGAAAGACACGGTCCAGATTAAAGACCTAATATATCAAAGTGGAGATAACTGAAGCCGTATAATAAACAAGGCAGTCCGATAGAGATGGGGTATTGATTCTAATTTATTATGCAGACGACGAACATCTAATCCTACGGGTGCCGGGTGCCCGATGACATCGACCGTTTATTCTACAAACTAACGCAAACACAGACCAAAAGTAATTACGATAAAGAACCCCAAACATGACACCATGATGTGGACCCAATTTAAAGATCCTAAAATGGGATAAAGTTCCACAATGGTAACTGTTACGTAACTAAAACGAAAGTTAAAAAGTCAAGAGATAATTAAAAGGTATTTTTTAAGTCGCGAATGTTTATAATGTAAGTTAAACAAGGGCGCAGTTTGCGAGAAATGTTCAAAGTCGGAAACTCGTTCGTCGTCTGCAGGAGGGTGAAACAAGCCCGTAAATTCGCGTTTCCGTGTCATTTTCCATAACAATGTCAAAACTCTTGTTATGAACACATTATTTTGTTGGAACAAAAAAGTGCACTCTGAATATTCTCGACGACTGAGGAGAAATGCAAAGTTTTGGTGGTGCAATCTTTAACAATGAAAATGCTGGTACAATGAGCACAACGTAACTCGTAAGTAATAAAATGTAGTACGAGAACAATACCTCACAAACAATATGTTAGCGTGTTTGTTTACGGAAAACTTCACCATTTTTTTAATACCTACTTTCTTTATGGACAATGTGCTATTTTATGCTATTGAAATAAGATATTGATTTCTCATGTCGCTTTCATCCGCATACATCCGTTTATCTCTGCACAGGAATATTCTCGTATTTACATGAATGTAGAACACATATTTATGTGAAGAGGAAACATATTAGCATAACCGCGGAGTAAAACTAAGCGTAAACGAACCTTTTCTTTACAACGTCACTAAAAAGTTACTGCCGCAACACATTCTGTTTCCGCGAACGTGACGTTTTCCTTATTATTCCAAATATTATTTTTGTAGACAAAGAAAACAATGCATGTGGGTCTTAATATAGTAGCTTTACATTATTTCTTAATATTTATGATTACCAGTATGAATATTTTTTTTTAAACAGGTACTTACCCGGTTTTTCAATTGATGGAGAAACTTTGTTTCAATTGTTTAAATAGGTAAAGAAAACAATGCTTGATCTACATCAAGCATTTTTTCATCCATATCAAGCATTATTTTCATATTTCAAAAAAAAATATTACTGGTACAAGGACCGGACAAGGGTCCGTAAGGACCAGCCATTTTAGATTTTTTTAAGGTTTGTAATTTCCGGTGCTTTATTGTAAACATTTTTTTTTAAATAGGTATGGGTTCATCGGCATTTCAATAGATGGAAATCCGTCGATATTTCCATTTAGAACAAACAAGTTTAAATTCTGAAAACTGATTCATAATTTAACGTCTGTATCCGTTACAGATTTCGAGAAAATATTTGTATAAAATCTATTATAAATAAAACATCAGCTTTACCATAAAAATGTAATACAAACACGACGAAAAAGCAAACTTTTCCTCACCTCATTTATTCAAATTCTCGGTATCAGACAATCAGATAATTCGTTGAAACACAAAACGCAATATGCGATCGGCCTTTGTTATAATACATAAACGAAGCTCATGACAGCAGGACGGTTAATTACGAGAACAGGTTCCAGAGTCAGCCCAACAGGATTAAATAGGGGAGGGGATGCTGCGTAGCCATGCAAACTTTGAAATCCAAATGAGATTCGATGTGATAGCGCGCTCCACCGACAAATACCGTAACGGCGCGGAAATCTGATAGCACTGCTGCTAAGTACTTTAGGACCAAATTGAAATAGGATAGGTGATCGTTGGCGTTTGTATGGGACAAGAGATTGAATTTGAAATCACCTACTTCACAAGCAGATGGTTTTGATAAACAAAATGCCAACCCCCACACATTAGTGTGTGAACACGTACAGAGACGAAAAAATAGAAATTTACTCTCCTTCTACCTCTATAAGTGACGATAGATATAAAAAAACCCCCCACATTCACCATTCCGTCATTTTAATTTGATTTTCAAAGTCAAACATAGCTAACAACACTTCCGACTTATTCACCTTTCAAACAAAGTCAAAATCGGTTCATCCGTTCGGGAGCTACGATGCCACAGATAAACACACACACAGATTCGATGGAATTTAGACCTTTAATACCTCCATAACCCCAGGTGTGGTCCTTATGGTCCAGAACAAAAATAATATCGCAATAATGTAAATAACATGTAACTTTCAGCTTCTTTAATTGCTTTTTACATCCTTTATTATTTAAATAACAAAGTTATAAAAACAATGTATTATCAGTAGGCCAATGTTAAAAGCATATTTCTTGCCTCTCTATATAAATAACCCTATTTTCAAATGATATAAAGTATTCCCTCTAAAGGGTTCAACGAGGCGATGTTGACTGAACCCAAAGGGGTAATTTCAATTAAAATCTCCCATTACCCTTAACGTTAACATTTTGTGACCTATAATAACCGAGTACCTAATAAAACACTAAATTACCGACCAGTTTTATTAGTATAAGAAACTATATAAAAGCCAAACACTTGGCGTTAATTACACCTCGTAATATTGTAATTTATTACTCGGAACGAATCGTGGAAAGACTAATATTAATTCTGTCTTTATTTATAACTCGCGGAATTTCCCCTGTAATGGTCCTAAGGTACGGATTTATATTCAATTTTATGACACCTGGGGAATTAGGGCAGAGGTAAGTGAAGTTACTTCCTTCTTCTCAATTATAACTGCGCTGAAAGATTTATTACCCCCTTAAACTCAATCAAGAAATTATCTTATTTTCCATGAATGTTTGTGATCATTGTGGTGATACTACCACACTCATATATACATAATCTCACGTTTTTTTAGGATAGAAACCACAGAACGCCACCTGTTACGATCCTTACATACTCCTTTCGTCGCGTCCACGTTCATACATCTGGTTATACAAGCACGCCGGTTACAAGTACTGCGCACTCGACCTTTTATCACGATACTTTCTACAATACTGCTAATTAATGGGTGACCTCACACTTATTCAGTAGGTATTGAACGTTTACAAACCGTATTATTACTAGCGATCAATTTTCTAAAGGCAATAACACGTTGCATTTGAAAATCGCGTAAGTGGCAATAAATTGTAGCAAGACCGCCACCTGGAAAACACATTTCCTTTTTCAAAATTCCACATTTTCTGCATTACCTTTTGCAACTGCGTCAATATCCGTAGCGTTTCTAGTTACATCTACTAAACTCCTACGAACGACCAATTTTATTATACGTAGCTCACATTCGGCGTAACGAGTAACCCCACTCATCGTAGCGCTACGGTCTACGAAAGTACTACGCTCGTAGCACCGCGGTCGTAGCCATAGTACTCGAAACGGTTACAAATTTTACGTACCATTAGGTAGCCGGATAAAGGGAAGGCAGTTTGACTCGCTTTCAAATGTAGCCGCTTATTTTCTTAGATTTCAACCGGATTCGAAACTTGGTGGCAGTTATCCAATGTTTTATGTAAAGTGTTACAGATAGGCATTTTAGTTTGTGATGAAAGATCAAAGTATAAAAGAAGTATAGGTCAATTTTTGCCTAAAAAATCCAGAGTAAAAATTACTAAAAATACAGGATTATCAAAGATATTTTTGTATCGTTATTTTCACTAACAAGGTTTTTTAAAAGTGACGACGCTGTTACGAGAAATTGGCAAATATTTATGTTGTAAGAATTTTTCTCGTAGCTCGACATGAAAGTAACATTACAAAGGTTCGTCTTACAAATACGTCTATATCCGACTTCCAATTTGCAAGCAGGAAGATTAGACGAAGAAATCTCCATTTTAACCTATCACCAAGTGTTTATCCGATCCGGATTTCAATCAATTGCTTAAAACGCTGGAATAAACGGTTTTTTGCGAAGTTCCCTTTCCATTACTCGTCGATCGTCGCAGCTTTACGAAAGTATGTTAAGGTAAACAGATGTAGTCCAAAAATTTACCGACATGACTGAAAAAACTAGTCAAAAATTACGGCCATTGTTAATTCAAGCTCCATTATTCAGAAATCTACTTTTTCTCCGTCTGTTCCGCCAGAGGACAGCATCATCATCTGGCTTATATCGTTTGACCTAAAAAGCTCAGTTTCGGGATGAAATATGTTTTGCTATCGAATAAAACAAGGGCGCCAGAATTGAGCGGAGGCGAAAATAAAATTAACAAAACCTCCAGCCTATATCATGTTAACAGTTGGTGTAATTCATTTGGAATGATACAACGTTCATTCGGAGATAACGTGACTCGTATAACACATGGTGCCGAATTATTGTGCGGATTATATGAAAGTATAAAAATGTGTACGAAAATAAAGATGAATTGGTCATAAAAGTTTATACTGCGTAATTAACACAACAAGCTGAAAATACCTAAAAATATTGCTATTTTTTTTATTTGTGTTAACTTTTATGTAATTTGGTACATCAATTAAAAATTATGGTACAGTAAAAGTTACATGTTTGAAGTACCATACTTTATTAAAAAGATTTATACAAAAACAGTGCATGTGTACGGTGCCTAGATATTTACTACTTACACAATTGACAATAAGTTTATATAAGTATACATCAATCAAAAGTTACAGTATGATAAAAGTTATGTTTGGCAAGTCATACCTTAAATAACTTTTACTTAAAACAAAAATAGCTCTGTACATGTAATTTTCTTATCATACCTGAAGGCTAATTTAACGTTCAAAAAGTCCAATAATCTCAGTGAAAACAATGTTAAAGAATTTTGGTCAAATTAGAGGGATTATTGACAGATTAGATTGTGCAATCGTTCCTAGTAGATATACCTATCTGAAAGCATACAGAATGTGACGTCATTCAAGAATTTAGCGAAACAGAGTAGAATATTTTAATGTAAATTATAAGCACATAATTCCATTACACAAAGCCACATAATTTAACCCGAACTTGAAACGACACCACACCACACCTCAGTTCGACACACGACATTCAAAGGTCACAATAATTCACATACACTGGCAGTTAACAACACTCAATCATCCAACACGACCCACAATAACTTCATCCAACAATTACTACTAACTGCAGGCAATTTAACTCAATAGCTCATCTTCGGTCGACCGTAGCATTAAGTAACTTTAGATTCTTACACATTAAACTTTCATTATGGATGCAGTCGATTCGAAGTCGCGGTACGAATAGGAGAGGTACAGAAGGTTGGCTCCACACAGCCGACATCAGTTGGTTCATACAGAATAGAACCAAACGTTGTTTATGACTGCCTCGTTGGTCTAGTGGTTAGTGACCCTGACTGCAAAGCCGGAGGTAGTGGGTTCGATTCCCACCCAGGACAAACTTTGTGTGATGAGCATAATTGTTGGCTCTGTGTCTGGGTGTAATTTATCTATAATATGTATGTATTTATAAATTATATAAGTATGTATATCAGTTGTCTGGTTACCATAACACAAGCTCTGCTTAGCTTGGGATCAGCTGGCCGTGTGTGAGTTGTCCTAAGATATTTATTTATTTATTTTATATTCGCTGTATGAACTGAGACGTTTGTATGGTGATCTCATCTCAAACTATGGCAAATGAATGTCAGTCCTGAAAGTGCTTGCAATCTATACTAATATCTATACAAATAAAGCTAATGAGATTTTTGTTTGTTTCGCTAATCTCTGAGACTACCAATCCGATCAGAAAAAAATATTTTTGTATATGATAATCAGTTTCATGAGGAATAGTATAGGGTATAGGCTATATTATACCATCACGCTACGACCTATGGGAGCGGAGCAGTAACCAAAGATGTAACTTAATACGAATAAACTATTAAACACGCATACGAAATCGCGGGGAGCAGCTAGTCGCTGTATAAAGGTGCATGTGTAAATGCTCTTTTCTTTTTTGCCTTCTGCGGCATGAGCAGTCCGGGTGTCGAACTGCTTTTACCTACAGTTGACACGTGACCTTTGTGGTACTGCCATTGTGAGGTACGAGTTTCATTTGTGAGAAAAAAGACAACCGTCCGTGTGTAGTTCAAAACCGGGAATGCTTCAGTGCCACAGCAGTAGGTACGGCACCAAACGAATAAATCTGTGTCGTCACTTGTTTTTTGCAGCTAGCCTTCTGTACCTGTACTATTTTGTGGACGCGGGGTCCCGTAGAACTTAGTCAGGGTGCTCACCCCGGGTGCCGAGAGAATTAGAACGAGTCATTAACCATAATAACAAACTACCGACACTGATTAAGCTGCTTAGTAAACCTGCCTACCTCAAAGTAATGCTTCAATTACACCGACTCAGTAATATTACGATAAATAAGAGGTGCGAGTGCGGTGTTTTAATTAAAATTAATCAGCAATAATACGAGTATCTAAAGTACTTGATGTAATCGAAGTAAGAGCCTAGACAAAGGTGAATGGTCGTCTAATGTTCAAGGGCCTCCTACGCAGGAATAACAGACTGTAGGATTATTTTAGGCACGACGAACTAAAAATAAGGTAAATTAAAGACAATTTACGAGGAGCAACACAATAATGCTCGAGATATATTAAAACGAGAAACATAACCTTAAACATATTGCCAATATTAGACGAAACAACTCATTCATACGATTGTTAAAATTGAAAATCATTGCTAAAGCTGCATTTTAATTATTATTGAAAATGAAAACCTTTTAAATCCCTCATAGTTATGAAATAGCGTATTAATAAATGAATGGCCGTAATAATGAAACGAATAACAAAACATAATTATAAACACACTTTTATTATTCAGAATGCAATGCGATAATTATTTGATATTACGCGAACGTAATACACATCAATATTCCAAAGTATTTCAATTGCGTGAGTGTTAAAGTATTCGCGTTATTTTGAAATATTTTCAATTATCCCCACGGTTTCAGTGAATGCGTATCCGAAATTATTAACGCACGGTTCAATTATAATTAACAGCGTCATATTATATACGATTGTCAAAATACATACGAATGCGTTTACACCGACTGTTTAGAGCTCGTTCAATTAACCCTCCAATAACACGAACCAGTCTGTTGATATATTTATACGACGCAAATGAGAAGATTATTTCAATGCTCAATTTCGTACCTATTGAAATGTTTCATGTGAATTAAAACCGACGTTATTGAGTATTTGATGGCTTTTATGTGTCTTTATTACCTATTCGCGGCTGTTGAATTATAAGACTGTTGATGTTTTGTTACAACACGTGTTTAGGAAGCTCTAGAGCATACCTACTGATCGTTTATATGTTTTCAAGACTGGTTCAATGCATTCTGTTTCTATTTTCTTCGTTTTATTTTACATAACAGCAAAATATCTGGAATTCTTTACTCGACGGTGGGTCCTCTTTCTCCTTGTTATTGCACTTTCATGGTTGAGTTCAATACGGATTTCGCGGAAGCGAGTATTTTAGTTTTAGATCTAGTATTTAGGAAAGCTTTAGCTTTTAAAGGTTGACTTTAGCTCGGCGTACTTAGTTCCCGAATTTCCGAGTTTCGGTTTTCTGTTTGTTGATAATTAGACGCTTTGCAGTTTACCGACGCTTTCAAATGAGAAGAGTAACTGGTGTTCAAAGGAGTATCGTCCACTCACACAGGCCAAATTAGCCATTTATGTACCTAACAACTTTTGTATCGCATACATTTTATGAACGTTCGTAAACAAAGTAGGTGAAATCCATATTACATTTTGATATCCCAAATGTCGCAGCTGTCTGCGTTCATGATTCGATTATCAATATTGTCATGACATTTTTATGCCAGTACACATAAATACATACAAACAGTGGCGTAGCTTGGGGGGGGCCGGGGGGGCCATGGCCCCGGGCGGCATATGACAGGGGGCGGCAAGTGCCACGATTTTTTTAATTTTAAATTTAAAAAAAAACTAAAATCGCGCTCGCAATGTTACGTGTCAAGCAATTTCAACAACAGAAATTACAAAGTAATATTAAAATGATACTGTTTTAAGAGATGGCGGTGGGCCCCCATTTCTTCCCATATGCAGGGCCCGATCTAGCTATTTAGCCGCTCCGGGCAAATAATATTCGCTGCCCTGCTGTTAGTGTAGACACTAACACCAAAATAAATCATGAGCTTGCTATTCCAAAGATGGAATGATATAATATTATGTGATATTGTTTTATCGTATAATATTTAAATACGTTGGTCTACTACGATTTCTGAACAAGTTTACAAAAATTCATGAGAGGTTGGACTTCGTGCAACCGCCCGGCACACTTAATTTTGCCGCCCCTCATTTTTGCCGCTCTGGGCATTTGCCCGGCCGGCCCCCCCTTAAAATAATCAATTGAGTCCTTCCGCCTTGGGTGGGGCGGAAGGGACTGTCAGACTTTTACTAACTAAAAAACCACCCTGTTCCTTCTGTTTCCCTTTACGTTCCGGGGCCACGGTATCCCGTTAAGACGTTCCACAACCCTGGCAGGCATTTGGCCCTGTTGGGGCCCCGTCCCTGTGCTAACAGCTCTTGGAGGCGCGCGTGAAACAGAACGCGCCGTCGACCCGGGCCTGGTCCTTGATCGGACGGTGAGCTACCCATCACTCGCCGTCCGCTTGCCCGCGCCAACGGTGGCCGGATGTCGCCTCGCGACGTCCGACGCCCTGGGCGTCTCCCGCGGCGGCTGGGGCGTGAGGCGGAAGATGTTTTCTCCCTCACACGGCCCGCCTCCTCCTTTGCTAGCATTACTGCTTCGCAGAAGGAGGTGACTGCATCCCATTCCCTCTCGCCCCGGAGCATGGCCTGAACCAGGTCCGGACGCGAGAGGTCGCCGCCGCCTATCGCCTATCGACCTGCACCGTATGCTCCACCGTTCCCTCCGGGCGGTCCACACAGTAATGACACCCGGGCGTTTCCTCCCGCTGAATCCGACACAAGAACCTCCCGAAACAACCGTGTCCGGTGAGGACCTGCGTCAGGCGGAAGGTGAGGACGCCGTAGCGCCTCTCTACCTCTAGCCACTCCTCAAAGAGAGGTCTTACCGCCGCGATTGCGGCGTGCCCGAACTTCGGTTGCGACAGTCGCATCCTCCATGCCGCCATGAGATCGCACCGGAGCTCAGTCCGCAGTGCCGCGATTTGCCGCGGCAGCGGGGTTTCGCCCCGGCGCTGCGCCTCCACACGCCACTCGTAAACGTGCTGGAGGACTGTCGCCTCCAGATCCCATAGCGGCAATCCGGCAAGGAGGCTTACTGCTCGTTAAGATCGTTCGGTATCCCCGGATCATCCGGATGGCCATGACCCTCGGGCATGCGACCAACTTGACTGGTGGCCGCCGCCTGATGGTGGGGGCCCACACAGGGGCCCCGTAGAGGGCCATGGACCGCACGACTCCCGCGTAGAGCCTCCGGCAGAAGGCGCCTGGTCCCCCGAGGTTGGGCAGGAGCCGCCAGAAAGCAGCTCCAGCCCGGTCCAATCGCGGAGCCAGACGTCGGAAGTGCTCCTTGAAGCTCCACCGGCTGTCAAGGACGAGTCCTAGGTACTTCATCGTCGACTCGACGCTGATGTGAACCCCTCCCACCGTTATTTGGGAACCCGATGGTGGCGCGTTCCGAAGATCATGAAAACACATGGCCTCAGACTTGTTCAATGCCACTTCGAGTCCCAATTGCCGGATCCTTTCGACGACTGTTGCAACCCCACGTGTCGCTAGGTCGGCCGCCGCCTGGTGCGACTCTCCGGCCGGCCCCCCCTTAGATCGGGCCCTGACTGATAGATGTGTGTTCCTTTCGAAGTAGTGGTAAATTTTATTTTGACTTTCAATAAGTTATATAGTCCGTTGAATAGAATATTTAAACTTTAAACGAATGATTATGGGGGGGGGGCGGCAAAATTTCGGCCGGCCCCGGGCGGCAAAGACCCACGCTACGCCACTGCATACAAATGAACCCCTGTCAAACATTTGTATGGAAAGCATATGCACGGATATACAACACATAAAAAAAACAATATCAACCCGTAAAATGGACCTTTTCCAGTTTAAAGAAAAGAGCTAATTGATTACCTAAGTTCTTGCTTCAAACAAGATCATTAAATACTACTTAGTTCCTTCATTATTGCAGTACAATTTCTTCAAACAGTGAAAACAGGGGAAACTGACTCGCGTGGCAACAAAAACGGTTGACGTGTGTAATGCAATGAGGACTACAATTACTGCGGGAAAATGAATGAGTGTGGGTAAGACTGTAAGTTC
Organism: Hoplodrina blanda; assembly: GCA_949316365.1. NCBI lineage: Eukaryota > Metazoa > Arthropoda > Insecta > Lepidoptera > Noctuidae > Hoplodrina > Hoplodrina blanda. The sequence goes on along the minus strand of OX438579.1, from coordinate 11,893,183 downwards.
CCAACATAAATCGTTATATATCTTTTAGGTGGTGAAAGACTAACTCTCAAGTCGGGAATGAAGTACGCATGAATTAAAACAAAAAATAAGTTTAAATAAATTTGACACATGTTGAGAATTGAGGTTATACAGCTGGCCGCGCACAATGCTTGCTGCTTGGTTCTCAGTACTCGTACGCACATTTTCATATTTCAGAGTAGGTCCCGTAGTAAAAATTATTTGTATTCATGAGTACTTTCACTCCCTGAAAGTTGTATAACAAATTAAAAGTCACATTGTATACTTTTTTTAATTTGAAACCAGTCTTTTAGTAAAGCTTTTCTTTTTCGACCAATTTGCGGCAATGTCCCATAGAAGCTGTCGATAAGCCTTCGCTACCAAATCTGTTTAGAGTAAACCGACCAAAACGAACCGAACCAACATATCAGGGTACGCTCTAAGCAAATGCAATCTGTAGTGTAGTGCCATTTTACCCGGAATATCCGCATATTCGCAAATGCAGCGTCATATCCCTACCATACCTGGCTAGAGTACCGAATTTCAGACCGTCGACTGACATTCGATAATTATGGCTGTCTATCTCACTTAAGATCGTGTGTAAAATTCCAAACTACTACCTACGTACGGGAAACACGTCAGGGAATGTTTTGGTTTTATTTCTTTGGGATTTTTCTACAAAGAGTGGAGATTTATGAGCTGATTCTCGTGTCGAGCAACTCGTAAAAGTCGAAGTATGCGAGCTCCTTTTGTGTTTTCTTAGTGTGACAACTGTTCCTACAGGCTGATGTTTTATGAACTTTTGACCTCCTGTATCATCCAATTTCCTAAGAAAAAGAATTTTTAAATTAAATCAACGCTACCTATAGTACTGCGTCGTGATGGCCTAGCGGTTAAGGCGCCTCTTTACTCAGGCATGAGGTTGCGAGTTTCCGCAAGCTCGTACCAAAAAGTCATATTGGTACTTACCAATAGGTATGACATTTATATTTATATCTATCTACTTTATAAGTTTATCTTGAACACTGTCATCACTGAAGAAACCTGGACTTATATAACATTATAAGTCTAAAATCGCCAATTCGTCTTGAGCAAGCGAAGTAATCAATGCTCGTGCCTTCTCTATAAGAGAAGAGGCCTTTGCCCTACAATGGGACGATATAAGCTGGTATTATTAAGTAGTACTGAACACTATATTTATGATGAACCGATTCCATAAAGCTCCTCAGATATGAGTTTTATTTTTCTTAGACGATCGTTCACATAAAGATGAAGACTCTCCCCACACCATCGATATATTAAAATGTAATAAATAGTGATTCATTTCCTCGTTTGTTTCTCATATCTTATCTGTGCCGCGATGGTGTTTACATTAGATTTATCGGAGCGCCCGCGACGTCGGAACACACAGAATTATGTTACGCTCCCCCATCTCCTGTTTTTACATCATTTATTCGAGAATATAGAGCGTTGTTGTTATCTTAAAATTCATATCGGTGCAAATATTTGCGTTGCGTTTGGTTTAAAATGTTTCGCGTAATGAAAACGCCTGTAGGCTCAATCTTTAAAATTAATAAAGTAGGTGCTCATTTTATACTGAATTCATGAGATTAAAAGAATCAACTTTCGTTTATATTACCTACTATAATTTTATTTGATAATATTAAAGATTTAATATTGTAGTATGTATTATCTTATTCAGTAGTTTCCGTAATGTTAACCAAAACCTGCTTATTTAGTCGACTCTAATCCCCAACACCGTTTTTTGCCATGTCCTCCGCCCTGGAAGGCTGTAGAATCCTGACTGACTAAAAATCACCTTGGTGTTCCGTTCCCACACTTACACCAGAGATCCTTTTTTTTTTTTTTTTAGGTGGTAAAAATCGTCAAATGACTCCTTCCGCCCTGGGTGGGGCGGAAGGGACTGTCAGACTTTAACTGACTAAAAAAACCACCCACCTATTCGGAACTATAGGATAAAAGATATAGAGGTAAAGGATGTGACCAATAACAGGCTTAATTAAATAGCATTTAGCGGAATAATTCCAATTGCTGTGCGTTGCGTACTTAATTAAACATCCAGCTTTTAAATGCGACATCTGTTTGTGAAATTGATAGTTCAATTATACAGAACCCTGTTATTATATTCCAGAATTCTACGAGAATCCAATAGGTAAGTCTATAATGGCAATAAGTGTCACCGAAGTAATAAGAAAGATCCAATATAATATAAAAGTGATTGAGGGGGCAATTTTGCTAACTTTTAAGAACGTTCACAATTTAATTTCAGTCTCGATTGATGAGATGAGATTGCGACTAGATTTAGAACATTTCTAATTAGTAGAATTGACCCTTCTGATACTGGCAAAGTGTGATTAAGAACTATTTGTCATTGCCATTGTATAGTTATTATTTTAATGTATTAGTTGTTCAATAACCAATAAACATTATACCAAATTGCGTGTAGTATTCTTAAAAAAAGGGTATACCTAAGGGTTTCTGTTTACGTATAAATATAACATATTTTGTGATATGTCCACGTACAAACAGTCAAAAGAATTCCTGACGTTACGTATAAGGTACAAAGACAAAAAATATCACCTAACCTCTTTTGTTCCCTGTATTTTTTGTCCTCTCTTTTTAGCCCAGGCTTTTTCTATTTAGATAAATCTTTTGATATAACATGACCTACATCAATGCTTCTTTTATGTTTTTGTAACATTATTGTAGCAGGTATTTGTGCAAAAAATATCTCATTTGTGAGTTTTATTAATGATAATGATTTAAAAATAGTTCGTTGCGAGCGATGTTGCTTTATTCTTTTCTTTTTATGAAAAAGAACATTGCCCCACATTAGAAATTCCTCCTGTTTCACGTGCGTCGTGGAGTTTACAAACATATAAACTCACATACACGTAACATCTGTAGGCCATACAAATATTTATTCCATGCAGTAATCAAACCTACGACACGCAGTGCAGCAGCTAATCGCGCAGCCGCTGCGCCAACTGTGTCCTCAAAACACGTATCGTATCGTTTCGTATTTTCCTGTACGAAAAATCTATATTAACAGGAAACGAGATAACACAACATCACGCCTGTAATCCCCGAAGGGTTAGGCAGAGGTGTACCCATTAGTACACCCACATTTTGCCAGTTAAGTTTTTTAAGTCTCATGTAATAGGGGGGCGAGCTTATTGCCATCAACCGGGCACAAATCTAGACTTCGAGGCTGCTACTAAAAAAATCCTGATGGAAAAATCTAATATCACTTTACCCGACTTGGGAATCTTAGCCAAGACGTCAAGCAGTCGCGCTTTACGACCACTAGACCAACGAGGCAGAAAACAAGATAACTACTCTATTATTGATTCAATGCCATTTCAGTTCATTTCCTATTTCCCTGTATTCCCTATACATAACATTGTTGAATAAACAACAGCGGCGTAAGTCTTCCGATACTATGCACCCGATATATGGTATGCAAGTAAGTTGTAATAGTTCGTAACTTATTTAATTTACTGGCTTGTGCCGCATACTATCGGCACACACTCTCTACGAACAAGGGACCAAGAGACTGTAGTTAATAACGATTTATGGAACCCTTTTGTTCCATGCCTGTTATCTGCGACGCGTGAGCTTGCTATTCATCCCCTGATATATAGCCCCACTGTCACCATGTCCAAAGAATATGAAGCCTATCTGTTATTCTATTAAATTCTTCACATAATAGAGTTGGCTGTTAGTCTGAATTGACGCTCAAAATAACTTTTATTTATTAGCGTGCGCGGGAACTCGTTAATTTTATGTTCTACGCTAGTTTAACTATGCATTTTAATTTTGTGTTTAATATTCAGATGGTTTTTTATGACAATGTCTCATGTAGGGTGTGAAAAACACATCATATACTCGTTAACTACGCATGTTTCCCATCAAACTAAGCAACATTGAGCGAAAATTTTTGCTGGGAAACCACTTTTATTTTTTGCTGTGAAAATTCAGTTTTATGGTAGAACTTACGGAAAAAAAATTACTTTCGGCTTCGTTATGTGCCTTTTTAACATTTATACTCATCATAATAATCTATAAAAGCTGAATAGTTAGTTTGTTTGTTTGAATGCGCTAATGTCCTGAACTATTGGTCCGATTCTGAAAATTCTTTCGCTTATATAAAGCTACGTAATCCCTGAGTGCTAAAGGCTATATTTCACTGTAAAAAATAGAGATTCGTAAGAAAATTCACGCGAGCGAAGTCTCAGTCAAAAGCTAGTCCTTTATAATAATAAAGACACAGACACAGAATAAAGAGACAGAAGATGTTACTTGTCTATTTAAGATAGACATCCTAACGTCGAACAGAACATTATTACATCGTGAGCTAAGGTTAAACTTAATTTAATCTAAAAGCATTGCCGCCACCGTAACTCACTTAGTGACGGCCAACCGCGACACTGACTTGTGGCTGTGCCCGAAAAGAAACATTCTATAAAGAAAGCCATTTGGTTGGCACATAAAAGAAATACGTATAAATCAGAGGCGTCGGCCATTACGGCATAGCCTACGCGTTATTGTGCCCGCTCCGTCACGTTTATGCGACGCGAATGTGACAAAATAAGCGCTATTGCACGACAAACATTCTAACCTCTTATATTTGCTTCACTGAGATTACTCGGCTTCCTGTAATATCTTTCTGTCACCTCGTATCTAGATGCTCCACTTCTCTTTAAACTCACACGGTGCGCTACATATACGGCACTTCCACAGTCATGCCATTAAAGTCTTCGATCACTGTCAAGAAGACGGCGAACAAATAAAACTATAAGTAACAGTCTTCGACCAAGCAGACAAGCAATATAAAGGAATTGGTTGAAAGTGACTGGCTGAAAAATGTCTGCTAACCATTTTATAACACTTTATAACTTAAATAGGTCACTTTAGCCATCTAAAGTGACCTATTTAAGTTATAAAGTGTTATAAAATGGTTAGGTTAGGTTAGTTGAAAGATAATTAGGCAGCACTTCCATAAGTGCTGCCTAATTATCTTTCATGAAATTCCAAATTATCCACACAGTAAAAAGGAACTACATTTCCATGTTTCATGCAGAAAGAGTGCAGTGAGAGCTTATTAGCATACGATAGTGTAATGAAAGCTAAAAATTGGGATCGTGAAAAGACCGCACGCTGGCCGCCATTGAAATACGAGTGGACGGCTCATCCGCCTATAAATTATGTAGCGAAACGTTACAGAAACACAAATTCCGCGGCGAACATTTTGACGTAGCCCCAACATTCATTTTTTGAATGAAACAACATTTTTTTTCGAAAGAACAAAGGTCACAAGTCTACCGCTGTTTTTCAGCTTAGTCAAACCATTTTTTACGACTCTTCACATTGGAATCACGAACGTTTCGCGTACTAAGGCTGAAATTGTGAACGTTTTGACTGATTTTGAATTCAGCTGGCTCAACGTCAGGTAATTTGGGAGGCTTTTTCTTATACTTTATGGAAATCTCGACCATCAGCGAGATTTTCTATCATATTTTAGTAAAGTACGTCATTTTTAACGCGCGCGCAAAAACGTAACGATGATAAATATCTCTTGTTAATATCAGCTTTTAGAAAAACGTTACGTAGAACTAGAACTCTCTGAGGAAAGCATTTAAACGTTTTTATTTGACTTCCAGTACATTTTAAATAATGCGGCAAAATCTAACTTAAGAAAGCCAAGTAGCACGAAGTAGCACAACTAAAATTACACGACATGTCCCCGAGCTTATCAAGAGATAGTGCGAAACTTAGGCAGGTAGCTGATGTAACTTAATTTAGACGTCTACGTTTGGAGCCAATCGCGCCGACGACGCCGGCGGTGTTTGCGGAAATTCGTATGAAGACAAGCGATTTTTTTTAACCGCTACGTACGTGAGGCGAAAGTTATTGAACATAGGATACAAATGAACTAATCTAAGCCTCGCGCGTATTCGATTGCTATGCGTATGAGCCTCGGACTGTTTTGGGAGTTGAAAATTATGCAGATTCCAAAGCAATCAAATTTTTTTTATTTTTCGTTCTTTAATTGGAAAAGCGTATTTATTTATCGATTCAACCTGTATGATGCGCTAACTTAATCAGCTGTTATTTGTAGATTTGAAACAGTATGTATTTTTCGTCTGTATAGCTCAATCAAGCCTTAGTTGCTAATTTAATAGTATTTTTATTCGGGTAAGCCCGCCACTCTTTTCCCGACCACAGCAACTGAAAGTCCGAATCAGCAGTAGCGACCACCAGAAAAGCGCCAAGGCAATAAAGCTCGACGAGCAACGGAGAAACGATTCAACTGTCTCAGATCCCGCAATGAAACGAATCAGAAAAGAACAGCGAAAGGGTCAAAAAACTTAACAGTATGCAAACCAGAATAAACCCTACACCAACACGATGTACTTCTATGTAACCAACACAATTCCAAATCACCAAACACCTGACATCAAAAACTGTATAATTCGTCCTTGTAATCCAAACGCTACGTGACCAAACAAGCAGGTGCACCAACTTCATCGTGAACTATGACACAAAGCTTGGCATCGTTTGTTTTGTTATGTTGGCTGTAGAACGCCAGCCATGTTTAATGATGCGGAAAATTTTCAAGCTCAAGATAGCGCGGCCACCAAACCAGTGGTTTGAGTATTGGAACCATTATTACAATGAAGGTTCTTGACTCTTGTCTCTGGAATAAACTTGAAATTTATGCACTAGTGTCGTTCGCGCTAATATTATGCGCGTCAGGTGTGGATTTTATATTACGCTTGAGCAAGTTTCTTTCAAATAAGTCTTTATTCTGGAGAAAATATATCTTTTACTTAACTATACTTTTCATACTTCTGAGTTCATTCATTCTTCCTTTCATATTCAGGTTAGGAAATGATCGGATCGGTTGATCGGTACGTAGAATTTTAACTCCTTGACAACTCAAAAGTGCCTGTAATTGGTCTAATTGAAATAAAATGTTTTGACTTTGACTTTCACTTTAACTATTTTGTACTTGTGTACATTTCAATTTTATTTGTTGTTATACGTTAGCATAATAATTTGTACTTGCCATAATTATAGTCTCCTGCCTTTGGTTGACCGGTAAAGAATTGCATAAAACATTAAGTCCTCCTTTGCACTTTTTGTTGCATAAAGTTTAAATCAAATAACAGCTTAGCTTGCAGACGTTAAGTATTAAAAATACAAACGTCTTTGCGAACAAAATATAGCACTGACGAAAGAAGTGAAAGACGCAACTATGGCCGTCTTCGTAGCCCAGTTAACTTTTCCACTTCCCCGTACGAAAATATGCTTGTAGAACATTTTCGAGTCGAGTGCGGGTTTCTTAATAGACTAAATTCTACTTAAGGTTATAAGGACCACGTCCGGGGCCGGGTTTATGCTTAATCCTTGTCTTCCTGCTTCCCGGTGAGCTTTAGCAACGGATCTTTAAGCGCCAAGGCAGCGTTCCTCGATGTGGTTTTAAACTTTAACTTTACCTTTATAGACGTATACCTATGTATAAAATCCGTTTGTTTATTGAGAAAATATTGTTTATGTCGCATGGTAGAATGTACTAGGATTCTTTATTATCTGTCTTCATTTTAAATAAACGAGCATTTTATTCTATTTTTGAATTTGGTATTCTGATGTCATGCGTTAACTCCAATAGCTGATTTTAAAATTTGCGTTTTAAAAATAGAAATGAGAAAGATACTATTATATTTTTAGGCTAATGGGTGTCACTATAACATCAACATAATACTCATTACAGTTAATTTCGCCCACTTATTTGTTTAAAACTAATTTTAAAGCGTAATTAGCCTACATACGAAAATACATTTTGCGTGAACGTTTAGCAAAATTTACGGTTCCAATGAATTTTTAGATACACAATCAAAATGCCAACAAAACGTATCGGAGCAAGTGAACAACTTTCAATGCCGTTCATTTGAACAGACAATATAGAAGCGGGGAAATCTAATCTGCTTCTGAAATTTTCCAACCGACCCTCATTACCATTTGAAGGCGAAGAGAAAAGAAAGAAATATTCTCCATGACGGAAATTTCATGTAAATTGGGTGAAGTACGCGCCTCTTGCTTTCTTAAAATTTTCGTTGTACCTACTCACAATTTTATTGTGATTGCAGTCGCAGCGATCTGTCACCGTAGCCGGTTAATTTGGTCGCAACTGTGTTTTTTATTTATGAAATATTTTTAAAGTAGTCGAGAAAAGTGACCTTTTCTTTGGCGCGTATCTTTGCCTTTTTTTATTTAGTATGACATCTGCGAGTTTGTTTAATAGTCTATCTTGCGATATTTCAATTCTACACTTGCTTAATATAGATGTAGACACAATTGACCAAAAATTCAAAAACACAACTTTTCTGAAAAACACTTTATTTATCCCTGAAAACCCGATCAATTCTCAACTAACTGTAAATTAGATTTTCAATTGCTTTGAATTCAATAAATAGAAAATCAATTGGGTTGGTAAATACGTGACGTCACGGCACCCTATTACCATAGGTACAAATAAATCTATTTGAGGAATTGAGAGAATTACGTTTCGACATCTCATAAAAAATATGTCAATTGATTGATGATATCTACATCTGTAGTGTTTCATCTTTAAAATAGTTTCGTTAATCACTGTGTACTTACATCAATTTTGTTCCGTGACAGAATAGGGTCGGTGTCGTGTGGATGGCTGCGTACATTTTACAGCACGGTGACGTGCCGGCCGCGAGACGTGACCGGCGCGACAATGAGCGACACAACGCCTTGTTACTCCCATACTTGTTACAAGTACCTACGGGGCACATGTACGAGTGACACTTTTCATAATTCCCACGACGAAGCTTTTGCCTGAACAGGTATGACTTAGGTACTTTTAGAAGATTTTCTTTTGAGAATTATCTGTTAATGGATATTATTATGAGCATGTTTATTTCTTCGTCTCAACGTTTTAAAAATAGAAGACTTTATTAATATTTACTTTGAATATTTCACCTTCTAACTTTTACATATAAAATACTTACTTAAATGTGTTTCTCAAAAAATTACTTTCTAAGAAAAAGCGTCTGTCACGAAGATTTTTCAATCTCATTTATCGTTGTGATTGCAAATGTGAAAATAACATTTTCTTGCGATTCGAAGAAGTATTTTTCAGTCTTGTTTTTATTAAGATTTGAATCACCCATTTTGGATAAAAACAGACAAGACGCTAAATGCTAACGATTGTTGTTCATGTTAATTGAAAAAAAAATACTAAACATTTATAAATACTTAAAAACAAAACGCTTTTAAACAAAACCCCTTACCAGTGTAATTTTGTCAATATTCATGATAATACTAATTACGGCTATTCAATTTGTTCGGCTACATTATTCGAACGATTTTCATTAGCGGTTGTAAAGTTTAATCGAAATAAAACGCTGGCAACGCTATTTAATTATTTATGACAGCTCCATTATTGAGTTCACAGTCGCAAAAAGGTAGCGAAGCCAGATTATATTGTATTTAAACGCTCCGCAATAGCGGTAAGGAGGTAGAAATAATTTGAAATATATTTTATCCATTAACGTGTTATTAGCCATAATTGAAATGGTCTTTGCGATCTTTAGTATCGATAGACAGAATTATAACTGCAGCAATATTTTAAAGTCACCGCCCGTTAATCTGTATAATAGCTAGAGGCACTCCGAAGAATCGAGTTTAAAAATAAATGTAAAGGACAAAAGGAATCGATAAGGATTTAAGGCCAAAAACTTGGGAAAGCACTAAAATTTAATACCGGCCGCCAGCAGTTGAGGGGACACCACACTTTATGGAGGCAATTACTACCCTTCATCTCCGTAATGTCGAAGATTGGTTTGCCTTTTATGGATTTTCGGGAATTGGGGTTACTGCATTGATTATTCCAACTTCTTTATAGTGATCCAATAATTTTGAAATTACTTCGGCACTGGCGACAAATCGGAAAGCCCCAACTGACATAAAGCCAGACTGGATTGTATCAAGTCGCGTCAAGATCTTTCTTTACATCGTCGATCGGGTTAATGCTACGTAATACAGTTTGAATTGTTATGTGGCACTTGCTTTAGGGTTGATGGCATGAACAGCCTTTATATTATTACTAGCTTTCTTCCGCGACTACATCCGCGTGAATTTTCTTACGGAGTCCTACTTTGCAATCAATATTGTACCTTATAGCACGCAGAAATAACGTAGTTTCCTATTAGCAAAATGATTTTCAGAACATTCACATTTGCACATTCAAACAAACTCTTCAGCTTTACAATATTAATAAGTAGTATAGAGTAGGTAGGTACGCGTGGCAAGCTGTGTGTAAAGTTATACGAAATATTATGTATGTACATAATATAACATTTGCTAATGTCTGGCTTGGGGACTAATTGCCTACATTATGTTAAACATTACACACAACTAATTTATTTTACTGCTAACTCAAAAATATCTACAAAGGAATTTAGAACCCTCATTTTATAAATAGTATAATAAACATAGCTAAAATAATTTCATACCAATTTCGACTCTTACTTATCTACTTTAAAGTCCAAGTTCTTGTCTCTGAATCTAGAATAGAATGCCTTAGGCCCACTTGCGCCAAAAACTGAACTCAGAGTTAGTTCCTAATACGAGGTTAAATTACAAATTGTCATACACAATGGGCCCGTGTGGAGTTGAAAGATAATCCTGACTGGTGTAAGTGGGCCTTTGACATCTTTTGTTCAATCGACCAAAATTGATCATACTATAGGTAGTACCTACTCCATTCATTCTCACGTTAGACTAATACCACCAAAAACAAAACTTGTAAAAATTCCAAGTCTCGCAACTCAGTTCTTCTACCGTAAAAAGTTGTGAGATCCATGTAATACCAAGTCAGTCGATTTATTCAGTCCCTACTTAAGGGACCTTCTGTCTTAAGTTATTACGTAATTAGCATTTATGTTTAATTATAATAGATTGACTTGGCAATCGCATGAAAACACAATGTAACTCACAATCAATACATATTGTAGTAATAAGATTGTTTGCTGCGATAGCAACATCGCGCTGACTGAGTCGCGAGACTTGGTTTTTTACAAGTTTTGTTTTTGATGGCATTGTGTTTTCATGCGATGGCCAAGTCAATCTATTATAATTAAACATAAATGCTAATTACGTAATAACTTAAGACAGAAGAAGGTCCCTTAAGTAGGGACTGAATAAATCGACTGACTTGGTATTACATGGATCTCACAACTTTTTACGGTAGAAGTGCCTTAGACTTTTGATAATCACACCAACTGCATAAATAACTTTGTAATCCTTTAAGATTATATGATGTCATATGGGATTACAAAGTTATTTATGCAGTTGGTGTGATCATCAAAAGTCTAAGGTACTTCTAGTAGACATAGAAGCTTCAAATTTTCAATGTGATTAGTGTTTAGTGTATAAATCAAGGAAAAACTAAAATATTTTGCAATTTCAGTCCAGATTTCTAGATACACCAACTGCATAAATAACTTTGTAATCTCATATGACATGATATAATCGTATGGGATTACAAAGTTATTTATGCACTTCAAATTTAAGAATTGTTGTATCTAGAAAACTGGACTGAAATTGCAAAATATTTTAGTTTTTCTTTGATTTATACACTAAACACTAATTGCACTCAAAATTTGAAGCTTCTATGTCTACTAGAAGTGCCTTAGACTTTTGATGATCACACCAACTGCATAAATAACTTTGTAATCCTTTAAGATTATATCATGTCATATGGGATTACAAAGTTATTTATGCAGTTGGTGTATCTAGAAAACTGGACAGAAATTGCAAAATATTTTAGTTTCTCCTTGAATAATACACTAAACACTAATTGCATTCAAAATTTGAAGCTTCTATGTCTACTAGAAGTGCTTTAGATTTTTGATGATCGGTTTAAGTTTTTAACTTTAGTTCTTTGACAAATGAAATATAAGTCAAACTAAACATAACTGTAGAAATGTGGGTGCACTAATGGATACACCTCTGCCTAAGCCTTCGGAGATTACAGGCGTGATGTTATGATAGTAAACTCATACATTAACAAAGTATGTGTCATTCAGAGATTGGTACAAGATGTTAGCAGATAACAGTAGCATGATAAACGCAAGCTTTTGTAACTACCCAGGTACGGTCAACAACAAAAGTCGATTAACAATGTTACTTTATTATATCCTTTAAATAGCTACTAAAAGCACAATGCACTACTTCTCAGTATTTCAGGCAATAGCTAAGGGTTTATTCTATCTTAATTGTATATTCATTTCGTTTTTCCTTTTTTATTGTGCTCAATAATAGGATTTAAAAACTTTAAATGTTAATCGACTTTTGTTGCTGACTGTACTTATAAATATTATAAAACGGTGGTGACGTCATGAGCTTTTGGATATTCCATTTTGAGAGTTCCAAGTATTCAATATAAGTGATCAAAAACAAAGAGTTAGATTACACTTGATTCTCAGAACTGTAAAGTTAGGGTTTAATTCTGATGTTAATATGATCAAATTTGTTCAAAATGTTATTTTAAGACCAGATATTTTTGGTTCATTTTGCTAGAATATTCATGATCTACTTTACTTAGCCTTTAGAATAGAAAAATAACCGACCAATTGCGAGTCGGACTCGCACATTTAGGATTCCCTACCTAAAGGGTAAAACGGGACTATTACTAAGACTTCGCTGTCCGTCCGTCCGTCAGTCTGTCTGTCAGTGTGTCTGTCTGTGTGTCTGTCCGTCTGTTACCAGGCTGTATCTCATGAACATGAACCGTGATAGTTAGACAGTTGAAATTCACAGATAATGTATTTCTGTTGCCGCTATAACAACAAATAAAATAAAATAATTTGGCGAGGATGCAAAACTAAAACTGCACCTTATAGATACCGTTGTAGTAATCAAAGCCCTTTGCGCTTGGATGAGCACCATGCGAGATGCGATATTATTAGGTACTATCTAAATTAATTCCATTATTATCATCTCTGATTTCTGCACACATTGAGTTACAGTTGAGGGCTCTTACTTAGTTATTTCGAGGTAAACTAGCTTCATGTGTTGTGTTACACATAATAATAATATTAGCCAATTATTATTCCACTGAAGGGCAAGGCTTCTCATACAAGGAAGGCACGAGTATTGATCAAGGCGGTTTGACGAATTTAGACTTTTATTAAATAAGAGTTCGGTTTCCTCACAATATTTTTCTCACCGATGTCAGTAATGTCCAAGATACACTCAGATCTAAAAAAGTCTGTTGTTGGTGTAGTTTGTGTGTTTAAACACGCTAATCTCCGGAACTACTGGTCCGATTCTGAAAATTATTTTCCTAATAGGAAACTACTTATCCCTAAGTGTTATTGCATTATAACACTTAGGTATAAGTAGTTTAGCAGGGAATACTTAATAAAAAATAGCCTATCTACTATTCTTTGTTATCAAAAAAATTAGGAATCCGTATAAAGAGATTCGTATAAACAAAATGGCGGACAAAAGCTATCATAACAGCGCTTAATAACAGGAAAATTCGTAGGAAATATAAAAATATTACATGTACCACAAAGGTTCTCCTTTTCATTAACTCACTAAAAGTATTTCATTTTCTTTCTTTTGTATGAAGTAAGTGTTGACCGTATCATCCACAGGAGTGCTTACTTTCTGCCTCATTACTTGTAGGGTAGGTGCCTCACCTCGCCAAAGCTGTATTGGAAGGAAGCAACTCATATATTAAAAGCGACACTTTGAAAGAAAATTCGCTCCTATCACCCATTACGTAAAGGCTAATGTTGCCTGCCATTTAGAAAGCTGTCCTCGGAAAGGGTTGTCACTTTATATAAAGCTGACGTGGCCGCAAACGACAGTTAATGGCGCATAAAATTCACAGTAAGCCTGACACAGTATAATCATTTTACGGTACTGTAATTTCAGGTATTTATGTAGAAATACTCTGTCTGTACAATTTCTCCTTTCAAAGTATAAGCATTATGTAAACGTAGGTAAATACATAGGGGAATAATAAGATACCTTATATAATGCGTCTTCCAAGCTCTCAAGTGCCGTGCGTAACGTATATTTTGAATAGCGTACGTGAGAACGTTGAACTTGAAAGACAGTAAAAATATCCTGCTGGGAAAACGCGTAGGTATGAAGTGCTTAAAACCAAATAAGCAATAAGCACATACCTCCTTCTGAAACTAAAGCGTAGTCTAGTTCTAATTTTGACATAGGGTAAGATATTAATCCTTAATGTTTGATTAACACAACACCGCTTTAACGGTTGCTGAGCTAAGCTTCCAATACATACAATATACCTTTGACTTACGAGAATCGAGATACTGTTACAAAATTATCTTTTAGTTACTTTTTAATTTAATTAGTTAATTTAAGGCGAGTGGATACGAACACTCACCAGAAAGGTACAAAACAAACAAATGGAAATGCTGATTTTGAATACAAATTCAATTCTGCTAAGTCCAATAACATTTCCTGAGGCTACATAAAATATAGGCACGTGTAGCAGTAGCTACATATTACCTACAAGGAAGGCTGTCATTCCACTAAATCAATGGACTACCTACCTCACTCAACGTTCGCAATACGGTCACAGAGATACTGTCCTCTTCTTTGAGGTTTACCCTTCACCCTTTGACTACCTGCCTCCGAAATATCAGCTTCCAAGTCTTGTAGATATCGTGATATTTTCGGTTGGACATATCTTACAAAGGATTTCGTTTACTACTAAGAAATTATAACTTTATTTGAAGGTTACCTGCGGTTTTTCCTATTATCTATGTTTGTGTTTTGTTTTTACTTTTTCGTATTTTCGTCAACCTTCTATTCAGCGTATATTGAAATACAGTTATTTTATTGTGATTTTTAGTTTTAGAACATTCTCTGTGAACTGCTTTACGGAGAAACCATTGCGCTGACGCTGAGATCAAAGAAGCCTTAATAATCAAATTGTCGCAATCCACACCTTACAAACGCGCGTTTGAAATTTGATTAAACCTTTAGCAACGTAATCATATTCGCAGTCTCAGAATATTACTGTATTCAAATCACGATAATTAATTCTATCAATTTATTACAAGCCAGTGATTCTGAGATTTTCAGGACTTTCAACCTGATGAACATTATTTTATTATTCATAAGAAAACCGAGACACTAAAAAACTGATTTGCTTAAACATAAAGAATTTACGTAACATCAAACAGCCCATTTTTAGTGGGTCCCCAACAAATAACCCGGGCTGTATAATATGACTATGATGTAACAAAATGTCCGTACAAAATAACAGGTAGCCGAGTGTAGCAGCCTGCCGTTATTCATGAATAGTCTAGATGTACCTACGCACAATTTTCTGCTGCCGAGGCTATCGAGGGACGTGCGTGACCAGATTTCGGAACGTCGACATATTATACCTGTATACCCACCCACTTATAGGATCTATCAACTAGAAAATGTCGAATACGAGAAAATATGTAATAAGAAAATATGCAATAAAGTATTGAGTATTGAGTATGTCGCCAACTGTCGCTAGGCCAAGTAGAGAAACTAGCGGTTACAGAATCCACAGAGAAATATTCTGAACGCGATTTTTCTCACTATTTGTGAATATTTTGTATATTGTTATTGTGTACGGAATTTATTCATAACCTTACTTTGAACCCTATCGTTGTGTATCTATAATAAGTTATTTACTGTACGTGACATAGGCCCTGATATCAATATTATGTAAAGTATAAAGCTATCTACTTAGAATCGAAAAGTAACGTTTGAGATCAGCATTCATTTACCATTGCACAAAGTGGATTATCCAAAATCTTTTACCACGTTAGTATTACAAAAATCAGTCGCCAATCAAAAAAATTCAAACTCATCTTAATATTCAGCTAAAAGATGAAATCTAGACAAAAAAGAATCGCAAAGTAACGAGTCTCCAAAGTCGGTATCAAAAATAATGACAATTAACCGTAACTGCTAACTTGAACGAAACGAAATTCCCATAATAAATTGCTCGGCGCAATCAAACACGGTGCTCAAAACCTCTGTTCCTATCAAGTGTTGTTAACTTTCGACACGTAATTAAGTTCGTCAAAAACAAGTTGATAAATATTCATTGACATCTTGCCTAATTTGAAATACTCACATAAGCGTGGAAAAGTCAAACACAAAGTTTCGTAGGTATAATTTAATGAGAGTAAATTCTGAACAGGTTTCTTTCTAGACCTCCTCAGGGAACCTATTTCTTAAATGTTAGGTTTAGTATAATTCTAGTTTCGTTTATATAAAAAACTAGTGGCCGCCCGCGAGTTTGTCAGCGTCAAAATAAATATATTACCGCATTTTTGCGCATTTTTCCTGGATAAAAAGTAACCTATGCCTATTCCAGTCTATAATCTATCTTTGTGCCAAATTTCATCCAGATCCGTACAGTCGTTCTGGCGTAATTGAGTAACAAACATCGATCCACATTTTCGCATTTATAATAAGTAGTAAGATTATAATAACACTCAAAGCTTATCGAGACACTCTAAAATTTCATTCCTACATTTCTAGATCTCCTCTGCCTCATTTCTTGTACAATCTACAACGTCTACCTAAAACATACTTTCAAGAATATTATTCAAACATTTTAGCAGGCTCGTTCATTATAATACAGAATATATACAGCGCCGCTTGCCTTCCGTGCATCTTCACAAGAAGAAATAAGTTGAGCGGTGACCTAGTAACCAACCAACTACCGCCACTACGATTCTAGTTCCCTGGTACAGTCAGCAATAAAAGTCGATTAACATTTATGATTTTTAAATCCTAATTATTAAGTACAATATTAAAAGTAAAACGCAATGAATATAAAATTATGATAAAATAAACCCTTAGCTATATTGCCTGAAATTCTGAAAGCCAGTACATTATGTGTTTAGTGTCTGTTTAAATGATATCAAAAAGTAACATTGTTAATCTACTTTTGTTGCTGACTGTACAATCATAAAGCCAGCAGGTTGTTCACATGTTAGGCTTCCAACCGTGTACTTGCACATTTATTTATTCGAAAACTTTGAAGTAATACCTATAATATTGGTTAAAATAACCTTAAACTACATGAGAGTAACGTATTTTCTCAGTGTGTTTTAAAGGCATCGAATCTGGTAGTTGGTTTTCGCTATATACGTGAGGTATCACGCGGCGAAGCATCCAGATGAACAGTACCTACGCCTATTATCAAAATTAAAAACCAGTCTGTGAAAAATACCTACGTCACGAATCGAGAGAACTGAAATATTTTTAGGAGTGAACTATGATGGAACTTCGGCAAAAATACAAACTGCCAAGTCATAACCTTTCCTTACAGCTGCCACAGAGTAGCAAAAAGCGTAGTCGACCCATATCACAGAGTAGGAAAATAATAAAACATGATAGCATAACAATACACAATATAACAGATTAAAAGCGAATACGTACGTAATTTAATCAAGTCTACTTTGTTTTACCAGTTCTTTGCAAGTTACTTGATTACTTTAGGGAATCGCCAAGATGAATGGGATAAACAAACTGATCCGCTGAAAATATAAATTAACATCAATGAGAGTAAAGAAAATTGGTTGAAGAATGATTAATGATTTTCTTTGTGATAATAAGACAATCGAGTCTTTGGGAAAGGAAAGATAAGGCTGTCGACAAACGCTGGAGATATTCGTTGGTACCTGCATAAAGAGAGGCTCGTAAAGTAAATAGAACAATGTTACTAGCGCTAAATGAAGGTTTTAAGATACCTTTGAAGGCACAACTTCTTATACACAAATAAATAAAATTACCGCTAACAAAGGCTGGGTATAATGTTGAAAACAGTATTAGGGGTAGTAGGGGTACGGGGGGGGGGGGGAATATTCGCTGTCCCTCTTTGGCATATTATCTTATATCTTATTGTCTCTCTCTTTTTTTATTTTAACAGCTCGGAATTTGTTGAGTTTCCGGCTAGTAGTATGAAGGTTTGAGTTCATATGTCTCAAAATCTCTACTAATACTTATCTATACTATTACTATAATAATATTATAAAGAGGTAACATTTGTTTGTAAGTTTGTATGTTTGTAAGTTTGTAAGTTTGTATGTAGGGGGTAATCTCCGGATCTACTGAACCGATTTTGAAAATTCTTTCGGAAATTAGAAGCTACGTTATCACTGAGTGCTATAGGCTATATTTTATTTTAGAAATAATAGGGATCCGTAAGATATTTGGGTTTTTCGGACCCAAGGTGTAAAAATTCATCCAATAAAGTTCCTTATTTGGCGTACGCCGCCTAAACTATAAAAGATAGAACCATAAAATGTTCTAATTAATTAAAGACTTTCAAAATATCTACAAAAAAGTCCGCGACACACTATACCTAAGTATCTATTTCGAGTTAAACACAACAACCATTTTTTTATTTAAAGATCTTGAATTTTTTTAGAACTTCATTTAAACGCATTTATTTTACACATGTCATTACTCCTTATCAAAATAACTAACTATTTTGTCACAAAGTACTGTATTTAGGGTAGGGGTAGGGTAGGGGTAGGGGTAGGGTAGGGGTAGGGTAGGGGTAGGGTAGGGGTAGGGTAGGGGTAGGGTAGGGGTAGGGTAGGGGTAGGGTAGGGGTAGGGTAGGGGTAGGGTAGGGGTAGGGTAGGGGTAGGGTAGGGGTAGGGTAGGGGTAGGGTAGGGGTAGGGTAGGGGTAGGGTAGGGGTAGGGTAGGGGTAGGGTAGGGGTAGGGTAGGGGTAGGGTAGGGGTAGGGTAGGGGTAGGGTAGGGGTAGGGTAGGGGTAGGGTAGGGGTAGGGTAGGGGTAGGGTAGGGGTAGGGTAGGGGTAGGGTAGGGGTAGGGTAGGGGTAGGGTAGGGGTAGGGTAGGGGTAGGGTAGGGGTAGGGTAGGGGTAGGGTAGGGGTAGGGTAGGGGTAGGGTAGGGTAGGGGTAGGGTAGGGGTAGGGTAGGGGTAGGGTAGGGGTAGGGTAGGGGTAGGGTAGGGGTAGGGTAGGGGTAGGGTAGGGGTAGGGTAGGGGTAGGGTAGGGGTAGGGTAGGGGTAGGGTAGGGGTAGGGTAGGGGTAGGGTAGGGGTAGGGTAGGGGTAGGGTAGGGGTAGGGTAGGGGTAGGGTAGGGGTAGGGTAGGGGTAGGGTAGGGGTAGGGGTAGGGTAGGGGTAGGGTAGGGGTAGGGTAGGGGTAGGGTAGGGGTAGGGTAGGGGTAGGGTAGGGGTAGGGTAGGGGTAGGGTAGGGGTAGGGTAGGGGTAGGGTAGGGGTAGGGTAGGGGTAGGGTAGGGGTAGGGTAGGGGTAGGGTAGGGGTAGGGTAGGGGTAGGGTAGGGGTAGGGTAGGGGTAGGGTAGGGGTAGGGTAGGGGTAGGGTAGGGGTAGGGTAGGGGTAGGGTAGGGGTAGGGTAGGGGTAGGGTAGGGGTAGGGTAGGGGTAGGGTAGGGGTAGGGTAGGGGTAGGGTAGGGGTAGGGTAGGGGTAGGGTAGGGGTAGGGTAGGGGTAGGGTAGGGGTAGGGTAGGGGTAGGGTAGGGGTAGGGTAGGGGTAGGGTAGGGGTAGGGTAGGGGTAGGGTAGGGGTAGGGTAGGGGTAGGGTAGGGGTAGGGTAGGGGTAGGGTAGGGGTAGGGTAGGGGTAGGGTAGGGGTAGGGTAGGGGTAGGGTAGGGGTAGGGTAGGGGTAGGGTAGGGGTAGGGTAGGGGTAGGGTAGGGGTAGGGTAGGGGTAGGGTAGGGGTAGGGTAGGGGTAGGGTAGGGGTAGGGTAGGGGTAGGGTAGGGGTAGGGTAGGGGTAGGGTAGGGGTAGGGTAGGGGTAGGGTAGGGGTAGGGTAGGGGTAGGGTAGGGGTAGGGTTAGGGGTAGGGTAGGGGTAGGGTAGGGGTAGGGTAGGGGTAGGGTAGGGGTAGGGTAGGGGTAGGGTAGGGGTAGGGTAGGGGTAGGGTAGGGGTAGGGTAGGGGTAGGGTAGGGGTAGGGTAGGGGTAGGGTAGGGGTAGGGTAGGGTGGGGTAGGGTAGGGGTAGGGTAGGGGTAGGGTAGGGGTAGGGTAGGGGTAGGGTAGGGGTAGGGTAGGGGTAGGGTAGGGGTAGGGTAGGGGTAGGGTAGGGGTAGGGTAGGGGTAGGGTAGGGGTAGGGTAGGGGTAGGGTAGGGTAGGGGTAGGGTAGGGGTAGGGTAGGGGTAGGGTAGGGGTAGGGTAGGGGTAGGGTAGGGGTAGGGTAGGGGTAGTGTAGGGGTAGGGGGTAGGGTAAGGCAGGGTTAGGGTATTGGTAGTGTAGGATACCACGCGAACGAAGTCGCGGCGGGTCAGCTAGTTTATAATAAATCTGAAGAGTTTTTTTTGTTTGGGTGTTTGTTTGTCTGTCATACCGGTATGACAGAACAATAGTTAATCAATTTTATCTCATTAAGTGGGATTTGAAGTATCAAAGACGTTTATTTTGGAGCTAACAATCGGATTTGAAAAAAACTTTCGTATATAATGGTCAAATTCATGAGAAATAGTATAGGCTACATAACATCACGCTACGACCTATGGGTGCGGAGCAGTAACCAAAAACGTAACTACACATGCATTAGGGCATGCAAAACCGGTTTTCCGGTTTTGCGCAAAACCGGAAATCGGCCAAAATTTTACGATTTTTGAAAACCGGTTTTAAGAGCCAAAACCGGAGCTCAGCTCCGGTTTTCCCATTATTGAGTAACAATTAACATTTTGATTTTTATCAACATTTTTTTCGAACACTCTCAAAAAATAATTAATTTTGAGGCATCAAAATGTATCCGAACCGAACACAGCCTGCATCCACCCACTTACACGCCTCCCTCCACTACCCCCGCAGTCCCGCACATTATCAAGAACAGCGATCTCTTGAAAACAAGTGATTTATGCTTTATTTAAATTAGTATACATCATAGTTGATTATTGATCTCTTTTTTAGAGCAATATGAATCATATTATATTAATGTTATTTTGTAGTTCGTCTTCAAAGTTACAAAAATGTTGATTTTTTTGGTAATTGTGGGTGGCTGTGTTTAATATTTGAAGATGCTGATTGTGTTTTCTATGTTTATTAAAATATATCATTTTTGATAGCAGACTTAATAGGTACCAAAGATACCAAAAACTTACTTGTTGTTGATTTGATCTCAGTTAATTAATCTTTATACTATTATAAGTTCATTGTTATCTGTACAATTATTATGGTTTGGATTAAAAAGAAATGCATCATACAATTTGTTTTATTTGTAGACTTAGTGGGTATTTTAAAAAAATGGTGTTTCTTTTTAAATTATACTACATTCGATTTTTTTTGCTAAAACCGGACCTAGCTCCGGTTTTCGGTTTTGGTCCCAAAAAAACGATGTTCAAAACCGGTTTTGATGACTTTCCGGTTTTGCATGCCCTAACATGCATACATAAACTCACGCCTTTTTCCCATGGGGGTAGGCAGAAACCACAGAACGCCACCTGCTACGATCTTTACATACTCCTCTCGCCTCATCTACGTTCATACATCTCGTTATACAAGCACGCCGGTTACGAGTACTCCGCACCTGACCTTTCTGAAGAAACTCACCAATAAGGTCAGTGTAGGTCTTCCTAGGGCGACCCCTCCCTGCGTTGCCACTCACCGCTGCCATATAAATACCTTACGTACCTTACCTTACCTACGTACCTACCTAACTACACGCGGGTGAAAAAAAAAACAACGCAAGCAGCAGCTAGTAATGTTTTTAGAAAAAACAACTTATGTAATTACCATCACAGATACCTACTTAGAAATGTGTATATAAATATTTTCAGCAATTTTCTGTTATTGCCAAGCTTTGTACTAAACACGAAACAGTTTCTAGAAGCGAGGAAAAGGCGAAGACCTAAATGTAATATTAACCCCAAAGGTCAAAGTGCGGTCTGAGCTTTACGTAGTCTTGTCTATGAATAAAATCAAACCGCTCGGTTCGGCAATAATAAGTACCTGTATCGGTTTTATTTTCGTACCGCTTCTGTACCTGTGTCTTGTGTCTAAGTATATAAAGACTAATTTTATAAAAGCATTTTCTGTTCATGAAACTCGTACCGCCCACATGTTGTTTTTTGTTGCTTAGTTTTGCGATTGTGACATTAAAAACACAGTCCTTTTTCAACGTATGTAACTAAAGTATAATAATACAACGTGTAACGGAAAGGGTATATACATACAAAGAGTAAAGCTTCTTTGGATGATAACTAACGAAATTTCAGCTCAATATAAAATACTCTAAGAAATAGCTTATGCCCGCGATTTGGTTTCTACTTGGGTTTTATTTTTTAGCGCGGTACCCTAATTATTTTTCTAGAAATAAAAGTGGTATAAGTTACTCGTTTTAACATCAACTTTCATCTGCCAGTGAAAGTCCCGTCAAAATCGGGCTAGCCGTTTTAGAGATTTGCCGGAACAAACAGACAGATAAATAAAAAAAAAGTTTTTTCGTCAGTATACCGAACATTCACATTTATTGTAAAAAGCTGTTATTTTGACACTAGCCTCTGCCCGCGACTTCGTCCGCGTCAAAGTCGATTTCTCCATACAAACTTTGGACCCCCCTTTCATCCCCTTAGGGGGTGAGTTTTGGAAAATCCTTTCTTAACGGACGTTTACTAACTAAGTATAAACTAACCTCCGTGCAAAATTTCATCTTTATTCATCAGATTTTCGATATTTCGTGACGAGTGAATGAATGACCTTTCGGTTTTATATATTTTGATTACAAACAGACACTTCAATTTTATTTATTTGCAGAGATAAAGTCAAGTGGAAAAACGAAGCCGAACGACAAAATTCTAAAATAAAAATAGTTTCGGCTCACACTCAATTTTCCACAAAAAAAAAAAACATATCCAAGACATTACACGTATTTGCACTTATAGATAAAATTACAGACTATCGAGAACAAAGATTCGTGATACGTGGTTCAGGCTCGGTTCCCAAAATTACTTTGAATAAAGATAACGAGAAATGAAACCGAAGGCTCGGTTCCCAAAATTACTTTGAATAAAGATAACGAGAAATGAAACCGAAGTGCGGCAGCTTTGTTTGGTAACTTTTAACTGTGTGAGGATTTCTCAGAATCCCCGTTTTGCTAATATGACACGGTAACGCTTATAGTTTGATTTTACTAAGGCGCTACGCAGACAGACACTTTTTGATACCGACACGGCTAGAAGTGCCAGCTAAAAACAGTATTTATTATAATAAATAAATATGAATGGCTAAATGTAGTTATAACTCGACAACGCGATTCCTTTTTTATTTGTTTACAAAATTTTCCGGACAAGATTTATATAAATATCTTTTGAAAATCCGCCAAAGAAGTTTTCCTAGTTTAATTATCATACATAGGTATTTAAATAATTGTTAACAAAGTAGTTTTCTTTGATAATATTTGCATGGCAAAACCAAATGGCGAAATGTGTCTTAGCACTTAATTATTATAATATAAGTACCATCTATGTACAGTCAGCAAAAGAGATAGATGTGCAGGGTCGTCAGATATAGTTGAAGTTTTCTAAGAAACCGATGAATGTTTTCAAATGTAATTTTATTTAAATAGTAGATAATAAACAGTTCATTAATAAGAAAAAAAATATTTAATACATTAAAAGAATTATTTATCTACACTTAATTAATTAAGTTAAGTTACAATCGGAGACATCCATCGGTTTCTAAAAAAACTTCATCTATATCTGACGACCCTGGATACCTATCTGTTTTGCTGATTGTACCTACCACATTTGACCAAATAAATGATTTGGATTTTATTTTTCGCTTACGTCTGATTATTGTCATAAGCTGATTGTCGGAATGGTAAACAAATTAGATCATGTAACGAAAATCATATTATTTAGAAAATGTTTGCCTAATACATATAATGAAAATTTATTTAGACTATAGTTAAATGATAAACTTCCTATAAGTAAATATTGTAGTTGTATCAGTTTACCAAACATAAAGAAAAAAACAATAATAGATTTTACTTGTACCTACAAAACTGTTTTTTTCTTCAAATAACAATGAGCAATATGATGATTTAATACGCGTATTGTAATTTCAGGCAAACAAGCCAATACCACCAATCAACTGACATACTTTTTATGATTTGTCAAAACGCGTTTCCCCCATAGATTTTGTATGGCAATATTAAACTGTGACGTCATTTTTCTGCCAACTTAATTGACTAACTATTCATTAAATTGATTACAAAGCATCTAAAAATCTTATTTTGCTGTTAATTGACAATTCATCGGGTTTTGAGGCAACTAGATTCAATCCTTTTTTTTTGTATATGACGTTCAAAAGTGCCTTATATTGGCCTAATTGAAATAAATGATTTGACTTTGACTTTGACTTTGAGGGCTAAAATAAATTCTTCAACTGCCTCGTTGGTCTAGTGATCGCAAAGAGTGACTGCTGAGCACGATGTCTTGTTTTCGATTCCCAAATCGGGCAAAGTGGTATTGGGTTTTTACATCAGGAATTTCTCAGAAGCTCAGCCCCGGAGTCTGGATTTGTGCTCGGTTAATGGCAATAGGCTCGCCCCCTATTACACGGGACTTAAATATAACTGGCGAAATGTGGCTGTACTAAAGGGTACACCTGCCCAACCCTTCGGGGATTACAGGCGTGATGTTATGTTATGTAATATTTTTTTTTTTTTTAAGTTGTGTCTTAGTTTTATTGGTTTATGGTAACATACACCTACCAATTCAACCAAGATCTCAAAGTCCATTCTGACAAACTAATAATTTCATAGTTTATTAAGGGACTACGCATGCGCAGTGGCCATTGTCTAACGGCGCCAGCGAGACGGAGCAAGTCATCTCTCATCAATAAAGGAAGCCCAAGCAATCAAGTGGGCGCATGCAATCAGCCGCTAATAAATTGATACAGATTGTTAATAAGGTATGGCATGGCATGGTATGGTTTGGCATTCAGGGACAACTTATGAAACAAATGACTGGACAAAACTATTTAGGATGTTTACCCTGTCAAGCCCCGGCTGACTTACCGGTAAGTCAGAACAATAGAAAATCAATTGTGTCTCATTACGTGGGACTTGAGTTATTAAAAATAATTGGAAACCGAGATATAATGCCCCTGGCAACAATATTGTCTTTTTAACCGACTTCTAAAAAAGGAGGAGGTTCTCAATTCGGATGTTTGTATGTTTTTTTTTTAGGTTTGTTCGCGCTTAACTCCGTCGCTTGCCAACCGATTTCAAAAATTTTTTGGAGTCGGTGCCATACTGTTGGATATAATATCCTCGGTCTTGGCACTGACTCCAAAAAATTGTTAAATTTTAGTATAGGTTAATCGTAGGTTAGGTTAGGTTTATTAATATAGGTAGGTTATAGTATTATTTTTAACTTTTTAGTGCTTTTTTTTTTAAGTCTGTTTTTTTTTGCATAAAAATTTTTTTCAATGTTTTTATTTCTAACACTTTTTTTAACTCTTTGTAATTTTATTCTGTTTCAACTGCTTGTCATCAAAACTCATAAAATTAAACATAGTCTACTAACTTTTGCTCGCGACTTCGTCCGCGTAAATGTCGATTATTGCGTAGCCTATGTCCTTTCTTGGGGTTCAAGCTTACGTACCATTTACCAAATTTCATCAAAATCGGTTCAGTGGTTTAGTCGTCGGAGTGTATCTGACAGACAGGCAGGCAAACAGAGTTAAATGTATAACATATGATATTATATTAGTATGGATTATGTATACAATAAATGAGGTTATAATGAATAGTGAATCGTTTGTTTATGAGAAACACGTGCTAAGAAACTTCTATATTTACAACATGTGTTATTGTTCGTCGAAAAGGGTGCGAATTTAAAGTAAACATTGATGTTTATTACTCGCTCTGCCTCGACTAACGGAACAGTATGAAGCAATATTTAAAATAAACAAAAACTTTCCTATACTATAGTCATAATCATCCAAAAATAGTTTTATCAAAATTCCACCCAATTTAAATCAGATAAATACAAACATTTTGTCAATCATCAAGTTTAAAACGCGTAGTTTCATTTTATCTTATCTAAAAGATAACTTAGTAAATATTTAATGTAACGTTTAGATATAAAGTACGTAAATATATTTCTATTATAAATGAGGAAAATATAGTAAAAGAGAAAAATTACTGGCGCTAAAATAATAGTTGTACGACTTAAGGTAACGTTCATTCGTAACAGTAAAACTTATGGCCTTGCTTTATACGTTAGCTTTGTTTATTACAAAGCATTCCTCGTTCTATTATGTGCACAACATATTAACTTAAAACCCGTATTTAATTAAACCTATACTTCTATACTAATATTATAAAGCTAAAGAGTTTGTTTGAAAGCGCTTATCTTCGGAATTACTTTTCCGATTCTGAAAATTATTTAGCTAATATGAAGTTACGTTATTCCATTGTGTTATAGGCTTTATTCTGTTTTAAAAAAAATTAACACAGTTTATAAAGTGGCGAGAAAAGCTAGTTAGGTAGGTATATAACATCACAATTTTATTTCCCATAAGGGTAGGTAGGTAGGCACAAGCTTTACAATACTTAGAGCCTGTTTCACAATCTTCGAATAAGTTCCGATTAAATTATTTGGCAGATTATTTCATACAAATTCTGTTCCGTTTTTAAAAGTATCTAGTGAATAGCATTTAATCAAAGGTGGTGAAACAGGACCTTATTGTTATAAACCAAAAAGATTATACAGACTCCGGGCCGTTTGCTGTTTGCTTCTCTCAGAAATTCAGAAATTCCTGAAAACCTCAATAATACTTTGCCCTATATTTAAACGACTTAAAAAAATAGGAGGTTTTCAATTTGACCTGTATGTTTGTATCTATGTTTACCCGCCTTCAAAAACTACAAAACAAAAAAATACTTCAGTTTTGAACGTCGGTGGCAGTACATAACAAGAAACAAAATCAAAGCCGCTGACTTCCAAAACTAAAATCATTTTGTAGTTTTTGAAGGCAGTTGTTTCTAACATATACTAGGCAGCAAACAATAGCGGTAGAAGAGGCAGTCAAATAAGTAATTAAATTACATCACGACTTACGACCCTAACACAAAGCTGCAAGCATTGATTCTGCGCTCCTTGTAAATTGCTTCTGGAAATTAAATTGAGAGAAGCAATTGATCTAAAATTAGGGGGGAGCCCGTCAAGTTACTGGAGCTATTTCCGTTAATAAATATTAATAGGCCGTCAATACAAGATGCCTTTGTCAGTAGAGAGAGAAGACGATATCGTACGTTCTCCATCATTAAATTATAAATGGGTATCTGTCCCCAATTAAATAACCTTTAGTCATTTGGATGGCCCTTGTCATTTTGTTGTTACGTCATTGTATTTTGCATGTTTCGTTCTGTGCCATCAATCATTAAATTCAAGCTACATTTAAATGTTAAGTTTGGAGATGTTCTACAGTTAATTTTTATTAGAAATCTTTAGTTGCATAATGCATCAGGGTAGACTGGAAGCCGACCCTAACATGGTTGGGAAAAAGTTAGGCCCATTCAATATAAGACACTGACCTTTTTTGCATTCTTCCATGTCTTCATCAGAGTTGTCTTCGCAGTCCTTCTCCAGGTCACATACCCACATTCTGGGTATGCATCTCCCGTTGGTGCACTGGAACTGCTTCAAGGAACATATTGCTGAAACAAGAAAAACCTAATTAAGTACCGTATTTTGCAAAGAAAAATCATGTGTGCCGGTTTATTGGTTAAAATAATAATAATACCAGCCTGTCCCAATGCAGAACAAAGGCTCATACAGAGAAGGCACAAGCATTGATCACCACGCTTGCTCAAGGTACGAGTATATTGACGATTTCAGACTTATATTAACTACAAGTCCAGGTTTTCTTACGATATTTTCCTTCACCAACGTTCGTGATGCCAATGTGAGTTTTTCAATTCATATACCTATGTACTTTCAATGTTTATTTTGGACATCACTGATATCGGTGAAGGAATGTTAAAAGAAAATTATTAAGACTATACGAGTAAGTGTCATGCTGACATCAGTGAAGGAAAACATCGTGAGGAAACCTGGACTTCAACCAGCCTATTACTGTCCCACTCAAACCATGTCAGAGGCCCTTGAGGCGGTTTAGAAACTCTGACACTAGGGTGTGTCGGGTCGTAAGACCTTTCTACCCACACGTTAAAGAAGAAGTACCTTTAAGTTTTTAAAGTTATAAGTTTTTTTTATTTATAACTTTCAGTAACAGCCGGCACCCGTTAGTTTATTCACCCACTCTCGACAGCTAACAGCTCGAAGCTTTTCAAGTATTCCTACTTCAATTTGAAAAACTCTTCATAAATTCACAAATCAACGCTTTAACATATTGATCAATTTTAATTCAAAATGAGTTACTCAAAAACACTTTATGCAGTTAATAATATCAGCCTATCATTGTCCCACTGGCAAAGCAAAGGCCTCTTCTCATAAAGAGAAGGCATGAGCGTTGATCACCATCGCGCTTGCTTATGGCGGATTGACGATTCCAAATTAAATCTATCCTAATATGTAATACTAGCGACCCGCCCCGGCTTCGCACGGGTGCATGTATTATACATATAAACCTTCCTCTTGAATCACTCTATCTATTAAAAAAAACTGCATCAAAATCTGTTGCGTAGTTTTAAAGATCTAAGCATTTATAGGGACAGACAGAAGAAGCGACTTTGTTTTATACTATGTAGTGATAATAAACCTGTTTATTGTATTTTTATTTATTTGTTTAAACGTCGCTAATCTTTGGAACTATTGATAATAAAAAAAATATTTTTAAACAATATGATAACTAGATTCATGAGGATTCAAGGTTCAATAGTATAGGTTAAAAAACAGCACCCTATGACCTACGGGAGCGGACCAGAGACGCGGTTCAGGTTTCCTGACGATGTTTGCCTTCACCGATGTCAGTGACGTCTAAGATACTCTTATGTATTCATAAAACAAACTAGATCTCATTGCCTAGGCACTTCTCACACCACACAGTGGAGTGTGAAACGCCCGACACCCACAAACTAAGTGACTATGGATTTGCATCTGACTTGTCAAACACGGAACCGTAATTACGTGCATATCTGCATCTAACATGATAGGAATTGTTGGGCGGTGTTTTGTTTGGTTTCTAGTAAGTAATGAAACTAATGATAATAATTATGTAAAGGCTGACAAAATATGTGCAGTTGACTTTATTTCTTTCAGTGCAGGACAGGTCATTGTGGCTATCTTTAGGGAAGGCCTATATCCAGCAGTGGACGTCGTTCGGCTGTTATGCTAATGTTGATAATGACATTTCTTTTTCAAAAGTTCATCACATACCTATTGCAAGCGTTATACTTATTATAGTATCGTCAAAGTAAAACCATTTATTTTAATAATAATTTACATTTACAGGCACTTGTAAATTATCAAGAAGTCGGTCAATTAGTCAAAAAGTTGAAGCTAGTTGCTTGTTCAAAAACGTAGGTCTCTTTGGAAAATAACGAGGAAAAGTACTGCACGGACACTCTTCTCAATTAAGGTTTTACAAAATCTTGGTTACAATTATTCTTGTTGCTTCTTTAAGTGAAAATAAATTAATAAATAAATTATATAAACCAATTAGGAAATAACCGTTATCATTTACCTATATTTTATACATATATAGTTTTAATCTTAACGACGCAAAATCTAGAAAATATATAGATAACTAGGTACTCTGACCACGTCATTAAAAAGGCTCCCCTATTTTGTATGAAAGCTATTACTTTTCCCATACAGGGCACGAAAAAAGTAAAAGTCGCAGGTCATTTCAGGAAGCTTATTTAAACTTCACAAAGCGGTAGAGAACGGTCGCTTCATTGGCGTGATATTATAATAATAGGGACCGGAAACTATACACCTAACTTTATAATTTATATATTTTTTCATATTGTAATTCTATTTTATATCGGGACAAACTGGATGGATTTCTCCAAAACTGGAGGGATGAGGCACTGAATCGGGAAGGATGGAAGGAGTGGAAGGAGGCCTTGGCCCAGGAGTGGGACAGAACAGGCTAACAAAAAAAAATCTATTTTATAATATAAAATAGAAAATAAAGGAAAAAAAAAATGATTTCCCAGTAACAGCCTCGGAGTCTGGATTTGTGCCCGGTTGATGGCGATAGGCTCGCCCCCTATTACATGGGATTTAAACATAACTGGCGAAATGTGGGTGTACTAATGGGTACACCTCTGCCTAACCTTTCGGCGATTACATGCGTGATGTTATGTGTTATTATAATAAAAGGTAACGGAAACAATACACCTAACTTAATAATTTATAGATTAGTATTAGAGTATATCATAATATCAAAAAATAATGAATTAATCACCAACAAATAAGAGGAAATGAATCATAAGGAAAACCATGCACAATAGTCGGTAGGTATCTGATTAATTATGGTGTGATATTGTGAATTTATCAATGTAGTTACCTACCTATTATTATTAATGAGGATTATATTTACGAGTTATCCTTAGTTGTTATTGACTGATGTTAGGTTTAAAATATTATTAATTAATATTTTTTTTAATGACGGAAGAATAGAGTAGTATTTAATCTTACTGCTAATATAAATGCGAAAGTTTTAATGGGTGGATATTTTTAACTCAATCACGCTAAAACGGCTGAACAGATCTGGATGAAATTTGGCACAGAGATAGATCATAGTCTGGAATAGCACATATAATGATTTTTATCCCGGAAAAATCCGCGGTTTCTGTGGGATAATGGGATCTTTGATGCGGATGAAGTCGCGGACAGAAGCAAAGCTAATTATTAAGTAGACATTCTTTTGCCAAGTATCTATTACATTTTATTTTATTCGTTGTTATAAAATAACATAGAAAATTGCAACTTCATTACGTTATTTTGGTACCTACTGTCATTAATCCAAATTCAAAGTCAATTCAATTTGTTATCTGACATTTATTTCACCTTTCTCGTTGTTTTTACTTTTGTCTTACTTCTGGGCAATCAAATTAAATTTATAATTATTCGATTAATTCATTTGAATGCGCTGCACTGAACTGCAATATGTAAAGAAGATAGCATATAACGGAGTTCTTGAAAGACTCATTGAGAAAGACTACAATATTCCCTCTGTTCGCATGAAGGAAAACAATAAAACGTTCAAGTTAATGATAAGATAACATTATATGCTAATATGACATGCGCCTGATATAATGCTGTACCTATAGTGTGTGTAACTGTGTAGTATAATGTGAGTACAAAGGTGTTGGAGTAGGACGAGAACGGCGACCGGGAGAGGTGCGAGCGTCGTAGCGTGATACACAAGAGGCGAAATGTTCACTAGGCAGTTCTTAAATTTGTGACGTCACAATGGTATATATTACTTATTTCCACAATTAAGCGGTTTAACTATAGCTCCACAATTAATTGCTTACTTGCCTACGTCGGAATTATTTCAATGATAGGTACCGCGATTTTCTACAAAACCTTGATGAATAATAGTGATTAAAATAATTCATAATTGATTATACTTGATTTACTTATACTCAATTTGTGAATCATAATTACTTAAGATTAAGATTGCAAAAAAACCAATAGATAAAGAATGATAAAGTTTAATCAAATCAGATTACTTTAATGTTTGATTAATATATTTCATGGTAGTCTCAATCAAAACAACTGACGTAAGTTTTACCGTAACTTGGGACTTTTTACAATAAGTAAGTATAAAATAATGCCACGCCAAAAAGTATGCCGTAAAGTTCGCGAATGGAGACCACGTACCGGCAAGCGCAGCGTAGGACGTCCACCCACAAGGAGGACAGACGATCTGATAAAGACCACAGGATCGAGCTGGATACAAGCCGCTTCCAACCAGTCCTATTGGAAATCTATACGGCCTATGTTCAGCAGTGGACATACTATGGCTGATGATGTTGACGAAGTATAAAATATTTGTAACAATGTGACGATTTCAATAAGATATGTTACTTTCTAAATACATCTTAGACATCACTGACATCGGTGAAGGTCAACATTGTGAGGAAACCTGGACTTATGTCTACATCGTACAAATAAATAATTAATCAAAATCTTTAATCACCAAACCACCTTGAGCAAGCGTGGTGAAGGCCGTGCCTTCTCTGTATGAGAAGAGGCTTTTGTCTTACAGTGTATTATTATTATCCATACTAATAATATTATAAATGCTGAAGTAACTCTGTTTATCTGTTACGCTTTTACGACTAAACCACTGAACCACCACCACCACCACCACCACCACCACCACTGAACGGGGTTAGTTTGAACCCCAAGAAAGGCCATAAGCAAATTTTTATTTCGCGACTTTGTCTGCGTCCTCGATAACCGACATTTACGCGGACGAAATCGCGAACAAAAGCAAGTTAACCATAAAATACTATTTGTTTAGTTTTCCCCTTCAGCACATAACTCCAAAACCATTTCCGTTAACATCTCAATTATGTGTGTCCAAGAAAAAGTTTCATTCACAACACTGGCACGCCCCACACACATTTCAAAGATAAACACACAATAGAGGAAAATAGCCTATCAAAACTTGGCATATAACTCAAACGGGCCTATGCTGCTACAACATACGAGTGGACGTACATTTCCATGATCCTTAACAGCCTTTTATAAGTCCATTATGTAATGGACGCGAGGAATCAGACGTTCAATACAATCGAGACTATCTCGCTTGTCCGCTCGACTTGATTTATGTGGTAATATTTTCGAGAAGAACCACGCATTCCCCTTTACGCGGTATATTGCAATCAATGATTTACATACATGCCTTTGATTTATAGTGAAACGGAGCAGATTGCATTATTCTCTATAAATATTTGTGAAACAAAAGTCTCTTTAAAGCGCTTTTGTGAACATAATAAAGCTCTTGGGATAAATGGGAATATTTTTTTAATGTTGCTTCGACTGCTTCCGTTTATCCATTCACTTTTTCCAGTGAGATGGGCACTTATTGTCACATTTTTTTTGTCAAACAGATAAATATTTGAGTTGAATTCATGAAAATGGTGACGTAGATATGTGTGACTAAATCTCGGGTACCTTTACATCTATATCTATACTATATTTTAAAGAGGTAAAGTTTGTGAGGATGTAGGGGTTAATCTCTGTAACCGATTTTAAAAATTCTTTTGCAAATTAGAAGCTACGTTATTACTGAGTGCTATATATTTTATAATCAAAACCGTAAGAAAAATCACGCGATCGAAGTCGCGTTGAGAGTGCTAGTAAGTACCTAAAAGCATATAGATAAAGCAAAATTTAGTTTGTTTTAGATTTAATCATATTGTCTCGTAAATGACATTATAAATAAAGTAAATACACAGAGTTCTTTATATTTCATAGTCACGTTTTCCCGGCTCATTGCCAGTGTCGGCTCCGCTAAAAGTAACTGCGCGTGCGCTCATTTGCGTTCTATCTTCATTCAAGCGCATGCGGCATGGCTCATTGCGCTCATTACATCAATTTCATTCTATCCGCTATGAAGTTTTTTCAAAAGATCCATACTATTAACGGTTACCTAATTAATTTTACACTAGTTGCTCCCAGCGACATCGAACGCGTGGTTTTTTCACCTGTTAAGTAAGTTACGTGTTTGGCTACAGATCTGCTCCCGTGGGTCATGGCGTGATGTTATACAACGTGTAACGTTAAATGCGCAAAACCTGAAAATAGTTTGATCAGAATAACGAGCAGAATCAATTGAACCACTTTTTAAAATAGGTCACATTTTTCAAAAAATCTTCATTAAAAACGTTGCCGTGTCTATTTATTAGTAGGTCAAGCCATCCGGCGCGCAGCGGCCCGGTGACGACTTCTCCCTCGATAGAGCGTCGTCGCAGACGCAAGAAACAATCAGAATTGCCAGTAAAACTAAATCAGCACAGAAAACCTTTACTTTTGTTTAAATGTTTTTTTTTCTCTGAAATAGGTCAATTTAATTAAAAATCAGTTGGGGTGTCTAAGGTTTTGCGCATTTAACGTTACACGTTGTATAGCTTAGGTATACTATTTCTCATAAATCTGCCTATTATTATGTAAACAAACAGATTTTTTTTCCAATTTTATTGGACTAGAAGTTCAAAAGATTAGCGCGTTTAATCAAACTCACAAACAAAATATCACTTCAGCTTTGATATATTAGTAAGTATAGATTTCTTTATATTTCTCGTTAGTCGTAAAGCAAACAGATTCCTTAAAGAGTCCCAGCCTAATAGACAGAGACGTAAAATCAAGTCGGTACGAGACAAAACTCGTTTAATTTTAATAGTATAGGTAATATCATTCATGGAGTCTAAGTGGTCTGAAAGGGACACTAATTTAATTTCATTACTCTAGGAGGGTTGTTGTACTAAAAGCCGGCCGTATGGCGCGGCACGCTCGCCCTGACATCCAATCTGTGTGGAGAGCCCTCATGTCTGTCTCATTGAGAGCAAATCGCTCGAGCCTAGGGGACAGGCCCGGCAAAATTTGTACATTACGGTTACCGTCATTGGAAGTTGTTTTAGAGACTCAAATCCCGCGGCAGAATAGGTTCCAATCTACGCGATGTGGCGGCGACAGCGCGATTGTCCGGCATTCGATTAAATGTGTTTCTGTTAAATATTTGTGAATACAACCTTTATTAGTACATGTTTTTGTCACAGAGGGCTCTGCTCTCTTTACTTACGCTCCCTCGCACATATTAAATTGCATCGGTTATTTATTTCCCAAATAATTTTTATTCAAAAAATAATTGCACCACAAATAATTCATTTACTTTCGATTAATCTGTAGCATGAATTACTTAGCTTCAAGGTGATCTGCTCAGAGCGTCAGAGTGATACATTTATTAATTTTATTATTGTGTCATTGTATGATTAGACAAACTCATCTTTATTTTATGAATTTGTGCCGTGTTTGTGCTTTGTTTGCAAAACATTACATAATGCTGCATGAGTTCGGTAACGGAGTTTGTTTTTAATCGGAGACCAATGAAAAATTCACAGCAGTCGAAATCTATTACCGTATACTAAGAGCTACCCTAATTCTTTTTACTAAAATAAAAGCAAAAGTTACTCCTTATAACATCAGCTGTTTGTCTATGAAAGTCCCGTTAAGATCGGGCTAGTCGGTTTGGATATTAGACGGAACAAAAACAGACAGAAAAAATAATTGTTTTTTTCTATATGTACCGTGTAAACATTTATAATATGCATTTAGTAAAAAGCTGTTATTTTGACAGTAAAAACAGACATTTGTATAGAATATAGAGTATTAAAGATGTACCTATAGATCAAATTATTTATCTCGATCTATTCCACCGAGCTTTAAACGATGCACGTCGCCAGGATTGCGGAATTTAGTCGAAAGAGTCTCCGCAAAATGCTCAAAAACGCAAAGGGCATTTGAAGGAACACGGTTGGGTTTTAGTCAGTAACAGTCTGACATTCCCTCCCGCTTCGCCCAAAACGGAAGAAGCCATTTGATGATTTCTTAAACTTAAAAAAAAACCGGATCAAATGGGCAGGTAGGCATAATTATGTAAAGCGAAATATAGTCGCAGTAATTAATCTTAATCGCGACACCTCATTCATTAAGCTAAACGGTGCACGTTAGTAATCATGTAGCTCTAAATTACCAACACGATCACTCTAAGTACGAAATTAACCCTTATATGTGCCACCGATTGAATATATCCGAATATCCCAATTAGAATTTACTGCATGACAAACTCGTGACCCCAACTAGAACTAATATTTATTTGTTATTCGATTTGACTCTTGGTTTAGACAAGGGTTTGTCGCCATTTTAGGTCTGACTCAACCCTTCCTGTGTCACTGTTATTTCTAGTGTCCATTAAATTATCCCTTTCCTTTTAGAGTTTGACGTTTGTGTTTTTAAGTTTATTTTTCTCTGAGGCCATCAGCTTATAAGATCCAATCGGTGCACAAGAGATGGTTTTTTCTGCAGCGAGTTTCAAAAACGCGAGTCCATTTTCCGCATTTTCTGAAAATCCCATATTGCTTTACAGGTTTGTTTTTTCGGCAGCAACTTTTCTCGTTTCGTTCAGTACCTATTAGTAAAAGCTGCCTTTAATTTAATAAACCACAAAAACTTGGAAAGCACACAATTTGCCGTTACGAAAGTTACGAAAATCCACCCAGGCTAATTACAATACTATTCCGAAAAAGTTTAAGATATTATTTGGCAACATTTAGGTAAGAAATATTTTCATCGCTCCAACCAGGAATTTGCAAGAGCGCAAAATTATTTTAATTAAAAAACTGAAGAAAGGAAGCAAGGAGGTGGGCATTCTTAATTATTTGCTTGGTAGGGTTTAATCAAATTATACTTGAGAGAAAATTATTATGAAACCAGCTATACACCGGGGTTTCACTCGCGTTCACTTACCTCTTTGGTGACTGCTCAGCTCTAGTGGGTCTTAGCGTGATGGTTTATAGCCTAAGTATAGTATTACTCATGAATCTGGCTATCATAAACAAAAAGAATTTTTCCAATTCGACTGGTAGTTCTAGAAATACATACATACATAAACTCACGCCTTTTTCCCATGGGGGTAGGCAGAAACCACAGAACGCCACGTGCTACGATCCTTACATACTCCTTTCGCCTCATCCACGTTCATACATCTCGTCATACAGTTCTAGAAATAAGCGCAATTTAACAAACAAACCACGCGTTTTCCACATTCATACAACTCGTCATACAGTTCTAGAAATAAGCGCTTTTTTTTAACAAACAAACAAACAAAAATTCTCTTCAGCTTTATTAGAGTACTATGTAGTTATTGTTAGTAGTACTTTGAGAGAGGGCGTAGTGCGGTAAGTATAGTTAGCGACGGTGCGTAACCATGACTTGCTTTCCTGTCTAAACTTCAGAAGGAATTATCTTACTCTAACCAACTTTGAGAAGTTTAGTGCACTACAGCACCGGGTGACGATGTGACGGGGATTTACTTTTACGCTCTTGTCGTACTATGGGGTCTATGGGTACCACATCTAATAATCAATCATCATCAATCATCTAATAATCACATCTAATATAATAAAGAAGAAGAGAATTTTTTGTTTGTATAAACACGCTTATCTCTAAAAATCTCTCAGTCGGATTGAACAACATCACGCCTGTAATCCCAAAAGTATAAGCATAGGTGTACCCTATCTTCAAGTCTCATGTAATTTGCCTTTTGCCATGGACTGGGTACAAATCCAGACTCCGAGGCTGCTACTGAGAAATTCTTGTTGGAAAAACCTAATAATACTTCGCCCGAGCTGGAAATCGGATAATTAGATTGTAAGAGTTAGATATAATAATATGTCACATGTGTGATAACTTATATAAACGACAGTGAAGTGAAAATTGAACGTCACCCTAGCATGTCGGTGACGCAATCCCATAAGTTTTACCGATACCAAAAATCACTTAACGCTCAAGAAGTTTTCAGTTCAACAAAAATAATAATAAAATTCTGAGTAGATTTAAAAACACTATCATTAGAAACATTCTCACTATGAGCTCCAGTTACCAGTAACTCCACCACCCCAAGAAATGGCTCGAATTTCGAAAATTAGTTTAGGGGAACTATTGCTATACGATAGGAATATCACTTTCTTTTCCCGGAAAAGGATGAATGGGTGTTATTTTCTTCTAGAATTGTATACGAATATATACCGTATATACGTCTATTTTGGGGAAAATAGAGTGTATCACGTGTTTAAACAGTTCGTTATTTATTTATTTTTCTTACTTCCAGAATTTTGTAAAAACTTAATTGAATATAGTGTCCGTGGACTTTCTTGCTCGCCTTTCTCCATAGAGACCTACCCTACGTTATGGAACGAGCAACTAGTTTCAACTTTCTGACCAACTGTTCGACTCCTAAACAATTCAAAGTGCCCGTAAATGGTTTAATTGAAATAAACGCTTTGACTTTAGACTTTGACTATTACTAATAAAAAAAATTATATGTTAATGAGCATGGATAGATGTATGATTGTTACTCTTTCATGCCTAAAGAACGAACAGAACAGAACGCTACTGAACTTAATTAGCTGAGGCACACTTGTATACTGATCTAGCATAATGCAAAGGATGATTTTATCCCGTTTTTGAGTTCTCGTCAGATTAGATTTAGAAGTCTGGCTTAATCTAAAGTCTGCGCAGACGAAGTCGCGGGCAGAAACTAGAGACCCATATTTTAAACCTCATTTTTATTCTCATCAACAAAACGATGAAAATTATAGAAGGTAATTATTATTCAAGACATATTATTTTTATTGAAAATGAGTTAGAGAAACGTAAAACAGCGACTGTATTGTTTGTAGGAGCACATACAAACGATACAACACAAGTAGCTGTCTTGATAAATATAAATCGTACAAAGATTTTATGACTATGTACTTGGATGTTTATTCATCGCCACGTTCTATGTTCTTAGGGTGAATATATCCGAGTACCATAAGATTCATCGAAGACACGTACAGCGATAACCTTTGGGTTTAACGAGGACATTAGTAGCAGCAAATTGCAGGATCCCGCTATCCCTTCCTGGCTACCCTCTCCTTCACTTACCTTCTTATCTCACGCTGAATTATAAGCATTAGATATGTAGGTAGGTATCTACATAATCTATCCTAAAATATTTAAGTTAATCTGAAGATTTGCTAATACGTACAATGCAAGATGCTCGTTTTATAAACGGAGCGAAAATTCTAAGAAAATAAGAAGCTTCTTTAAAGCGTAGGTTTCAATTGATCAAGAATTCAAGATTTCCTGTAAGATGTTCGTACAAGTCAATCAAACTGCAGAATTTCATTGAAATTTTTCGATGACTAAGAACCCAAAAAAATCGAACAATGAACCAGTTAAGCTAAACAATTTGAACTCTTATTCCTAGAATAATTGGGTATAACATTCAGCCTGGTATAATCAACCGCACGCCAGTAACAAGCAACATAACGAAATAAAATCGTTGTCCAAGTCAAATTGTTATCATGGAACGAACGTGCGGTTAACTGTACAACCGAAAATTCCTAGTTTCCATGCCCATCTACGCTTTGAATGACGTCATGTACATCAGATTGGTCTATTTTCGCACTCCCCTCGGCGCTTGTCAGTATCGGCTGTCTCGGCCCGGTCGTATGTCATTCACCTCAACTATTTATTGTGTCCCTACATTGAATAGATCGTGTGATGATAGTCATTTGAACGAAGAAAGGCTATCCGGGTTATAGTGACGGTCACTAATTACTTTTGAAGAAAAAATGCTGGTTAGTTATATTAAAGCGAATGTTTGATCAAGTTGGTTGTGTCCCCGGCTTAGAATAAGCCACTGAACTTATGCCAGTGGTATCTCTCCGGCACCGTAAGAGGATTATATCTGGTGGACGGACAAACAGAAGGATTCTGTACAAGTTTGATGGGTTCTGCTAAAGCCAGGTTGACCACGGGGCAGTTTATCCTTACAATACTGCAGTAATCTACCGTAATATTGTAGAAATGTTGTTTACTTATAGGATAAAAAACTTTGAAAAAAGCTAAGAAAAGCATAGAATTAAAAAAGTTACCTTATTCAAAGCAAAAGAAAACCTACATCAAACACAGGAATAAAGATAAAATCTGCACCGTAATTCCAAAATCAAATAAAAAGCTTCCGTAATCGCATAATCGATAAATTTTAATACAAATCGGTGAAGAATCAACTGCCTGCCAAAATCGGTGCCTAAAAAACGGAAATTGGCGAACTGCCAAAATGAGATTAAGTAGAAAGGAAAATATTGTGCAGCAGTAAAGTTTCGGGAGAGCTTAGGAGTACATGATATCGATAAGCAGATGATACTGTGGCCGATTTAAATCCTAAACTGGATAAATGCTTCTCGACCACTGAGCTGGGTTCCTGCGTTTGAATACAAATGGACCGTTTATCCCTGAAAGCCAATCTGTATGCAAATTACAGGTCCGTTTAACTATTCTCGTTAGTTGCTCATTTTCGGAACGTCTGCATTTTCAGTTTGACTGATATATTATAATCCTTTCGATTGTTCTGTTGATTGATAATTATGTTGCTTCTTTTGTTTAATAGATTAAGTTGAAAATTTAACTAGTTGAAATGTTCCGCGGCTTAAACTTTTGTTCTTGCAACATCCGTAGCATAAATTCGCCTGAAAGATTTTAATAAAAGACAGCTGTCAAAGTCTTTGTTAAAGTTGTTGCTAAATCCTTAACATCCGTACTTATAATAAATAACCTAAAACCGACCAAATCATTTTGCTATTAACTTTGGGCGTAACTTTTGCAAACGCCTCGCGATTTTAGTGTCTTTGCGAGAAGTTGTCGTCAACTTTTTCATCCCCTTTTTCCGGTTCCGCTAATGCGCAAACTTTCCCTCAGATACGCCGACACGCCTTGCGAAGTGGCTTGTTCAAAATTTCATGAAAATCCACGAAAAAGTAGCTAAGTTAGCTATACAGGAAGGATAAGTAGAGACAGAATTATAAAAGAAGTAATCGTCTTCCAGCTAGGACTTACTGAATACAATTTCAAAAAAGAAGCTAATGAAAATATTGTACTTGGGTTTGTATTGAGTCAGACTGAGAAATTGCTTTATGAAGATTGATGAATTCAAGAAAATAGTAATGAACGATTTCAATACCAATCTAACAATGGAATAATTTAATGAAAAACACAAATGATGTTGCAATATGATTTCACAAACCCGAATTCTGAGATAATATTTCCATATCAAGAATAATAATCCAATTTCCTTATTGATAATATCAGGAACCATGTGAATGAAATATAACTATAACACATCGTTATCCTTTATCGCGCGATCCAGAACCCAATAATGTTGCAATGTGTGTTCGCTCATAACATCAACATAATGTGTTCTTCTTATCATGATTGTGTCTGCATCTGTGTAAGTTGCATTACTTTTTCTATTCCGCCACTACTTGCGACCCGGGGCCCATTCTGAAGAGCCAAACGATTCCGCGCTTGTTACGAGCATTCCATATGCAATTTTCTCCTTTCTGCATTGAAATGTTTCACTATTCACAGTTTTAAAAGTATTTTAATGAATAGTTCGCAGTATACCGTTCCTGTATTTAAATACACACGTGGAATAGTAGAATATTTGCATAGCGCAGTTTCATTGCTATAATTTTCCTCGAAATTCATTTGAAACATTACTGTTGGTAAGTACGAGTATTATTGCAAAATGGTAAAAGATATTATAAAAGATGTCGACAGTGGCAGAAGAAATTCTGAAACCGTGCCTTAATTATTCATATTTCAAGGAATGCTGAACTAAGACAAAATTAAATAATGAAAGCGCCTACCGCCGCTGCTACAATTGAATCGGCGTAATTGAGAACATGCCGAGAGAAACCTAGTATGAGTTGGCTCATTAGTGAGTATGAATAACTTGTTCGGAACTTTATTAACTTTGGTCTGAAGCGGCCTTACATAGTCATCACGGAGCATTGTAACAACAACTTTGTGGTAAGGAGCTCCCCGGCCTCCCCACAGAGACGTGAATTTGAACGAGCTCTTTAACAGTGTAAAACTGTCTCTAAAGACTTTTCATGCATGACGTTCAATTTTATTAAGTTCTTCAGAACTTGAATTGGAGTTCTGTGAGTGCGAGGTTTTCCTCAAAATTATTTTAATACCTCTAGAATCTATTTACGGCGCACAATCGACAATTTATGGAGAGCAAAGAGAACAAAGGAAATCATTTTGGAAATAATACGCCTACATCATAATAATAAATTGGTTTTCTGTCTCGCAAGCTCCGACACACAGAACTTCTAAATAAACTGTAAAAATGTCGTTGTGGTCTTTTGGTATGTCAACCACACACAGTTTGCGAGCGACAAAAATAAACCATTGATCGGAAATGTACTGACCGTCCAACTCGGCTACAATTAATACATGCTTGGAACCAAATGGTTGTCTTAGGAGTGCAATAGCTTAAACCATGATGATATTCAACGAAAACTCGAACGTATGTTAAAAGTCACAGGGAATAAAATCCGTTGTCAAATTTCGGGTTCGCTTCCGATCTAACCCCTGTTATAGAATCGTCTATGTGTATCATCGACAGCAAAGGGCAGTAGCAGTGAGGTTTAATGACAACGGTCCAATACAGAATCGAGGTCAGCGTTAAGTGTCGCATTGGACTTGGCACGGACCCTTAATTGAGCGGTTTTCGTTTGGTCAGAAACGAAACGACAGATAAAATTAATAGAAGTTCCGAGAAGTCCACTTTACAGTAATTTGGCGAAACAAACATACCAAATGTTAATGTAATGTGTAAACATATCAACAT
The DNA here is from genome assembly GCA_949316365.1 of Hoplodrina blanda. NCBI lineage: Eukaryota > Metazoa > Arthropoda > Insecta > Lepidoptera > Noctuidae > Hoplodrina > Hoplodrina blanda. The sequence goes on along the minus strand of OX438579.1, from coordinate 11,850,675 downwards.
GACGATATTACCGGGTCATAAAGACGTTAATAAGTAAAGAGACATTTGGATGTCCAAAAGCATACAAGTATTTTTCCAATTTGAATAATGCGTTATTCTGTTTAGGTTTTAATAGTTTGTTTTCAACAATAGAACAGATAAATTTACTACTTATCATAATGGAGAAAACTGCTATCGGGGATTCTGGGAAAAGTCAAAGTACAATCTACAAACTTTATCAGTTAAAACGAAAATAAAGCAATCATTTAAGATAAGTCAACTTCGGAAAAATTGACAATGGACTTGAAGAGAGTAAAATTCGCAATACAATCCAATTAATCAAATAATGGCATCCCAACAAAACAAGTACTACCCAACCAACCAACCAACCAACCAATCCAAAGTTTTGAACACAAATAAGTTCTAGAAATCAAATCACGAACAAGAACTACGCAACACACATGTTTAACGTAACTTGCACACACAACTTGCTTGCAATTAATGGAAGAGCTAAGTCTTGAGACTAACTCGGTTACAACTACGTATATTCAAGTTGTTCACTTGTGTAGTGTCTTCAAATCTTATGTAGGACTTAATGTGCACTATTGATAGACAAAATAGTAACTTACTACTAATAATATTAGAGAACATACATACATAGGTTATATGCGTATAATAATATACGTATATATAGGTATATTCTCCAGACCGATTTCGGCGGCCAATCTCAATGGAGATTAACCCAGTACGCAGGAAATATTATAGTGCACATGTAGGTGCGCAAACAATTCCCTCTTCCCTAACACTCATAGTCCGATGGGACGGCAATCCGACACAACCGGGAAGACATCAGGCTCAGCAACAACAGCTTTACATGTTTTTAGAAGCACAGGGTGGTCACACCACTAACCTCAAACTCCGGGCTGCGACTGAAAAATTCCTAATGAAAAAAACCCAATAACATTTATTGCTGGACCTGGGAACCGAATCCAGGATCCCATGCTGAACAATCGCTATTGCAACTACGAGGCCAACGGGGCAGAAAATATACTAAAGCGTCAAAAAATCTAAATAGGAATTTTAAATTCACCTGAAGCATAATGACTTTGAATTTCATATTTCTTTTTAGCCATATTGGCCTGTGTTAGTCCTCGCACCTGTAATTAAGGTCGCAGTACAAAATGTCCATTTATCATCGTTTATAAATTAGAACAGCTTATCGCGACCATTCATCATTAGCAAATTGATTTGTTTCTTTTTTTGGCATTTTTTATCTCGCATTTGGCTACTATCTAATGGTAGGCAAGCGATGATGATGCACGCTTGTCCAAAAGATGGTTCCGTATTCTGTCAAGACTTGAAGACTCCCAAATTAATGATGTTTCAACGTTTGATGCTTCTTCTCCTTATTTGGTCCTTTTTAGCTGTTGATAAATGTTACTTCTCATTTTTTCTCTTATCTCTTATTTATTGTTATTATATTGCGGTTTGTGGCTTGTTTGATTGCCACGTTCACCTGCGTTTCCAGTTACTCTGACATCTGCCTTGACCATCACTTTGGATTATGTCGGTATTATCGGTCCTAATCATTATGAAGGAAATCTTTAATATAGAAGAGAAATTTCGACACCCATCGTGTGAAACTCGTTGGTGAATTTGTCCGACCAGAGCGTCGGTACGCAGTCGCTAAAATAACCAATTTGGGGACCCTCATCGCGCGTCACGAGGTAATGGATGGCTCTGAGCTCACTGTTGCGGTTATATTGGACGGGGAAAAAATTATATTTCGCTATTACCCTGTAAATTTCCCTGTAGCTCCGAAATGTAAGAAATAAAGCTAGGAAGTGATTTTTGGGACGTGTATACGTGCATGAGTTAGAAAGCAGGAAAATTGTGCTGAATATCCTTGTCGGCAAATTAACGGAAGCTTCTAATAATATTCCAAATTAACAGTAGGTATATTTTCATCATAAAATAATACGAATTTGAAAAACAACGGATAATTATGTTTTAGTTCTACAAAACAAGCTATCCATCAAAACAAAAAGTGCGTCCAATAAGCCGGAAGCAGCTGATACTCAAACAAAACGATTACGTCACTATCACCGTTCGCAAAATAACACTTTAATCGGAGACCTAAGCACTGTTTAATGTACCCAATTTTTTCTCAAATATAAAGAATCCAAGAGTTCAAGCCGTATCTGCTTCATCCATTACAAAGTCCTCTAGAGAATACCTGTCTTAAACAAGCTTTGTGCCATTTTTCTTTGCTTGATACATCTTTTCTTGTCGACAAATTAAATTATTCAGGTGATTTCTGATATATGGGTCATGGAAAGTAATAAAATATTTACGTGTGTAGTAAAAAGTAAATTATAATCATTTTTATCTATATTGAGCTGCAAACAATTTTGATCAAGGCTGTCGTTTCTGTACCACTTTTAGTCAAAACAACTATTTAAATCAAGTCTGCTACATGTTTTGTTAAATATATATTTTTTACATTCTTTATAATCTTTAGTAAATAAGTAATTAATATTTTTATTTGCTGCTACTGTTAATGGTATGTATTTGCTATCTACATTTGGGCGCTTTTGTGTTTTAACTTGATAGTTGTCAAATAGAATATTATCACGACGTTAAATTATCTATGTGTGTCTAGTTTGTTATTATTTTGACAAAAATATAGTTATGTATGTAGGTGTGCAAAGCATAAAATCTATCTCCCTCGTCATTTAAAATGATATAAAACTATATTGGAGAGAATGATATTGAACTTGTTTAAAATGCAAAAATACTAGTAACACTCTCCAGGTCACAAAACTAGCAAAACTGTGTTTCAAACAACGAGGGAATGTAGCACAAAAATGGTTTATGTAAAATCATTCCAGAAATAATTCAAAACTTTGCATCAAACATATTGTAGGAAAATTCTCTTCAATTATAGTTAATAATAAATCCAGATGCCGAAAAAAGTGACGTACATAAGATGTAAAGGCTAAGATGTAGCCGCAAGAGTCTTTTCTAATGGAGAACAAATTAAACGACCCACCCCGTCCTCCGACTAAGTACACGTACAAAATAGTTCCCCCGAATCCTTCGGGGCAACGTGCTGCGTTTGCAGATCGTGCGCCCTTCATTTAACTTGAAGGCAAAAACTGGGTCCTTATCTAATCTGCAGTTGTCCCTTCTCGCTTTGCAGCTGGTGCCGTACAAATGTACTTGACCCCAATTTTATCTACTACCTATTTGCCCAAATAAATTTGCTCGTACTTAGTTAAAAAAAATTGAATCGTTGTCGTTATCCAACATTGGGTTGTTGTCATGATAGAATGAAAAGTGTGCATGAAACAGCTCACTCTCGCCCGTGTCATAAGAGTTAATTTAGGGCTACTATAGTGCTCGTAAAATATTGTTAACAATTTAGATGTTTTGGACCAAAGCGTAATACTTATATTCTAATTTCCTGGTATGCCAGTCTATTTGACAAAATTATATCTTTTTCATTAATCACAAAGCCACCATAACCATAACCCATTCACCACTAAATGCAGCATCACCAAATTATTTATTTCTTCTTTCTTTTATCGTGGCGTTGTTATGTATTATACATAGGATATAATTTACAACGTAATTGTAAAGGCTATCAAATGAATATTGTTAACAGAATAAACGTATTGAAATATGAGTAAGAATGGACACATAAAGTGAACTATAAATCACTGCCTACAGTGCCTACAAGCTGGGATACCTACTCCGGCGTCACTTTGTATACATTTCATTGCGCTCATTGACCAATCAAATCACGCTCTCTTTATACCGACCGTCATCCTTATTGACGCACTGTCGCTTAAGAGCGGGAAGTACCCAGTAGTTGGATATGCTCGCATAAAAATAAATGCAATTTTCGCAAGACTCAGATATATTTATAGCAATATAATGGTGCCAAATCGGCATTCTTAGTTGCGTAAATGTGTAAATGTCTGGGCTGTCCGAAAAGAATAGAATCATAAACACAATTCCCTCTATTGACAAATTCTCAGATTTTAGGCTGTTCCTCCAATAAAATTGTGCTGAGTGTGACAAGGGCGATTCGTTTTTCATTTTTCATATAATGACGCCTCCTCCGGGCACAAAGCCCGTTTTATAGCCATCACAATGGGATTGTGCTCTTTCATCAGCGGGACCTTTATGGCGTCGCGTCAGCTGTGCTGTGGGACGCCAAAATTGAGACAGTATAACTAACTACTTTCCCCGGCTACCCATTTAGCGGTTGCAGCTCTTTGTCACATTAACTGACCGCTATGTCAGCGTAAATAATGTGCGAGTACTTCTGGGAAGGTTACATGTACGAAAAAAAAAGTAAACAATATCCCATAGCGACGTTTCAAACATTGGCTTTCCGCCACAACTATTGAACTTTGTACCGATTCAGGAAAACATAATCTTCGGTCACTTTCATCTGTTTATACCGTCTATTTTAAACTTTTGGCACATGCCCTACAAAACACATACCTAAAACATGAAAAATGATACAGTACATGACGTGCATCGTAAAGTATTGTTTATAAGTTAGCATGAAATCCTAAACCGATAACACGAAGCAACAGCTAGCATTAACGATGATGGTAGATGTATGTTTCCGTTTGCCACTCGAATATCTGTGAACGTGAGATGGTAGATCGTCACCGATGCATCAATGTATCGCATTCAAGCTTGCTGAAATATGAATAGGATCGTATTTGCGGTAAACATTGTAAGGATAATGTAGTCATTATAAGCTGCATGACAAACAAGTTGATATAGGTAGATCTTGTACTAATATTCATAAAGTCGAGATCGAATCAGACGCAGCAACCGCAGGACCTTGAATCACTTGTATAAACATAGGCGTTGACTGTTTTAAGCGCTGTTTTATGTATCAACAAATCGTAATCAGTAAATTTATTATTTCAATGTAAAGGTTCTTCTGTGTTTGGTATTATGGAGCCTTCAGTTTATGTAAAATTATTTCTTTTGTCGCTCATAATAAGGCTTGTCAAACAGAGAGTACTTGACTTTGAAGGTTTCTCAATTTTTTATTGTGATGTTGTTTTTTATAATTTTGTTTCAAATCAAATATTGTCACAGATGTTGTAGCCTTTGTTCCTTAGAAACAGGATTTGTTTGTCATTTAAATATGTATTCAAGTTGCTTTCTTTAAAATCACAGATAGGTACGTCGCAGTGATTTTCCATCATTATTTTTTAGGCAATCGTTTTTTCATCTGCAACAAAGTTAGTAAAATAAAATAGAAGATTTACACCCATTTATTAATCACAATAAATTTATGGTTTTGTGTCTTAAACAAAGTAGGTAGGTACAATGGAGAATTACATTGTCCGTAAATGACGTACCTAGTTCTTAGATGCTAATATTATACAGTGTTAATAGACCAAGAAATACCTGTATCGCCCTACTATACAAGTACCTATTGGTACCTATTTGTATCACAACCGTTAACTACGCGTAAATTGTTACCTACTTCAATTGATTCTTGTTTGAACCCCTTCTGAATTTTTAATTTCGTTTCTAAAATCTTTGAAGTCTGTTCAAGCATAAGTAATATTGTAATGTTGTTATAGCTGAATTCAACAATTTTGGATATTAATGCTAGATTATCCCGTTTGGTGTACCTATTGATGATAGGTTTAATTCATCAATGACAAACAATTATCGAGTCAAACGCAAATTCTATATGTAAATAGCATTATTAAATTTAAAATCGATAATAACATTTTGTTAGTCGTTCGTAGCTCCATTTGAAACCTATTTTTATAATGGGCGTGTTTATGTAATTTTGTTCATATCACAAGGTAAGGTATGGCGTGACAGTCTGGCATTATCTTATCATGTTTATCTCACTTTTTTAATCTGTCCTTTCCGTAAAGACGTAAACAATTACTAGAAAAAAGTAAACCACACGTGTTTACGTCAGGTAGTACGTAACGAACCTGTTTGTACTATGAATAAGCTAGTTAACGCATTCACCGAACAGCGGACAAGGTGTTCCCAGCTGTTAAAAAGCGATCAAACATTTACATAAATACCTACCAAACCGTTTGTTTACTTTACCAAATTCTACTTCGACTTTACATCAATACTACACTATCAAAACACTACATTTTTATCTTATTTCTGCTGTTCCATTCATGCAATTAAACAACAATCTATTTAAAAATAAACTAAAAAAAAAAAAAAATACTCACAGTCTGATACAGTTCCACTGCTATTCGACGCTATTACACCAAATGTTTTAACGTTTACAACACATAAAAATATTAACCACCACATTATGGCACAGAATTTGGGGGCTGCCCGATGACAGCCCACCAAAAGGAACATTCGTCCTGTAAACTTTCGATTTTACGAAAATCACTATGAAGCAACACTGCAGGGCAAATCCAGGAGCGTGACAGGATTACGTCACGTTTATAACACTGTTAGCCGTCTTACGGGTTGTAGTCACTGTTATTAATACTGCGAGGGGCAATATTTTGGTGATTGGTTGGAACGCGAGAGTTTTGAGGTTATTTCTACGTGCCACTGGTGCGAGCGCGACGGAGAAATGTCGCGCGAAGCAGGTGAGGCGATGCGGCGGAGGCAGCGGGCCGCTAGATGGCGCGGGCGAAGTACGCGTGACGTAGCTACGTTTAGTTTCGGCGACCGAACGGCGGCGCTGCGCTGCTGATTCTAGCTACAGATTTTTCCAACGCATCACGCGAACGACACGATGTTAGGCCTCGCTCACATGCGATCTCGAGTACAAACGACTTTACGACAGCTGAGGGTGGACCATTAGTTTTTATGAGTTAGCTTCTTTATTACATGAAAACGCGTCTGTTATGACCAGAAATCTAATACCGTTGATATTGCGATTCCGGAACGATGAATTTAGTTTGGTGTGTGTAAGACCAAGAAAGAATTCACTGTCGTTCATATTACCTATTGCACAGTCGTTTCGATACAAAATGTAAGTTGTTGTTTCTAAAAACAGACCGTTTATTGCTATCTTAAACTAGAAAATCCGTCTAAGTTACAATGTTTTTCGAAACTTTAATGATTTATAATAAAATACTATTGCCTAAACAAACAGAAGTACTTACTTAATTATAAATTTTAAAACTTAAATAAGTAGGCATTTACAAAAGTAATACCTACTATAATTTTCTGAATAAGTACCTACTGGACACAAGATCATTCCACGAATACGTTTACCAAATCGATATATCAATAAACATAGGTCTTCCAAAACTTGGCAACACAATGCTAAAAAGATCCAATATTATACCCAGCTGTGATCTCGCCCTAACGCTAGAACAGGAATGCGCGCGCATCTTAACAGTGCCGCCGTGGGAAGACGCCGGGGGGCGTGGCGTCAGTCGTTACGCACATACGCCAGTACGCAACGCCGCGATAACACACCCGGCTGATAACACCCCCCACTGATAACACACTCCCTACATTCACTGGCAGCCGCACACACACAGACGCAACCCTCGCTTTCACGAAGTGAACGCGAAGTCGGTAAAGCAAGAATCCCCGTACTTTCTCGCTGATGTCTATGTAGACGATTACTATGAATGTGTGCGTGCGTTTATCTTTTGTTCAAGGAAGTCAATGATCCTCAGACCCGGCGTCCTGTCAACCGGCTTCTTATCAACAACACTCTTTCCGCTTCTACCAACAAACACCCGGTAGGCTCTTGAATTCTCCCGGTTTACATATGAATAAGAAAGCCCGCTGAAGTGTCCTCCTTTACAGCTTCTGAATAACGGAAAAGGCTTTCGACGTGAACAATCAAATCTTAGAGAACATTAACTTTATTATTCAATTATTTATTCATATTTTCCCTAAGTATGGAGGATAAATCTAGTTCTCGCTCTTCATAGTTTTGCATTGAGTCAGATAAGAACGCGGTAAATAATACAATAATAGGTAGTACCTACTTAATTTTATTTGATGTAAAATTCTGAGGAAAATCTGTTAATTATGTACTTGTTTCATTTAAATTAACTGCTATTAAGTTAAAAATAACGATTAGGTTGCCACACGCGTCGTTTTTGCCAAAGAGACGTAAGTACTTATCTTCTAAGTATTAATAGTTACGCCAGATGTTCAACAGAGAATCTATTTGCATCTTAATTATTGTGTATCTTCATTGAATGTAATCACATCATCATTAATTATCTTCTATTGAGAGATTAACTGTACAGTGGATAAGTGTTCGCTTTCAGACTGATGTCATGATACTACTTATTTTATTAGGCTTCAAATTATCATTAAAAAGTTGGTGTCGGAATCTGTCAACAAGGATGCGAAATAGCAAGGCCCAGTTGAGGGTTCGTGTGATAAGTACGGCTTCATGAAGGTGGAGAAGAAGAAGACGTTGGAGCCTCCTTGTAGGAACCAGAGTGCAGTACCGTAGTGGCAGGACCCAACTTGCTGCTGCGTCCAGCAAAACTTACGAAGCAGCTGTACGTGTCCAGACTACATGACTCCACGAAGGTTGAGGAAATTTTGTAGTATGTAACAACACCACCTGAACTCTTAGGGTCATGGATTTGGAGTTGCGCCATAACACAAGTTTGAAGTCGTTCGTGGTTCGGGTTCCGATTCGACGTATGGAGATTTTCCTCAAAAAAGAATTTTGGCCGAAGGGTGTCAAGTTCAGACATTTTCCCTGAAGACTACGTGACACCTCGCTGCGCAACACGACGCTGTCACTTCGTGTGCAGTATTTTTTTGTTTATTTATACAATAATATGTAATGGAGCTTTTGCTACCTAAAATAAAATGATATGATATAATATAGGTAATTTATTATTATTAATTCTAAAAACAGATGGTCAAACCCACCATGCTTGTAACACAAAATCTCAGTTCCAACAAAATACCTCAATCCAGATTGATTTCAGGCCATTAGTAGGAAACGTACTACATTTCACGCCTCCCCAAATAGGGTCATTCCAAATTGCTTTTACACTGAACATCCCGAAATTCTGGGTCATCGCCGGCCGGGAGATGCGATTTTTCAAAAAGCAGCTGAAACGTGGGAGCGTGTTACTCAATAAAACATTTCAGGTGAAACGTGCTCTGAAGCCAAATTAACCGAACGTGATTGTCGCGGACACTTTTTATTATAAAAGAAACAGGTTAAACAAAGATAAAGAAAAACTAATATAGCAATGACAAATATACACTACTGCTGAATATTAAGTGGGAATATTGATAAAAATGACTAAGGCCGTTTGTCCACCGCCGCCGTCACCGGAACGTCAACGAGAACGAGATGACGGCGCCGAAGTACTGATACTTAGAGACTACTATAGCCGCGTGCGTGTCCACCGCAAGTCCGTCACCCGAGCACCGTCGTCGTCGTTTCGAGTAGATCGGCGTGACCTGTGCCGGCAACGGCAATACAAAATACGACTGAGCCACCGATATATCGGCGAGGTGGACAAACGATCGCCGTCACGTCATCTTAAACTCGGCCCTAAATAATCTCGTTCTCGGTGACGGACCGGTGACGGCGGCGGTGGACAAACGGCCTAAGTGTACACATACATGTAATAACAAAGTATGACACGTGATTCGTATTTACGCTTTGTTAGGGTCTCGTACTCAAATGGTGCCAAATGGAATCTTATCATTGAGTATCTGTCTGTCCGTCTGTCTTGCAGGCTGTACTCCTGAAATATTCACAGAATGTATTTAATACGGACGGCCGCTATTAAAACAAACAACAATAATAATATGTACTGTGAAATATTGTGCGGTAGAACCCTTCCCGGATTTTGGTTTGGTTTGAATTGAATCCTTGCAAAAACTAAAATGTACAGTCAATAAAAGAAATAGGTATTCAGGGTCTTCAGATACAGTTAGAGTTTTCTTAGAAATCGTTTTCATAAAAGTAATTTTTTAAATTAGGATTTGAAAACATCAATCAATCAAGCTAAACTTAATTAATATTAAGTTTCAATCGGTTTCAAGACATCCATCGGATTTTAAGAAATTTTCAACTACTGGAAACCTACTCATTTCTTTTGCTGACTGTACATACAGTAGCAAAATCTTTAAGCCACCGAAGTACTTATTCGCAATAGTTTCGCAGCCCGTACCAACGTAGTTGTGAACTAAACTTTAGGTTTGTTTTTTGCTCTTGTTTGATCATAAAATAAAGAACTCTAATAAGTTTTGCAAACATCGCCAACTTAATCCGTCAATGGTTAACGCTTGTAAAGGATTTTGGTCGCCAGTGTTTGGAGTTGTAAAAAGTATCTACGTAGAACTTAAGTAGGTAGGTATTTTTATAGAGCAAGAGTCAGTTTAAACAGAGTAGCCAAATACCCGAGCAGTTTTCATTTATTAATTGATAATGAACTTAAATCCAACAGAAATAGAGTTGAAAATTATGTGATTGCGTGCAAGAGAATAAATGCATACAATTTTCAACTCTATTTGTGTTGGATTTTAGTTCATTGAGTTTATTGCCGCTCTGTCTGCGCCGAATGTATACATATACCTAGTACTTACACTTCGATATCGGCGAAGATGGAAATCCACATTATACAGGTTGGCATTTAATTAAATGACAATCTTGATAGTAAAATTACTTGACAAAATAATCAACAAGGACGGTCTCCCACGGTGAATTTTTCAAACAAAAATGCTCAGAAAATGTATGAAACAGATTTCTATAAGATTCAAAATCAACCTGTTTAGGAATTGGAAATAAAGGTAACCTCATTATCACAATCGATATCAGAAAATCAGTTTGATTGTTATTCTGCTTTCATAACGAGTTTTACTTAGGTACCGAAAAGTATATAGTATGTACTTTAGTTACAAATAATAATTAATTGGTTGTAATTAAATGTGAATATTACTTCTGTGAAACACGGCTTAACGGCCAGCAATACCTAAATCCTTTCATAATTCCAGGTATATTATTCAATTTCTCAGAATCTTAGTTCTTCCAGGAATAATATTGATAAATGAGTTGCTGGAATTTCTCGGTAGCAGCTTCGGAGTCCGGATTTGTGCCCGGTTGATGGCAATAGGCTCGCCCCCTATTACATTGGACTAATACATAACTGGCGAAATGTGGATGTACTAATGGGTAGGTACCTACACCTCTGCCTAACCCTTCGGAGATTACAGGCGTGATGTTAAGTAAGTGAGTTGAGAATATTGTGTTTATTTTGTACCTACGTGTATAGGCGACCTCGTAATTGCACTTTCAATAGTTTTGATGAAAACTCCAAGTTAATTGAACCTTAATGAAGGTTAAAACTATTAACTCTTAAGTGGATTTTTACATCTATATTTCTATTTTATCAATAATATTCCCCAAACCGATTTCTGTCACGGAAGCCAATCTGATTGGAGTCGGGCAGAAGATAGTGCACAAGAGTGTGCGCAAACACAGGTGCACTCCCTCTACCCTCACTCCTAGGCCCAAAACACACACAAGCGACGTAAGGCAGCAGGCGTGGAACAGGCGCGGCGCAGGCGTGCGTCGCTTCAAAACGATTTCATACAAAATGTATGCAGGCGACGTTTTAATTAAAATTAATTATACTGAAGCGACGCGGCGCAGACACGCCAACGTCTGCGCCGCGTCGCTTCAGTATAATTCAAAAACGTCGCCTGCATACATTTTGTATGAAATCGTTTAAGCCTGTTCCACGCCTGCTGCCTTACGTCGCTTGTGTGTGTTTTGGGCCTTATAGTCTGCTGGGACGGCAATCCGACACAACGGCTTTACTTGCTTTCCGAGGCACAGGGGTGTCCCACTACCAACTTCTAAACTTAGGACTGCTACTAAGAAATCCCTAATGGAAAAACACTTATGTGGGAATCAAACCCATGACCGCATGCTCGGCAGTCGCGCTTGCAACCACGAGATCAAAGGGGCAGTTATTCTATACTAATATTATAAAGAGGTAAAGTTCGTTTGCAAGAGGTAATCTCAAGAAATGTTAGTCAGACTATCCTAAGGTAAGAAGGACCACCTTCTAATTGGCGTCTCCATCTGTGTGATAACCAATATTCACACGAAGGAAGTCACGAGCAAAAGTTAGTCTAACATACATTTCATGACGGTTTGGCATTTTAATACCAATTACGACTGATAATATACGAAAAGCCAAAATTACCCAAGTTAATTCCAAGAATTAAAATAAATACCAAGATAAAATCTACTAAGCCTCCACAAAACGTACATAAGTATGGACGCAAACGGGAATACGACAATAAAACGTAGAGCCCACAGACATGTGGTCACATTAAAATGCAGTTACACTGTGACCCGTAAACTGACGGACCATTATTTATTGCCTAGTGGATTTTATGTGAGGGAACATAATGGAATTGTTTCACTTATCTTCTGATATGCTAATAATGTAATGATAACGGAATTGAATGGCCGCTTAGTTTTGAATTGTGTTTTTTTTTTAATTGTAAAGAAATGAGTAGGTATGGAAAGAATGATTAGCCAAATTCACGCTTTTGCGAATCCCTATTTTTTACAGTAAAATATTTTTTTAAACACTTAAGGATAACGTTTCCTATTAACGAAAGAATTGTCAAAATCGGTTCAGTAGATCCAGATATTACCCCCTACAACCTCACAAACTATACCTACATTTATAATATTAGTAGGTATAGATGTAGGCTATATTTTATTATCAAAAAATTAGGGATCCGAAAGAAATCACGCGAACGAAGTCGCGGGGAGAGTGTAACCTATGTTTTAAAAGACCGTGATCGTGTGAAGTTTGTTAAAAAAACATGATAAAATAAAACATATTGAACTGTCGCAATAACAAAACAAAAGCACTGGATCCTCAACAATACACCGTACATATCGATTATTGATCTAGAACTGAAATAAAATAATGGATGACATAATAATATTTTCGATGAAGCTGGAACGATAAAGCTAATCTACTTCCCGTGTCCCGCTGTGTTCCACTTTGTGTTTGCTATCGACGAAGATTAAGCATTAATAAAACTAAAAAATACTCGTAGTATTATTTATTTGGTGAGAAAACAAATGTCAATTTCTCTTATATTTTCAGAAATCGTTTATTTACTTTTGCATTTTTTCTTTAATAATTTTTACTATCTGTACATCCTAATATAATATAGTCGAAGAGATTTTTTATTTGTTTGTGTGATTTTTAAACGCGATTAAAAAGTGTTTGTATATTATGATGACCAGATTCATGACGAACAGTATATAGGCTATAAAACATCACGATTTGACCTACGGGAGTGGAGCAGTATGGGCCTTATCATACTAACGGATACGCCTACAAACACGCGATGAAAACGTTGCGAATTCGCCTCGCGTCCGCGACCTCTCCGCTGTGCAGCCGCGGCGTGTTCGCGACGCATTCGCTGCGCGTCCGCTCCGCTTTGAGGACGCTTGCATGATGCTCGCTTGTATGATAAGGCCCTTAGACGTAATTTAATGCGTATTAAAAAACCACGCGGACGAAGTCGCAGGTAGAAGCTTGTTTAATTATAATCCTACTAAATTTCTAATACTATTATTAATTCTAATTTCATTATAATAGCGTTTGACCGATTTGTGTACCATTGAGAGACGCAAACTGCAAATAGTCAATCAGACTAAGTGGTTACTAATGAACCCACATCGAACTCGGAAATCATAGACACGCAACACTTGGCTCGATTATCGAACAAGACGTTACAATACAATTAAAGGAGCGTGCCCATTACACCGTACCATACCATGACCATGCTAGAAAATATTCTATGTTTAAAAAAGTATAAGACTAAGGCGCTTTGCACATAGAGCAACTATTGCAGCAACTGGCAACTAGCTGTTTACATAATATATTTCAATTGGACTGCGAACACATAGCAACTCGAGTTTCGAGTTCCGGCTATCGTCAACAGTTTTCAGTTGCTGCAAACGATGACTATGTTAGTTTGAAGTTGCTGCAACTAGCAACTGTTAAATATTATACCGTTAACGCTGATGGCTGCGTAGATTGAGCAACTCGGCTAAGAACGTTGCTCACAAATTACCATTAAGTTGCAGCAACCTTAAACATTATAGCAACTATGAAACTTTTACAGGAAACTTTTAAAGTGTTGCCAGTTGCCTCAACTTGTTGTTGAAGTTGAACAACAAAAAGTTGCTCCGTGTGCAAAGCGCCTAAACCTATCCGTCACCGGTCAACACCGTCGCGACAACACGTGCCATGAACGTATCGTCAACAACAGCCGGTTGAAAAGCACCGTTTAGACAGAAATGAGGCCGGTCAGTCTGACATATTTGTACAATCTGACATAACACAGGTATCGAAACTACCTATTACGCAGTGAGGCGTTATCCTTGACCACAATCCATGTCTATTAATCTCACAAAGGCTATACAATATATCTACCGTGATTCTGAAACTCTGAATACCGCCCAGTAATGTATTAGCGCAAAGCTCATGATGTACTCTGCAAGGACAATCCTTTGAATAGATTTCAAAGACTACAAAAGAGATTGTCCGATATCTGAAGCAGCAAGCATTATGTACTGTTAAGCTTGTAACTGAACTAATAATGTGCTTTGTGGAGAACATCTACTTGAGTAATTTTAAATCCCTATTGAGTGTTGAGCTGGGCTTATCCCTTGATCTTAGACAGCGATGACGAAGGTAGAAGGTCGCTGATCGGTATTAAGTACTTAATACATGTTTTTAAAATTGGGGATTGCAGTAGGTAGGTTTAAGATTTTATGAAAGAGAAAAACCTTACTCATTTTTCTTAAAATCTTCTTAGACAATTTCAGTAACTTACAGAAAACCAGCCAAACCAGTTGAATATATTTTTTAATTTTATTTTATACTAGGCTTTTCCCGTAATTTTGTTAGCGTGAATATCGATTTCACGGGGCTTTTTTCCCCGAAACCCTAATTATTTTTCTAAAATAAAAGTAAGAAAGCACCCTAATCCTTATATTGACGCCTATCTGCCAGAAGAAGTGCTTCAAAATCGGTCTAACCGGAAATTATCCAGAAGAAACCGACAGAAAAAAAAGATTATGGATTATTAAAAAGCTATTTTTTCACATTAGAAATAGACGCTTCAATTTTATTTAATTACATATATAGAGTATAGATGTATAAATAACCAAAACAGTCTCATAATTATTGTTTTATTTTTAATATACCTAAGCAATATTACACTTCCGTCATAGAAAATTACTTCATAAGAAAATATTGGATAAAAATGGTATCGGCGGAAGATTCCATTGGAGGTGCACTGAAGTGCGAGGTTGCATTCAGTCGGAATCCAAGTTCGACTGATCTCATAAAAACCTGTCTCACGATACCGAAGTATAATGTAAAACGAAAAAGGGGAATGCAAAAACCAAGAAAGATTATTCAAAACTGAAATAATAAACTTAACCACGTTTGAAACATGGTTGGAAATAGCTTAACTAAAAGTGCAAGGACTCTATACAACGCGATTCTACTCTTCCACCATTGAAAAATGTCAGTTAGTACCTATAGTGTCTACTGTGAACTATCTATGCAAATGATTATAATTGAAGTGCCTGTTTGGAATTTAAAAAGTAACAGCTTTTTACTAAATATTTATTTATTTACTTAATATATTATGATCTCCAACAAAACATAGACACAAATCATGTCATACAAATAATGTGTCTTTTCTTGGGGTTCAAACTTACCCTGTACCAAATTTCATTAAAAACTGTTCAGTGGTTTAGTCGTGCAATCGTCGTGCAAGTCGTCAGACAGACAGACAGCTACTTTCACAT
This sequence comes from Hoplodrina blanda, assembly GCA_949316365.1. Taxonomy (NCBI): domain Eukaryota; kingdom Metazoa; phylum Arthropoda; class Insecta; order Lepidoptera; family Noctuidae; genus Hoplodrina; species Hoplodrina blanda. Next base: position 11,834,843 of record OX438579.1, on the reverse strand, counting down.
TTATAATATTAGTATGGGTTAGTATGGATAAAACAATTTTTGCTTCGGCTTCATTACGAATATTAACCCTTCGCCACTGTCAACTAATGATAATTTAGAAAGAAAAGCAACCTTTTTAGTTTAATAATAGGTACCTTTATAATTAACACATCCCTTACCGGGGCACGTACCTTTAATGCTACAAGATACACTACATTTTTAATTTAAACACGTTACTTTCAGGAAACAAGCACGCCTCCTTTGTGGAATAAAAACGCTGCAAAAAAGAAAACAATTTCAGAAAGAACAGTTTATCACAACGGAGCAGTGTTCCAGCTTTTGGCTATGTTTACAACACACGTTTGGAAAATACAAACGAAAGTAATCAACGTCCATTTCTGGGAGCCCGAAATTCGAAAAAGATTTCGCCTTATCCCGTCGTTTGCGTTGCTTTCAAACCTAGTTTGGACTAAAGCTGAGTTTGCAGGGATTGTGGGGACAAATTCACCTGTAATCATGGTGGCAGCAGATAATTGTCGCCTCCTCGCACAAAAGACCCTGAATCATAGTGCTGAGCGAGCACTGACTGGTCGAAGTCTGTCTTTAAGGCTGCTTCGTAATTACAGATTGTGATTTACGTCCATATATTTTGAACAGAATTTGTGGAGTTTCGATTTGTTTTTGGTTTGTTGTAAGAATAATTTAAGTCTGGAATCGCCATTCTGCCTTGAGCAGGCAGAAGAGGCTTTTGACCTGCAGTAGGGCAGTAATAGGCTGGTATAATTATTATTTATGTATAGAGAATATACATATATTTTCCCTGTCGGCACCCGTAATACTCGTAACATATCATTGTAACGTAATATCTTCATTCTATAGAAATAAAGTGTTTTATTCTATTCTATTAAAATCTTGGACTGCCTCGTTGGTCTAGTGGTCGCAAAGCGCGACTGCTGAGCGTGAGGTCTTGGGTTCGATTCCCAGGTCGGGCAAAGTGTTATTGGGTTTTTCCATTAGGAATTTCTCAGTAGCAGCCTCGGAGTCTGGATTTGAGCCCGGTTGATGGCAATAGGCTCGCCCCCTATTACATGGGACTGAAAACATAACTGGCAAAATGTGAGTGTACTATGGGTACACCTCTGCCTAACCCTTCGGGGATTACAGGCGTGATGTTATGTTATGTTATTAAAATCTTATATTCCATATAAAATAATTCAAACCTATAAAAATCCCTGAAAATTGCCTACAACAAAGTACCCTCGTGACAGACTGAGTCTCAGTTTTTCTCCCAAAGGATAGATTGTCAACTCATCTAGTAGTAACTAAAAAACAAACAATTATAATGTTAACAAACACCAATTTACACGAATAATAACTCCGAATGAATAATAAAGGTTTTATACACTAATTTAGAATTCCAATGAATTCCCCCATGAGCTTGTAAACACCTAACCGCAAATAGTAAAATGTTTTATGAAACTAAATGTATACTAACCATAAAACATAACACACACATAAAATGTAATAATCCTTGTTTAACTGAGTTTGAATTCCCCAAAATGCATTGTAACAGTTTAACCTACAGTTTACTTGGAAAATTAATCGATGTTCGTAATCTCAGATTAGCGGAGTTTCACAGTAAAATGATCTTAGTTTAGGGTTTATTACTGGCTACCAGACCTCGGAGAAGCCCTGCTTTACCCTACTTAAATTTAATTATTGGTGGAATCAACCACAGGTCAAGTACTCAAGTTAATAGACGCCAGCTGTTTTGTTAGCTTAAGTAACAAACTTGACCAGCAGTTTATTCTATAAAATGTCCCTCGGTGAATTTAGGTGGAGTGAACTTAAGGCATACCCTGCCACGCGTTTACCTACATATTTATCTACACACATCAAAAGTGTCTAGGGATCAACATCCCTAATCAATGTTAGGGATGTTGATCCCTAGACACTTTTGATGTGTATATTTATAGACCCATATGAACTCCTTATTAGGTAGTTTAGTTTTCAATAATGATTATTAAAAACCATTGATATGTATGGTTAGTAAATTATTTTATCATCATAAACATTTTGCCCAGGTACTGACCGTGATAAGTGATAAAATTCCACCAAGAAAAACAAGCCTAGATAACTATGTAGATACTGAATGTTTTTCACGTCTGTAGGTTGGTACTAACTGCAACATATCAGTCACACCACCCCTCATTTGTCACAAGCGAATGAGCGCACAGGTAATTGATGGGTTCTCACTTAAATGTTCGATTTTCGAAATCCGCGTAGCGTTAAAAATAAAAATTTAAAGCCTGATACTAAAACAAATTGAATGACGTCACATCATCAGAATCGTTAAAACAGTATAGTAAAAATATCGTCGGTATTCATGTAAATATTAACTAGCTGTTCCCGTGGCTTCGATTGGGTATAAGATTTAACTGGAATTTCTTATCACAAAAAAGATTTCAATTTTATATCTCCGGGAAAGAAACTGTAACAAATAGTCAGGTAGACATTTGTGATTATAGTTAATTTAAATTCAGCCGGATTCCAGATAGCTACGAAAATTTTCGCATTTATCGGGCTATTTTAGTAGTACCAGATTATCTGTCCTCAGCTAACGCTATATTGCCCGCGGGTAATTCTGTGTGGTCCCCGGCTAATGCTGTTTGGTTGCGGGTAGCATGGATGGAGGAACCTCGCGTACGCTTGATAACACACATTCGGGCATCAGGCGAAAAAACACTGAATAAAACACATCTGTTGGTACTCTGACTGGGGTCTGGACTCTGGTTGCTATGGAGTATTTTGGTATTATGTAACGTTACATATTACTACATACTAAATGGGGTGGAAGGGATATCGTAACGAAAAATTTTCCATGGATTCAGTAGGTACTTGATTCTACACTCCCAAGCGATGAAATTTTTTGTCGGCTAAACCAACAGGTTTCACAAAAATGCAACATTGCATTAACAATCATTATCATAACACAAATCATGTAGAATCACATACATTGACATCATTAGGGGCATTCTAAGTTTACCATAGGGCAAAAAGCTAACAATTATACTCAACCTACGTCAAAATGTATGAAATAGCTGATTTTTTTTTTAATACCCGTCGTATTATTTTCGAGGAGGGGAGGGGTCGCCCTAGGAAGACCTACACTGACCTTATTGGTGAGGTTCTTCAGAAAGGTCAGGTGCGGAGTACTCGTAACCGGCGTGCTTGTATGACGAGATGTATGAACGTAGATGAGGCGAAAGGAGTATGTAAGGATCGTAGCAGGTGGCGTTCTGTGGTTTCTGCCTACCCCCATGGGAAAAAGGCGTGAGTTTATGTATGTGTATGTGTATTATTTTATCCCTGGGCGTCTAGATATTATCATTTAGGTACTAAATCTATTTGGAAAGTTTTTTTAATAATGGGTACGCCTCTGCCTAACCCATCAGGGATTACAGGCGTGATATTATGTAAAACAAAATCAACTCCAAAAATAAATCCAAAATTGAACCGTTCTAAATAGAGAATGACATTTAGAGTTGTTCCAATTCCTATATTTAGACATCTATAAATAAATACGTTGTGATATTTTCCCTCAGTCCCTAATCAACATGCCTAAATACGACCCAAAATAAGGGAAACAAATTAGCAGTTCTAATAAGTGGCCCTTCTCACGTTCATTAAACTCAGATTCACATAAGTGCGGGACCCGCCTCACTAATTCTAACATTGCTAATTACACGCGTTACATTAGCATGGTTTTAAGTAACTCCATGTTCATATTTTAATTGATGTAATCTAAGGCAATGGCGCAATTAGTGAGGGTTGTTAAGAGCCAACACCTTGCAGGCTTGAAGCCCTACCCAGGCGGAAGGTCGCTTATTAAAGCGTGTGTAATAACTCTTAGAAAAAAGAGTCCTCAAGGCCCTTACAAAAGTTTATGTCTTTGAAACGAAAATATTAAGATGAACTTTGAAGCGTTAACTTTTATCAAAGCAAGGTCGGCTGGATGATCTTCTTCGACGGAAATGGTTTATCGCTGTGGGAATTATTTTGAGAAATTCTTACTTTATATTTTTTATTTTATATTTATATTTTATTTTATTTTTTTATACGTTGTCCCACACTAGGTATTTTTCCTGAAACCCGGAAAGCTATCAACAGCCAATCATACAGCCTCTGCACTAATAGTGCCATAAAAAAAAACGAGCCAAGTGCGTGTCAGACTTACATACGAAGGGTTCCGTACCACCATACAATATTCAATACAAGTATACAAAAAAAATAAGTTTATAATCGCTTACTTTACGGTTTTTGGCCTTTACTTGTACTACATGGCATTACTTCTTGCCATATTTCATGATTCTAGGTCAACGAGAAATCCTCTATAGGTTTTGATTCCGTAGCAAACGTCAAAATATGTACCATTAACGACCTTATATTTAGATTACGTTGACATGATAATTTTATATTTTCACTGCTCCAAAGCCGACCTGTATTTGATATTAATTTCAGCTTGGCTCAAAGGATCTTGACAGACGAACAGACGGACAACAAAGTGATCGTTTTACCGACTGAGGTACGGAATCGTAACAAGATCATAAATCCGTTACATTTTTATTTTACACAAATCCAAATAATCCTGAATCATTTCTGAATAGCTTCAAACGCCACTATTCTGCACTAAAACCCAATTAAAAAGGATTTAATAGTTTTCAGAATGGCTCTTACCTGGGGACTCGTTAAGACTTTAATTCTATTTTTCCACGAATGAATTGAAAGGGTTCTTTGTTTATTAGTGGGTAATTGCTTTTGGCTTATTGGATTTAATTGAAATCTTAAGTACGTATCGAGAAGCTGTAAAGTACATGGGCTAGAATAGGGGTTCCTAAGCGTTATACTGCAGATCCCTTTACTGAATGTACTTTATGTTTTTTGCTACGTTCTTCTTTAAGAAAATATTTGTGTAGCCCTTTTATTTAATTAAATAAATCTTCAAAATATCTTAATGATTACTATTCATTAGAAAATCTAGCAGTACAAATTTTGTTGTACGTGGCTACAGTCGCGCGATACCCTCAGGATAACTCTACGGCGCGGCACCCCTGAGCATCGCGACCCATAGTTTAGCAATCTCTGGGATAGAAGTCAAAAATCATTTTTATTTTTTTGGTGATTTGGCCAAAAATTCCACAATCAACAGTACCAGTGCACACTGCACAGTGGCAAGTTCTCCATACAACACGATACGGGACAACAGATACTCTACCAATATTCAAATTTTAAATACACCATCAAATAAAACCATTATAAAACACAGTGTTTACTGTCTCCAGGTATGACTATATAGATTCCATTAATTAATAAAAAGAAAATAAATGTACATTATAAAATTAAGCAATTTTTGCTTCGGCTTTCCTCTTATGACAACGACCCTTCGCCACTGCTACCTATAGATTACAGGGAAAAAAAGCCCTGTAACTGCTCTGTTGAACAACCATAATCTTTGCTCATGCCTACTATGTATCGGGGTTGCGGGACGTCTTAACAGGATACCGTGGCCCCGGAATGTAAAGGGCAACAGAAGGAACAGGGTGGTTTTTTAGTCAGTAAAAGTCTGACAGTCCCTTCCGCCCCACCCAGGGCGGAAGGAGTCATTTGATGATTTTTACCACCTAAAAAAAAAAAAACTGTTCTGTTGGTCTTGTAGTCTCAAGCACGACTGGTAAGCGTGAGGTCCTGGGTTTGATTCCAAGGTTGGGCAAAAAGTGTTATTGGGTTTTTCTATTACGAATTTTCCAGTAGCAGCCCGGAGTTTAGATGTGACACCCTCGTGTTTCGGAAAGCACGTAAAGCCGTTGGTACTGCGCCTGATCTCTCTCCGGTTGGGTCAGATAGCCGTCCCATCGGACTATGAGAGTGAGGGAAGAGGGAATGCACTTGTGTTTACGCACACGCTCGTGCACTATAAATTCTCCAGCTATTCTCCATTAAGATTGGCCTCCATGACCGAAATCGGCCTGGAGAATATTATAGTTATTACTGGGAAACATACATATAACATCACGCCTGTAATCCCGGAAGGGTTAGGCAGAAGTGTACCCATTAGCACACCCACATTTCACCAGTTATGTTTAAGTCCCATGTAATAGGGGACGAGTCTATTGCCATTAACCGGGCACAAATCCATACTCCGAGGCTGCTACTGAGAAATTCCTGGTGGCAAAACCCAATAACACTTTGCTCGACCTGGGAATCGAACCCAATACCTCATGCTCAGCAGTCGTGCTTTGCGACCACTAGACCAACGAGGCAGTCTGAATTACTGGGAAAAAAATACGAAAACTAAAAGATAGTACAATAGTTGCTCTAGTAACTTGCTCTAGTCAATAATATCCGATACAATGAGTAATTCAGGCTTACCAACAGCCGAGACAGGATCACTAAGTTCTACGTGGCTTTATTTCAAAAGGCGAAACTCAATATTCCCGAAATTCTTCTTAGATAATTCGATCTTATTAAGAAACGTCTAGCCTCCGTGAAAGGCCTTCAACGCTAACTTAATTTCGTTTTATTTTTCTTCAATAGGACACAGAAACCACATCTATGAAAAGGAACATTTAACTAGAAGAATGTTATAATGCAAACTAGCGCCCTCCCCGGATTCGCACGGGTGCAACGTACATCAAGGGGTCATCAGTGCAGTAGCATGCTAAAGTTAGAATTGCTGTGAACACGCGGTACAGGCCGTATCTACAACTGTGCGTATAAGTGATTATGTATTAACACAGAACCTGCTAACACATCAGAATTCGCACACGGCGTCGAAAGGTCGTAAGTAAAAAAAATAACAATCTTTTGCTTTGAGAGATTGCTACTCCACTTATGACCCCTACTGTACCTAGATACTAACTATACGTAGGCATTCACCTTCCTCTTGAATCAATCTATCTATTGATGAAAATCTTGCGTTTCTTTACGGCTGGAGTATTTCTATTAATATAAATAAGTGGTTTGTTCACGAAGCTTCATAATTATTTATTTATCATTAAACTAGGTTAAAGTTTGATTTAGCTTTGTTCTCTTTGAACTGAAACTTTACCAACTAATTGAAGTCAAAACCATCCAGCAAATATCTTGAGACATACTTCGTAAGTCTTTGCATTTAGAGAATTGGTGTTTACTACTATCGGGATAATAATTGGCACATCTACAACCCTCATGATTTTATTAATACCTATGTCAGTGTATGTGTTTTCAATAATAAGTAAGCATGTTATGCAGTAGGCATTGCGTAATAACTTCTGAATTAATATGAATTATTCAGAAGTTTCAGAGAATTCTTTAACTTACGAAGTTTTCTCTGAAATAAAAACATTTGAAAAACTTGGAAATTACTAAATAATCCTGATATTTTTCTAATAGCAAAGTGTTTTCATTATAAAACTCGCAACAGCAAAAATAATGGCGGGACTACAAACGAACGATAACACGATCAACTAGGTACCTACCTACAACTTTAAATTAAACTCGTTTGTGTTCGAATTCTGAATTCAAATCAGCCTTATTCATAACCAATTAGGTCCAAAAAGTTTTCAGCCCAATTTCGAAAAGTTTAAAAACTTCTTTTATAAAAAGGGTTTTAGAAAAGCAAACTGTTTCATATTGAACAAATGCTATTACTAAAACAATATCGAAGCGGACTATTTTATACTTAGCAGACTTTCTGTAAAGAAGAAACTCATAACAAACCGTCAGGTTTCCACTAACTTCATACTCTTGGGAAATCAAAGAAGGCGCGGTGAGCGAGCGTTCTTTAAAATTAAACTGATTCACATTCAAGCCACTATACTCACACGTATTGGAACTTTACAAATAATCAAATCTTCTCATATTTACTTTGTACTTGGTGTCACGTTGCTAGTCCACGATTGTTATAAACAAAGCATACATTTTCATCTTAATACGTTTGTATTCTGTTTGTACTTGGTTTCTTTGTGAGCTCAGACATAAATATGATCGTACTTATATTAATATTTTATAGCAGGCAGTTGAAAATAGAAAACAAGGAATCTCAAACGATGAAAGCAGCAAAGGGAGGCCCAGGATCGGGACAGAAAAGGGTAATATAAAAAACATTCAGTTAAAGGCCACTTGCGAATACGGGCCACCAATTAATAAACAAATAAATGGACTTAATTGCCGATATGGGCCGTAAGTCTGCAAGACTGAAGAAGGATTAGGCGGGCCATGTCTGCAGAATGCATACTGACATATGGGCCAGAGACGTCACACAGTCGGTGTCGGAATACGGGCATCGTCGCCGAAGGGAGGCCTAAACATCAGGCAAAATCACTAAACATTAGTTAGAACGTTGTCAAAGTTAACCAGTTGTTGTCAAGCGAATTGAAAATCAGAACCAAGAAGTAAATTGAAATGTTATTAACGACACAAAGGAAAATGTATGTACCCACTTTCCCTTGTTTGAAAAACCCTTTTAAAAATAGCCTTTATTCCTTTAGTGATCGAGGGACCTGTACGAAAAATAAGAACGTATTTGCATGTTCAAAGTTATGTAACATATTATATTTAGATTTTTATGTCATATTACCTACAGCAAAATGTTGTCGCTAAGTCACAAAGCGAGGAGTCACAAAGTAAACCCTTTTAGTATTGGATCTTGTCTCTTAACTAAGTTGCTACTTAAAAGGAGTTGTTTCAGAATTTTGTTCAGTGAGATTAGAGAAGATAAACTCCGTGAGAATTAAGAGATTTGTAATTTGCTTGAGATTTAAAATAATTCTGACCGTGGCCTTTAAACCTTTAGTCCGTGAATATGAATTAGACGGAGTTCAGAAGCTTAGTCATTAAAAAGTTAGTTATCACAGCTGAAATATGACAAAACAACTTCTGTGTCCAGGATTTCGTCCGCATAGAAGTCAAGCATACTATTATAAAACATACATAGCCTATGCCTATGGCACTCGGCAATTGTGTAACTTTCTGTCAGTTAAAGTAGTTTTTAATTGGTCTAGTACTTCTTGAGATTACCTCTTACAAACAATAAAACAAAATTACGAAAATACAAACAAACTTTACCTTTTTATATAATATTATTTAAGTACCTATAGAGGTTATAAAAACACACACACGAGACTGTGAATTGAAAAAGTACTTTCTAAGTGTAATCTAGTACACAAGTACTTTTTCAATTCACAGTCTGTTCTAAGTTTAGCTTAGACATCACTGACATCTGTGAAGGAAAACATCGTAAGGAAAACTAAAATTAATATAAGTAAGTCTGAAATCGCCACTGTGCCTCGAGCAAGCGTGGTGATCAATGTTTGTGCCTTCTCTGTGAAGAGACCTTGACCTTGCAGTAGGAAAATAAAAGGCTGGCATTATTATGTTTTTTTTTTTTACATAATATCTCAGAATGAGGTGTCGCCAAGCCTATAGCGAATATTTTGACCCTCATATGTTTTCCAATTGATTTAACCCTAAAGGCAAATACTTGAAAGAGAGCGTCAAACAGTCGACTCCATCTTTTGATACTCAATCCATTTCCACTTCGATGAATTTTGTTTCGTGTATCTGAATTTCAGTTTTGTGATTTAAGCCTTCGGATTTCTCATCTGTTGCTTTTCAGGAAACATTTCATTGTATGGTATTTTTTTTTCGATAAAAAATAATATTTTCAATTCGATCCCATTGTGTGGCTGTGGAGAATCACGTAGCATGTTAATCTATTGTAATGCTTAAAGAATTTCATTGCTAAAATTAAAAATAAATATCTATACATTTGGCTTCCATTCTACACACAATTACCTTTTCACTGCAAAACCAATATTTCACTTACTTAATTCTTATTTTTTTTTCAACACACATACATAAACTCACGCCTTTTTCCCATGGGGGTAGACAGAAACCACAGAAAGCCACCTGCTACGATCTTTACATACTCCTTTCGCCTCATCTACATTCATACATCTCGTCATACAAGCACGCCGGTTACGAGTACTCCGCACCTGACCTTTCTGAAGAACCTCACCAATAAGGTCAGTGTAGGTCTTCCTAGGGCGACCCCTCGCTGCGTTGCCACTCACCTCTGCCATATAAATACCTTTTGTTAATCGTCTTTCACTCATCCTCTCAACATGACCGAACCATCTAAGCATTTTTCGATAGAGAAAATTTAACTTCTCTTAGATCTTTTACAGGAAAATTATATAAAATAAAACATCTGAAGAATTATTAGGAGACAGCGGAACAGTCTAATTAATTACTTAGGGAAACCTTTACCATTATAATTGCCCCTTCTGAACGAGAGTACCTACATATTAGCGGACCCTTTGAATAACTTTTTCGCGGAAGTCAAGAGGTCTCATATCAAAGCAGTTCAGCTCAAGTTATATTCGTATTTTACCATGAATTTTCAACAAAAGCTTTATAATTGTGTTCGTAGTCCGTCGTGGATAAATTGAAAATTAATGGCGTGGGTAGTTACAATTTTACTGTGAAATTCATAAAAGACATATTTAATCCGACAACAGACGCGACATGGCGTCGATGCCAGATATTATATTAAGAAAGAATCGTGTAAAAAAATCGTGTAAAAAATATAAAAAAGTTACGATCCTTTTCGTTTTTTACTCAAATCGGTTTTTTTAGTTTTATGGTTTCGGTTGATTTAATATATCTTTATGTAGAGATCTTGAGTTGATTTTACGATCAAAAATCATCGATGAATATATTTTATGGCGTTCTCTAAAAACCAGCTTGTAAAACAAAAAAATACACACATATAAAACATCACGCCTGTAATCCCCGATGGGTTAGGCAGAGGGGCACCCGTAAGTACACCCATATTTCGCTCGTAATGTTTAAGGCCCATGTAATAGGGGGCGAACCTATTGCATCGACCGGGCACAAATCTAGACTCCCGGGCTGCTACTAAGAAATTCCTGATGGAAAACACAATAACACTTTGTCTGACCTGGGAATCGAACCCAAGACCACATACCTTAGCAATTGCGCAAAAAAAAATAACAATAATATGTTTACGATACCAACTATTAACGTTCTATTACTAAAATGCATTAGTCCCCAATCAGAATCAACTTCCCTTTTCCCAACACTAAAATGCTCCGTACACCACAAACTAGCAATTATGACTACCCTCACTATCCATACCTTTTACCACGTAGTAACCATGTAGTAACCCGACTGTTTCGCCCTCACATCAACGAGAACTACTTACTCAGCTACGGCGTCTACTTTCCTTTACGGATTTTATTAGCTATAAATTACTGGCCCATCACCTTCCAGCGTCATAGAGAGAACCATTATGTTCTTAAGGTGCGTTTAGATTATTTGAAACTAGCTTCTGCCCACTACTTCGTCCGTGTGGTTTTGTCACCCGCGTTATGTCTTTGGTTAATACTCCACTCCCATGCGTCTAGGATTCATGAGGAAAAAGAATTCTCATGAATCTTAAAATCAACTGTTATATACAAAAATATTTTTTCCAATACGACTGCTAGCTGTAGATATTAGCACGTTTAAACAAACTAACAAAAAAAAAACTCTTTAGCTTTATTAAATTTGTACAGAGATGATGATGATGTCATGGTGATGATGATGTTTGTTTGATGATGATGTTGTTGTTTGTAAGAGATGGGTTTTGGACTGGTATTTTACTCACCCGCACGTAGATGCGAGTAACTCAAACTGATTCCAACAAAAGCCACTAACTACTTGCCCAGTGTGAACACTGCCCTAGAAGTCCTAGTCACGTCTCAAATCAGCCGCAGTCCCACATCAATCTGCTTAGCCTTTTCCCGACTATGTGGAGGTCGGCTTCCAGTCTAACCGGATGCAGCTGAATACTAGTATTGTACATGGAGCTGCCTATCAAAACCTCCACAGCCCAGTAACTAGCTAATAGGATACCCCTTGGTAAGACTGGTTGTCGGACTTTCGGGCTTCTGACGTTACGGGTGTAACGACTGACAAAAATCAATGTATGACAGCCGAGAGGCTTAATGCTTTCCGAGGCACAGAGGAGTCTCGGTATGTAAAGATGGTCACCCATCCACGGACCAACCCCGGAAAGCGTAGCTTAACCTGATTGATTGATCCGTGCAGCTGTTATTACTTAGCCACGAGCTCCGCAGTCTCACATCGACAAAATAAAATTCCTAATTTAATTTTTCTTTGCCTGCCACGATATTTTTAAAACTAAAATAACTAGGATAGAACTATAAAAGAAGAAAGTAGCGAACTTTGACCTGTTAGCCGCGACTTCCAGCTGAAACTTATTTCCCCTTGTATTGATTATGACGGGTCTCGTTGGAAACCAATGAGTATTGGAATTTAATTTCAGTATTACGCCCCCGGCACTCGATGAAGTTGCTCCAATAATTTGAAATAACATTGTTGTATTGCTATGCTATACTGTTCACAAATCCAACTAAACTATGATAATAAACTATTAGTTATTAGAGAGTCAACAGCCGCTCGTTTGCTAAATGTTAGGCTTCACAAATATTTGATGTGGATCATCGATTAGGAAGCTTATTTTAAATTAAATGGTTCAGTTGCTTTAGGGGAGGGATGACGAACCTTTCTTGGTAGCCGTGCCATTTTTACACGACTGCCTCAAAAAAAGGAGTGTTATGTGTTCAGGGCTAATGTATGTATGTGAGTTTCTTTATTGCCAGTTAACTCCTACCGCCCGTTAAAGAACGTAGTTCCTAAAATGAATTTTGGTACTAACAATATATATGTATATATTTTTTTCATAAAATTAATTCATACCAAAATTCATTTTAGGAACTAAGTTCTTTAACGGGCGGTAGGAGTTAACTGGCAATAAAATTAAAGAAACTCACACACATACATACATACATACATACATTAACCCTGAACACATAACACTCCTTTTTTTGGGGCAGTCGTGTAAAAATCGCCATTTAAGGGAATAGTGTTACCTCCAGTCTTGTTCTATTAAAGTGTCTCTTTCTATTGTATGTGTGTTCTTTTCTATATTTTTTTAAGCTTTTATTTTAAGAATCTTGACTTAGCAATTTCATGGAGAAAAAAACATAACCCTTCTTCTGGCGCAGTCGGGTAAAAATAAAGTCTTTTTTAGGGTTGCAACGGAAGCCTCCTAAGCGGAGGCGAAGGCGAGTGCGGAGGTGGAGTTCTTTGACTCCGGGGATGCGGAGGTTAACGGAGGCGGAAGTGGGAATGGAAAAAAGATAAATTCACAAATTATTAAAGAAATAAAATCGAAACGTCTTTATTTAAAATAAGCATAGGCATATAGGTACACTTGCTTATACAAACTTTACTGGTAATCGAAATGAAGAAATGGTGCCGAAGAGTAAGTGGCGACCATGTATCGAAAGGCGCAGTGTGGGACGGCCCCCCCCGAGGTGGACCGACGACCTAACCGATCACTGACAACCGACCAGTCATGCAGGTTATCTTTAGGGGAGCAGTCCAGCAGTGGACGTCGTTCAGCTGATATAATGATGATGATGACGAAGCAAAAAACTATTCCGATGTTTTATCATAACACTACTTAAATTCTTCCGACATAAACGATGCATCATTTCACTTGTCATCGTGTATGACAACAATCTATTGAGCTAAACGGTGTCACATAATGCTGTAGTACTTAGCGTAACTACTCGTATTACCTAACTCGTCGCATACGAGCAAAATAATGACCCATTTCCTCGAATCATCTTAACCAGGTAGATCTACAATAATGTGTACACTCCGGGCGTTGTTCTTGTATGGTACACAACTCATGTAATTACATGTTGGTAATAGAGCAATCTTAACATATACAGGGTGTTTGGTAGAAGGACCGACATAATTTATTTTACGTTTTTCGTAGATGAACAATAATCCAGAATTTGTCATTTTTTAAACCCATAGTACATGAATGCACATAGCATATTATCCCAAAAGTGACTGCCTCATTGGTCTAGTGGTCGCAAAGCGAGACTGCTGAGCGTGAGGTCTTGAGTTTTATTCTCAGATCGGGCAAAGTGTTAATGGGTTTTCCCTTCCGGAATTTGTCAGTAGCAGCCTCGAAGTCCGGATTTCTGGTTGATGGCAATAGGCTCGCCCCCTATGACATGGAACTTAAAACATAATTGGCCAAATGTGGGTGTAGTAATGGCTATACCTCTGCCTAACCCTTCAAGACTTACAGGCGTGATGTTATGTATGAATATTAAACCAAAAATGACCAGAACAGTTACGACGACCTTAGGGTGAGACTTCCGGGTATATAAAAATTACATATTTCAATTACCGAGACACTTAGGTAATAAGACATGAATACTTGGGTGAACACTTTGCAAATAATTCCAGTAATTCCTAAAAAAATTGTGTCGTTTTTTACCAAACATGCTGTATACAAGACTGGAGTTACACTAGTATTTTGCTCAAGTACCAACCTTATCTCTTTAATTTAAATGAAACAATAACAAAATTACCTACATGTCGTGTATTTATTTTTTAACCTACTCAAAGCTGTTGGTTTAAATGTAATGATATAAACTTCGTCTTAAGGTACTCAGCTAAATGCGTTACCGACGTATTGGGGGCAAAGGTCAAGAAAGTTGCCAGCTTCAATAAAGGAAGGCAACGAACAGTTATTCCCGACCTAGATAAAACCAGCAACACTATTGCTGATACTAAAATGTTCCCCACAATCTCAAACAGGAGAGTGTTCCCCAATAACATAAGATAGAAGTAGTGTGCATTGCGCGCCACGGCTTGCACTACGGAATTTCAAACGCTGAGTTCACCGAATTCACCTATTACCAAGGCTGTAAAACTGAGGGCAATAAAAAGAACTTTATTTTCCCGATCTTTGGACCGTAAAAGAGTAAGCATCGCTTTACTATGTAATTCCTTTTTACGCTCATTCGTATGACGTTCGCAGAAAGGGAATTCGTGTCCGTATGAAACGTTTTTGAGCGCGAGCGTTGCGTAAAATTTAAATTGGCTCGTTTTCCATTTTCAAAATTGTACGTGGTTATAACATAGATGAGATATTATTACCTTTGTACCTTCCTTCTTGACTGCCTCTTGGTCTAGTATTCGTAAGGCGCGACTGCTGAGCATGAGGTCACGGGTTCGAATCCCAGGTAAAGTGTTATTGGGTTTTTCCATTAGGAATTTCACAGTAGCAGCCTTGGAGTTTGGATTTGTGACCAGTTAATGCTAATATGCTCGCCCTCTATTAACAACATAAATGGCGAAATGTGGGTGTACCTACTAATAGGTACACCTCTGCCTAACCCTTCAAGGATTTTAGGCGTGATGTTATGTTATGTTTGTACTTTCATGAACTGTTTCTCTTCAAATGTTAAGTATTGTTGTCTAAGCTGGCTTACAGTTGCGGAGCGGGCGGCACTGAGAGTTATTCCTTTGATCGATCTATTGTTTTAGTTTTTTTTAGAAACCGCCTTCACAGTTTGTTGGAGTTGCCAATGTTGTTGTTTACATTATTTTCCGTCTTCACAAGTATTATAATTTACTTAAGAATTAATTTTATATGAAAATAAATTAGTGGACTGCCTCGTTGGCCTAGTGGTGGCGAAACGCGACTGCTGAGCATTAGGTTTTGTGTTCGATACCCAAGTCGGGCAAAGTGTTATTCGGTTTTTCCATCAAATAAAGAAAGAAAGAAAAACTTTTTATTCACGCGAAAGTGACGCACAATACAAAATATTATTTTCAACAGCCCTAAACAAGACAATTTGGTACATAATCTAAAAAACTAAATGCATAATAAAAAATTAAATGTCCTGAACGGTTTGCGCCACTACCGCGCGAAACGGCCGACGCTCAGCATCAGGAATTTCTCAGTAGCAGCCGCAGAGTCTGGAATTTTGCCCGGTTGATGGCAATAGGCTCGCCCCCTATTACATGGGACTTAAACATAACATGGTCACACCTCTGCCTAAGCCATCGGGGATTACAGGCATGATGTTGTGTGTGTATAAAAATCACGTTGTTCTCTTTGTTGCTATGACCAAATGACCGTTGCTTAACAATTCAACTTAATTTATTGTCATTTTATCTGTTTTAAAAGACCTTTATTCTTTTGGTATCTTTTTAATTTACCCGTGACTTTACTTACCCTTTTCTCTTTTCAAACACCCTTAGCCTAACAAAGGAGAGGTCAAGAAGAATCATTAACTTTGTGATTTTGTATATTTAGGAAATATTCCAACTTTTTTTGGGGACAGAATTTCTACCATTCATTTAAAAACACAATTTTTACAAAAAAAGTCAAAGCTTTGCTTCTTTTCAATCTTGGTAGGTAAACATAAATATACCGTAGAGATATTTTTATCGAGGACGTAGTTGCATCGACTTAGAATAAATCTAGACTCAGAATAAATATGCAAACCTCATGTTACTTCAGTAAGTTTTAACATAATATATGAAACAGGTAATTTTCTTCTCGTAACGAGCGTTTGAGGCATGCATTCGCCTTCCACATATGACCTCAAAGTTACTTCTTTCATCTACCTAATAAATACAAATAAATAAAATTGAAGTTTCTGTTAATGTAAAAATAACAGCTTTTTTTAAAATGCATGAGAATGTTTTTAAGACATTTATGAACAATTCGTTTAAAAAAATGTTTGTCTATATGTCTGTTTGTTCCGGCTAATCCTCAAAATGGCTAGACCGAAAGTTTGCGACTTTTACTGGCAGATAGCTGATGTTACTAGGATAAATTTTACTATAAAAAAGAATTAGGGTTACGCACAAAAAAATATAATCCTACACAGATAATCAACATCCACGTGGATGAAGTCACGGACATTACATATAGGTATTTACTGTCTTCCCGAGAACCTAAAAAACATCTAAAAATAAACGTTAAACAAATTATTACGTGACGTTCATTTAGATATGCGTCCTACGTCTCTCTCTTAAACTTATTTATTAGTTGGAATAAAACCGTTATTACAGAACAAAATAGCCTTCACATTATTTGTACCGTGTGCGTGTCTTTTATTAAGTATAAAACTTGAGAAGCTGTGGGAAGAATACCGATGAGTTCAATCACATAACTCGCGAATAAAAAGGGTAGCCCTTCGGAAGTTTGTCGCTGAAGCGGGGCGATGTAGGCCACATGCAAATTGATTGAACATGGATTGAAAACGTCGCTCGTACGTAAACAAATAAAGAAACCAACAAAACATAAAAATCCATTTTTATTTTGCCAATCTTCGCTGCAATATCTTCTTTTGTTTATTGCCCTTTAGAGCCGAATAACACTGAATAATAACGACCCGCAATTTAACTTGAACAACATGGAAATATTAATTTTTTTATCCTTTTCAGTCTTCACCTTAGGCAATCTTTTTTTATCTTTTTCACCCTTTCTTTTCGATCTTATTTCATTATGCGATAAAGTAGCTAGACTTTTTTCTTATCGGGCAATTAAATCTCAAACCTAGACGCTTTAGATAGGAACGTTCATTGTCCTAAAATGTAAAAAAGTAATGTCGTAGACGACTTATTGATTCGTTCATTTTCTCGGCGTCGCGTGCGGTTTTATAACAAGTTGAATATTTCACTGTGCCAGCGCATCGGGAAACTTTCCCTATAAACTCTCGGCAACCACCGACTCGTTTCTGCGAAAGAATTTGAAAATACTTCACTATTTCTCGCCTTTACTACAAAGGGCTTTAAAGTCTATTAATTACTGACTGAGGTGTCTACCCTTATATAGTTTAAACATTCACCACAATACTTAGTTGTAAAATGAACAATTAAAGCTTGTAAGTAGAAATTCACTTAACAGAAGTCAACGGCGGATAATAATAATTGCTCTTGGGGACTCTTGGAGCAAACTCGTTAAAATCTAGTGCTCTCGTCGCTGGCAAACGGGCAGCGAGAGATTTGTAGACGACCCAAATCAATGGCGTTTTCATCAAAATTACTTGTTTCACATTCGCAAAAAATCTGAACCAAAAGTGGTTATTTTACTTTTATATTTAATCCTACTTACTTACTACTTCTGCATAAAATATACCTATTCTTCTTTATAAATACTGTGACTGTCAGCGAAAATTATTCTTTAGAAAAAATAACGATATTGCAACGGCTTGCTTACAGTAAGTATCGTGTTTATTTCGAAAGATCTGTTAATAATAAAAATACATGAAAATTTTGGCTACACGTAGGTAAAAATCCAATAAAAACGCCATTTTAGATTTTCCTTCAACAAAATGAATAAAAAAACAGTTTAAAACTCTTTTTAATAACTAACGAAGCTGAACGAGGCTCCACTCGCTAACGTTCCTAAAATTTTTGCTCTCGATTTTCCGATAAAATTCCGAATCACGACAGTCCATCAATCATCTATTAACGAACTTATCTCGACACCTGAAAGAGTTGACGCAAGAGTTTCAGCAAATTTAACATTAAACAGGTACAAACCCCATTAATATCTGCTCGAGGTGAAATTAAAAGATAATGAATTCATTAATTACCACAGCGACGGTCGTTAGTTCCTTTGTCTCGGTGTCCTTGTACCAATAGACGCTTTCCACTCTTTACTTAACTCGCGAAAATAGTTGTTCAAGTCTTGCTAATCCTGGTCTTATATTATGTTGCCTTTACAAGTATTATAGCTTCCATTTATCTTGCGTAAAGGATACGAATTTGGAAGTTAAAGGGTACCAAAATTTAAATAATACTGATATACGTATACTGTATCACTTTCATCGTAAATAGATAAAGCCTTGAGGCGAGTTATAGGTCTTGGGTAACCAAAAAAACCAATATCATCACGACGTTTTCATGGAAACTTTTGCCTCGAGGGCGCGCCATTTTTTTGTTACCGACACAGGAAATATTCAGACAGGAATTACTTATGTAGTGCGCGTGCTCTCGGGGGAAGTATTGAAGAATCGCCGCCGTGCTCCGCTGCGCTAACTTTTGATTTACGATCTTACCTATTCTTGACCGACTACCAACATTCAATATAGGTCATATGCTTTTTTTTTGGGTGGTAAAAATCATCAAATGAGTCCTTCCGCCCTGGGCGGGGCGGAAGGGTCTGTCAGACTTTTGCTGACTAAAAAACCACCCTGTTCCTTCTGTAGCCCTTAGCGTTCCGGGGCTACAGGCCCTGTTGGGGCCCCGTCCCTGAGCTGACTGCTCTTTGAGGCGCGCGTGGAAGAAAATGCGCCATCGACCCGGGCCTAGTCCTTGATCGGACGGCGAGCTACCCATCACTCGCCGTCCGCAAGCCCGATTATCTTGAACGCAGACAAAATCGCGATTTAAAAATTTGCCTATGTCCCTACCCAGATCCTAAACTACCTCTTCGTCAAATTCCATCACGATCGGTCTAGTAGTTTTGCCGTAATGAGGTAACAAACATAGTTACTTTCACGTTTATAATACTAGTGTGAATTTAACAGGTTAAATACAATATTAAATAGGTACCTAATGGACTTTTCTACGTATTATTCTATTATTATAGCAATAAGGAAGTACGAACGCGAGAACAAAGAGAGTTCCGGTCAAGCTCATTATGTCTGTTACTTGGGGCGGAAAAGGTAAAAAAATAATGATAGGTATTATCTGAATATAGTCGCAACTTAATTGATTTCTGATTATTACGCCGGTCACACAGATTCGCAGTAAACGGCAAATTAACAGAGAAATAAGTAATACATATTTCGGTATGTCATCTTTACGTACCTACCTGAAGGTACTGTTAACAAAAGACATAAGTAACCAGGGTCGTCAAATAGTTGAAGATTACTAAAAAATTAAGGATGTTAACGTATGAAAAAAAAATATCCAACTTCTACTCTTATAAACGCGAACGTTTGTAAAAAATGGATGAATATATTGAATAAATGGAAGGATATTTGTAACTCTTACGAAATTAGTAATTTGGCACACATTTAAATATTGATCTAGCTTAAAACGATGGTTACTTTTCCCCATTTTTGTGTTCCAGTAGAATAATTTAAGACTTTAGCTTTATTCTAAATTCTATGCACAGACGAAGTAGCGTGTATTTTTTTTTTTCATTCTAAATCCTCCATCTGACGATAGTAGTTACTTAACTCTTTTGCTGGCTGTACATTCATGATGTGTGTTTCGAATCCCCCCACCATCACAACTTTTACCCCGTGCTTTATTCACGTGTGTAAAACGACTCACTTTTGACTCGCTCTAAGTGAAATCCGCTGTACCTTTATGAATTTCTTATTTCCTGTACTTTTATAATTCTCTTTACACAAGGATTTCTAACCTAATGCTGCACAAAAATAACACAAGCGGTCGGTAACTCACTTTTAAAATAAAAAGAAAAATATATTTAACATTTGAAAACGTCCTTTATAGAAAGACGGCGTACTCGTAAAATATAAATATTTCAAAAGTAACTATAAGTGTATTCTGTAGTCTATACTTCTATACTAATATTATAAAGAGGTAACATTAAAGGAGAACGGGCGGAAGTGGTCCAAGTGGCGTCGGCTGATGAAACCTAGTCTATATAATAGTTCGTGAGTGTAGGATATTTTTTTATTATGGGCACCAAAAAATTGGCCTATGGGGAAAAAAGTTATACAGTCTAGAAAAAATAAAATATTGTAGACGAACAATGAAAAAGTTTGCTTTCGGGCGGAAGTGTTCCAAGTAGCGTCGGCTGATGAAACCTAGTCTATATAATAGTTCGTGAGTGTAAGACATTTTTTTACTATGGGCACCAAAAAATTGGCTCATGGAGAAAAAAGTTATACAGTCTAGAAAAATGAAAATATTGTAGACGAACAATGAAAAAGTTTGCCTTCGGGCGGAAGTGTTCCAAGTAGCGTCGGCTGATGAAACCTAGTCTATATAATAGTTCGTGAGTGTAAGATATTTTTTTACTATGGGCACCAAAAAATTGGCTCATGGAGAAAAAAGTTATACAGTCTAGAAAAATGAAAATATTGTAGACGAACAATGAAAAAGTTTGCCTTCGAGCGGAAGTGTTCCAAGTGGTGTCGGCTGATGAAATCTAGTCTATATAATAGTTCGTGAGTGTAAGATTTTTTTTTACTATGGGCACCAAAAAATTGGCTCATGGAGAAAAAAGTTATACAGTTTAGAAAAATGAAAATATTGTAGACGAACAATTCCGATTACTCGAAGACGCCTGAACCGATTTGGAAAATTCTTTCTTCTTTGTTTGAAAGGGTATACTTCCCAAGTAATCCCATAGAAATATTGCCATGGTCTGATCATGAACTTCGGAGATATGGAACGGAACTCCTCATAGAATCATAGTAGAACTGTATAACTTTTTCTCCGTGAGCCATTTTTTTGGTGCCCTCAGTAAAAAAATATCTTACACTCACGAACTATTATATAGACTAGGTTTCATCAGCCGACGCTACTTGGAACACTTCCGCCCGAAGGCAAACTTTTTCATTGTTCGTCTACAATATTTTCATTTTTCTAGACTGTATAACTTTTTTCTCCATGAGCCAATTTTTTGGTGCCCATAGTAAAAAATATCTTACACTCACGAACTATTATATAGACTAGGTTTCATCAGCCGACGCTACTTGGAACACTTCCGTCCGAAGGCAAACTTTTTCATTGTTCGTCTACAATATTTTCATTTTTCTAGACTGTATAACTTTTTTCTCCATGAGCCAATTTTTTGGTGCCCATAGTAAAAAAATATCTTACACTCACGAACTATTATATAGACTAGGTTTCATCAGCCGACGCTACTTGGAACACTTCCGCCCGAAGGCAAACTTTTTCATTGTTCATCTACAATATTTTCATTTTTCTAGACTGTATAACTTTTTTCTCCATGAGCCAATTTTTTAGTGCCCATAGTAAAAAAATATCCTACACTTACGAACTATCATATGGACTAGGTTTCATCAGCCGACGCCATTTGGACCAAGGTCCATACTAAAATATAATTTTGGAAAGTGGTAGGACGACGTACCCCCTGTCCCACTTTCTTCAGTCAGTCATCAACTACGCGTATAAACAAAGCAATTTTACTTGTTACGACTGCTCTGCTATGATTCTATGAGGAGTTCCTTTCCATATCTCCGTAATCCATTATCAGATCATAGCAATATTTATACGGGATTACTTGGGCAGTTATACCCTTTCAAATAAATAAAGAATGTTCGAAATCGGTTAAGGCGTCTTCGAGTAATCGGAATTGTTCGTCTACAATGTACCATTTTTCTGGACAGTATAACTTTTTTCTCCATAGGCCAATTTTATGGTGCCCATAGTATAAAAATATCCTACACTCATGAACTATCATATGGACTAGGTTTCATCAGCCGACGCCATTTGGACCAAGGTCCATACTAAAATGTCCGATCTCCTTTGTTTGTAAGTTCGTATGTAGGGGATAATCTCCGGAAGTAATGAACCGATTTTGAAAATGGTTTTACAAATTGGAAGCTACGTTATCACTGAGTGCTATAGGCTATATTTTATTATCAAAAAATTAGGGATCTGTAAGAAAAATCACGCGAACGAAGTCGCGGGGAGAGTGCTAGATAAAGCTAAAGAGTGTTTTTGTTTGTTTGTTTAAACACGCTAATCTTTCAGTCGGATTGGAAAAAATATTTTTGTATACGACAGCCAGATTCGTGAGGAATAGTATAGGCTATATAACATCACGCTAAGACCCACGGGAGCTGAGTAGTATCCAAAAACGTAACTTAAGGCTGATGAAAAAAAAAACAAAAAAAAAGCTAGTTTTAAGTAAACATATTTATTTTACACACTTAAATCTAGCCAGTTAAAATATTAAAGCGAGTATTATCCCAATACTGAAACATGTCACTCTCTCATTATTTATATTTACTAGCTTTGAGTAAGGCCACTGCGTTGTATAAATAAGTCAATATTTTCTTATAAAAATTCCATGCATTTATGGGGCGATAAAATTTTCTTTGACATTTTCGTGAACGAAAATATTGGTTGTCGCTCGGTTGTGGCCGGGACACGGGCCACTGTAAATTGTGTTGAGCTGACATTTTGTAAGATATTAGTGCTACAAACAATAACAAAGCTTTGTTACCTTTGAAATATTATTTCGTTAAATTAAAGGTGTGCTAATAATAGAGTTTCTGGTGAAGGAGTTTGTCAAAGAGAATCCGCAGTTCATTTAGAGGTCAATAAATTATTAATTAAAGAGCAAGATAGGCAGCGAGACAGATCGTCACTCGTGGACACGTGATTAGGTAGGTTAAAAACATAGAATACTATTAATTTTCTCATATATCATAATTACATTAGCAAATATATACACAAACAAACAGATCTGTAGACCAATTTTACATAATCAAGCGATAGTCTCAATTCAATGGCAATCAATGTCAAAAAATATAGGTAAATTTTGACAGATTGACACTGAGATTAGATAGAATTTCTGCCAGATTATTTCCAGATAATTAAGTATGACAGACTGTACCTACCTACAGCATAAGAGCTCTGCGATAGAACAGCGACATAAAAGTTCAATAAAAAAGAACCTACAATGCATATTATCAAGGCCATATTCACTTCAAAGAGCAGTAACGTTAACAAAGAAATTTGTTATCTAAAAGCTCTCAAGGAGAATCGATACGTGCGACGTTCTTGATACGATCAACTAGGAAACGCTTCGATGCGCTGAAAAGCGCGTAAAGTGATTTTCTTGAGGCGCGGTGAGGTGCGTAAAAATTGATACAGGTATGTGGATCGTACAGAGATTTTACGTATTCTATAGTATACGTAAACTGCATATACCTACAGTCAGGAGCCAGCCGTGAATTTATCGGGGCCTGGGCTAATACTACTTGGGGGCCTCATTAATTAATCAAAGTATATAATAGCCATTTTGTCAAAAAACTCATTCCCTTGTAATCTGTACAGTTATTTACATAAGAGTCAAAATTAATTTTAGAATTTGCAAGTCCAAAGTACACATTCTACTTCTGACAGAAGTATATAAGGCAACTGACGCTGTTAACAGCAACTAACATCGTAAAAACACAAATAAGCCTCAAAACACGTAACACATAACCCATTCAATTGCAATTCTTTATGTAAACAACGCTACTTTAATTCAGTGCTTCGATACGTAAAAAGCGGCACAAGTTTTTAGCCCAGTGGTTTCCGGGCACAACAGCGGCCACCCGATGTTTCCCAAGGGTGTCGTGAGGGTGAAGTAAGGGATTATGTCAGGGACAGGGGCATCTACCCTACCTGTGACCCAGTGACACCACATGTCGTGATTATCTATTCCACCTCGCAAACGTTGTGTGGTTTTAGGAGAACAACTTCTGAGGGCCTACCCATTTTAAAATTACTTTGCCTTGCTCATTAATCCATCGGTTTCTAAGAAAACTTCAACTATATCTAGCGACCCTGCATACCTATCTCTTGTGTTGACTGTACATAGAAAGTCACTGATGTATGATAAAAAAAACTATTAGAAAGATTCGTGGAACTGTTAACTATTTATTATTTATCAATAACGCTATTCTGTTGATTCAACTAAAAGCAAATTCTGCAAACTTATCTTACCTAAACTTAAAGTTGTTTGTGAGTAGGTAGGTTGTTTATTATTAAGACCTACCTACACAAACTTACTTTATTTTTGCTTCTATAAACTCAAATTGAAGAATAGAATAATACAATATTAGTGATAGAATACCTAATAGAATTCCTGCCTACTATCGTCTTAGAACAAAGAAAAACAAGTTACTAACCGGCATTAATAAATTCAAACTACAGTAACAAAGACTAAATAAATGTATTCAACATGAATCAGTAACGACATTACACAACACATAATAGAAGCACTTAATACAAACACAAGTTTAATACGTTACTCGCAGAAAGGAAATTGCAAGAGTCTTAAACGCTTTATTATTCAGGACCACATCCGCAACAATACAAAAAAAGTAACTCTGTCTGTCAGTTTGTAACCTTATCACAGCAAAACCACTGAACCGATCGTGAAGAGACAAACACATAGCTTGGAACCTGAATAAGGACATAGGCTACGTTTTAATCCATGACTTTGTTTGCGTCCGCGATAACCGACATTTACGTGGATCAAGTCGCGGGCAAAAGCTCGTACGTAATAAAAGAGCTTAAACAACATATTAAGCCTCTAGGAGTAATGAATACTGATGGCAGTAAACTCGCGGTTATCACAAAGCCCCTTCTGTGTTCTGTGTGGAAATCAAATAAAAACAACTTCCATGAGAGAATAGGAAGTATATTTTGATTAGATACTTTATGTATGTGCTTAAAGAGGAAAACTAGCCAAGCAACGTCAAGCTACTCGAATAACTGCCTGCAGGTTTCTTCACGATCCTGCACCGTGTCAGTGACGTCCAAAATTGAAAAAGTACACACGCAACCGGGCATGGGCAAATCCCGATGCGATTTTTTCTATTTCATACTATGTTACGTAAATACTTTCAAAATACTAGAAACAGTTCCTGAGCGCCAGCACGTACTAACTGCAACAGACTGCTAAGAACATAAGAGCACACTTTTGAAAGATAAATGATTTAGTTCGTGGAACTAATCCCAACTCTAGTGGCAATGTTCAAGTCAATTGCAACTTTTAATGGATGTTTCCTGTGCATGCAAACTGCTGACTGCAACGAGGCAGTTCCTGTTACATTACATATTAAGTGACTAAGTAGTTGGTACCGAGGAACTATAGCGAGTGTCTGTTACTACTACTAGTACCTACTCAATATCTGTTCTTAATTCGCCATAATATCTTGCAACTAATTGTAGGTAGTTGTTATTCTGTGAAAATCTCTTTCGATGAATTTCGGTGAAATTAGCTTTTAGTTAGCTGTCAAACGTATGCATTTCGTAGAAGCGGCCTTCAGGCGGGAGCATCTGGAATAAATTCGTTTGAAATCTAGATATCAAATAAGATCAAAACGTCAAAAAATGTAAGAGACATTTTGACAGATTGAAATTAGATTGTGATACTTCTTAGAAGTTAGTAGACTTGCACCCCAATTACTAAGGATTGACTACTCACTTCACCTAAACCAAGGGAAAATCGTTATTTAGCCATTTCAAATAATACAAAAAAAAATCTTTGTTACGCAAGGAAAAGTGAAAGAAAATTTTTCGATGAAATACATCGAATCCTCGTTCTAACCAAAATCGTTTGATAAATCATAAAAATCGGACATAACTAAAAATAATGCCTAGGACCTAACTAAGTTGGATTGATTTTCATTTCGTTTTCTAAAGTAAATTACACTGACCCAAATATAAATAGTGTATTTGGAAAACATTTTCCACGATATAATCCTAGTTTTGAGAAACTCAAAGTATTTTTCTAGTAAAAAACATCTCTAAACTAAACTAAACGTCGTCGTCGTCGTCGTCGAGGTAACTAAGTAAATAAAATGTACACAACATTTTTAAAAGCTTTTTTATTCTTTTATAATTGATGGTATTACCCACCATTTTTTAAACGTACCTATACGATTTTCACAAATTCCAAAACAGTGAGTTCATAAAGTTCCATCCATTGTGAAAGGTTGTAGAAAATAAAAGAGTGTATTGTGTCTGTACTTAAAAGCTTCCGGGAATGGTAATAATATTTTCCGTTCTCAATAAAAAAAGCCCATAAAAAACCTAAACCAACCGTATGTTGAAAACATTTGAATAAAATATCGTACTAACTACAATATAACAACGCCAAATCGCAAGACATAGAGGACCTACATATTTTATATCACCTAACACTATACTACTGTAACACTCACACTCTCACCCACCAATGTTTACAAAATAAGCGTCCTAATTCTGAACTAACTGTCACTTTGAACTCATCAAGACATAAAACATTCACGAACTAATAAACACAGGTTAACTACCCAACATTGTTCTTCCATTTTTAGGTCAGGATGAAATTGCTATGGATAAAGCTAGAATATTCATTTGTTAGCTCAAAGCTGAAGCGTGTGCGGGTTTACGGAAGTCTAACATAAAAAGTTGTGACTCCCGAGTGCACTGCGCATGCGTCGACGGAAGGAAACCGCCTGTCCGAGCCGCCAAATTTATGACGAGACTTCCCAACATTGTAAACCTTACTGTAGAAATAATACAGAAGCTTCATCTAGAAATGACAAAGCAACTAGAATTTAATTTTCAATCGTCAGATAACTTTTAACGGAGGGATTTTGGCGTTTTGACAGCTTTTGTATAGAAAATATGTCAAGATCATTTTTTCTATAGATAAATGTTATCTGACTATTGAAAATATAGACCTAAAACCAAAAATAACTATACTGTGGTAAAAAAAATCAGCCAGCAATTAGCAAAGCTTTAAGCAGAAAAGCTCACAAGCAAGACAAGAAAAAACACTTTTCTTTTGTTTTTTTTATTCGGGTAGGAACTTTTTCATATTCCATAGAATATCTACAGGATGGAATTATCTAATGTAGGTAAAATATTTTTTCAGATTTTCATTCATCTTTACATCAGTCACATAATTAAGAGATGGAGTATTCATCACTGGACACACAAGAAAACACAGTTTGAATTAATAATATTTTGTGGAAGGAGTTTCCCTTCTGTACTTTCTTAGCTAGTCCTCATGTTCATCCCTTCTACTCGTAATTTCTTTTATCTCTCTGACGCTCTCACGTCCTAATGTTAAAGATAAGGGGTCTCAGGGCCATGACGCCGATTCATAAGAATCAGAATAAAATACATTTAGAAACAACTACGTATGTACACTAGAACAAAAAGATTGGTAGACAGCCACATTGCACTTTACTACCAAAATTCATTTTAACTATGTGTGTATCGACAATTTGACATATTATATTTGAAAAATGTTGACAACTAGCTTCTGCCTGCGACTTTGACCGCTTCAAAGATGATATATTATCCCAAGGGACCGGACATTTTTCCTGAATAAAAAGTAACCTACGTGCTATTCCAGATTATAATGTATCTCTGTGCCAAAATTCATCCAGGTCCGTTCAGCCATTCCGCCTTGATTGAGTAACAATCATCTATCTAAACTTTCACATTTTAAATAATAGTAAGTATAATATAGTCTTCTAGTAGTCAAGTAGGTACTACTGAATACATTTTATAAGTAAAATACACCTACACAAATAATCAAAATGAGCGACTGTCTTATAAATAAGCACTTTTTTTTAAACCATGGCATATTCTCATTCTCCAACAAGTCCAATTTCCAACCAATTCCAACCACCAACCATAACTTTTTAAGTTTAAGATACACTTAAATGAGTGATGTAAAAGTCATGAAAACTTATTTCAACCACAACATTGTTTAAAAGTAGGAAGTAAGTAAGTACATAGTTGCAAGTTAGCTGCCTGCGTACCAATCTCTTTGATCGACAGTACCATTAACCGCGGCGCCATGGTAACAGTTTGACTTTGATAGTTTCTTTATTAATAATTCGTGCTCAACAGTTATTACGGTTGACCTTATTCGTAGCTTAGTTAGCCTAGCTTGTATTTTATGAGAATTTAGACTATTCTGGAAGATGACCAATATTGTGACCAATCTCTGTAATCATCAAATGTTCATTAGTATCTTATCAGTTTCAAGAATAAAATGGTTTTGGGTACGTTGAAATTTGGTTATACATGTGTGTTTGGTAAATGTTTGTTGATTTTATTGAATAAAATTATCATAAAACCTAAGTGTTTTTACCTCTAGTGTTTTTACACCCTAAAAAAATTTCACAAGTGCCTAATGGAACTAGTGATAAAATATTCAACATTAGTTCCATTATTTTAAGATTCTTATAAAATGGAATTGTGATTAAAAAAATCAACAGTAGTTCCATCGTGGAACTGTTAATGGTACTAGTGACAACGAACCGTCAATTTAAGGATGAACCCACAAAGAAACGAGCACTTTTAAAAATAGCATTAAAGAAATTATTTACTTACTACACAAAAAAAAGCGCTGTCGCGCTGCACCTTGCTTGAGTCGGCTCCAGGAACAGCGCGACGCAGGCATGCTTCGCTCACAGATGCGCAAATGCGCGCTAAGTCCGTGCTGTGCCTCGTGAAATCACACAAAGCACCTTGTCGCGTCGCGTCTTAGTGAGAGCGGACCCCAAGCGGATCCTCATCTTAATTAATCATAAATTATAATTAATCATCAGCTAAACACAAAATTCATAATCAAATCCGAATATAAAATTATTCATAGATAATTCATGAAAAAGAACATAATTCAATTATTGAGGCCCTCAAATTGCCTGAAGCACTCTACAAAATGGGGCATTAATTGCGTGAGCGACTGTCCCACTTGACCGGATACTTCGCGAATTACCCACGGCGTTTACAGCGATCATTAAAATATTTTATGGCGATCTTAAAAGATACTAAATATTAGACTTGAGGGAATTAAAGTACATTACATAATTTTAATACCTATCTAGTTAGGTGCTTATTTAAATTGGATAATGATAAGCATAATGCTTAATGAAATGTTACAGGTCAGGACAAATAATATAGGTGTTGCCAAGATCCAAACATTTACCTGTATAATATCCAAGTCTGCGTCAGCGACTTCCTTTTATTCGTCCGCGTATATATGTCGGTTATCGCGGACGCAGACGAAGTCGAATAAAAAGTAGCCTATGTCCTTTGTTGGGGTTCACACTTACCCTGTACCAAATTTCACACAAATTGGTTCAGTAGTTTAGGCGTGAAGAAAAGACAGACAGACAGAAAGACAGACAGACAGACAGACAGAGTTACTTTCGCATTTATAATATTAGTTAGGACTATCTACTGCCCGCGACTTCATCCGCGTAGTTTGTTTCACCCGCGTTGAGTTACGTCTTTAGTTACTGCTCCTGTTCTGTGGATTATTAATAGCGTGATGTGCCTACTAGTTTTTGTCCGCGACGTAGTCCAAATGAATGTCGGTTATCGAAGATGCAGAAGTTGAAGTCGAAATAAAACTTACCCCGTACTAAATTTCTTAAAAATCGGTTCAGTGGTTTAGTTGTGAAAACGTAACAGACAGACAGAGTTACTTTCGCATTCATATTATACAGGGTTATTTTTAAAACACCAGAAACCTGAAAAGGGGTCATTTTACTCATCATTATGAACAACTTTTTATATGGGACCAACCCTGAAATCATGAAAAATAATCAGCGGTTTTCTACAAAAATGCTATACAACACAAACATAATGTATGAAACAGCTGCTTTTTTTTCATGATTTCAGGGTTGGTCCCATAGAAAAGTTGTTCATAATGATTGGTACAACAACTTCTTTTCAGGTTTCTGGTGTTTTTAAAATAACCCTGTATAGGTAAAAATTAAAAAAAGCTCAATGTAAATACAACCTCCTTCGTATTACGAAATAACGGTCGAAAAGTAAAAAAAATAGTTCTATGCATATTTATTCGCTTTTCTACTTTCGACCGCTCAACCTATTTAACTTAATTTTCCTGTTATGTGGGTTAAACAGTGCGGAAATTTTATGAAGATTAAAAGAAAGAGTTCTCGAAAAATTACGAAGGCTTGAATAACCTAGGGGAAATCTCGGTCAGTGATAAAGAAAATCTAAAATCTAATTCTTAAAAGCGGAAGTTCCTAGTTGTTCCTATAATTCACCGTGGAAAAGATTGCTTATTGTTAATTAAAGCGATAAAACCAATTACTTTAATTAACATAGAGATTTAAAACAGGTATTTTATACAAATAATATTTTAAATACTGACACCCTAGCATACTTCCATCACAAAATATTAGACATACAGACATAATGCTACTCCATTCATCGGAAAACAGATCACATTCAGGATTGGTGGTTAGGGGGGCATTAGGCATCCCCAAATACAACACACTGGGCACTCAGATAGATAGAAGAAACTAATGAAATATTCTTCTTTCTTCTTTTTTTTTCTTCTTTATCGTGTAAGTAAGGTCTTACGACCCCACACACCCTAGTGTCAGAGTTTTTAACCCGCCTCAAGGGCCTCTGACATGGTTTGTGTGGAACAGTCTATTACTGTCCCACTCAAACCAGAAAAACATCGAGAGGTTGCCTCTCGATGTTTTTCCTTCACCGGTGTCAGTGATGTCCAAGATAAACTTTAAAAATAATGAAATAATTGTATTACCTTCATTACATAAGAGCTTCAGCTGTGACCTTTAATTGGGTAGGGCATATGAACTCGAATGCTGAATTCATTTATTTTAAGGACAAAATATAAATTGGTTTTGCGGCGCTACATTGAAGCGTAACGCTTGCGCTGGTCATTAGGTAAAACCACAGCGGTCCCGGGTTCATTCTATAAACAAATTACATTGTAAATTCATTATTTCGAACAGGTTATTAAACATAACATCACGACTGTAATCCCCGAAGGGTTAGGCAGAAGCGTACCCATTAGTATACCCACATTCCGCCAGCCAACATCAACCAGGCACAAATTCAGACTACGAGACTACTACTGAGAAATTCCTGATGGAAAAACCCAATAACACTTTGCCCGGCCTAGGAATCGAACCCAAGACCTTATGCTCAGCAGTCGCCACTAGACAAACGAGGTAGTCAAAGAGTTATAATAAAGCCTTTTTATCACAAACCTTTGTTTTATTATTTATTTGATTATTAAGATCAATTTGCACACGAAAACTGGGGAGTCTAACTAACTGGAAATCTCTATAACCACTACATCGTCGAGCCGTAGGGGGCGTGAGAGTACTCAGAGCGCTGAACCAAATAAAGGGGATGGAACTGGCTCAATTTTTGCGGAAACGAATAGAGTTTTGTCTGGCTAAACTATTTACCATACTGAAAATACAAAGAATAATTCACCTTGTTTGTTGACTGGTTTAGGTATATTTTGGTGTGAAGGCTAGTAAGTGTGTGTTTAGTAGAAGGATGATCCACATAACATAAACACCACGCCTGTAATTCCCGAAGGATTAGGCAGAGGTGTACCTATTAGTACACCCACATTTCGCCAGTTATGTTTAAGTCCCATGTAGTAAGGGCGAGCCTATTGCCATCAACCGGGCACAAATCCAGACTCCGAGACTACTGAGAAATTCCTGATGGAAAAACCCAATAACACTTTACCCGACTTGGGAATCGATCCCAAGACTTACGAGGCAGTCGTTCATATATTCATAATCCTTTGTTTACTCAATCCTACTATTAAAATTGATATTCGTAATATAGCGAACGCCTAACTCATTTTCATATTAAGAAACTTCACATGACAAAATGTCACAACAAACATTGCCTCTATATACATCCCACAAAGCCAACAAACCCCATCGTCGCTAAAAGCCCTAAAGCTCTAACCAAAGGACAACACTACTAAACCAACTAAATGCCCCATACCAATTTAATGAGGCCCTATTTAATAAGCCAACTTCAAACAAACGTAATAGCAAGTTCATTATTGATGTACAAATGAGATCTACGAGCTGATGAGACTAGTTAGAAGGCCTTTGTCAATTCCGCTTTATGCTAATAGGGCTTGATTACGACGTGAACATATGTGCCAATATTGTTTATACAGACATCTACATAAATTATGGTCGAGCAGAGGTCGAAAATTGGTTTAAGCTTAAACTGTTAAACAGTGTTTAGATTTCTGATAGTTGGTATAAGAACGGGGTGATTAGTACCAACATTGGTGGTAAAAGATGAGACTCTGGTAGCTTATAAGGGTGGAATCACCAGAAACTACTGCGCTGAACTTTCATTCCATGACCCATTGGATACTATTTATTGTGGTTAAAAGTAGTTTATTTTAATGACCTTGTACTGTCTAATAAAACACTCCCTAATCAGGCCTAAAATTAGATCCTATCATCGTTTCTGGTTTCGAAAATATTGAAGACTAGCTTTTGCCCGCGACTTCGTCCGCGTATATGTCGATTATCGCGGACGCAGACGAAGTCGAAGTCGAATAAAAAGTAGCCTATGTCCTTTGTTGGGGTTCACACTTACCCTGTACCAAATTTCACACAAATCGGTTCAGTAGTTTAGGCGTGAAGAAAAGACAGACAGACAGACAGAGTTACTTTCGCATTTATAATATTAGTTAGGATTAAAGCTCCAACTTTTTTGTTGAATCCATCTAGTTTTAAATGAAACGAAACTCTATAATATGCCCCCTTTTAAATACTACTTACAATGTTTTTGAGTGTAACATATAATAATGCTATACCATAATTTTTGCTGTTATTGGGTATTTCATGTGTCTTTTTGCAACCCGTAGCTAATGATACGGACGTGCAGGCAGACCAACACAAATTGTTATGATCCGGTTTAAAGAGACTGTGCCTATGAAAAAAACCACCATTCGTGTGCGACTTTCGCTTATATAAGTATATATACATATATAAATTGTCTTGATACTGCAGGTGGCCCGCTGTAAACACATTTCATCATGTGGCTCGTCGCCGTAGGCCTGTTTGCTAAGTCAACTTATATAAAAAAAGGAAAAAACATGGTGGTTCGCTGAAAACAAAAAAAAATAATGGCTGAAAAGCGAGGAGGCCAATTCACAGAAGTGGAAAGAGGCTGTCAGTAATAATGATCATAAAATTAGTCAAGGTTTTCCTGTTACGTTATTCTGTTGTGAAAAACAATTGAAAATATTTGCAATGTTTATTTTATATAATGAACCTGTGGTGGGACATGAGATGTAATGGAGGAACTACATATGGCTGATATTTTTTGTGGGATCGTTGATGCTTTTATTGTCATATATCAATAGTCACCGAAGAAAAAAATAACTGAAGAATAATTATGAATATATCTACTTGCTTGGCTTGGCTTGTGTGACTATATCGAAAACGTGTCATCAGCTATAGACTATACACAAAATTGTTACTTCAAATAACAAATTAATACGTCATTACTTGTATCATTTAACACAATAAATATTCTAAACCTTTCTATAAATAAACAGTACCTACGATTTAATTTCGCTTTCACTGTAACAGGAACATTTTCATCCATTAATAAGTACCTATTACCCATTCGTGTAGGTATACTGAAATGGATTTACTCAATGAATTAAGTGGAATTTCGTAGCTTACTTAATTACTCAGTTCTATTTTTTCCGCTTGGTTCTAGTTTCTCGACTGGCCACGACCAAAAAGGTTTGGAGTCTGCTGACCTAATTCCGTACTAAATTCCTGCTTTTTCGAGTACATTACAGCTTTATTTGAAACTATAGATGACTAGAAGTATCTGTGCTATAAATGTCTAAACCGCGTATAAAACAACCAAAACAAAATAATACTTAATAAACATTTTCATTCGAAAATTCGAAATATTGTGTATAAAAAACGTTCGGTCTATGCCCGATAATAAATTTATCCAATACCGAATTCTCCCAAGCTTTAACAATTGGATTTAAAACAGGAATCCGAAAGGTTTTATTTATATTAGTCAGGGAATCGTTTTTGTAGCCATTCTCGTAATGCCCGGGCTGCATCACTTTTTCAGGATTATAGAAGAAAAACGACGGCATTATCGGATCTTAGAGTAATCGCTGGCGCCACGACTGTTTTCTCATTACCATACCATTTTGCTGTTAGACTCCTAACGGCTTAGCTGCCAACTATTGCGACTCTAATATATACATTGTTGCACAGTAGTTTAGGTACGCAATATACTTAATAGCAGGCTTAAAGCATCCTTAAGCGACATCTAATAGCGACCCGAACTGTTAATAATACTGTTTGTTGAGCTTCGATCCTAAATGTCATTTGTATAAACAAATGTACGCCAATGACGCTTTTCTCATTTTAATAGTTTCTGCTCCGTTGGGTTTGCGAATGACAAACATCAAAAGCTAGGTAGTTGATGGCGGTTCTTAAGTCCGCAATTTACTGGCCGCACTTTTTCTTCAGAATAATGGCAGCTACAAGGAAATATTTTTCAGTCCCATGCTGTTAAGAACTGGTTTTAATAGCTGTCTATTTTTCAAATAAATATACGAGTAGTAGCGACAGGGGTCCAGTCTTTGATCGAAATGTAGGTCAGCGTAGGGTATCGTCGTTATTTCGATTAAATAAACTGCATGAATACGAAACGTTTCCATTTTTCTTCGTAAGCCATCCATACTTTCGTAAAGCCACAAATATGGTAGAAAATAACTCGACTTTTTGAAAGCTTATTTCGCATGAAACATTTAGATAATTCCACTGAACGTTTTCTAATTAAAATCATCATAAATATCAATGTTTTTAAAACTCTCGGGCCGCTTAGAAATAACAATGTTTGTTAGATATAAAATAGGATATTTTCCAGTCCAAAATGTTCATATAACGGGTCCGCTCGCCGGAATTATCGCCAATATAATGGCTCATAAAAGGTAAAATTTACGAGTGGCCGGCCGGCCGCCCAGCAAACACTTCCGAATTATCTGATCACACG
The DNA here is from genome assembly GCA_949316365.1 of Hoplodrina blanda. Classification (NCBI taxonomy): domain Eukaryota; kingdom Metazoa; phylum Arthropoda; class Insecta; order Lepidoptera; family Noctuidae; genus Hoplodrina; species Hoplodrina blanda. The sequence continues at coordinate 11,799,353 of OX438579.1, read as the reverse complement.
AACAATATAATACTGTCACGGCAAGAAATATGTACCTGCCTTCCTGATACCAGACTATCTTCACTCTACAGCTATAAATTAGTGTCCTAACCTTTTAACTTTCTTACGACATCTTCGAACATGGTAAGTTGGTGTAGGTATATCAAACGTTCGCATCGAAGTAGGAATAGACACAACATTGTTTCAAAATGACTGGAACAGGTAGTTACTAGCTGAGTAATCACAGAAACTTGATACCCCAAAGTCAAAACTTCGACACGATACGGCATTTCGAATTAGTTAGACAAGTTTAAAGCAGTTCGCGGGCAGGTGGCGCCTTTGTTCCAGTGCGGTCTCACTTGATAATAACACAACTATGTTCCAGTGGCGCTAAACTCACTAGAACTAACTAGTAACTTGCGTCAGACAGATAAGTTACCTCTGGTGTATTCGTATGCGCCCGATGTTCACGGGCCTCGACTGACAAAGGCAATCTAGCAAGCAGATGGTGGGCAAAATCCCGCCTGAGGCTTATCTGTGTGCTGGGAAACGAATGCGGGTCGTCCATCACGACGTGGAGGCTGCTACCTACAGCAGCTGTATACTGAACCCGGCTTAGCGGTTTATTAGATTTATTGTTATTTATGTCAGTACATTTTTTCGTTTCATCCAACAACGCTTTTAAATGAGTCTGTCAATTTATTTGCTGAATTAATTTGTTCCTGTGTCGAAGATTTTTTTTACAATCCGGTTAAGGCTGGGCGCAAACGTCCGGTTTCGGTTCAGGTTTCCGAATCAGGAGACGTGTATTTACATACCTACACACACATGCATAAATTACACATACATTCATTTGTTTTTTACATACATACATACATACATAAACTCACGCCTTTTTCCCATGGGGTTAGGCAGAAACCACAGAACGCCACCTGCTACGATCCTTACATACTCCTTTCGCCTCATCTACGTTCATACATGTGTGTGTAATTTATGTATGTGTGTGTATGTACATATACGCCTCCTGATTCGGAAACCTGATCCGGAAACCGGACGTTTGCGCCCAGCCTAAAAAGTGTCTCGCCCGTTCTATTTTTAAAATAAAGTATGTGCACTTTATCTGTAGATCTGCTGGATTGGTTGCTTTAAATGTCAACAGAGAATAAATAAAATAAAGTTTAAATCCCCGAGGTAGGAAGCTTTCACAGTTGATGTAGGAGAAAAGCCAAGAGCACGACTCAAAAGGAAAAGACAACTTTAGAATCTTTTCACATTTCGTTGACTGACTACTCTGTTTTGGCTAAGGGAATAAAGTTTACGCTTCACACGATACAAATGGGTTCGGCGACAGGCAAAACTATTTAGAATGGAAGTTCCGACGTCACGGGGAAAAACAAATTGCGAGAATAAGTCCCCCGGGTGAGGGAATGGACGGGCTCGTCGCTACCTGCGTCCTTCCCGCGACATACATGTGCAAGCTACGCAACAAATAACCCCATGTACAGTTAACAAAAGAGATAGGTATCCAGGGTCATCAGATATACTTAATTGAAGTTTTCTTTGAAACCGATGTATATCTTCGATTGAAACTTAACTGTATATTATCTAGTGTTTAAATTAAATTACATTTAAAAACATCCACCGATTTCTAAGAAAACTTCAACTGTATCTGACGACCCTGCATACCTACCAATTTCTTTTTTTGACTGTACATAACACATTTCACGGACGGGTGGGCAGAGGTGTATTGTTTACCCAAAGTTGGTCCATGGCGGTTGATAAGGGGTAAGCCAGCTCATTTACCGGGTGCATTCCAAACTCGGTTACTGTCAGGAATTTCCTAATAACAAAACCCAATAACATTTTTCCCTACCACGCTACATAATCTACGTAGTGGCTGCCCCAAGTTTAACCAATGTATGCGGCCCCTACGTCATAAAACAGAAAATAATCCGTATCGCTAATCACATCACGTATCTCGCCTAATCTAATCCCGGTATTCCCACAAGTGGGAGAACATCGTACCTTTTTGTGTCGATATGAACGCTTATACGATTTTAAGGCTAAGGTCATAATATTCCGAGCACACACGAGCAAAAGGGATACTTCCTCGACTCCGTATCAGAAATATTATGCAAATATGCTACCTACCTACTCCATTTTCTTAAGCAGATCTGGTATCGTATGTAAAGTTGTTCGTATCGTAAATCTCGCCTTTATTGTATTCTTCCACGTCGCCATTTAGCGGATTCGTGAATGTGTAAACAAACGACCGCTTTACAAAGCCCGTATCAATTTTTTACAATCGTTTTCACTTAGGTTTAGACTGCGAGAAATATCGTGCAAGTTTGTGGTACATTTTCGTCGATGATGGGTCACATATGACACGACAGCCGCGCGGTCCCGCAATGTACGGCAAATCACACGATATTTCTCGCGCCGTCTAAATAAGGCTTTAGTCTATATCTACCTTTATAATCCCGTACAACATATCAAATCTTTCACGAGAAGTATCTGCTTGATATTCTTTATTAAAAAAAAACTAAAATAGAATTACGTAACAAGCATCAATTCCCCAGTCTTGAAAGCAGTTCAAGTATTTTATTTTATCCATTTCCAGCACCTAAGTACTAGCTTTTGAAAAAGAAGCCGTTAGCCTTTTGATTGCCTTTCACTACGGAAACTAGTACTGAACAGAGATTTAAAATGTTTCTACAGATTACTTATTTAATTCTGAAGGAAATCATGGTAGAAACTTATTTATTCATTTTATTTTCAATAAATTATACCAATAGTATATCTACCCAAGTAAAATATTGGTTTACAATAGTGGCACTTAAAGTAATTTATTGAAATTGAAATCGTTTATTGAAACAATTGATTTACAAAAATATTCAAGATTTTTTAAGATTTCAAAAATATATCTTCTAAAGCCACTCTAGAATGCGACACGACGTTATTAGAGTCGAATTATAAAGTTAGCGACGCATAGATTGATAAAGTTTGTTGCATGCCAACCACTATGTGAAATTAACAAACTTAGAGCCCTCGTCCTTTGGCGCTCTGAACTTTAGGCTACAGCGCTAGATTGCATATAAATTTTGCTACATCCCTTAAATATATTGTCCATTTCTGCTTAGCTGTGTCACCAAAGTTGACAATTCTTAATCAAGAATTATTATTTTAAAAGAATCAGGTGTTCCTAATTTAGTATAATTTTGGGTATCTATGTAAGATGCTAAAACCGTCGTGATAGCCTATGGCGCATTCATGAGATTCCGGGTCTGAAACCGCCTTAAGCAAACGGGCTCTGAGCAAGCAGTGCTCGCACCTTTTCTGTATGACAAGAGGCCTTTGCCATACAATGAGACAAAAATAGGCTGATTGCATTATTACATACCACATTACTCATCGTATGAATGCACTTATATCCATCTTAGTCAAACTGATATCCAACAAAAATGAACGAAGGCGCTCTAAAGGCACTTGGAGATTAAAATAATTAACGGTACTAATTGAAAAGGCATACCGAAGTCGAAGTTTTTAATTAAGCCTGAGAGCACTAAAACGGCAGCGAATATTCTTATAGAACTTAGTAGGTTCTGCAAACCAAGTGGAAGCGAGAGCCAAGTGGGCAAAGAGTTCTCAACCGGAGTGTTTGCTCAAACGAAGTTAGTTGCCGAAAGCGATGTAGTCTAGCAGCGCGTCTTGCATTTACTCTGACTATTGGATTTGGATCGAATCATACATGCCCATTTACTGGGAACGCTTTTCTGTATAGTCTATTTTATTGTACAGGATTTTGAACGAATACAACTTGAGCTGTGTGCGGTTGAGACATTTCAGTATCTTTACTGAGCTTTGTTATAAACAAGTACATAAATATTGCATTTTAGAACAAAGCTACATCATTGACATCTCTGATTGCTTGAATCATTGGTCGCAAAGCGCGACTGCTGAGCATAATGTCTTGGGTTCGGTTCTCAGGTCGAACAAACTGTTATTGGGTTTTTCCATCAGGAATTTCTCAGTACTTACGCTCGCCCCCAATTAAATGAGACTTAAACATAACTGGCAGGCAAGTATGTAAACATAGCATTTTAGAACAAAGCTAAATCATTGGGTCCATTCGATAGCCTCGATGCATAATGTTGGACCCGTAATCGATAATCGTTTGATAGATCTAGATGTTTAATTAGTTGGGAACAATACGAGCTGGCTACAGCAAGCAGATAAGCCCACACGTACCGCACTCACAAACACTGGCACATGATTTGTTAGCTGCAGCGGCCATGATGGTATTTGGTTTATTTACACGTAAATTTTGACAGCGAGCGTGCATGAAAACTCCATTTCCATCTAACGCTACTGTTCTGTAATTTATGCATTGGTTACCTTCAAAGGTATTTTGTTCTGGAAGATAGAAAGATGGATCTGGTAGAACGAATATATGAAGTAGTATTGTCTTAACAGATACACAATGGTTTGATTGCCGCGTTGGTCTCGTGTTCGCAAGCGCGACTGCTGAACGTGAGGTCCAGGCTTTGATTCCCAGGTCGGGCAAAAAGTGTTATTTATTTATTTAAACTTTATACACATGTAAAAAAAACTCTGTACAAAACCGACGTATTTTATACCAGTCTACCTTGGGGGGGGTTGTTATTGGGTTTTTTAGTTAGAAATTTCTCAATACTATCCCGGAGTATAGAAAGTTTATGGTGTAACAACCCCGTGCCTCGGAAAGCACGTAAAGCCGTTGGTCCTGCGCCTGATTGCCGTCCCATCGGACTATGACCACTATTAGTGCACTACTTGAGTTTGCGGACACAATTGTGCATATCTCCTGCGTATATGGGAAGTCTTCATTAATATTGGCCGCCGTGATCCAAATCAATCCGGCGAGTATTATTATTACAAGTGGAAGGAAGATTACACAGCAGTATTATGGCTTGTACCTTGCTAACATTAGTATTCGATTTAATAATAATTATACTTGTTCGTGGAAAATTATTCAAACAAGTCTAAAATGGCATACATATTAATAGGTTGGTAGTTAAATGCTAATACATGCGAGAAATTGCTTCTTTACCTATATAAATATGTGTTAGCGTGGTGAAACTACTCAGTAAGTTTCCACTGTGTTGAAAACACTGAAATGTATTCCGTATAGTTTTACTTGGTACAAATTCATCGTTCGCAAACGCGCGACAACATGGTTTTCCATAACTTGCGCGGTATTACGATACATGACTGTAATTCTTATAACTTTTAGGAACGATCGAAAAGTACCTAATATCAGTCGCAATATCTAATTTGCCTACATTCTTTGTCAAAAATGTCTCTAATTTGCCTAAATTTTTTGGCATTATTTGTCGGCGTGATGAGATTGCGACTAGATTTTAGAAATTTTAATTAGGAGAATTCAAAGTCAAAGTATTTCTTATAATTCGTTAATAATTCTTACAGAATTTATAGACTTGGCCTTCTAATTGTTAAAAATGCCTCTAACTTACCTACATTTTTATTTTACTTTGATTGTCGCTGAGATGAGATTGGGAGTAGATTTTAAACGTTTATAAGTAGTAGAATTGAGCTTCAGGGAAATAGTTTAACAGACTGTGTACCCGACGTCGTACATTCCTTCATGTTGGAAACAACTCTAGCTACAGAATTAAGTGCCAAGGCACACCATCCAACGTATGTATTCTTCTCTTCTATTTTCGAGCTCCATTATTGCCAGAAAAAGGGTAACAGAAACAATGGCCGGTATTGTGTCCGTTTAATTTCGTTTGAACCGAACTTTTGAACTAAGGAACTCACACGTGGATTTTAAACTCGTGATAAATCTCGAGGGATAAGATAATCAAGTAGTTTACCTTTGTTTATAAAACAAACCAGTATTAAAATATAAAAATTCAGCATTAAGCTTGATTCACACATATCAGTTCCGGCACAGTTCCGGGACCGTGCCGTATTAGTGATAAATTATTCTTTCATACATTCTTTATAAACACGTTCACACTTGTCAGTGTCATACACGACACCACAGTGCTCTCAGTATCAGTTTTGGCGCGTTCATAGAGAATGTATGAAAGAATAATTATCACTGAAACGGGACGGTGCCGGAACTGTGCAGGAACTGTGCCTTCACTGATATGTGTGAATCAGCCTTTACACGTGTAGATACACAATGCAATTAATTCGTAGTAATATGATTACGCCGTAATATTCCTCTTTAAAGACCATTGATATCTAACACAATGTGGAGCATATTTATTCCGCTCCTATGAATATCAATAGCATACATTGAGGACAGGCACCTAGGTAGCCATAATACAATTATCGATTGATTCGATTCGAATTAATAAAGTAACATATTCAAGCTGCAATATCTAATCGATTTAGAGCAATTTAAGTGGTTGATGAATAATTTTGTAGGTATTTACTTATATCTGTATTTATTGTGAACTGCCTCATTGGACTAGTGACTAGACTAGACTGCTGAGCATGAGGTCTTGGGTTCGATTAGTGTTGCCCAAAATGCAAGAACAAGACCAAGACCGCAAGACTTTGGGCAACGCTTAGTGTTGCCCAAAATGCAAGAACAAGACCAAGACCGCAAGACCAAGACCGATTTTGGGCAACACTAGGTTCGATTCCCGGTTAGGCAAAGTGTTATTGGGTTTTTCTCAGTAGCAGCTTCGGAGTCTCGATTTGAGCCCGGTTGATGGCAATACGCTCGCCCCCTATTACATGGGACATAAAACATATCAGCCGAAATGTGGATGTGCTAATAGGAACACCTCTGCTAACTCTTCGGGGATTACAGGCGTGATGTTATGTTACGTTAGTTCATTTATATTTCTACTATAATTTGTATTCACAGTAAATACGCGAATACAAAATTAAAATTGCATTTCCAAGCGCTATGGTGCCGTTGAAAAAAGTAACTCAATTAAGTCAGCATGGGTGTGCAAAATAAGAGAATTGTGGCTGAGGGCAGGCCGCGCCAAAAGATGCAGCAACCGTTTACCACTTTAATTAAAACCCTATGAGGCCGGAGGGACCGCACAACCCATAAATTGCGAATAGAGTGGAATATCTACTGACGTCTAACGCCATCTCTGGGTCCCATTATGAGTCGTTTATGCCAAATGCAAATGGGAAAAAAACGTTGCAGAAACTGCATTGAAAACATTTCTGACCAGAAAATGGTACTATTTGTTTGGGTAGGTACTACATACACCACCAATTAATTGACATATTTTTTATGAACTGTCAAAACGAGATATTTTTATGGCAAATAGCAAACTGACGTCATTTATTTTCCAGCTGAATTGACTAACTATTTATTGATTTCAAAGCAACAAAAAATTTAACTTTACAATTAACTTAAAATTAATCGAATTTTAAAAGTTCAAATAAAGTGTTCTTTTAGAGAGTCTGTGTCCTAGATTTATTGGTAAACTTGTTTGACAAAAAATGTTGATATATTATCCAACGGGCACAATACATTTTTCCGGGATAGCTTTCGTGCTATTCCAGACGATAATCTATCTCTGTGTTACATTTTATCCATATCCGTTCAGCCGTTCTGGAGTGATTAAGTAACAAACATCCATCCCCAAACTTTTGCATCTTTTGTTTTCTCTATGGAACAATATTTTTTTAAATTCCACACTAAAAGTTGGAATTTTACGCCCGTGCGAAAACGGGGCAGTTCGCTAGTTTATAATAAAAGTAGTATAGTAAGATGGTGTTTACTATCCTATTCACGAATTTTCATAAATACAGTCTACTAAAGTTATTTAAGTTCTAAGGTAATTATTTATTTATTTATTTTTTACTTTAATTATAACGGTTACAGAATCAATTCAAATAATTAAAAACACAGAAGACAAATAAACAGGCTTCTCTTTCAAACATATCCTCCCTTCATACACACACACAAGGTACATATTTCCAATTCAATGATCACCAATTAAGCTATCTACCTGCCATTTTAGTTAACATTATAATCTGTCCAAATAGAGACGACAGTGGATAGGTACCCTAATGAAATGGATCAGGGTTTTAAACCTAATTAGGACCTAAATCGTTGGATCGTCCATTGATACGTGAAAATATACATGATTAGGTGAACTTATTGAATACTCATGGATTTGTAATATTTATCCACGTGGAAAGGGTTAACGTGATGCGAATCAAACGAAAACTTTAAATGTGTAGATAAGCAAATAGTTTTTTTTTTATGTTACACTGAGCAGAAAGTTCGAATGATTTTTGTTCTTTCGGAAATCGTTTCTTTGGGAAGGTAATGGAATGCAAAATTTACGTATACGTCCGTTCTTGCGCATATTTTTCCTAAGGAGAAAATCACTTTTGAATTTTGTGTAAGTACCTACCAAACTTTTAAACGATTTGTTTCTGCTCATGACTGGACAGTAACATTAATTATTTTTCGTGTTGAATTTCCCAATGTCTTCAAACCATTTTTTTGCCATATTTTGTTTCATCCCGATGGGTAACATTATGTGTAATATATTAATAGAAATTAAGTAACCAAAAGAAACTCATTTACTTACCCATGGAAGCAAAGCTACAAATTATAGGCCACTAGCTTCTGCCTGCGGCTCCGCCCGCGTAAAAAGTAACTTCCCGTATAGTAAGTTGAACTATTATCCCAAGAAAATACATTACCGGGATAAAAAATATCATATGTGTTAATCCGGGAAATGGTCTATCTACGTACCAATTTTCATCCAAATCTATTATCTTCACAAACTTTCGCATTTATAATATTAGTAGGAAAAAAAAACCTCTTGAAATAAATAATAATTAACTTTTCTGGTACTAACCTTCGTTATTAAAGAATAAAATCAGCACCGTACGCTTGGCTGCATCAATGACGACCACTACATCAATTTGACCGTAAATATATACACAATCATGTATTGTGCGTACGTAATTATCTCCGGTAGCCTGTCATCACTTATAATCACCTCTTTTATGTAACGATTTTTTTTATTCTAGAGTTTCTAGGTTTATAATTAAGAAGAATATTCTAGGTCTGTTTTGATAACGCGACTTCAGATTCTCTCATATTTAGTGTAACAGTATAGGTATATTGTAACGATGATAACATAAGCTAGGCTTATAACTAGCTTGTACTGTCCCACTGCTGGGCAAAGGCCTCTCTCCATTATTTTATTTTTTTTATTTAAGGTTTATGTAACAAAACAAAAACAAAAACATAAACAAAGTTTTATTCATTTATTTTCAACAGTAATTAAGTAGTTATAAGTGACAATTACATACAATTTATTTATATTTATACCTATTATAGTCTATTACTAGAATTATCAAACTAAGGGCCGATTTTTCAATAGTCATATAACTTTTATCCAAAGAATAAATATGACAGTTTGACATTATTTCTATACAAAAGCTGTCAAACCGCCATATTTATCCCTCCGTTTTGAGTTATCTGACGATTGAAAAATCAGCCCTTTTTTTTTTAGGTGGTAAAAATCATCAAATGACTCCTAAGAAAAAAAAACAAAAAAATAATTATCCTATAGTCGCAACCATCTCATTTCGGCAGAACGTCTGAGTCCAACAAGTTCTGTCTTGCTTCGATTCTCAGGACAATGACCGTAAATTGAAGAACCTACCAAACGTATGCAAATTAAATAAAGCATGAAGGTCATAATCGGTATTAAAAACAGCATCACTTAATTTAAATGTGCAGACAAAAATAAAATATCGAATCACGTGTTTGATTTTATTTTTTCAAATTAAGAATGAAAACGATCCCCAATTTCTGAAAGGTCAAGCAACCGTAACTTTTGAATTAAATATTCATAACACCTCTTTAACATATTTATATCTGTAGGTATATAATTACTTAGATGTCATCTCCTGCGCATGAAAATGTATTCTCTAATCTGGTAAAAAATGTTGTGATTACAATAATGTCGGACCGAGTGTCGAGTGTAATATATAGTGGGACGTGCTAAAAAATAAACAAATGACGAGACACGTTCGCCCTTCCCAGTTCCACGTGATTGCTACGGAACAAACTTCCCCAAACATAGTTACGCAAACCTAATCATCAAGCAATCTCTCCTCAGAGAATAATCTCAGCGACGTTATTCAAAATGAGTATGATATGTTCTTGAACAACATGTCGTTTAGTGTAATCTGACTAGATAGAACAAGCTTGAGTTGGCGGTTGAGCGCAAAATAAATTCTAATGCATCCCAAGCGAGCTGCTTCGCGGCTTTGTGATCTACCCTCTCCGCGAACTCGTGGAAAAGCCTCGCGAAATACTCTCAGCGTGTGAAAATATTATAAGATGACTTTTCACTTTTCAGCCATTGTGTTTTTAGAATCGTGGTACACGCAATTTTTATACGTTGAAAGCTTTGATGGTATAGAAACATTATTTTTTAAGACACAATTTCTGAAGACTATAAGAGACGGCACTCATGTTTATTGCAAGGATTGCTTTGTTCGCGAAGCCGTTCTCCATAAAAATAAGAGGTTTTAATACGCTACAAAGTAGCACTTAAAGATTCACAAAAAATACCCAGAGGGAAAGCTGTGCTTAGTTAGAAAAGACAGGATAGCTTCGGGGAGGATGCCGGACGTAAGGCTTGAGAGGGGCCCGTTTATGGGACAGGGAATGGCTTAATTATGCAATTATTTCATTATGTACCATCAGAATTAAATTGTACACAAGAAATACAAAGTAATTCCTCGAATTTGTAATATTATTCTGTTAAAAGTACCTAAGTACGATAGAACTCACAATAAAGATTATTTTTACCTAATTATACAGAAAGTGTACTGTCTCGATGGTGTAGTGGTCGCAAAACGCGACTGCTAAGCATGGGCTCTTGGGTCAGTTTCCAGGTCGGGCGAAATGTTATTGGGTTTTCCATCAAGAATTTCTCAATAGCAGTTTCGGAGTATGGATATATACACGGTTGTTGGCTATAGACTCGCCCCCTATTACATGGGACTTAATCATTACTGGCAAAATGTGGGTGTACTAATGGGTACACCTCCGCCTAACCCTTCAGGGATTCCAGGCGTGATGTTATGTTGGTAGATCCTAAATAAATAAAATAAAATAAAGAGTTTTACGTCTCAGTCGTTAAGGCCCCCCTCATCCAGGTCACTGCCCTATTACTCCAAGTCCCTACTTCGTAATAGAAGTTAAATAATTACCTCCTTAAAGAGAAAGCTGTGGCTGAATTAATATTCAGCTGCCAGTCCCCCGCTGTGAGGGAAACTAACTCGCCGTCAACAAAGTTGCGGCCTGAACTGAACTATCCAACGTCTCCTTAATTATTTACAAAGGGGCTATATTTTCTTTGCGAATTAAAACTTTTAATCCTGGTAACCTTCCTTCTAAATAAGGAAGTAGCACCTCGGAGACTTTTAGATGATCTAGAAGTGTTTTGATTGGGTAAATTCTGGCTGTTTTATCTTTATACTAATATTATAAACAGGTAAAGTTTGTGTGTTTGTGAGGTTGTAGGGGTAATTTCTGGATCTACTGAACCGATTTTGAAAATTCTTTTCCATATTGAAGCACTAAATGCTATAGGCTATATTTTGTTATAAAAAAAATAGGGATACGTAAGAAAAGTCGCGGGAACGTAGTCGCGAGGAGATAAATGATATATGATGAAGAGCGATGATAAAAGGCTGGTTTGATTTTAATCATCGCACTGCAAGGCAAATGCCTCTTTTCATACAGAAAAGTCACCAGTATCAGCATCAGTCAAAGCCAGCAGCCCTTTGCTTTTTGTAGTGAGACAAAGCATCCTGCTAATATTATTTTTATTTATTAGCGCTCAGCACACGCACAGTTCGGACCGCGGGAAACAGCACGCGCCGTTCCAATCCCTCGCTCCGAACTGTATAAAATGTATGACCCGCACATCTACACGTACAGTTCGGAGCGAGGCGCGTGCTGTTTCCCGCGGTCCGAACTGTGCGTGTGCTGAGCGCTTTTATCTCGCAATCTGCAAAGAATTTAAGAAGAGGTAAATACAACCTGAGATTAAGTACACGTAATAAGTTTAGCATAGTTCAAGAACAGCGTATCGTAACTCTCTCTAAACATAATACTGAAACAAAATAGATGAGATGTGGAACTTCAACCCTTGGGGAATTATTCTGTTCCTTTGTTGCATATTTTCTTAGTTACAAAGACTTTTCTAAATTTTATCGGACATACCGGTGTGGCGGGCATATCAATTAGGTCGATAGGTACTAGAATTTTCTTTATTCACATAACATAACATAGCATCACGCCTGTAATTCCCGAAGGGTTAGGCAGAGGTGTACCCATTAGTACCCACACCCACATTTCGCCAATCATGTTTAAGTCCCATGTAATAGGAGGCGAGATTATTGCTATCAACCGGGCATACATACTCAGTCTCCGAGGCTGCTACTGAGAAAATCCTGATGGAAAAACCCATTAAACTTTACCCGACCTGGGAGTCGAACCCAAGACCTCATGCTCAGCAGTCGCACTTTGCGATCACTAGACCAACAAGGCAGTTTTCTATATTCATATACAGATATCTTTAAATCCTATCTAGAACAGTCATATCTTTTCTAAACTCAATTATCTTACATCCAACCTGTATTACTTTATTTTCAGATTATGATCTAGCACATTTTATATTATTCTGTTATATCGTTTTACTAGCTTCTGCCAGCGATTTTGTCCGCACCTTTAAGTGACGTCTTTGGTTACTGCTTTCGTAAGTCGTAGCGTGATGTTATACAACATTATTTTTAGTATATGCGAAACCCGATACACCTGTCTAGTATTTTTGTGTAAAGAATCTATGTACAAAATTTTAAAACCGTATCATAAAAATGCCTATGCCTATGTACTATATTCCTCATAAATCTGGCTGTCATGTACATAAATATTTTTTCCAATCCGACTGGTAGTTCCGGAAATCTCTTCTTCTCTATCGTGTGGGTAGAAAGGTCTTACGACCCCACACAACCTAGTGTCAGAGTTTCTAAACCGCCTCAAGGGCCTCTGACATGGTTTGATATATATGGGACAGTAATAGGCTGGTGTAAGTCCAGGTTTCCTCACGATGTTTTCCTTCACCGATGTCAGTGATGTCCAAGATAAACTTTAGAAAGTACAGTCAGCAAAACAGATTGGTATGCAGGGTCGTCAGATATAGTTAAAGTTTTCTAAGAAACCGATGGATGTCTTTGACTGAAACTTAACCTAAATAAAGAACTATTTATTATCTACGTTTTAAATTAAATTTCATTCGAAAACATCCATCGGTTTCTAAGAGAACTTCAACTACATCTGACGACCCTGCATACCTATCTGTTTTGCTGTGTGTACATATGAATTGAAAAAGTCACATTGATACTTGCCCGGATTTGTTGTTAGTTCCAGATTTTAGCGCGTTTAAACAAACAAACAAAAAATCAGCTTTATTATATAGATCAGATATCAATTCCACACATGAGATCTTGCGAGTTAATCGCGATAAGAGAACGTATGAATTGCCTTATTCACTTATGATGACCTCAATAGCCTTTTCTGATTTATTATTTAGACTTGATACCATAACATCACGATCTCGGTTCCATTATTGGATTTGATCAATATGACATTGACGTCCTCGTGTTGTCTGGTTGTTTTTGTGTTCATACACACTTTAAAATGAAATTGTATTGGATTTGTGCCCGGTCGAAGGCAATAGGCTCGCCCCCTATTACATGGGACTTAAACATAACTGGCGAAATGAGGGTGTACTAATGGGTACACCTTTGCCTAACCCTTCGTGGATTACAGACGTGATGTTATGTATTTCTACAGTGTAGCTTTTGATTGTAATTTTAAGGGTTCTGTACCCGAAGGGTGCTAACGAGTTCCTATTGCTAAGCGTCCGCTGTCCGTCCGCCTGTCCGTCCGCCTGTCCGAAGCGGACTGTATCTCGTGAACCCAAATAAGTATAGAGTTGAAATTTTCACATAATGTGTATTACCATGACCGCTACAACACAAAATAAAAACAAAATAAAAAGTTAAAAATTAAGCAAAATCCCCAGATAAGAAACGTATTTTTTTTAAACGTTTTGTCCTTAATATTGCACGTTAGATGTTAAATATTGGTATTCGGCTGCATCCGGTTAGACTGGAAGCCGACCACAACATAGTTGGGAAAAGGCTAGGCAGATAAAGATTGGACGTTAGTACGGAACCTTTCATGTGGAAGTCCGACTCGCACTTGGCCGGTTTTTTTCTTGCTAAATAGACCATAACTATACGTCAGTCACTCCTGCGCACTTGTTACTGTGCGATTTGAGTGGAATATACCAAAAAAGCAGGTGTTATCAGTAAGAGTTAAGTGTTTTTAAAAATACGGTCCTACACATTGACTGTAACGACACTGCGCCTGCGCTATCATGTAATTTTCAATTTAAACGGTGACGCAATATTGTGAGATTATTACTGGGCGCAAAGCTATATAATCTTGTGTCAATTTCACCATTTTAAGTACATTTGCATGTACTTAACTTCTGGCTAACCTGACTCATCTGTTGTTGAAATAAGATATTAGGCGAATACAGATGTTGAACTAGTATTCGTGATTCACAACGACTGTGCATTATTATATTATCGGAATTCCTTGAAAATGTTATTTACATACCTATGTAAATATTTTTCACGTTCCATTCAATCTGCTTCCGAAGATATGGTACAGGTAGGTAGGTACACAAAGGTAGTCTATTCAAAACGGACGTCTTCGCTGGATGTCTGTGGAGCTCTCTACGGACGTCCGTTCCTTTAGTACTCGTAAATCTACGAAGAAATAACTCCGTCCTCTGTGAGTGCCTATTTGAGTAGGTACCTTATAAAAATTCTATTGGTGTCGCCGTGTCGCATCTTGTTTGTGGACCTTCATAACTTAGATGACTTTTTATTAAGAAAAACAAGTAAATTGGATTGAGGTAAATTAGTTTTTTTTTGTCTCTTAATAATTCAGGTTTCATGCTGCACAGGAAATTGAAGAAAAACAATGCTATCATTAGGTTTTTATTCTAGACCTTTTTTAAGAGAAACTTGGATCATTTCATTGTATTTTCGAAGTGAGTGAGTCAGCAGGCTTCGTTGATTATAAATAATAAATAATCTATAGGTACGATATAAAAATGAATCCCTTTTACCTTGGCCACGGCTTCACACGTGAAGACCAATTCCACAATTTTTTTTTGTCAGGATAAGGTTCATAAAACAGAAAATTTAAAAAAATAGAAAAAAAATAAGATAAATATATATATTCGCTGGTTCAGCTAGTATTCAATAAACTTTTAAATTAAGTATCCACTTTTAAGGCATTCTTAAATGAAATTAATATCGACAAAAAGGAAAATGTAAAAGGCCCGAACCTCTGCTTATATCCTACAAAGAAACAGCATAAAGATATGTATTAAATCCGTCAGGCTTTACTTAGATATACGTCAGCCGATAAAAACGTAGGATCGGCTATTGCGACGTCCCTAAAATTTATGAGTCGTGGAGCTACAGCAGTTATTTTATTGGATGCCATCGTAAACTTTCGAATTACAACTATCTGATGGAATTGGTTTAAATAGATAAATACTTTAAGTACAATAGCAAAGAATTGCTGTAAAATCCAAAAATGTACCTATTTGTTTTTATCATGAGGAGGTGGGGGTTTTTATTTTGTCATGAGGTCTTAGATTCGATTCCCAGGTCGGGCAAAGTGTTTTGGGTTTTTCCATCAGGAATTTCTCAGTAGTAGCCTTGGAGTCTGGAATTGTACCCAGTTGATGGCAATAGGCTCACCCCCTATTACATGGGACTTAAACATAACTGGCGAAATGTGGGTGTACATGAGTACACCTTAGCTTACCCTTCGGGGATTACAGGCGTGATGTTATGTTATGTATTATTTGTTTTTCTCATTTATATTTAACTAAAGAATTCATTTGTTTACGTTCCGTATTTTGTTTTTCCAAGGTATCAAAGAAGCCCTTTACAACACACTCGACGTGTATTATGATACATTTTACGTAGAATTCTTCTCCATTCTTCTTTGTAAACATTCGTCGTACCTACTAACACTTAGTGATTTCTAGGACATGGCCTGAATATGATCTAATTATAGGAATGTTACGACGAAGATGGTAACTTCCACATAAACATTAAAGGTCTTGTTCTTCAAGTATATTATTCTATTTAAGCTGATTAGGATGACTGGATGAGTCAGGATCAATCCAGGAAATTGTTTTGCATCGTCATTATTTTATTATCTTCCGTTTACTTGCTATAAAGGGCGGAAAGAACATCGTGACAAAAACTTTGACCATGGTTGCAGTAGGTAAGTATAGTCAACAAAAGAGGTATCCAGGGTCGTCAGATATAGTTGAAGTTTTCTTAGAAACTGATGGATGTTTTAGATTGAAACTTAACTTAATTATTGATCTGTTTATTATCAACATTTTAAATTAAATTACTACATTTGAAAACATCCATCAGTTTCTAAGAAAACTTCAACTATATCTGACGACCATGCATATCTATGTCTTTTGTTGAGTGTAAATAATTTTAGACCCATAGCGATGAAAATTTTAATCAACGGATTTAGTATAGATCAATCTTGGCTTTAGGACTCGGATCATCATTCTGTTACCCTTTCTCTATCATTTGTGTTAAGTGAAATGTTAGCGACAAATATATGTATTAAAAAAAACGAACACAAAGGCAGACGAAATACCTAGACCAGTGGCAAATATTACATCGCTAAGTTATTTCAATACTTCGCATTTTAATGCACTTAAAACATTACTTATAGCAGCTATGGAAGCGATAGGCCGATAGGTATATCTCGTTATTCACCCACACAATCAGCCTTGACTAAAGTAACTACATAACAATGCAATATCGATACATACGTAATAATGATTCGAAGTAATTTCGATACCTGCAAATATATGCTCAACTCACTATGGACAACCTTGA
This sequence comes from Hoplodrina blanda, assembly GCA_949316365.1. Lineage (NCBI taxonomy): Eukaryota > Metazoa > Arthropoda > Insecta > Lepidoptera > Noctuidae > Hoplodrina > Hoplodrina blanda. The sequence goes on along the minus strand of OX438579.1, from coordinate 11,782,319 downwards.
TGTATTATATAAATATAAACACGTATGTAACTAATTACTTCCTGTGTATATAAGTATAATATAAATAATAAAATACGTCCTATACCCAGTTTGTCTTTAATAAAATATCGTTCAGGGTTGAGTCCATAATTGGCAGGACCAGTTGCGCAGTCTGTGCCTTAATGGTTTTATTGATGCAATTCGTTATGTCAGCGCCAGCGCATGCGACGATGAGATCGGTACCTACTGACATAATACATGTTTGATGTACCAAAGATATGGAAGGTGTATTTGATCATGAATTAGATACAATAACATGTTTATTTGAGCGTAATTTTATCAGTAAAGGTAAATGTAATTTGACTAGTTTGCTACTTAAGTAGGTAAATTCGTCTTAGGTACTGTATGGATCTTAGCTGGCCATAATAAAACTTTATTAACGTACTTAATTCCCTATGAGATAAACTGTATTTTATATACAAAAATGTGATAAGTCCCCTTGGGCACGAGATTACTTTTACCGAGATACTTAGTGCGTAATTAAAAGACTTTTTAATTATTCTTTACATTATATTGACTAAATTATTATTTTAATCTATACATATAATAAAATTGTAGAAAAGTGGTGTCTGTACAATGGAAATATATAAAAAAAAAGTAGCAGGGGTTGTTATTATACCGATGCCGAACCCGAAATTGTAATTAAATTTTTTTTTGTCTGTTTGTCTGTTTGTCTGTGTGTTTGTGCACGCTAATCTTCGGAACTACTTGACGGATTTGAATGATTTTTTTTTGTTGTATAGGTATTAAGTCCGGGCAACATATAGGCTATAATTTATCTTGGAAACTTGAACACCTGATGCAGAACCGCAACAGACCAGCTAAACTATAAGAGATAAAAAAATGGTACCATAGCAAAAATTGTTTCACGTGATGAGCATTTTCTGCTAAGAGAATAAATTTGAAGATCTGGAACACCTGATGTGGAACTTCAAGAGCCTAGCTACACTATAACATATATAGGAATGACGTCTTAGCAAGAGTTGTTCAGCCTGATGAGCACTCTCTGTTGACGTATAAAAATTGAAGATCTGGAACACCTGATGTGGAAATCAAAGCTCAATTTCACTGTATAATTATAAAATAACATAAGCTGGGAGTACCTCCACGCGGTGAAGGCGGTCACAGTTTAGGACTGATTTTCGATGAAATCTCGCTCATCCCGTTGTTTTCCCGTCCCCAGGCCTTAGAATTCTACATCAGACGTTTCAGATCTTCGATTTTGACGACCCCGTTGTCGCTGGCATAAGCAACAGGATCCGCGTACGAAGTCGCGGGCAGAAGCTAGTAATCTAAATAAATACTAACTATCAGCCCTCTAGACGGACTACCATTTTTTCGTTATTTTAAACAACATTAATCTCATACGAATAAAGTAACTAAATAAATAAGGTTATATATGGCTCAGCCAGCCAGAATCTTTTCATCTTAAAATATAATACACCTAATTAATAAAGTGTTTCAATCAAGCAGATTGATAATCCCGATACTTACCCCAGTACCTAGTGTGTCCACTAGATAATCTCCTTGCATAAAGTGCACATTTTCTATTGCATACATGAAAGTTGGTACATGGATAATGAGGTAGCATTATTGTTATACCCTTTCAGAAGCTTTAGTAGACAAAATTTTATCAACGACATAATAATTTATTCAAAACGTGGTCGCCTTTAATCCTATTCAATCATCAAGGTATCGGTAATCTGTTTGAGTTGGAGTCTATTAGATTACAGCTAAGCATAGAACTATGTAAATTGATTCATCAGTTATTTACAGGAAGGTCGATTTGATAAGGGATAAACTAACACCTTTTTGGGATAGCACAGCAGCTTAATGAAATCGAATTCTAAAATTTATTTTTTGTTGATTGTTCTGCAGTTTTGTTATGATTTTATTATTTAAACATCAAGGGTCTTACCACAAAAGATTAGACACATGTGCAAAGCGTGTGTAATGTCAGTCTTATGTCAAACTCCATACATGAATATCATGTTTAATAGTTGTTTAACTAAGACAACAGATAAACACAGTTTTGTGGTACTTAGTCATGCAACAATTCAATATCTTTGCTCTGAAACCCCAATTTTCTTTATAAATAAACGTTCAAAATCGCAATTTCATCTCAACGACAATCAATGTCAAGAATGTAGGAATTAAGAAAGCTATAAATAAAGGAATTTTTGACAGACTGAGATTGACATTGGAATGTAAACGTTCCTAAAAGTTACAAGAATGGTCCCCCTGATCATTTGTCTTGCGTAGGCAATGAAGGGGCGTAGTCGGTACCCCGTAGGGCCTGCACAGGCATCTCGTAGAACCCGCGTAGCCACGCGTAGAAGACGCAACGCTAACTCTTTTAATTTAAATGTTTTGATTCAATTACTAACAAATGGGTTACTACGAGGATACACAACTGTACATGGGGCTTGAATATCAATCGCAAAATTCAACCTTATACCTAAGTACCTTTAATATGTTTAAAATCAGACACAAATTTATTTACTTACACAAGTGCCTTATTTTTACAGCAAGTCAAATAGTAATTTAGAGTCCTGACACCTTCAAGTATTAAATCAACGAATCGAAAATTTGTTTGCGGCTTGAGATTTAACAGATGCTTGGTTTCCAAGTAACTTACCATCTTCAGTAAGTTACTTACGTAAAGCTTTACACGTCTTAGTGCCTACTCAAAGCCTAAGTATTATTGGGGTCATATAATATTAAAATGTCGCTGAGAGCCTCTTTACATACCTAATCCATTTATTTAGTGATGCGCTATGGAAATTTTAGGAATACAATTTACTGGATTGTGATAAAACACTTGGTGATGATCACGATCGTTTGATCATTATTCCTACCTATTGTAAAAAATAACTAGGTAGGTACCCAGAACAGCTTACACTAATCGTAGATTACAAACAAAGCATTAAGCCCGCATAAATGACCGATGCCGCAGTTCTAGGTAGCTGGTTATTTTACTTAAGTTCTTAGAAATAATAATAAAGGTAGGGTGCCTAATAATTCTTAAAGCGATCAGGTACACAAAATTTAATTGCCTAAAAGTACTATGAGACATTTATAGCACGTGCATTGTTAAAGTAGGTAACTAAGAGATAGGTAACAGTCCATTGAAAAGCAATCGAGTCGCACAAAGAACAAAGTTAACAAAACGCTTAATGAACGCCGAAGTTAAAAGAAAAGTACGAAACAAAAAGGACAGTAGCCGATGACAACTAGTAATTTTACTACAATTAACGTTTCCCGCGTTTTACCTAACCGCCATCTTTGTTGCGAGTGTTGCGACGCAAAGAGCGCGAAGCGTTGCAAAATGGGCAAAAATATGCGGACAAATGCATTCATTTTACAAAGAATGCTGTTTATGGTTTAAGTATGGCACAATATACATTTAAACTCCATTATTACAAAATAATAAAAATACTCTTTATACCTTTTGATTTTCTAATATGCGGGTACTTTTGTTAATGTGTGAAGGATGCGCCAGTTATTAAACAATAACAACATTTTCAATGCAATAATAATAAATGACAAAAATATAATACATTATCCGTTTATAAAGAAAAAGTATTTTATAAAATAGGCACGTGATACTTTTATAGTCAATAAAATTAGAGGCGTTTTATAGGTATTTTTTCAAAGCACTAACTCGTAAAGTGATCGTTTATTGTACCGCTTTTAGATTGCTAGCCAAAATTGTTTACCGGGCACACATCTAGACTAGAGTCGTCTACAGACAAGTTAGGTATATTGACGTATGAATAAAAAAATAACAATGTTCTTTTTTTCTCACAAGTATATTAAAAAACATCATAAATACCAAATCATAATGAAACGCGTGAGCATTTTATCATTACACTCTCGGCTCCACTACCCCCTCGTATTCGGTGTAGGCTCAAGGCTGCAATCCAGCCTCAGGTTTATCAACAAACTTAGTTCACTTGTATTATAATACACTATTTCTGAATACGTTCCCGGTTTTGATCTGGGTAGCACAAGATTTTGAAAATTATAAATTATTTAATTTAATTAAAAAAAAACACAAGTTCAATTAAATTTTTAACAATCTGTAGTGTTATTATCGTCTGAAACATAGAAAACTTTGAACTAAGAATATGGGGATTCATTAAGAAGAAAAGCGGGCGGAGAGATTATTGAAAATTAGGTAGGTATTAGAAGATTTTTATATGATTAGGTATAAGTATACCGTCAGGTAAAAAGGAAAACATATAGGCATAAGAACAGTGTTGATATTACTTTACTCTAAAAAATCATTGCATTAAAATCAAAACCCTGGAAGAAAACAGGCGAGAGCGTAGGTATGGAGAAAAGCCCACCCGCGGTTCCTCTTGAATACGTTGTCATAGACTCATAGTAACAACAATTCTTGCGCTAGATTTCGTAAGTCCAATGTTCAGAGTAGTGAGTCAGTCAATCAGTCTATATTTACATACTTACCTATAGACTAGATCGCTCTGTACAACATTATGATAATATAGTTTCTACGTAACTGTCAGGCGACTCACTCGTGATTAATACTCAAACGTTTTCATCTTTATACAACGAGCTATTAATATTCTAATAACACCAGCATTTCCCGGTCACAAAAATCAAGCAAAAGAGTATTTTTAGCTGTTGTTACCAATTAGTGCTATGTCATAACCTTGCGTAGGTCTACGTAGGTATATAGAATACACACGTCATCGACTTCTTATTTTAACTACTTTGTTTCTTATTGGAATTTAATTAAACATAATTACTTACCTACTAAATAATTTTGTTATCATTTCCAACTATGTCACGTTTTAATATGAGTACCTACATATCATGTTCAAAAGTAAAAATGAAGACTTGTAAATATTATCATTATACAAAAGGTGTAACCGCGTAAACAAAAAACAACAAAAAATAAACGCTCTGAAGTTTAACAAGACCATTATGACGTTATCTGTCTGAGCTGTCGCACACCAACGAACGATAAAGTTTAATAACAGCAGTACTGAAGTTATGTTAGCAACACAGGCCGGTCGGAGGCGCCCCACCGCGGACGACTGCTCGCAGTACATTGACAGCTGAAACCGTCAACAAATCGGGAATATTATTGTGTTGTCTGCACGACACGTTCAAAACCATTCACGCTTACGACGAAACGCGGACAACACGTGGCGAGTAATATTAGTGCGACAGCGGCATGCTACACCGCACGCTTGCTCCAGTCCGGCCACAGAGTCACATCGTACGACACAGTGTACTCCCATGCGTGCTTCGCGCTGTCACAGAACATTCATGTTAGTTACCAAAGTGCGCGAAAACACCGACAATGAGCAACAGCCACAAGTGGAGGGAGTATGTGACGGCACTCAGTGGTTCGTACTTTTTATTTTTACATAACATGTGTGTGTTTTGAAATAGTTTTATTAGTGTTTATGTTGACGGCGCGCTTATAATACGGCTGTAGCCGGCAACACTGCGAGTTTTACACGCTGTGCACACTTACGCACAATAATGTCATTAATTATCTTTTCTCTGAATTTACTGTATTTAAGTTGTTATAATAAATCACAAAATTACCTAATGGTAACCTTGACTGCTTCTAAACAGCAATTTGAAATACTTTTCGAATTCTTTTACAAGTTGAATTTTTTGAAGAATAAAATTTACGTTTTCTTTTGTAATTAGATAAGTAATGTCCTCATGTTAATATCTAAATAGTGGGTAAAAAAATGTTATCTACTATCGCTAAAATACCGGTGACGTACCTACTATATATTCCTAGATAATCGTTAATCTCATTATTTAATCAATTTGTTAGCGCCATAGTAATATTACACAAAAAAAATTACGTCGTGGGTTTTCATTGATAGGTTTGCTTTATTTATATGATATAACTTCACGAGTACCTATTGTCCACTACCGTACATGACCTATAAACTATGTTTACTTGAAGTACCTACACACCTGAAATTATAGTAGGTACGTTGGTACGCGGAAATATTGTTACATAATGTTTATGTTATAAATTAGCATAATATAAACATATTTGCATTTTGTTTCTCGACACCCTGTCATTTTTAAGCATTTCAAAGATAATAAAAAATGTAAGAAAATTATAAAAGAAAAAATTGTTGTAGCTATGTACACAGTTGTTGTTGTTGATAAATTTAGCAGACTGAAGTCAGTCTGCTAAATTAATTTATCAATTAAGTTAAGCAAAGCTTGCCTCTATCAGTCTTTATATGGATGACCTGAGGGATGACCATTATTCACACTGCGAGACCCTTCCCCTTGAGATCAAGTAAAGCGGTCAGCATCTGTCATAACACATGACCTAGAATAACCAATCAAAAATTTAAAAAATCTCATAGGTGGTCTTAAAAAAAATCTCTTCAATCCCGTTGGTCTGAAAATAGCTTAAAGTTACAGGTCATACGAAAACGAGAACGTGACGTGCTAAAACAAGTCTAGGTGTCGATACAGGATATCAATATTGACAAGTTGCAACATGTTTAATCTTGATATTGAACAGCATCTGATCAGACAGACGCAGAATGACTTGCTGTTTTAAAAAGTATTTTTAAATACATACTGAATTTCAGTTTCTTACATCATTCGCTTGTTACTTTTTTGTACAATTTGATAAAAAATTATGATTGATTATGACATAACTATAGGTAGGTAGGTAAGTAGTTGAAAACGAAATTGAAACCTACCTACTCGAAAAAAAATACTTTATTGTAGTCTGTGTCTATGTGTGAGCGTACCTTCTCTGTATGAGAAGAGGTCATTGCCCTTCAATAGGACAATAATAGGCTAGTATTTTTATGTTTTAATCTTTATAAAATAAAAGCTTTTAGGCACGTGTAAAATTACGTTGTAAGAAACTCACGATACTTTGTCATGAACATAATTTTGCACGTGCCTAAAACATTTTATTTTTTGACAACTGACACACCTATTTGAAGTAATTAATCCATGCTAAATTACTAAAAAAATGAGTTTTATTTATAACGTATATTCAACGGGAAAAGTCGTAACATTTTTAGTATTTTATGCATGAAAACCAACCATTATTTCAAAGTTGAAAATAGGTGACACTTTAAAAAAGAACAATAACATATAAAGTTGCTATTCTAATGTTCATTTTATAGACATAAAGTCTCTTTTACATTCTTACACGTTCTTTTTGTCTAGACGTTATTATCTAGACTTCAGCAGTCTAATGAGTTTTATTAACAGATGACTCAGACAATAAAGATTCTATCGAGCCTGAAAAAGGATTTCACTTCGTAATATTTTTGGTTCAAATCTAGAGAATAATAAAAAAAAAAAACAAGAAAATAAGTAGCAGAATTTTTCGATCTTGGGGTTAACCTTGTATGCCCAGGTTGTCAATATTTGTTAAATGTAAAGTGTCAAGCGATTTTGAACCCTATGTAGTCCTACAACATGTACTGCTATGGTTGTTATAGGACGAACAACGGTCACCAATCTTTCAGCAAAGCGTGGTGCTTATGACCTACTATTTTATCATTCTTTTGAAGACCATTTAGTAAGGAGGTCAGGTCTGTTAATGTCTATTATCAAATTTCATCATAACTAGAAGTATTTCAATATTATGGCTTATCTCTTATCACCATTGATTGATACCGTTGAGATTATTAAAAAGCACGTTAGTATAGGTAATCCAGTACCTAAGCATAGAATTTATGAATAATAGTATTTGTATTGATAGTTGCAAAATGATAATGTCCATGAATTATTTATTTGCTAATTCGCGTTACTTTGAGAATCATACCAATAATGCATTGTTTTAAAAAGATACCTCAAATTACAGAGAAACTGCAACACTGAAAAAAAAAATATCTTGTTTCTTAATCTCTGATGATCTCACTTCATAATCCTAACATAATAACCTAATGTCGTGTAAGCCCAGTGGTTATGGCGCCCGCCTTTGATACATGAGGTTTTGGATTCAAATCCGGGCATCTACCAATGCGACTTTTCAATTCATATGTGCTTTCAAAGTTCATCTTAGACATCACTGACATCGTTCCGTGACGCGGAAGCCGTTGGTTCCGGCTGTCATACATGGATCTTTGACAGTCGTTACGGGTCGTCAGCCAGCCAAACGGCTAGCTTGACCGGAGGAGTTTGGTAACAAACATTGCGTCACAAGAATTGTATATATTAGACTAGCGACCCGCCCCGGCTTCGCACGGGTGCATGTATTATACATATAAACCTTCCTCTTGAATCACTCTATCTATTAAAAAAAACTGCATCAAAATCCGTTGCGTAGTTTTAAAGATCTAAGCATATATAGGGACAGACAGACAGACAGACAGGGAAAGCGACTTTATTTTATAATATGTAGTGATGATAATGAACTAACTGGTTACAAGAAGATAGTATGATGAAAACTACTTGACCATTGAAATTGGTGATCGCAGCTTGGTGCTGTTACCACGAGAAGGTATAATAATCGTTTATTTACTTTTTGCGATACTAACGATAAAAGGGGACCATGGCCTATTGAAATATTAGCTGATAACTGACATGATTAAATATATTTAAAAAATGCGCTACTGTGCGTGTGGTTTATTTACTCTTTTTGTAATATCTAGTGGCCTTGGGTTAAACCCAATTCGTGTAAAAAACCTCATACATATATGAGTACCAACAAACATACATACATAAATAAACTCACGCCTTATTCAATGTGTGTAGGCAGAAACCACGGAACCTGCTGCACCACCTGCTACGATCCTTACGTACTCCTTTCGTCTCGTCATATAAGCACGCCAGTTACGAGTACTACGCACCTCACCTTTCTGAAGATCCTCACCAATATGGTCAGTGTAGGTCTTCCTAGGGCGTCCCCTCCATGCGTTACCACCTGTCCTTGCGTTGTATACCTACTTATGACAGAAAGTCCGTTTAGCACAAAAATTCTATAAATAATAAACTGAAAACAAGTTTTCAGTCACTATTTGTAGATTACACATACATATAGTTAAAAAAAAACTATTAGGTTCTTACCCAAACCTTTAACCATTGTAATAAAACTATTACAACGTTTTGTAAAAAAAACAGGGTAACCAACTTTCGTTGCTGACCGTACGCGAGTAAAGTTATCTCGATTTAATCATAACATAAATCACACACTAAAGTTTATATATGTAAATTGAATAATAAAAATATGTATAAAATCTTTATATACTTAAGTAGATAACAGTAAAAACATATCAAGAAATATCTAACCGTAGATAAGATTTTTTTTTTAGTTTAACCTTGAACGGCCATTGGTCAATTTTATTAGTTAAAGACATAAACGATCTGACGACATTCACCCTATATCAATATATCAAAACAACCTAATTTTCAACCTAATTTCAACTAAACCCCCTATATCAAAATTTGTTGGGGGCCATTCTGCGGCAAAGACGAAATGGACGGTAAAATTTTGACAAAGAAACAACATGTTTATTTTTTAGAGTTTAAGTGAGATAGCAGTAAGTAGCAATGTTTAAGAATTTTTGTTTACAGGACTTCGGGGCCCCTGTAACTAGGCGGCCCCGTATCTTTTGATACGCCCCTGGTCAGTCAGGCCTCGCGTGCAAGAGAGTGTTAAGCGCGGACAGGTTTATGCATTTTCTGCGATTCATCTGATACGACGAAATATAGGAGGCTCGCAGGTCATTGGCATTGTGATTCTTGGCAACCGATAATGTAAAATATCAATCGATACTGCGAAGCGATCGATGAATAAAATCAATTTGTTCCTTCCTACCAACTGTAATTTGATCATTATTTATACCAGCCAGTGAAACCATGCTGAAAATTGGTCATAGTGGATGATATTTCTTTATACACGTTGCAAAGGAAATAATTGAAATTAGCGATGGCTATTGTTTTATTATCACACAGTAGAAAGTTCTAGTTACTTAGATAATAGCAATATTACAATGTAAATAAACGGAAAATCATTAGAAGTTTAAAACAAATATATCTAAATAATTATCTGTATGTTAGCCAATTTAAGTGACTCCTAAAATAAATTACTGTAGTTATTAAAAAAAAATGTATTGAAAGTGTTCAAATATAAAATGCAATGACACGTACCTTCCTAGTTTTCTATTATATTTTTCTTTTATTTCCAAATTGAACAGGTAGGTACATTCTATTATATAACTCTTAACGTCAGAAAATAATTGAATGTTATATAATATCGCTTTCACTTAAGTAATTGAAGCCACACCTTTTTATACAGAGACGGAAATACAAAGAAAAATACACTTTTATACCTAGCCTTTACTGATAATAGTGTCTGAATTATTATTGTTGAAGCTGCATTACCTTGCATTGTTTATTATAAAGTCGTTGTTTACAATAATACAGATGTATTACCTATATTAAACAACGACTTTGAAGACAAATTATTATTAATTATTTTAAATATAAAAAAGGTAGGACTGTCATAATGGCACAGTGGTTAAGACGCCCGCTTATTATGTGTGAGGTTACGGGTCTTATACCGAGCAGGTATCAATCTGACTTTTTTCAATTCATATGAACTTTCTACAGTTTACCTTGGACATTCCGGACATAGGTGAAGGAAAACATAGTAAGGAAAGCTAAAAATAAATATAAATCGGAAATCGCCAATTCGCTTTAAGCAAGCGTGATGATCAGTGCATGGTCTTCTCTGTATGAGAAGTATTATAGTATTATTGACCCGAGCGAGCGAGCAAGCGAGCGAGTGTTGTTATTTTATTATAAAAAAGCTTCTTCACAAAAAATGATAACCGCCTTCAAAAACTACAAAATAAAAAATAACTTTAGTTTTGGAAGTCGGCGGCTTTGGTTTTGTTTTTTGTTATGTAGGTAAGTATTGCCACCGACTTCCAAAACTAAAGTTATTTTTTATTTTGTAGTTTTTGAAGGCGGTTATCATTTTTTGTAAAGAAGCTTTTTATTTTTCACTTTTTAGTGCTTGTGTATTAATGTTTGAAATTCTTACAAAAAGCCCTTTCAAACAATACCTCGCACGAGTCGCACGATATATTTAATTTTGGAAAGTGGTAGGAGGGGGGTTGACGTACTCCCTGCCCCTTTTCCTTCAGTCAGTCATCGACTACACGTATAAACAAAGCAATTTCACTTGTACGATATTGCTGCTGTGATCCTATGAGGAGTTCCATTCCATATCTCCGAAGTTCATCATCAGATCATGACAATATTTCTATGGCACCTATTCGAAAGTATACTGTTTCAAACAAAAAAGAATCATCCAAATCTATTCATAATTGGTTGAGTAATCACGTAACATAAACAAAAAACATATTTTTTTTTTTCGAAAAAGTTTTTATAACCTTTGTAGTGAGTACAGGCGTGATATTATGTTGTGTGATGGCGTAAACAATGCTTAGATATGCTAAAGCAACAATCGCGTTTAATCTGCTGTTATTTATTGGAGAGTTCCCCCGATTTCTACAAGATCCCATCATCAGATATTAAAATGGTGACAATGGGACCACACGGGAAGCACCAGCTTTCAAATAAAAGAAGAATCATAAAAATCGGTTCACCCAGTCACAAGTCGCGAGCTAACAAACATAAAAAAAAAATACAGTCGAATTGATAAACTCCTCCTTTTTTTGAAGTCGGTTAAAAATAAGTAAAAATGGTGTGACCTAAAATTAAAACAACTGAATATCTAGATACTAAATAGGTACACATTATATAATTGTGTTATGTACCTAACAACTTATTAAAACAACTACTGGACTACTCGACAATGAATGAAAAGCACGTTTATGTTAGAAAATGAAGTGAAAGAAAATCTTTTTGTGCCACTAACTTTTTCATTTCATTTCCTTCTTTACACGACAATTACGAGGTTTTTCGTCTCTAAAAAGACAAAGGGATCGTGTAATTAAATTCTACACTTAAAAAAATAACGTTAAAAACGGTAATATCAATTCAGAAGCGACAGTGCCTCCAGCGAAGTTAGGGTCCTGTCATGTCTGTTAGCTAAATATTTTATTATTATTTCATTGACTATGAAACATTAAGCTATTAATTTTCTTTGTGTTTCATAAGAACGAACTACAAAATCGTTAGGTTTATTATTGTTTTGTATAGTCCCAATCTGAACTCTGACCAGAATTTTTGAAGTATTCCTGTTTGAGCACCTATTTCTTGAGCACCATTTGAGTGGTGCTCTAACACCACGTTAAATATTGATTGGTGCTCAATGCATAGGTGTTTAAAACGGAATACTTTGAATTTCTGGTTTCTGTATTGTAAAAGTAACTAATCAGGCAGGGTATGTATTGAATAAAAAAACCTGCCATTGTCGAGTTGAACTTGCACACCAAGGGTTCCACTTAAATTTTTTACTTTATTTTATTTGTAATGTAATATTTTAAGTCTCCTATTACGGTTCTTGAGATACAGTCCGCTGACAGACAGACAGACAGCGGAGGCTTAGTAATAGGGTCCCGTTGGTACCCTTCAGGTACAAGGTTCAATGTACTTACAAGGTTTCGCTTGTGATAATCTGCCTACGCTATGCCCCAGTGTGCCAAAGTAATCGAATAACCCATTTCAGGATAACCCAAATGTTAGATGTTTTTCATTTTCCTCATACCTTTTTACCCTATTATTTTTATGCTACTGTGTCACTTACTACCTCAAGACACAAAGAAAAATTCAGTGGGGAATTTTTTATACAATTATGTATGTAAAACACAAGTAACGTAAGTAGTAAATACGTTATTGTTCTTATTTAAATTCACACTGGTACTCATGTAACACTTATTGCATACAAAAACACTGGAAGCGTTTTCTTTTAAATTCTGTCAACCATCAAGAAATATGAGGAAATAACCGTGTAATTTTTTTAATGTCAGATTTTTTTTTTTTTCATATACATATATCAATGTTGGATAGGAAAAGTTTACCAAGCGACAATTTGGTTGTAAGCTTCTATCCGCGACTTTATCCGAATGTTTTTTTTTGCATACGCGTTAAGTTCACATCTTTGGTTACTGCTCCGCTCCCGTGGATCGTAGCGTGAGCCTCATGAATCTGGCAATCGTTTACCAAAATATTATTTCGGATGCGACTAGTAGTTTTAGTGATTAACGCGTAACAAGCAAACGAAAACTCTTTGGCTTTATTATTTTATATACATAGTATAGATTATTACTAGTAAGTACACATACAAACCTAATAAGGTTAGATATACAACACGACTTTAGTCGCTTGGTAAAATTTGCCTTTCCACTATCGATATGAACCTACTTATTGTAAGTGAGCAGATTGTAGGTTCATCTTGTTACCAAAGTAATAAAAATATTAATCAATCATGTGTTATCGCATTGTGATCTTGTAATGTGCATGAAAACAAATGATTGCTAGGTGTAATGCAATTTCATTAGATCGAAGTTACGTAGGTATGTTACCAACAAGCCAGTGTTTTTCCACGATGACAGTGATAATAAAAAAAGGCTACAATTACGCTGCAAAAAGTTTGCAGTTTGGGTCCAATGTTTTTAGCACGCACAAATAAGCAAAAGTTAAATAGGCATGATCTGTCTAGTGGACTTCAACCCCGTAATTCTTAGTACATTTTAGTAACTCTCTATGGTATGCTTGATACATTTTAATTGATGGTGTTAAAGTGATTTAGTTCAAAAAAAATAATGAACGTAAAAACAAAGCAAACATCACAAACACGTTAGAAATAATTTATTCGTTCTTAACTGCCACAGGGCAATCTTATTGTTAATATTCTTCTTAAAAATATACTTATGTGCAAAATCATTGTGATTATTAAAATAATATTATTACAACAAAATACTGCAACACTTTCTGTAAAATTGTGATTTCTTGTAAGCGTACCTATTTAATTTGTTCCATAAAAAATAAATGTAATTTTGTATTCACACTTCACGGCTCGTTTGACAATCACGCAAAGTAATTGTCGATTTAGAGGCATTTTTTTTCTTTTTAATAAGTTGTGGCATTTCCAGCAAATAGATTAACATCGAATTTTCTACTCCGTAGAGTAGACCCGAAAAAGGAAATTCGGCACTTTAACAAAAATGCTCAGTGGAAAAATATGAAACTCAAATAATGTTTGATAAATGACGATAGGTTCGCCTCCTGCCACATGGTTCACGGATGATAAAGTAGCTTCTCAGCCGTGAAACTATACGTATAAATAAAAGGTATACTTCCATTCCTTCGAGACTAAATACTGCGTTAATAAAAACGATTTAAAATTACATATGCATGTTAATCAATTCGCGGCCAATGCCGAACGCTCAGGTGCCTCACCATGACAATGATATTTCGCTCGACAACAGTTTTTGCATTGACTTCTGTCAAAAATATCAACCAAGGCTGCGTCAGCGTTTTGTGCGTAAAAAACATATAAGGAATAAGTAGGTAGGTGCTAGCTGTTATTGAGCGGACAAAAAATAGGATCAATTGTGTTTGAGCAAGTTTGATCGATGGTTCCATCCAATTTTACTACGCACACAACTGAACTAGGTAATGTTCTGTCCTAAGGCGGTAACCCTAGGTGCGGTCGAACTGTTTATTTGGGCGCCTTGTCCAACAACTGTTTCCTTTTAATTAGTTTGATCTTGTACCTAAAAATTAACCTTTCGCAACATGCCGTATAAAAATGAAAAAAAAAACTTACTTCGATAGTTATAATTAGTTTCATAAAACAATATTTATGTAACTAACAGAAAGTTAAAATTTAGAAGACACCAATTTGGTTTACGTTCAATTTCGTTTTTTGTTATTATTGCATTTAGATGGGGATCATTTAGATTAGATTTTTTATTTGATTTTTCTTCGACTCGCATATCCTTGATGACAACATCATTGGCTCATAGTCAAAGTCAGTGTAAAAGTCGTCTCAACTGGCCGAGTTCAATGAACCTCTTGATAAATGGCCTTAATTGTTACCAATATGCACGATTCAAGATCATTGGTTTTATCAGGAGTTTAAATACTTCCTGGCCTACATACTTTGTTTAAAGTATTAATAGGGTAAAATCTGTGGGTCTGAGTAGCACAAAGCTGGTGCCTGGAGACAGTGAGTCGGTGTCGTGGCAGGCCATGAAGGATATGGCGGGATAAACTGGATGAAATCCTTTAAAACTGGAGGTATGAGGCACAGAAACGTGAATTATAAAAGGGGTTTAGGGAGGCTTTTGCCCAGTATACGGTCAGACAGAACAGGCTAACAAAAAAATTCAAGGTCAAGCAGAAATCGGAAATGTTGATAATAATATCAATAATTTAATCTTCCTTCATTGGACAGTTCGGAAGTACAAACCATAATAAATCTAAACGGATATAAAATGACTTCCTGACCTCTTGTAGTTGTAACTGCATAATTATTGCTCATACTAACATACCTATCTACTTATTTGTCATTTGTTTT
Organism: Hoplodrina blanda; assembly: GCA_949316365.1. Lineage (NCBI taxonomy): Eukaryota > Metazoa > Arthropoda > Insecta > Lepidoptera > Noctuidae > Hoplodrina > Hoplodrina blanda. Next base: position 11,766,796 of record OX438579.1, on the reverse strand, counting down.
AAATATCAGATCATAATTTATTATCGCGACCTCGTATGTCATTTCAGTACTTTGTTGCAAATATCCGTATTGTTTTATTTTAAATATTGTCTAAGTAAATAACGTTCAGGATAATTTAAAAAAAAACATAAAACCACTTTTTTATTACAAATTCTATAATAAACTATAACTTACTTATAATAAAAAAATAATTTAAAATTCGTTTAAAAAATCCTTTATTTTTTTCTGGATGCGGGCAGCGTAGAACCGGTAATTGTGGCTATCTTTAGGAAAGGCCTATATCCAGCAGTGGACGTTGTTCGACTGATACACATGATGATTATATTGATAAAACCTTTGCAATCCTTTTGCCAAACCAGTTTAGGATTTGCTTTTAGTGTAACCAGATTTAACCCAAGACCTGAAATTGAGTATTTTATTCCGTTACCAATAAAAAGAAATCCAATATTACCTACGTTCGTGATCCCTTTCAAATGAAATATTTAAAAGAATCTTTTCTATCCATCGCAAATGTTGTTAGTCATGATTTGATCATCATCTGTTTGGGCTAAGCGTGGGCTTCTTATCGATATGACAGTCAGATAAATCCCCGGGGTTAGTTCCCTGTTATTTCTAATAGTAAATATAGTAAATGTATACCTACCCCGCGGTTTTACCTGCATTATTTTACGTCTTTGATTACTGCTCCACTCCCGTATGTCGCAGCGTGATGTTATAAAGCCTTATATGCCTTGCTCGATAAACGCGCTGTATAGCGCAATGTTTTTTTCAAATATCACTAGTACCTAGTTCCTGAGATTAGAGCAAACAAACAAACTCTTCAGCTTTATAATATTAGTAGAAATCATGAAAAACTGACCTAATATTATAAATGCGAAAGTAACTGTCTGTCTGTCTGTTACGCTTACACGATTAAAACACTGAACCGATTTTGATGACATTTGGTACAGGGTAAGTTTGAACCCCAACAAAGGACATAGACTACTTATTTCGCGACTTGGTTTGCATCCGCGATACCGATAACCGCCATTTTTGCGGACGAAAATAAATAAATAAATAATAAATAATGTGAAAAAAAGTAATAAGTATTGTGTATCGTCACTCGTCACACTTTATCTAATACCTACAGAGTTTATTACCTTCGTCACTAAACGAGGGAGATAATAATGGATATTTTTCCCGCCAAAAGCTGACGTTTGTCACATTGCTTCATTAGAGACTGTCCGGCGACCCATGTCTGTGTTGATAAAAAAACGTATGAACGTCTCTCTTATTTACTACATGGCATTTTTCTAAGAGCTGCTAAATTATTTAATAAGCGTAGTAAATATATTAGGCAGACATGGCATTGTCGAAGTGCAGAAGTGAAAACTGAAGGTCTAGAAAGAAAAGAAAGAAAAACTGTTTATTCAAGAGAAAGTGGCGCACATATGAAAAAAAAATTTGTTTACAAAAGCCTAAAACGAACATCTCATCCATTCTAGCGTGATAGAGCAACAAACATTCATCCAATTTTTTGCAATTTATTTATTTATTTACACATAACTACTTACAATATTATAACCTCTTTACAATAAAAACCAAAGCGATGTTTTAAGTAGTATAATTAGAACTATACTAAAGATATCATTAAAATAAAGATAAATATATTTTAAATTATCCTAACTAATATTATAAATGCAAAAGTAACTCTGTCTGTCTGTCTGTCTTTTCTTCACGCCTAAACTACTGAACCGATTTGTGTGTAATTTGGTACAGGGTAAGTGTGAAACCAACAAAGGACATAGGCTACTTTTTATTCGACTTCGACTTCGTCCGCTATAACCGACATATGCGCGGACGAAGTCGCGGGCAAAAGCTAGTAAAAAATATAAATTATAAAATAACACTTTAAAATACTATAAAGATTTTTTTAATACAATTAATACTACAGAAGATTACATACATCCCTATTAACGGTAATGCGGCTGTGTCTTGCAAAATGGTTTTCCCCATATCCATAGTAAGTGCCTTCCGGGAGTTAACAGTTTGAAAGTTCAGTTAGCAAGTCGACTTGCTATGAACGTTTGTTTACACTGTGCGAGTAGATTGCAAAATAGCTTTAATCGCTATTGTGTTTAGTCCAGCGCTTCTGGCTGTCACTTCCGTGCCTACCGTGATGGTTACTATGGAATTGTACCAGGAAGTCGTGTCACTGCATCGAGTGATGTACTTAGCACCAATCCTTTGATAATGCTGTCGTCTATGCAACTGCATAAGGATTGTGAGATATCTTCTTTTGACGGTGTTATTTTTTAAGTGTGTATAATTTGGCCTACATGTCTATTAACTGATAACTGTGTTTATACTAATAATTAGAACCAGCTAAAAGGTTCTAGCTTTGTAAAAATATTATTAACTAGCTTTTGCCCACGACTTCGTCCGCTTAAATGTCAGTTTTTGGCGGTCTTATCAGGTTCTTCCATGCTTTGCAAATTCACCTTTTAAGGGGATGAAACAGGGGTTCCGTTTAATCCCCTTAGGAGGTGAATTTCGGAAAATCCTTTCGTAGCAGACGATACTAACTATGATCTACTTCCCTGCCAAATTTTATCTTTATACCTACGTCTAGCGGTTTTCGATATTTCGTGATTAGTGAGTGAGTGAGTGAGTGATTGGGCGACCTTTCGTTTTTACATATTTAGATTAGCAAGTTTTTATAGGCTAATTAAGAGGTTGTAGCTTTGTAAAAAATACCTACCTGTTATTAATTTTATTATAGGGTTTATTTTTTTTTTTTTACAAGAACTCGCACCTGATATTGAGATTGGAATCCAAACAAATTATAAATTAACTGGTTATTAAGGAAAACTCCTTAAAACTTGCTATTACTGACAGTCCTGATTTATTATTGCAAATAAAACATGGCCGACATTTAAAGCACGGACACACAGTCGAACAGACAACGTGCGGGCGCGGTTAGATACCGCAATAGTATTCGTAGGTTTTGGTCCACACAAACGCGTGCAGCCGCTGTCCAAAAAACTACTGCAGTTGCTGACCGCAGGTACGTACGGTACGTACGTACCTACGTTGTTATGGTAAAGATCATGAAAAACAGCTTTTGTATAAAACGTATTGTGCGGTTAACGTTAGTCAGAGATAAATACTTCACCGAATCGAATTGCCAGGAATAGCTCCGCAAACTTCCTACGCAGATTTTTATTATGTATTCTTAGCTTTACCTGTACAAAGAGAGATATATTTAGAAATCTAGGTTTTTACTCTCGAACATGCTGTGTTGGGATTTCCCGTCGGTGAAAATGACGATCTTCCTTCTTAATACTTAAATTATCCCATTGGGAATCATACACTTTTCTAGTATAAAAATTAACTTAATTATGTATTATTCCAGACTATAATCTAATTCTATGCCAAATTTCATCTAGATCCGAATGATAAGCTTTTGGAACTAGTGTCATACTCATACAATAATTAATGACTTCTGACATTATATAATTTGTAGAATCTTGACATTATTTCAAAACTGTTGACATTGCCTATAACTTAAGCCTGTTTTGACATTTTTGAATTTTTATTTTTTTATTTTATTTTTTAGAACTGCTTAGCACTGTTCTGGAATTTTATTGGAATGTTAATTAATAATTTAGAGTTCTTAGTAATGGTTTGGATATGTAATCTGCATGTGTGTATTGTATATTCAACACAATGAATTTTGTTTATGAGTAAATGAAATGAAAATGAAAGCCGTTCGGGCGTGCGTGATTGAGTAAGAAACATCCTAACTAATATTATAAAAGCGAAAGTAACTCTGTCTGTCTGTCTTTCTGTCTGTCTGTCTGTCTGTCTGTCTGTCTGTCTTTCTTTTCTTGACGCCTAAACTACTGAACCGATTTGTGTGAAATTTGGTACAGGGTAAGTGTGAACCCCAACAAAGGACATAGGCTACTTTTTATTCGACTTCGACTTCGACTTCGTCTGCGTCCGCGATAACCGACATATACGCGGACGAAGTCGCAGGCAAAAGCTAGTTTATTATAGTAGTAAGATTTTAATATTAGTCATTTACAAGACGTACTTGTTAAACTGTTTTCACAAATAAGCAATATAAAGCCGCCTGGCCGGAACTCCGCTCTTTATAATATTTTTATATGGAAAATCGTATAAAGCTTTTCAATATTCTTAGAACTATTATTGCTGTTTTAAGCTTCCCGTTCTCTAGAAATTGTTTACATTTTCTTGCTTTTACTCTACACTACGGTCTTCATTGTTTTCATTTTCATATTCATGCCTTTGTATCAATTTTCTCGTAAACACAGTCACAATGTATTCATCTGAACACAAGGATGACTGATAAATACCGTTAGGAATGATATCCAGCCTGTATTATTCAACATGACAATAACGCGGGGAAAAAACCTTGGATCGTGTCGTTGCAGGAATATTGTTTTATTATGAATAAAACAGCCATAGTTTTGTTAAAACATTCAATAAACGGCATATCTAAATGTTTGTATGTTTGCTTTTGTATATCAATGTTTATAAGAGGAGACACGAACTCGGTATCAGTCCTTCCTTTGTTTATAATTATAATAAATAAATATTTTAGATTTCTTGTAAACATGTTATTTGTAATGTTAATTTCAAGGAAGCAGAGACAATGTAGTATAGGACGTCTTGACTTTATGGGATATTGAACTAGGCTTCCAATTTCATACAATATGGATTAAATAAAACAGTAAGTATTGAGGTTTCATCGCCACTTCAAGACATGTTGAAGATTATCTCCAGTCAATGTTTGTACCTACATCGAATTACATATAGGTATACTATTTTAAAATCAATTAAACAAACCGAATGAACATAAACAAATTAATACTCTCGTAACTCAGTTACCTATGCAATCAAATTTTCTTTCTTTTTCCTTTCCCTTCAGTTAACTAGGTACTTACTTATTTTTCACAAAACTTTTCAAATGTTTTAATTAAGTTGTAAATGGACCTACAATCTTAATCTTAAAGTACCTTTTTGAAGACACGGTTGACGCAGTGACTCTATAATACCTTCTTTAAGTGAACACACTGCGTGTCGTGTGTGTTATTAGTTCGGATAGTTGTTACGAGTCTGATTGTTTGTGTGTATAAGGGTGTGTTTATATGTTTGTTAAAGCGCCCACGATACAGGAGACATTCCTAGAATAGGGCAACATTTCTTTAAAAAAATAATGTGCATACCTAAATATTTGTTTTCAGTCAATCATTCTCATCATTTTATATAGGTAGGTGAGTAGTCTGTCGGCATCCAGAATTCCAGATTAACACAGAAATATGATTAATGATAAAACTGGGAAGCCTAATAAAGAAACGATAATTAATCATCTACCTACCAACTAGGAGGCCGAGGTTAAATAATTAACGAACGTCAGGAATGATTTTTACGGGACGTTTTTTATTTAGAAATTGATTCTTAATGATTCAGGTAGTTCAAGATTCTAATTGGCAACGATTCAGATTTTGTCGCGAGAACATTCTTGACAAAATTGTACTATTTTACGTTTTGTTTATATTTTCTACTAGCGAACGAAGTTTCGGGTATCCCACGACTTCATTCGCGTGAATTTCGGATGTAAAGGGTTTTTGTTTTTTGCGCGGATCCTTAATGATTTTTCTATAGAAAAAGTAGTCAAAGTTAATCCAAGTAACTTCTAATTTGCCAGTGAAAGTTCCGTCAAAATCGGCCTAGCCGTTTCGGAGATTACACGAAGCAAATAGACAGAGAGACAGATATTTTTTTTTTAGAACTCTTTTTAACTTGTATATTTATTTGGTAAAAATATGTTGAGTATTTTGCCGTTGCAAACAGACACTTCAATTTTATTTATTTGAATAAATAGACGTAGGTTAATACTTAGTAGGTATTCACACTTTATATTTTTACTGGATAAATGCAAAAAAGTATAAAAATAATATAAAAGTCGTAATGGCCGTTTTTATTTTTCGCTCGCTTTTTCCTCACTAGATAAGCTTTATCAATATACGGCACATTTGCGTCGATACAACCTGAGCTCAGAAATTCTGTTTTTTTTTTTTTTTTGAATTTCCGTAATATTTTTCTTTAACTTAACTTCAGATATTTCTAGATATTGCAAGAATCTGTAGTTCATGAAAAGATAAATCAGTCTTTCTGCAAATCATTTTTCCAATTACCTAATTAGTTCTTGAGTTAGTTAGTTCTTAGTTAAAGAGTTAAGTATTTTGCTTTAATTTTTACTTATAATTTTTCCAGCTACCTTGATCGCGGCGGCGGCCGGCACCACCGTAGGCTGGACTTCACCCACGCTGCCCATTCTACTAGCTCCAGACTCGCCCATACAGACATCAGCAGATCAGAGCTCATGGATCGCCTCACTTATGATATTATGTTCAGGTACTACATCTTTTAATCATCAATCAATCATCATCTACATTTTTTTCATCTTCATCTTTTATACTTAATATACCAACGTGTTGGCCCAATGGTTAAAGCGCCTGCCTCTCATGCACGAGGCTGTGGTTTCGTTACCGCGCACGAACAAAATATATCAATATGACTTTTTTCTATTTCATATGTAGGTACTCCAACTTTCTAAGTTTATAGACTAGCCTAAAATCCAGGTTATTAGATTTATACATGGGGCTTAAACATAACTGGCGCAATAAGGGTGTACTAATGGGTACACCTCTGCTTAACCCTTCAAGGATTACAGGCGTGATGTTATGTGTATACCTAAGTCTGAAATCTCTTATCCGCCTCCCACAAGCATAGTGATGCTCGTGCCTTCTTTGTATGAGAAGAGGCCTTTGTCTTACAGTGAGATATTAATAGGCTGGTATTATTTTTAACCTAAAATTGGCTGTAATCAGAAAAATAATGAACGCTGCTATTTTTCTACACAAGTTCCCTTATTCGTGGCCACACAATCATGGTTGTGGTTACTGATATCGTATGATGACTACAATGTTGACTACAATGATGTTTTCAATGCTAGGTTACTCACTCCATGTTTCAACAGTGAAAACAACGAACGCACTGTGTCTTGGGACTTTGACCACAACAGATAGAAAATTAAACGTCACATGATTTCAATTTTAAATGATGAGAAATTAAATCAGGTCGTGCTTTATTAATTAGAAAATACACACGCGTATGAGGCTATCCAATTATTTGCATTACCTCGTTGGAAAGTGGAAACTTTCCGTTCAAATTACACGATAAATTAAGTTTCCCAAAGGCATTACATATTTAGTCGGCACATTAATCCAAGTCGTAACATGATCGCGGTTCTCTGTCCCTCTCTGTTCTCGTTTGGTAATCCCAAGTGATGGGGTCGGCTTTCGTTACTGGGAAAGCATATTTGATAATAATACAAAAATGCTTACTAAACAAGATGACCGAATGTATGATGAATGTTGATTCGGTTGAAATGACCCACTGTGCAGAATATACTGGCAAAATATGTTTTATATTCAAGAAGGAAAGTCATGATTACGCTTACGCTCGGTTACCAGCAGTACTATTCTGTTAATATCTTCCTCGCTCGGTAAATTTAGGTGATGTAAGCTGTCATTTCTCCTGATGTTCAATAGTTATATATACTTTACCTCAAGGTCACTTCACTGACCGAGACTGGCCAAAAGGGTTAATTTTCAAAATTCCATAATAACGGTACGATACCGAAAGGTGCTAACGGGACCCTATTACTAAGCCTCCGCTGTCCGTCTGTATATTAGTCTGTTTATCTCATGAACCGTAATAGTGTTGAAATATTCAGAGTGTGTATTTTTATTACCGCTAAAGTAGCAAACAATAATAAAAAGAAAAAATAGTAAAAGATTTAAGGAGGACAATCTTTTACTTTTTTTTTACCATAAGTACAAGACACGTGTTTTAGTTTAACACGCTCAGTGCGATATGAGGTTAAAAGGCCTTATGCATGAACTCGCAGTCAGTGCGGAGCGCTTATATAGCGTTCTCCTTCTAGTGCGGACGCTATAAGTTAAAGAGCTCTCTTTGTATAAAAGAGACAAATATATATTTGTGATCTTCTTTTGAACGGCTGCTTATTTTTGTAATAATACTAGTATAAGGCCTTTCGACCTTATGTCGCACTGGAAGCCAAAAATTGCAATTCCTTGCGGATACAAGGCCTAAAGACCTTATGTGCAGCACAACGCCTATTAACCTTATAACGCACTGATTTAAATAACAAAAATAAATAGTGTTGTTTTGACTTTCTTTGTGAACACACGTACAGTGAAAGTGCCATAAAATGCATAAAGTAAATAAACGTTGTCGGAAGATGTTGGAACTATCTTTTGAAAAAGAAGAAAAATTAGCTGATGATGCTCAAAATAACAACTTGAATAGTGCCAATTTGCAAGAAAATAACCGGATCAAAATCATTCATTCAAGTTAAAATAAAAAAAAATATATAAAAAAAAACTAAAAAAAATGTAAAAAAAATAATATAAATAACTAGCTTTTGCCCGCGACTTCGTCCGCGCAAATGTCGGTTATCGCGGACGCAGACGAAGTCGAAGTCGAAGCCTAATAAAAAGTAGCCTATGTCCTTCCCCGGGTCTTAAACTATCTCCATGCCAAATTTCATCAAAATCGGTTCAGTAGTTTAGGCGTGAAGAAAAGACAGACAGACAGAAAGACAGACAGACAGACAGACAGAGTTACTTTCGCATTTATAATATTAGTAAGGATAAAAAAATAATGTTGATAAAATACTGTTTATGATTTTTCCCATCACTAAAATTATCTTACATGTACCTTTAACTAAGTGCGGTTAATGGGTCGATGAACCTTGTGTTTGTTTTTCCATTGTTTTTTTAAAGTACTTGACGAAGCAATTTGCGACAATAGTATAACGTAAGTCCACTCTTTTACAATAACTTAGTCACAAAATTAATTATAAAATAAAAGTCATCGCAAAGATTTTTGAATTTGATCTCACCCATATATAACAAGGCTTTTCGACCCATTAACGCACTGGTAGAAAGTTTAGGTCAAAGGCCTATTGACCTTGTAACGCACTGGAGGAAAGAGTGTCTCAAATACTTCCCGCAGTTAGCGTGTTATCTAGTGTTAAAATCTGTTAAATATTGTATGGTCACCACCTTTCGTGCCTTTCGTGTGCGAGTCCCACTCGCCCCTTGTTTTTTTTTTAATTGTAAACTTGACCCAGTGTGGGTCATAATACCTAAATGTGTTCGTTAAATTGTTTACAGAAGAAGTACGCAATGTGCCAACACCACTTGACGTATATGACGCATCATTTGTAATTTGCTACCCTCTTCACCCATGGGTGTCGTTAGCGGTAATTAGGAGCATTCGCCATGCTTTCATCAAGAGGCAGTAGTCTTTATGTTTACTAATAACAGACAAAAAACAATCAGCGATCCAGCTGCCAAGCGATTATAGTCATTGTCCCTTTTGTGATAACGTTAAGATTTTAATAATGCGCAGTTGCAGTGCAAAGTTCTAAAGTCTATTGGTTTTATCAGAAAGTGTTTATCATCCACACTAAATTTTATTTGCGAAAGTAGCTCTGTATGTTTGTTCCTTCTTCACGACAAAACCGCTGAACCGATCATAATGTTTGACCAAGGTGGCTTGGGATCTAGATAAGACCATAATCTGCGTCTTTGTCTGCATAACTGACGTTCATGTAGACAAAGTTGCGGGTAAAGCTAGTTAATTATAAGCACAGCCACTATCAATCCCAAAGTGGGATTAAAGTCTAGCTAGGCAAGAACAAAGAAATGTTATGACGTTATGTTTACGTCAATACATTGTTTTATCATTTCAGCCGCAAGTCCCATTCCTGCATCGTATCTGGCGGACAGAATAGGCACAAAGAAGACGTTACTCCTCGCTTCGGTGCCTTACATCATTGGGTGGATACTAGTGATGTTCGCAGGCAACGTGCCTACGATATACGCGTCTCGACTCATCTCAGGTCTCGGCTACGGTATCGCGTACACCACCGCGCCCATGTATCTCGGCGAAATCGCCTCCGATGACGTCAGAGGTGCCATGGCAACGCTCATCACTGTCATGTCGAAGGTCAGTCTGCTACCCGAATTACGATCTCAAGGTCCATAGTGCTCGCATGTTTAATTGGATCGTACACCTAGTTTATGATGTACTTATCAGGAGACAGACTGGTAAATTCGTTTTTGATAACACTGCCATGACATAAAACCCACGTACGTATTCGTCAGTCACCCATAAATCATTGTTAACAAGTCGACGGTTTCCTTTTGTGTAACAATAGCATTTTTTCCCGCAAAATGGGCCTACAGAAATAAAATTGCTATGCCAACAAATAATTTTGAGCCGACTTTTGTATGGAATCAATCAATTACTTAGCACTCTGTCAAATGTCTTTTCCCATAAAACGCAACCAACCAAACTAAAATGGACTTTACTGTTTACATAATAAAAATTTTCTTGGGTTTCCTAAGAAAGCGATGCCGTCATCACGATAGCTGACCATTATTGAGCGTTTTTTGACTCTGTTATGTCAAAATAACGTTAAAGATTGCGGTTTTTCATGACAGCCCTCGTATTCACTGAGTGATTGCACAATCGAATCTCAGTCCCTATCTGTCAATAATGTCTCATGTTTTTTACACCCTAACATTTGTTAGGGATGTTGATCCCTAGACACTTTTGATGTGTATACATTAATGGTCGCTGAATTAATTTTGCGACTAGATTTTGGACGTTTTTAATTAGTAGAATTGACCTTCAGGAAGAATCCCAAGCTTTCAATGTTTTAAGTAGTTTTTTGCGTGTTCTAGGTTTGAAATTAGCATGACACAATTTTACTATTTATAAGATATGAAGTCATAAAAGTAAATATTATTAGTCAGATCATCAACACTGATCTCGTTTTATACTAATTGATTAAAAACGAGTCTTTTCAACCTTGAATATAATGTGAAGTATAATCCGAAGAACTAAAGACACTTTGTATGCAAGCGTTAATAAGCAAAACTACTCAAACGAATTTAATCAATATCAACCTTGTTTCATCCAGCGTTCTTCAATATTCATGAAGTATTATCACATTGATACGTTATGCTTAGAAATGTTATTATAAACATCTGTCTTTCCTGTCACATAGTCAGGTAAAACAGTTCTAACAGTTTAAACAATATGATGATGAGTTTACTTAGTTGATTAAGAAACTGAACGATAAATCTAAAAGAGTACTCGAATTCACAGAATTTTTTATCAATACAATCTTAGTTTTGGTAATATTATCGTCTGTGTGTCGGTTTGTTTCGAAACGTAACGTAATCTCAGAAACGTCTGCACCGATTTTGCCGGGCCTGTCACTATCAGATAGGTGATGTTATTGAAAGGGGTAAATTAGGCTAATTTAGAAAAAGAGTTAATGTTCCGCGCAAAAAAACAACTTTACGTACTCAAGATCTTAGAACTACATAATGTTTGAAGAAATTAATGAATTATAGACATTTTTAATATTCTGTTTCAGTTTGGTATCCTGTCTCAATATTGCATCGGGCCGTACGTGTCCATGCTGGGACTGGCAAGCTTCAACATTGCCATACCAATCCTGTTCGTGGTGACGTTCAGCACCATGCCGGAGTCGCCCTACTTCTACATCAAGCACGGACGGAAGCATGAAGCAGAAGCATCACTCAAGAAGCTTCGAGGCAGAAGCTACGTCAGAGAAGAATTGGAGAGCATGACCAACTTGGTCTCAGAAAACATGAAGGAAAAGAGTCGCTGGAAAGACTTGTTTACTGTTGGAGGTAACAAGAGGGGCTTACTCATCCTGATGGGCATTTACTTCACGCAGCAGTTCTGTGGCAGCACTGCGATCATAGCGTACGCACAGCAGATATTTGGAGCAGCTGACGGCGGTATGGGGGCCGAGGAGTCTTGCATATTGTTTGGTTCTGTACAGCTCCTCACAGCAGCGATGTCTTCGCAACTAGTAGACAGGTTGGGAAGAAAACCTCTCTTACTAATATCATCGTGTGGCGTCGGACTAGCCAACGTCATAATTGGAGCATACTTCTTCATGAAACACCACAACAGCGAGTACCTCGTCAGTGTAAAGTTCATTCCTATCGTTGTGATACCTATTTTTATATTCTCGTATACCATAGGCTTAGCTACAGTGCCTTTCGCGATCACTTCGGAAATATTTCCCACAAACATTAAATCAAAGGCGACCTGTGTAATCCAGATATTTGTCGCGTTAATGACGTTCGCAGTAACGAAGTTGTATCAAGTAGTGGCGGATAATTTAGGGAACTATGTCGCCTTCTGGGGTTTTGGTGTGTTGTCGGTGTTCGGTGTTATATTTATATTGTTACAACTTCCTGAAACCAAAGGACAGTCGTTCGCGGCGATACAAGAGAGACTGTATTCGTCCGATAAAGTTATATATGAGAAGGATGAGGACCAGATGGCTCGGGTGAAGATCACTTTGTGACGAAGTACATTATTTTTGAAGTATACGTATTTTGTAAGTTATTTAAAACAGTACAGTTTAAGGCGTTTGTTATACATAGTACTATTATACTATGCAGTACTTAATTCTCCGTCCGCTTCGTGGCGACATTCCGCAGAGAACCTAATTTGTCGGCTGTCTTCTTTGTTTCTATTATTATTGTTGTTAACTGTTACAGCGAGAGCTATAAAGACCAAAGAATTCACTTTAAATGTTAGAACACGAATTTAGGGATTCTCGTTTTGTCTCGATCGTTTAATAGATTTCGAATTTACAAAATCATGAAATATATTAGGTTTATACATACTAGTATATAATAATGAACTTCCATCTCTATCGAATGCCAAGCTGTGAACGTTATAGAAGACTTGACCTATTATTATTTCTTAGTAAGTTTATTGATTTGTTATGAGTATTAGGTACACACAGCAAAACAGATAGGTATGCAGGGTCGTCAGATATAGTTGAAGTTTTCTTAGAAACCGATGGATGTTTTAGAATGTAATTTAATTTAAAACGTAGATAATAAATAGTTCTTTATTTAGGTTAAGTTTCAGTCAAAGACATCCATCGGTTTCTTAGAAAACTTCAACTATATCTGACGACCCTGCATGCCTATCTGTTTTGCTGACTGTACATGTGCCAACAATATGTGCATGGAGCATCTACTTAACCACCCATTACGTGATGGAAAATAATAATTATTAGTTACTTGCTAAAAGTAACAAGTCCCAACGTGAAGTTTGCAACTTTATACTTAAGTATTTTATAAATATACATGTGTTACTATATATTACAACAGTTATTTATTGTAATACATTGAGATCCAAGACTCGCCAGAAATATATCATTTTAGTAAGTACAGAAACTTTTTCAACGACATATCTATACTAATATTATAAAGCTGAAGAGTTTTTTCGTTTGTTTAAAAGCGCTAAACTCTGAAACTATCGTTAATACAGTGGTTAAAATATTTTTGTCTATAATAGCCAGATTCGTGAGGAATAGTATAGGCTATATAACATCAGGCTACGACTCACGGGAGCGGAGCAGTAACCAAAGACGTAACTTGTGTGTTGTGCTTATTTTAAAATATTAACAAAATAGGTACTAACGCGAGTGAAAATTTCAGTCATACTAAAACGACGTAGATCTGGCGAATTTGGGATTTTGGACCATAAGTTTAGTTCAAAAGTGCCTTTATACATATACCTACTTAACAAACATCCGTATAACAACAAGTACAAACATAATGTAAGTAACCGTAATGTAAGTTCTTGTTAACTCTCTCCAAGTTTGTAAAGGACTTGTAAGTATTCACAGGGATTTTAATAAAGGAATTTAAGCTTGAATGTTTGCGAACAGATGAACGTTATATCGAATCTCTTTGTATGAATAAAAGAAATGTATGAATGATAGGTGTAATGCTAGGAACTCACAGTGCGGTTAACCGCCGATGCATGTGCGTAGGTATGCCTTTTTCCAGACTCATAGCTAGGTACTACAAATTTTTATTACTCCCCAAACGTATAAACACGTTTGGCTTTATAAGGTTAAAGAAAAACCGGGGCCACACACCTTGCGAGCCCCGCAACCAATCTGTGAGTTCTAAGCGTAAAAGATTGAGGCGTTGTTAGCACGATACTACTTTTAAAAACTGTTTTGTATTTCAAAAGCCGGCTGGTTACCCGTCGTGGTAACTAAAACAGCCGGCGGGTCTATTCTGTAAAAATTTTCTTCGACGACTTTAGGTGAGGTGATCTTGAGCTTTCCGTCCGAAGCGTCTGGTGGGATGACAGCTCATCTCAAACTCACTTCACCTAGATTTCCCGAGGAAGATTTTTACGGAATAATACTACAGGGGTTGGCTATTATTTTCCTTGTTTAGAACTACCCAGACAGTTTCGTACGCTGTTGGTCAGCACAACTGCACTTCATTAAGGCTCTCCGCTACATTTTTGCAGCCAACTTGCTCCAACTCCACTCTCAAACTTGTCTGTTGTTAAGAGCACTATATTTTGGCAGCTCTAAGCCGATACTGTCTGGGATAATATTGCTATAGTGAAATCTTTAAAGCATGGTTACGCTTTGTTGCGGCTTTGCTCCGCATAAAATATACCTCGAGACTTTGAGTACACGTGAATAAGATTACCTACTCGCAAAATATCCTGCTGTATTTACATTTTATTTATTTACGTTGAATTTACTCCATTTGGTGTATTAGATAATTCTATTGTAGTTAAATCTCAACCAATATTATTAAAAAAAAGATTTGTATTATTGTTTGTAATAGATAAACTCAAAAATTACTTAACCATCTTTAAAAATTCTTTCACCTGTAAAAAGCTGCATTATCAGCGAGTAACATAGGCTATATATCATCACGCTACGACATACGAGAGCGGAGCAGTAATCGAAATCGTAACTTAACACGGTGTATTGTTTATAATAGAAACTGCCAATTTGATGCAACCCCTGTGACTTTATAAATAATTAAGAAATATTGTGGACCATTACTTATTCACACTATTTATTTATCTAGCTTACCTCAAGCTGCAAAAACAAAGCTTGAATAACAAAAGTTCCTCTTTGGCACCAACCTTAAGTACCACAGCGGTACCGTGTAGAAATAACTATTAATAAATTTTACTAATATTGTTATTCTAAGTAAGATTTTGTACGTGTACTTAGACCGCATAGCATTTAATGTGGTAATATTTAAGTGTTAAAGTTTAAAATTAGAACATTAGAAAAACAAAATGGAGACCAATTTTCTGCATTGTTCAGAAAACGACATCTAGGAAATTGTTATTATGGTCTGTCTGCAGTTTTTGTCGTATAGTTATATATACAACAAAAAGTGCACACCTGCCTACTTGTTGTTGTTGTACGAATGCTAACAGGGCGGCAATTGTAGTTATTAATTTTTAGGAACGCTCACCATTTACCTAATTTCATTCTCAATCTGTCAAAAATGCCTCTAATTTATCCACATTTTTGACATTGATTGTAGCTGATGAGATTGCGACTAGATTTTGACCGTATTTAATTACTAAAATTGGTCTTCAGGTGCAAACAAACACTTAAATATTACCTTTTAATAAAAATAATTTAATAAATTGTGATGATAGAAACATTCCGAATGTCTCACGGATCCACGTGCCATTTATACAATAAAATAAATAAATAAATTATTTTGTTAAGTCGGAATGCATTGTTTTGTGAACATCTCTAATTGATTAAGGTGAATATTTATAATTAAAACCTATTGTGATAACATTGAATGACTTTTATTATTGACTTTGAACATAAAAACCTTTAAAATATTAAAAAGTAAAAAACCTGACTCCGTAAAAAAATAACTTTAATTAAAAACTAAAAAGAAAAAACCAAGTAAGTAGGTACTCTAGAAATTGAGTACTGTAGCCAAGACTTTCACAGCCGTGTCCCATTTTTAGGAAGCCGGTATAATATTTTACATACCTACAATGCCTACGTCAACACACATTCCTTTGGGCTTTACCGTAGTCGGGTTAAAATAGTATTATGCATCAAATTCCATGTTTATGAGCATACGTAATAAGGAAAAATACAAATTACTATATAGGTAGATTGATTAGAATCAAGTAACCAAGCGCCAAATTCGCTGTATTACCTGTTATGACCAGGTCAGCATATCTGTAAATTAAGGTAGTAAATACAAATAACCAATAAATCCAAGACACAACTTTCAAAAAAACTTTGGTTAAACTTTATAAAAACGATAAATCAGTTAATTGTAAAACTAGATTTTGAAATCAATAAATATAGGTCAATTAAGTTCGCAAATAAGTGACGTCAGCATGCAAATTGCTATACAAAATCTATTGCTATACAAAATCTATAGGAAAAAGTATGTTAATTGATTGATCGTGTACTACCGGGCATTGATTAACTTTGTATGGACCAGTGGCGTCAGTTTTTTTTCAGCGGCCACCAAATAATTTTCATGTTACTTCGTTGTGCTATGTTAAGTACACATGTATGTTCAATTATTTTTATCTTAAGTGATATCGAAGCTGAGATAATTGCATTTGAAGATTTAAAAAATGTCGTCAATATAAATACTTTAATTATTATTCTGCGTAAAAAAATCTTAGTTATCTTTGTAGAAGGTTAATAATAGAGATTGGCTTTATTGTTCTAGACCGTCTGTCATTGGGATGTTTGTATTGGGTCTTGGGGAATAATAAAAACACGTTATTATACTCTATTACAATTTGTTACATGCTATGTAAAACCACATTTTTAATATCTCTTCGCCCGTTACGTTCTCAATGTCATGTCGAATAACCGTAACTAAAACTTAGTAAAAATGTTGCCGATGGAGTCAGATTATTTTGATATAGCTGCCCCGTCCCATGTATCTACTATACAACATTATTTTTAGTATATGCGAAACCTAAATATAGTTTGTTCAGAATCAGTAACTGATTCGATTCCAAAAATTTTTACACCATGTTATTTTTTTTTCAAAAATATTTTAATTATATTTTATTACCAGTTAATTACAATACAATCACCGTACGGTTAGGTACCTATTGCCAAACTATTATCACGAGTGTATAACACAGGAGACGCGGTTTACGCGGGTGTACCGCGAAATGAGCATGTTTTTGAACGGACAACCAGGTAATATACAAGTTTATAACTTTGTGATTTTTTATGATACGGTTTTAAAATTTTGTACATACCTAGATTCTTTACACAAAAATACTAGACAGGTGTATCGGGTTTCGCATAAACAAAAAATAATGTTGTATAATAGACATTACATGCGAACAGCAGCATAAGGTTAGTTTCTCAATAATACATGATCTAATAGTGGCCCAATATTGCATCCAGCCCTTGTGTAGCTCTTACTACGAGAATATACACGTAATATATCCGTCTAGCTAGATCAATGTCTAGATTGGATCCTGCCTCTTAGGCGATTAACACACGGCACCGCACGACGCTCCGGCATGCGGTGATGCGGTTCTCACGTCGCACTAGCCTCTATGAAATCCGCTTGAACCTTGCACACGAACACCGCACGACCGCGCGGTCGAGCGGTGTTCTCGTCACAACCGCATCACCGTGCGGACGTCCGCGCGGTCGTGCGGTGCCTTACACACGGGGCGCCGCATCACCGTGCGGATCATCCAAGGAGGTTAAAAATATAGGGAGTGCGCGCTTCATACTACAGAAACGGTCCTAACTCGGTGACCTTGAAATGAATGAAAGGCACCGAGTTAAGCGTTCTGTTTCTTTCTAATACACACAATAATAATATATTATATATAATATATACATTATATAATATAATATACACAATTTCTAATCCACTTAACAATGCCAGAACGAGATAAAATACAGAACTCAGTGCCTCTCTTTCTAAGAAAAATGAGGAACGGTTACAATGTTCCAAGCGCTCGCTCCCTATATTTTTAACCTCCTTGGGATCATCGTGCAGGGTTCCCAATTTAGGGGTTTTCTCCCCAAATTTAGGGGGTAATATAATTTTTTAAAAGGGCGTTATATGTTTAGGTGTATTTTTAGGGACTTTTGGCTTCTTATATTTTTAAATCTATTTTTTTTATTTGTTGACCTAGCACCATAGTGGGTATCAGGACACATGCGCGAAAGACATTTGCGCGCAAGACTCTTGCGCGAGACCCTTTGCGCGCACGGACACTTGCGCGAATGGACGTTTCGGCGCCAAGACACTTGCGCGACTCCCTTTGCGCGATAGGTCACTTGCGCGAATGACAGTTCCACGATAGACATTTGTGCGCCTACACTTGCGCGATAGATACTAGCGCGAATGCAGATATGCGCGAAGTATATTTTTATAAAGGATATAATGGGCTAAATTCTTGAAATAAGGTTCCGTATGCACTTCACTTTATCCATTAGATAAAATTTATAACGGCTAATTACGCGTCATGGGTGTAGTGTCCATGGTTTTCGAGGGTGCTGATGCCGAAAATGTAGTCAAAATGAAAATCCAAGATGGCGGCCGCAAAATTTTACAAAATATGCTTCATGGGTGTCGCGTCCATGGTTTTCGGGGGTGCTGATGACGAAAATGTGGTCAAAATAAAAATCCAAGATGGCGGCTGCAAAATTTTACAAAATATGTTTCATGGGTGTCGTGTCCATGGTTTTCGGGGGTGCTGATGCCGAAAATGAGGTCAAAATAAAAATCCAAGACGGCGGCCGCAAAATTTTACAAAATATGCTTCATGTGTGTCGCGTCCATGGTTTTCGGGGGTGCTGATGACGAAAATGTGGTCAAAATAAAAATCCAAGATGGCGGCTGCAAAATTTTACAAAATATGCTTCATGGGTGCCGAGTACATGGTTTTCGGGGGTGCTGATGCCGAAAATGAGGTCAAAATGAAAATCCAAGATGGCGGCCGCAAAATATGCCACGACCGTGGACACGACACCCATGAAGCATATTTTGTAAAATTTTGCGGCCGCCATCTTGGATTTTCATTTTGACCTCATTTTCGTCATCAGCACCCTCGAAAACCATGAACACGACACCCATGACGCGTAATTACTCGTTATGAATTTTATCTAATAGATAAAGTGATGTGGGTCATCATATAGATGCCTATGCAAACGAATTATTTTGCATCACGAAATTAAACTTTAAGGCATTTTTTTTAGCTTAACATTTATTTTACATGTTGTAATATTATGTGCATTATAAAAAAATAAACAGAACGTTATACCTACATGAATCACAAACGAAATTAATAAAATCAAAAATAAAACTAAAGTTTAATACTTTAGTTAACCAAAGCTCACAAAGTGATATTGGATTGAATGAAACAAATCGTTGATGGTATTGAAGCACCCTCGAAAACCATGAACACGACACCCATGACGCGTAATTAGCCGTTATGAATTTTATCTAATTGATAAAGTGATGTGGGTATGTGTACGGAACCTTATTTTAAGAATTTTGCCCATTATCCTTTATAAAAATATACTTCGCGCATATCTGCATTCGCGCTAGTGGATTCGCAGAATTTTTTTATTTTTTTCCCAGAATTTTCTCCGCAGTTTTAATTTCACTAAAAGTTCCCCAAAATTTTTCCCCAAATTGGGGGAAAAAAAACCCCAACCTGGACACCCTGAAAACTGGTCAAAACCGGTAAAAAATAACTGGTTAAAACCAAAACTGTTCAAAATCGATCCGCACGGTCATGCGGTTGAACCGCATCACCGTGCGGACAACCGCATCGAAATCCGCTTCACCGCCACCGCATGCCGGAGCGGCGTACGGTGCCGTGGGTTAATCGCCTTAGATGCCACGGATACATCTACGTCATTGTATTTGATTTATTTTACTTGGAATTCTTAACAAACATAACATAACATCAAGCCCGTAAGCCCGTAGCGTTAGGCAGAGTTGTACACATTTCGCCAGTTGTGTTAATTTTTTATGTGCTATGTTATAGGTGGCGATCTTATTGCCATCAACCAGGCACAAATCCAGACTCCGAGGCTGCTACTGAGAAATTCCCGATGGAAAAACACATTGCCCTACCTGGGAATCGAACCCAAGACCTCATGCTCAGCATCAGTCGCGTTTTGCGACCACTAAACCAACTAGGCGGTCATAACTAAATACGGCAGAAATCTAAAATAGTATAGTAGAATACAATAACTTTTTCGATTTATATGAGCAATACATAACCAAATATCTCCGTTCCGATATGGTTTAGAGAAAAATATCCCTAATAGCTATTGATCGCTTTATTCTGTTCTTTCACAATATCCAAGTCTTATTACTGGCCGCTCAACTTCAAAATGACGCCAACTTTACGCAAACCCTTTTCTGTTCTGTTTTTAAATTGTCTGATCGATAGTAGATACCTACCAATCCTGAAACTGAAAGCCTGATAACTATAAAAAAGCAGACTGGCTGGATAGTCAGTCCATTCATTACAGTACCTACAATGTACATACCTACTTGAAAAACTAAACACAAAAACGGAGAGCAAAACGTTGAAAGTACATTGTACAGTTACAAATTGAAGTGTTGTCTGCAACGGTTAGTTTCTGTCTTTTCCATTTGCTGTTGCCATTATCCTAATTATCGGCTTGGGATGCATAAGCTTGCTCTGTTTTAGTAGCAGTTCGATGACCTCTCTTATTTTGTGAGAGCCGAGAATAATACTTAATGGTTGTACACAAAGGACTTGTGGACTAAGATCTAGAGTCGCCAGATTTTAAGAATCGAAAGTTAGATGAATACAGGATGATTGACTGCCTCGTTGGTCTAGTGGTTAGTGACCCTGACTGCAAAGCCGGTGATAGTGGGTTCGATTCCCACACAGGACAAACTTTGTGTGATGAGCATAATAATTGTCTGTTCTGTGTCTGGGTGTAATTTATGTATAAGTATGTATATCAGTTGTCTGGTTACCTACCATAACACAAGCTCTGGCTTAGCTTGGGATCAGATGGCCGTGTGTGAGTTGTCCCAAGATATTTATTTATTTATTTATTATTAATATACCACAAACCTGAAAAGGGGTCATTGTACTCATCATTATGAACAACTTTTACTAAGGGACCAACTCTGAATAATGAATTAAAAAGACAGCTGTTTCTAAATTTCCAAACAATTAGTGATGCGTTACATTACTCATTAGGAATTCCCTAATTGATAGTGGTTTCTCATTAGTCGAAATTCGAACGTAACTTATTCTTTTTTTATTTAGTTTTTGCATCCCTTCTGTATATAAACACTAACTTTTGCCCGCAAGTTTGTCCGCTTCAAAGTTCTGAAATACGCTAGGCTAATGAAACTTTCTTTTTTCCTAAATATATGGGAATTCGTGTTAATGGTAATGTTATAATAGGTCGGCTTCCCATTATACCTATGTCCTACGGAAACCGTACCTTCATTTTCACGGGACAAAAAGTAGCCTGTGTGCTATTCCAGACTATAATCTATCTCTGTGCCAAATTTTATCCTTATCCGTTAAGCCGTCTAGCGTTATTGAGTAACAAACATGTTTCCATCCAAACTAAATAATAAATAATATAATTGACTTGTTCAAACTAATTTTTGACATTTTATTATTACTATTTTTGACATTTTCTAACTTGACTTTTTTTCATAATGTAACCAACTTTAACTTAATTGATTTGTACCTACCTATTATTTAAATTTGCACACCTTAAATAGGTTATAAAACAGTGTACCTCCTATTCTTTTGTAACACCTTTTATACATGTATTATGCAAATAAATGATTTGATTTGATTAGCAAGATTAACTATGCCAAATCTCAAACACCACCGTGTACGCAGTATGCTTAAAAAGAGGTACAAAATTTCCACAAAGTTTAATAAATAATAATGTACCTACATATTAATCTAAAGTACCTACCTACACATGAAAGGTGGCCATCAGTTGAACTAAATAAACAGCTCAATTTGGATTAAAATTACACAAATATTAGGTACAACATGGAAATTTACCGGCGTTTTTACCTGTTTCTTCACACAATAGAAGTGTAGGCACGTACCTATAGGTATTAGAAAGTCCGATAGTATTGCTATCAAAAGTAAACTCAGGGACATGTATAACATAATTATTATCACTGGAAAATTCTTAAGTTCCGTTTATCTGATATCTGTTGTTTACATAATTAATACTACGAATACTAATATTTGTTTATGTGTCATTGAAATTATCGAAATATTGTTGTTTTAAACATTGTTGTAACTGTATGTTTTTATACCGGTACAAACTAGTCACGTGCCTCGTTATATGTCATTACTCATTAGACCACTTCAAAGTCGCCGCTCGGGTAAGAGTCTGTGGAAGCCATTTTTAATCACTAGGCTATTAAAGGCTATATTAATAAACCTATTACTAAATTAGCGGTTTTATATAGATACTAGCACTCTCGCCGCGACTTCGTTCGCGTGATTTTTCTTACGGATCCCTAATTTTTTGATAATAACCCAGCACTCAGCCTATAGCACCCAGTGATAACGTAGCTTCCAATTTGTGAAACAATTTTCAAAATCGGTTCATTACTTCCGGAGATTACCCCCTACATACAAACTTACAAACAAATGTTACCTCTTTATAATATTACTAGCTGACCCGCCGCGACTTCGTTTGCGTGGTATCCTACACTACCAATACTCCTACCCTAACCCTGCATTACCCTACCCCCTACCCTACCCCTACACTACCCCTACCCTACCCCTACCCTACCCCTACCCTACCCCTACCCTACCCCTACCCTACCCCTACCCTACCCCTACCCTACCCCTACCCTACCCCTACCCTACCCCTACCCTACCCCTACCCTACCCCTACCCTACCCCTACCCTACCCCTACCCTACCCCTACCCTACCCCTACCCTACCCCTACCTTACCCCTACCCTACCCCTACCCTACCCCTACCCTACCCCTACCCTACCCCTACCCTACCCCTACCCTACCCCTACCCTACCCCTACCCTACCCCTACCCTACCCCTACCCTACCCCTACCCTACCCCTACCCTACCCCTACCCTACCCCTACCCTACCCCTACCCTACCCCTACCCTACCCCTACCCTACCCCTACCCTACCCCTACCCCTACCCTACCCCTACCCTACCCCTACCCTACCCCTACCCTACCCCTACCCTACCCCTACCCTACACCTACCCTACCCCTACCCTACCCCTACCCTACCCCTACCCTACCCCTACCCTACCCCTACCCTACCCCTACCCTACCCCTACCCTACCCCTACCCTACCCCTACCCTACCCCTACCCTACCCCTACCCTACCCCTACCCTACCCCTACCCTACCCCTACCCTACCCCTACCCTACCCCTACCCTACCCCTACCCTACCCCTACCCTACCCCTACCCTACCCCTACCCTACCCCTACCCTACCCCTACCCTACCCCTACCCTACCCCTACCCTACCCCTACCCTACCCCTACCCTACCCCTACCCTACCCCTACCCTACCCCTACCCTACCCCTACCCTACCCCTACCCTACCCCTACCCTACCCCTACCCTACCCCTACCCTACCCCTACCCTACCCCTACCCTACCCCTACCCTACCCCTACCCTACCCCTACCCTACCCCTACCCTACCCCTACCCTACCCCTACCCTACCCCTACCCTACCCCTACCCTACCCCTACCCTACCCCTACCCTACCCCTACCCTACCCCTACCCTACCCCTACCCTACCCCTACCCTACCCCTACCCTACCCCTACCCTACCCCTACCCTACCCCTACCCTACCCCTACCCTACCCCTACCCTACCCCTACCCTACCCCTACCCTACCCCTACCCTACCCCTACCCTACCCCTACCCTACCCCTACCCTACCCCTACCCTACCCCTACCCTACCCCTACCCTACCCCTACCCTACCCCTACCCTACCCCTACCCTACCCCTACCCTACCCCTACCCTACCCCTACCCTACCCCTACCCTACCCCTACCCTACCCCTACCCTACCCCTACCCTACCCCTACCCTACCCCTACCCTACCCCTACCCTACCCCTACCCTACCCCTACCCTACCCCTACCCTACCCCTACCCTACCCCTACCCTACCCCTACCCTACCCCTACCCTACCCCTACCCTACCCCTACCCTACCCCTACCCTACCCCTACCCTACCCCTACCCTACCCCTACCCTACCCCTACCCTACCCCTACCCTACCCCTACCCTACCCCTACCCTACCCCTACCCTACCCCTACCCTACCCCTACCCTACCCCTACCCTACCCCTACCCTACCCCTACCCTACCCCTACCCTACCCCTACCCTACCCCTACCCTACCCCTACCCTACCCCTACCCTACCCCTACCCTACCCCTACCCTACCCCTACCCTACCCCTACCCTACCCCTACCCTACCCCTACCCTACCCCTACCCTACCCCTACCCTACCCCTACCCTACCCCTACCCTACCCCTACCCTACCCCTACCCTACCCCTACCCTACCCCTACCCTACCCCTACCCTACCCCTACCCTACCCCTACCCTACCCCTACCCTACCCCTACCCTACCCCTACCCTACCCCTACCCTACCCCTACCCTACCCCTACCCTACCCCTACCCTACCCCTACCCTACCCCTACCCTACCCCTACCCTAACGAACGAACATTTCAAAATCAAAATCAGCTAAATCGGCCCAGCCGTTCTCGAGTTTTAGCGAGTTTACACCTTGGGTCCGAAAAACCCAAATATCTTACGGACCCCTATTTTTTCTAAAATAAAATATAGCCTATGTCACTCGCAGATAATGTAGCTTTCTAATGGTGAAAGAATTTTTAAAATCAGTCCAGTAGTTTTTGAGTTTATCCATTACAAACAAACAAACAAACAAAAAAACAAAAATACAAAGTTTTCCTCTTTATAATATTAGTATAGATTAAGTCTTGTATTAAGTATAGAAGTACAGATTAATTCCTTTTGCAGATCTGATAATGTACTATTATTTATAAATACTAAAGTTTGCGTTGATGTTTTTTACTCAATCACGCAAGAATGGCTGCATCTACACATGGTTTCAAACCTACGTAATCTAGAAAATTGAATCTCTTTTCTGAAAGCTAAACAATACAGAAATCATAATGCATTTTTACATAGGTATTACGACCTATTGTTTGTTTGTGAAGACATAACAGAAAACGTAACACTTCTTAGCAGTCGAGTAAAAAAATGTAGAATGGCCATTGTTTTAAAGTTAGTTATTTACAAACCCATTAGATATTGAATCCTGTTGCTGAACTGTAATTATTTTTCCATTAGCTGCTCCCTGGTTTCCTTTTACCCGCGTTAACGTTTTTGGTTACTGCTTAGCTCACGTGGGTAGAAGCGTAATGATAAATTATTGATATATTATTTATTTTATTATTGTTATTTTACTAATTTTAAAACGATCCTGACATGTCCATAATTTTTATTTTATTTTTATTTAATTTTTGAGTTTATTGTTATTTATTTTGATTTAACTTAAGTATCAATGTTAATGGAATTATTATTTATTTATTTAATGATGATGGAATATTGTTTTAAAAGACTATTTTTGTTACTAACATAGTTCTAAGTTCACTGATGCTAACATAATATGGACATTCACAGTCTGAAATAAATGATTTAATAATAATTAATAATATAGCCTATTTCTCACAAATTTGGCTATCATATACAAAAAAAAAAACAATCCGACTGATAGTTCCAGATAGGGTTGCCAGGATTACTATATTAGGGGCCCGACTACTATATTTCTGACTAAAGGCCAAACTACTATAATTTAAGGTATCAAACTAAATGCAATAACATTCATTTTAAACTATCCCTGGACATTATTTTGGTACCTATATCAAGTTGACAGTACGTTCACTTTTTACCTAGCTACTATATTTTTTTCATCTTATCGTTATCTAATATATTTTAATGAGTAAGTAATCATTTTAGAACTACTATTTTTGACAAACAAAGAGTTGGCAACCCTAGTTCCAGATATACATTTTGCAACTGAAATTTATTTTTTCTATTTATGTATGTATAATATTGTATGGTAGTACGAAAAAATTCGTGTGCGAGTCCGACTCGCACTTGGCTGATTTGTTAAGTAAAATAAAGTTTCCTTAATGTACGATTTCCTATTTATTAAAAGCTTTTTTTATATTGAAAGTGGTAAGTCCCCTGCATGTGACATGGCGATGAGATACCCTGTTTACATGAGTGTGTATTTTCATTAGCACATGTAAGTCGAGCCTCTTGATGCGAGTTGTAACAGGATATGTTTGTGCCAAACGTGTAATGACTGGGTATACTCCACAGTTCATGTATATAGGTATACCTATGTACAAAGTTGGTTATGTAGTTTTAATTACATATTACATCATCGGTGGTACTTAACCTTTGAATTTCAGGGTTTAGCATGTAAATACGTAGATATGTTCACGCTTGTAATCTCCAAAGGATTAGGCAGAGGTGTACCCATTTGTACAGCCATACTTTGCCAGTTATGTTTAAGTCATGTAATAGGGGGCAAGCCTATTGCCAATAACCGGGCACAAATCTAGACTCCGAAGGTACTACTGAGAAATTCCTGATGGAAAAACCCTACCTATAACATATTGCCCGACCTGGAAATCAAACCCAAGTCCTCAGAGTCACACTTGCGACCACAAGACCGACGGGGCAATCTTTTAATTACATGAATATTAAGTAAAACATCATAAAAAGTAATTAAAATTCCTAAAACACAGGCACGTGTGAACTAGTCCTTCGGAAATGACGGTTTCGTATGAAACAATTTCATGGCTCGTGAGTTCTCGTAATGGGTCTGCCTACCCACTATAAATCTAATCTAATTGCAAGCCAGTACCGAGCCTCGTTTTCGCCTTTGACTACATTCAATTGGGCATCCAATTCTACAAATTGTCGCCTTGTTTCGCCTAGGTGTCGCCTACACTACGCCTATTAGTGCTAACACTTGGAAACAAGTATTCCAGAGGTATGTTACATGAAAGATGGGCCAAAGTAAAGCATTTGTATTTGAATGGTAATTTATCTAATGAGTCATCGTATTTTCTGAAGTGGTAGTAGCGTTGCCAGATTTGTTTTCGGGAAAAACGGGATTATGAAATCCTTTAAGTAAAAAAATCGGGATTCATTATCAAAACACTAAAATAAGGAGTTTATTATTTATTTCGTTTCTTCTGTAAAGTTATAAAAGTCAGCACACCACAAACGAGACAACGCGCAGGACACTCAATTTCAGGTTTAAAATCGGGACATACATACCGCCAAAATTGAGACGTCTGGCAACCGTGATTAACACTGTTAAATTAACATATCATTTAAATAGATACAAATTAACACAGTGCACTTCTTCTAAGCATATAGGTTTCATTTCAAAAGTAAATTTTATCTTTATTTTACATCCATTTTGTATTTCCTTTGATTTTGTGCCCAATATTAAGGATTAATAAAAGTGAAATGTTAATCGACTTTTGTTGCTGACTGTACCTACTTTGTATTTCCTTCAGGATAAAGGTAAATAAATTTGTTCCACCAAGTTAGCACCTTTACGCACACAATACAATCACTATGATACCTACTCATTTAAAAATTAACAATTAATGACGGAACAGCGCAATCGAATAGTAGAAACGATTAAAGTTAATTTAACGAACGCATTCTTTAGTTCCTCAAATCTATTTCTGATGTCCCCATCGGGGGAGATAAGTACCTAACATCAGGGGGCAAATCCTTTACGAACATTTACATTCTAATGTCAGTCTCAATCTGTCAAAAATATCAAGATTTCGCCATTGATTGTCATGATGATGAGTCTGCAAAATTTTGAATTATATTTTTATTTACTGGAATTTACCTTCGGCAGGGATAACGGCTTATCTTAATCTCGCTTTATCTAAATCCACCGAAAGAGATTTTACAGAATAAACAGTAGCTACAACTCATACGAGTCAATCAATCAGCAGTTTCTAATGTTTCAAGAAATGATAAATTAGAAACTAAATAGATACCAAAATCTAATCTCCATAATCAAATAAATAACCTGCCTAGTAAGTTATATCTTATTTTATAGGTACTAGCTACTAAATTACCATGCCGACTTTATGCATTTAAACATAACAAAGGTAAGCCATGTTTAATCTAAGTCTGGTCTTAATGACCTGGATTTGTAGTCTGCAATTCTGCATTACGTCTCATAACATGCAATGTTTGTCCTATTCCAACTGAGGACATAAACATTTATGCAGATTCCACTTTTATTGTTATTGGGACCGTTAATTCTTGATTCCTATAACTTACCGACAGTTTTCAAATTATATTCGTGAAGTTATATTTGAAAACTAAAGAACAGTGTCTTTGATACAGTTGAAGATTATCATACTCTAGCTTCTGCCCGCGACTTCGACTGCGTGGTTTTTTTCTGAAGCGTTAAGCATTAAGTTCTTTCTTTGGTTACTGCTCCACTCCAGTAGGTCATAGCGTTATGCTATATAGCCTATACAATTCCGCATGAATCTTTGTATTAGTTTTTTGGGGCAGTAGTGTAACTAGGTACCCACCTCGTCTTCGCACAGGTGCAATGTATACTAATTATACGTACATATAAACCTTCCTCTTGAATCACTCTATCTATTGATGAAAACCGCATTAAAATCCGTTGAGTCGTTTAACAGATACGCTTAGCGTACAGACAGACAGCGAGAAGCGACTTTGTTTTATACTATGTAGAGATATTTTTTCCAATCCGACTGGTACTTCCAGAGATAAACAAACAAAGAAAAATTCTCTTCAGCTTTTTATTTTATTAGTGATTATAGATTTAAAGTAGGTACCTTTAAAAGTTCAATGTCTTGTTGTAGTAATATCATTTTTATTTCCCTTAAATCTCTAATCATACCAGGTTAGCCATAAAAGTATTTAAAAACTACACAAAACAATACGTGTGATATAAAAGTGATACTTTTATTATACCACGTAACGTACCGGATTACCGGACATAACCTAACAAAATAAGCTACCTATACATTAATTCTGGTGGAACAATGCTTTGTTACAGTTCTCGTCTATTTGCTGCTACGCTGTCGAGCACAGGACAAAAAGCCACGGATAATTTACAGGCACAACCGAAAAACAATGTAGCGCGCAGTTTTAGGTAACTAACATGAATAAATAACTTTGGACGGAAGTACCGTGAAGTGTCGGTTGGAAGTAGTGGACATGGTGTGGTTAAAGGAGGGCAGTTGCCCCTAACTTAATTTGGCTACAGACTTCAAAGTCTTTGAAGTTTCTTGCTCGTTCTTCTCCATAGGAAACTTCTGTTTGGAACGAGCAACTAGCTTCAACTCACTGTCTGGCAGACTCCCTGACAATTCAAAAGTGCATGTAAATGGTTTCTTTATACCAATATTACAAAGCTGATGAGTTTGTTTATTGTTATGAACGCGCTAATCTCAGGAACTGCTGGTCTGATATGGAAAAAATCTTTTGCGTATAACCCGTTTATCGAGGAAGGTTATGGGTTATCTAACATTTTCCTATGACACTCAGGAGCAAAGCAATAACCAAAGACGTCATTAAACGAGGGGGCTTAAGTTGAAATAAATAATTTGAATTCGATTTTTTTTCGATTCGGTTCAGAGTTAAGTTAAAATATATCCCAGTTTAGTGCACCATATCACCGTTTAAGAAACGATATCTTATCATATCATGGCATCCTACTGAGGGCAGTACAGATATACCCATTGATCCCGCGTTCCTCAAAGGTGAATAACATCCGTAAAACATAGAACATTGTTGTCATACCTACTAACAAGTATTCAAAACCCCGACACCCAGATAACCGGTGTAACCTTCGTATATCAGGGCCCCAGTAATTGTGTTGCAGAGGTCAGATAGCAGTCGCCTTGTATACTGATACAACCCTATCTGGTTAGACTGACCGACTCCAAGATAGAACTAATTACATAGAAAAGTAAATAAGTAATACAGCGTTTAACAGAAAAACTGGACGTTTTATACGCTCTAACATCAAGGCGTGGATATGTACGCGTTCTTTGCGAAATTTCATAGAAAAGTAAATAGGTGCTGTATTACCTATTTACTTTTTTCCTATGTATTACCTATTTTCTTTTACATTACCTAGTTAAGCAGTAAAACTAACATCAAGGGTTGGTTCAATACGCGTTCTACACGAAATATTCTTATTCATCATTTTTTTCAACGGATACCTACAAAAAAATATTAATCAAAACGTACCACGATTTTGGCAGTATAAACAGTAGTTATCCGATAACGAAACTAATTTATGTTTATGGTTTGTTTACGGTTTTGGGCAGCTCAAAAGTTGGACTTGACAATCACATTCTCTTCGCGTGATCAACTTTGATCATGCGACTATGATTTGGACTTTATTTTTATATATCCTGCTACTTAGCAATCTGTTTCCTTGAAACAATTATCTGATAGGACTGCTTGTTGGCCTAGTGATCGCATAGCGCGACTGATGAGCATGAGGTCTTGGATTCGATTCCCAGGCCGGGCAAAGTGTTATTATGTTTGTCCATCAGGAATTTCTCATTTCTCTCTCTCCCAGTTCATGGCAATAGGCTCGCCCCCTATTACATGGGACTTAAACATATGTAACTGGCAAAATATGGGTGTTCTAATGAGTACACGTCTGCCTAACCCTTCGGAGATTATAGGCGTGGTGTTAAGCTAATATGTTGTGAGATTTTCATCCGTAGGTATATCTTCAGCTGAGTTGTGCACCCATTGGTGCTAATTTCACCTTCTGTCTTTGTTGCTAGATCTGGCATACTATTTCTCTTGAGGCGAGAGTATCTTAGACTGCCCACCCTCTACTGTTAAGCAGCAAACTGGTTAATGTGTTGGTCTGGTCTGACTTGATAATTCTTGCATATTGATTTAATTCCTTCCTTCACCGTTCACAAATAAAAATCTAGGTTCACCATTAATTGCTTATGTATGATGGAATATTGAACATAGCTCTCTCACTTTTTTGTGACCAGAACTTGTGGGAATATGCACGTATATAAAAATCTACGTTATTTGTATGTATGGGAACCTAAGATTATTCTCAAATTAAAACGTATCTAACCAGTACCAGCTTCCCAATGTTCATTCGGTAAGTGAAATGGGGAAAATTTTCTTTAACAAGTGAAAAGTGAAATGAAGTGCTTTTCATTTGAAATTTTTCCTTCTTGTTTAATCAAGAAGTTGACTTTATGGTTTCATAGATGATGAGGTACTTAATGGATGTATTATAAAAAGGACATTAAGCAGAATAGGCTTTTGTTGTTACAAAATAAAAACAGATAATATACATAACATCACGCCTGTACTCCCCGAAGGGTTAGGCAGAGGTGTACCCATACAAAACAGTTTTCAGTCGACTACCCCGGTGATCTTGTCGTCGCAATCGTGACTTCTGAGCTGTTCGATTCCCAGGTCGGGCAACAGTGTCAATGTTTTTTTTTGTATTCGCCAGTCGTGTCTGATAGCCATCTCATCAGACTATGAAAGTGACGGAAGAGGTGTAACATTTCCTGCGTGCTTAGTTAGTCTCCATTGGCTGTCATTACTGAAATTCGGTCAAAAGGATATTATTATTAGTTTTCAGCCACAAAGATGCTCAGGCCGGTTTTTTTTTTCAAGAAAATCCGTCCGAGTTTTGCGCAAGTTCTATTAAAAGCTATTCATAATTACGAACAGACGTAAACCGTGAGTAGACGTCTTAAAAAGTACAACTTATCTCAGTAAAATATTGACACCACAGAGTATGGCCAAGCACATCGCACACTCCACCGCTATGACGCACGACCTACGTGTGTGCACTGCAATTTGTAACGTTATTTATCTTTTTACACATCAACGCAGCTTACTATAGTTAAATATACTTAAAACTTAAACATCAGTACACTAACGGTGGCGATAACGTTTGCTTGTTAATTAATTTGACATTATCTCCGTGGGTGTGTTCGGTGCACGTCACGAACTCTATGTTGACTCACCGTTCACGTATGTTTAAGTACCCCACTTAATAGCAGCTAGAATGGAAGTACTGCCTATTCACAAAAACCCACTCTTGCATGAAGGTGACTCTTTCAAACAATGTCAAAGGATGTGAATGGTGCCTAAGCACGTGGTCAACAATGTGTTCAGGAATCACAGTTTTCAAACAACATGACAAAGGTTAGGTTAAAATAATATCATTATTTTAACATGCCTATCAACTGTTTATAATGTGTGTACATGTAGTAACAACACAGGTTATCGAAATCGTCTGAACCCAAAACCAAAACCCAAGATTCGGCTCAGTGATGTAGGTATCAGTAAATGGCTTCTGACAAACCTCCGCACAAAACGTGATGTCAGCAGAAATAAACAGGTCAATGTCCTTCCAGAGTAATTTTAAATCCGAAATAAAACATGCTGAAAATAAATTTATGACAAGTACCGCCTACATTTAAATATTGTCAAGCCTGAAAGTCAACATTTCACCCTATAATGTCAAGTTGACCCGAATCATAATATCGTGCGGATTTGAAAATATATAAATGGCCGGCCCAGTATTTGTGAATGTGTGAGTGTAAACTCTATACAGAGTGCCCACACACGCATAGCTGCCAACAATGCGTACATTGGCATTTGGCACACATGCGATGTGTGTGTTTGTTTGGCTGTGTGCGTATACAGACTTCACGTGCTGAACGCGTGATCAATGTTCACATTCCAACGTGCTTGGAACCGCTGTGTAAAAGCACACCACATGCATTTTTGAAGACAGCATACAAGTATATAATACTAAGTATGTATTCGACATTATTGTGAAAACGTTTCCATTCGTTTTACAAGATAGCCAAGAAGACAGAAAATGCGAAAATTAAACCGAACTTCGCACTTTACATTCCGTATGTTGATTACAATGACGTAACCGAGGCACTCTCGGTGACAAATAAATATGCTGAATAATGATGCTTCATAAGAATTTTGCGATGTGGATTTCACAACACTCGTGCAGTTGTTGCAGTTTTTATCTGCGTCGGATTAGGATAAGCGTCCGTCGTAGTACGAGAATGGACTCTTACTGCGCCGTTCGAATCCTCCGAAAAGCCTTGTTGTGTTCGTTCCGCTGATCTTTTTATACCAGTATATTCTTAGAAACCAATGAGGCAATATTACCATTATACATTATGTAGGTACCTATAGATATGTTTTGTTTCCTTTGATATTTGTTTTCGATTTCGACTGCTGTGGGCGTACGTACCTATTTAATTCGGTTTTTTCTTTCCTACGATTATGTTTTTAACTGTACTACATTGTTTTTGTCCTAATTCCTTTGCTCAATATTATTCCTTTGTCTATTTTATGGAACGAATTGAAAATCACCTTTTCTGTTCAAGTTGATTGAAGAATTGCTGAGGGAATAACTTGGTTTACAAATTATTAGCTATGTTTTGTAGTATCTTGTCTTGTCCATGTTATTGTTCTCTGGCTTTTCGCCAGGGTCTGAATTGCTTGAAGAAACTAGTGCACTCGTTAGTAAAAGATACGTTTCTTCTGTGTACGTCTGGTTTTACCGAACGTTGGCCGTCGTATTTCAGGCTACAACTGCCTTATCCTACTAAGTATAGTTAGGTACTCTCCTCAATTTCAAGTAGAGAACTTTTTTATAGCTGTGATTTTAGTACTTGTACGTTTCTACAGCTACCATTGCTTGATTTACATAGCATTCACAAAGAGCTGGCTGACAATAGTGGCACGATACTTCGAGCAGATATTTCCGCCCAGGAAAAAGGTATTAATAAATCATTGTTTTGTCTCTTACAAGGTGGGCAAAAGTCCAAGTATTTCAGACAAAAGGTGACTTTAAATCACTCATGGCGACACCTTTCCATGGTTTGAGTGTTTAAAAAGTCTACGAATGTTTTTACCAATGAAGGACTCTTCCAAAAAGGACAATTGGTTTTCCTTCCTTTCGAATGTGTTGGTCTTATCTCTAGACTAGCGCGCGACGTCATCCGCGTGTTTTATGTTCGCCTGCATTAAGTTACGTTTTTGGTTACTGCTTCGCTGCCGTGGGTCGTAACATGATGTCATATAACCTAAACAATTCCTTATAAATCTGGCTATCATAATTATACAATACGATTTTTACGATCCGACTGAGTATTCAAGACATTAGCCCGTTCAAATAAAGAAACAAACAAAAAATCTCTAAAGCTTTATTATGTGCATAGGGTAGGCATCGCTTTAGATTACTGTTCCATCGTAAACGAGCAACCAGTTTTCCCTACTCGAACTTACGGCTTAAGTATACAGCTGATAGTCATTTTCATTAATTCCCTGTCGATTATGGAAAGTTTAATGGAATATTACACGATTATTTATTTTAAACTCTACTTATATCAGTAAACATTCCGTTTAAGTGGATGTTCACTATCGTACCTTTATTTGAACAAGTGTCACCATAAAATAACGAAGTGTTCGATTTATGTTACACTTGTTTCATAAAAAACATCATCTTATCATTGTATATTTTATTTCAGACGATGACCCAATATTAAATAATAGTCCACTTTAAACAGATGCTGACCAAGCAAATTGTCTGTTTCTTCGGAGGAAGCAACCAATCCTGGCTCTAATACCATCCAGTTTGTACATTACAGATGTAGTTAAACATGTTACGAAGATTTGTCACCATTTACTGTCATTCTTGAATTCTCTATTTCCTTCGTGCAAGCTATCATCACTTAATGCCCACGCGCCGATTTTGTATCTATAAGTGTAAGATACAGTTCGCGACAGACAGCGGTGCCAACATTCTCTACCGACAGCTGGAATATCTTGTCAAATTTTTCACAATCCTTCTTACAACGTACTCACTTCATTATGTAATCTACTCCCAAAGGAGTAGAACCTTTTGTTAACAAAGATATTAGTTTCAAGTCTATTGAGCCAACCCAAAAGTTTGGCCAAGGCCGCACACGCCGCAGTTTCTAGGGCCCCTGTTCGTACGTAAGTATATCTCTACCACTCTCTACAATACAAAACCCGAAATTAAGCCAAATACTTACAATTTCTAGCTGAAATTATTTTCCATTCTTGGTAAAAAAAAAACGAAAGTACGTCCTCGACACAATTTTCGCGCAAAATGGATTTTATCTCACCTGCCTACTGCGTGATACACAAAAAGAATTCAATCGTGCGAAATTCAATAGGCAGCTCAGATTAGATTGACATTTGTCATTCGTGAGAGATATCTGAAGCCTGATTTCAGCGGAATTTTGTGTTGACCGTTACATTTGCCTACACCTTGTTTACAAATTTACATACATACGAGGTGTAGAAAGACACATCACATTGCTGATAACTGCGCACACTGCTCATCAAACTAAATAACATTGGGCAAAAAATATTCCTTGAAATCGACATTATTTTTTGGTGTGAAAAATTACTGTTAATTAAACGCACGCAAAACATTCTGCTTACGGATACATGTAACAGAACAGGGTACATAGGGGTGGGTATTTTTAGTCAAAACATTTGAAACTTATTTCCACAATAATATTATTATGTTGGAACTTTGACCTTCGAAATCTCCATAATCAGAAGCTTCCTAAGTTGGTCTAGAACAAAATAATCTGATGTGCATAAACATATATTTTTTACTCCCGTCATTGCTATAAAGATACTTGAAATCTGTCTCTTAAGGCTTATATTTGAACATCACGAAATATAAAATATTTCGTGATGTTCAAATATAAGCCTTTACAAGCTACTTTTAAGTACCTACTTCAATTGAACTTTTTGGACGTTTGAAGACAACGGAGCCTCCACGTTAAACGGACGGTCCAAAGTCGAGCGAGCTGCTCCTACACAAAATGATTCACAGTAATTGAGGCCCATTAAACTCTATGCGTGATTCAAATAAGCATAATTATTTTATTGAGCTCTTGGACAAAGAAAAGCAGTATAAATCACTTCACTGATTGATTGAATAAGAAGAGTCATTATGCTTCTATTTATCAAAGTGTAGATATAATTAAAATCAATAAATAGACTGTTACATTGCTTCCCACGTAAATTGTATGAATCGATTGGATCAGTAGGTATTAATAGGTATTAGGCAAGCGCCAATGAACTAAGTTGACATCATCTTCGTTACGAAAAAACATGAACGTACACTAATTGGTTTTTTTTATTTCCTTTTTTGGTAATAAGCGTATTTGATGCTTTATGGAGATAAGATAAATGTACTGAAGTTTGAACAGAAATAAATGTTACCTGTCACGGTCTTAAAATAATTGTTTATGATTCAATCCAATTATAAACTGAAGGATTTTCTTGATAAAAACAATTTCACAATTACGACATCGTATTCTTGGAGTCTTTCAGACGTTTTGACAGATTAAGGTAATTAATTAAGTATAAATAACTTTGTTAGGTACCTACTTACTTTGTTTTTTTTTACTATTTTCCTCGTAGTAATAATTAGAACTTAAATGAGTGATTAAATTATAATTCAATCGTTTTACACCAAGGCTATTTACAGTTACAGCAAAAAGAAATGAAACTTCTGGACTTCGATCGCCTTATTATAAAACAAAGTCTGCTTAAACCAGGTAAGCAAACCAGGTTTACCATCGAGCCAGTTTTTGAATTTCGAAGTTTGTGATTGGCTCAATGGTTTAAGCAAAGACTTTGTTTTATAATAAGTTTTATAGTAGTGTAGTAATTACATCATTTAGGATCATTTAAGGGTTTCTCATAAAAATAAACCAAAGTATCATAGAAGTAATATTCTATTATTAAATTCAGTGTCAAGAAGCCATTTATAGCAGCTGTATACGGGCTATTGATATTTACGATAAGTTTCTCATAAGCAGTTATCGTTATTTCAAAATGGATACCGCCAATGATCCTATATAAATAAACCTAAGTCTTAACAAGTACGTTGAACTTTGCCTGTTTCAAGCCCAAAATACTTTCCAAACAATCCTTAACGACATCAGGATGTTGCGTAACCAACGTTAATACTTCGAGTCCCACGTAATGAGACACAATATTATCTATTGTACTGCCATACCGGTATGACAGCCGGGCCTTAAGCGGTCAATATTATTATTTTAACAAACAAGAGTGCTATCGAAATCTACACAATGACATACTATGTACTAGCACTCTCCCCGCGACTTTTTTCGCGTGATCTTTCTTACGGATCCCTATTTTTTTTATAATAAAATATAGCCTATGTCACCCGGGGATAGTGTAGCTTCCCAACAATGAAATAATTTTTCAAATCCGTTCATTAGTTTCGGAGCCTATACAATGCAAACAAAAATCAAATCTTTCCTCTTTATAAAAAGAAGAAGAAGATAGATGTTTAATTACTTACTTATATTATACCAGTCTCAGTAATTTTTTTACCAAGAACACAAAAATTATCACAATGATGGGAACAACGTGGAACTTTCATCTTGCGGTTAAATGTCTTTTCACACACTTTATAATAAGTTTATTTTTCATATTGTCCTCAATTCTAAAGAAATACATACTTAGCGTACTATTTATAACAGAGAAATGATAAAGCTGTCACCGCACACACAATCAGATAAGTAAAACAATTTCACCATTGAACGCTTACTCATATTTTGTTTCAGCGGTATGATTAAGACATCATACAAGACTTATCAAACAACACCAAATTGCGTGGAAATCAGCATAACGTGACGTGGGGGGAAGAATTAAAATAAATTCTGATGTAACAAGATAGGGATTAAAATTATTTGTTCCTTATCACATTTTTTATCTGAATGTCATGACGATCAGGCCGAGCCCACATCGTACATCATTGTAATTATCTTCAGTTCTTCCAAATCCTTATCAACCATTACAAGCAACATATTGCGTGAAAATCAGCATTTGGGGGCGTGCCGAAAGGGAAAACCAATATTCTTCAGAAGTGTCGAGACATCGTGACAAGTGAGAATTTTATTAAAACTTATAGATAATTAGGGATAAAAGACGATTATAATATATGAGAAATCTAGTGATAATGAGAGCAGTAGCAGTAAGTACTTCACTATGTGAGTGAGGTACCAGTTCTAGCGGTTTAGGCACAGAATGCCCAATTATTAAAATGACCACAGAGTTGCAAAAGGACTAGTTCTCAAAATGGCTAATTCTTAAAAAGCCTAATTCTCGGAATGGCCAATTCTCAAAACGCCTAATTCTCTGAATGGCCAATTCTCTAAATGGCTAATTATCAAAATGGCAAATTTTCTACAGTTGGAAGTATTCTTATAAATAAAAGATTTCTTAGTATAATAAATGTATTTGTTTAATCAGTGAGTTGAAATTGTAAGTTTTATAATGCATTAGAGTAGAATTACTTAAAATTGTCTTAATTTTGTCTAAACCGACACTATTAGATAATAATTCTATTCTTATGCAGAATTAGCCATTTTGAGAACTAGTCCTTTTGCGACTCTGTTGTCATTTTGAGAATTGGACATTTTGCGCCTAAACCGTTCTAGCTTCTATAGGTGTAATACCAACTACGTCTAACTGAAACGCTAGGTTACTTTTTCATCATCATCATCATTATATCAGCCTAACGACGTCTACTGCTAGAAATAGGCCTCCCCTACTGCGCCTTCCGGCACATGGTTGCCACTTTACGACCCCGACAACCGTCGGCTCTACGAGCTATACATATGCTATGTACCCTGCCCATTGCCACTTGTTACTTGAACTCACATGACGAGCGGGGGACGAACAATTAACCCTTCATAAAAAAAAAATCGCTTATTTCTCTACATTTGAATCCCTAATGGAATTCTACCGAGTGTTTGGAATAAAAACGTTTCAGCCAGGTTGCCGTGGCATGTGACCTTCACAGTACCGTGTATACTTAAAAGTGAAGTAACATAAAATTTTAAAAGCAAATATTATGTACACCACTTTGTAAGTACACTGATGAAAAAAAGCTTTACACTATTGACGAATGCATAGATGCCTACTGAACTGGCACATGTCAAGCTTTTAAGTTTTTAATTGCTTAAAGTTTTAAAGAGCCATTATGTATTATATAGTTATACATATATGAATTAGCTACTCGTATTTGCAGAAGAGCAATTTCCATATTATTAAGAACGATTGCATTCTATTCTCAGTGTCATTCTGTCAAAAAAGACCCCTTAATTTACATACATCTTTGACAAGTTTTTGACATGAATTGTCACAGATGATTGGGAATAGATTTTGAATGCTTTTAATTACGGCAATTAGCTTTCTGATAGCCTTACACATAGATCAAGATGCGACTAACTGTTTGATCACGAACTGTGAGTTTATTTCTTTCCTCTGTGTCTGACCACTTTTATTTAGACAATTGAGTTTAGATAGAGCAATGTTTGTTCGAAATTTGGTCAGATACACAAAGGTCCATATTCTAATCTCAGTCAGGAAGTATCCCGACTGAAATTAGAACATTCTTATTTAAGTATTTTACATTTGACATTTGAATTTAAATATTTATTTTATAAAATATGAAAATTGCTCCTCTGTACCTTTTGCTGATCAATCATAGAGAAAGGTGAACATTTCAGACTAGTTTTCATATGCTCTTGCTTTCTCTCTTCATATCTAGGTAGATATTGCACTATTTTGGACCCTCAATCGCTCGCAAGTTTCTTACTTTCACCTTTGCATTTTATACGTTTCAATCTTTTCTTTATTATTTATTAAATATATTTAAATCTAACACTTACGATTCTATCTTTTCTATATATTTTTCTATATATTCTGTCTTTGTTTTTTTTTAACGAGATAAAAATACTTGTTCGATTTTTTAATTCGGTGTTCTTTTTTATTAACTCTTTTGTTTTAATTGCTAAACATTTTAACAGTACATTGAAGTAATATATCGAAATACTTTAAAGCATACATATTATTACGAATTATACAAACAGGAAAATCATATCTAAAATTACAGTTACACATGGGGCCTAGAAAATGTTAAGCCTCTTTAGTTGACAACTGTTATTCCCATTGTGACTAATGTTTGAATTAATTATGTTATTTTAGACACAGGCGTAACTTGTTTTTGATATTTTAATTATAACTATTTATAACTTAGAAAGAGACAGTTGCAAAAAAACACGTCTTTCGGAATACGACACATAGGTACCTAGGTAATCGTCGTTTTACTATGTGCTTTAAGTTTTCGCGGCGCCATTAAACTGTTAGGACCACAAGCTTATCTCAGATTTAGTGCGAAACACGAGGTTAAATTACAAAATGTCATACGTGTACCCAGAAGAGGATCCTATTAACAATGACCTAGGATTTAAATGATAACTATGAACCATAATAACCAAAATTCTCATGAATTTCCTCTACCTGGGGAAGACGGAGGGTTATGTGAGACTCTTACCTACCAAAACCTCACAGTTCCTTCTACCATCATGAGTTAGGAGCCCGGTATACACTTGACGCTTGATCCCCCCCAAGACTGGTCTTGATCAGCGGGCCCCTTCACCATATGCGGCCTGTCCTTCTTCTATAGGCGCTCGCATGGAACGTTAACGCTTATTTTTTCCTCATGGACTTCCTCGGACTCCTCGTTGACGCAGGCACACTTTTACCGACTAAAATCACCGCAGTATTCCACCTCTGCTTATGGCCAGGGGTTCGGGATTCGCATAAGCATTCACCGCACAGAACAATAACCCTGGCTGGTGCACACGGGCCTTACAGGAACATAACATTAATTTATTTACAGAAATAGTATCAAAACTAGTCACTTATGCCAAACATGCATCTGCATCTGTAGCCCTCGCATCCTAATAGCGAATGTCCTCTGTATCGAATAATTTAATCAATGGAATGAAGCCAAAAAGCGCACATGTGCTAGTAAGATTTAGCGCTGTTTTTTTTATTATAATCTCAATGGCAGAACACAACAAAAACGAACACGGAATAAATAAATCCAGTAATTTATCGTTTTTTGTTGACCTTGTCTGATCTAATTTAGGTAACAATGTTTTACTTTCATTAAACATTCAGTATTGACCTTACAATTCTTACTTTTACTAGGACACGTTAACATGAGATCTAGTATTTATTTAGTACAATTCAAAGTCATTTATTCTCTCTTCACTTTGGTTGCCTTAAAATTAACATTGCTTTTTTAAACTAACGTAACTAACTATATATTTCACCATTGACTGGTGCCTGAAAGAGATTTTTGAAACAAAACCTGTGGTAAGTACAGGTCACCAGGATCCCCCTGCAGCAATAAAAAAAAATAGTTTAGCAATTTTCCAAGGTCAGGCAGGTGTTATTGGGTTTTTCCATCAGGAATTACTCAGTACAGCCTCGGACTCTACATTTGTGCCCGGTTGATGGCAATAGGCTCGCCACCTATTACATGGGACTTAAACATAACTGGCGAAATGTAGATGTTCTAATGGGTAGGTATACCTCTGCCTAACCCTCCTAGGATTACAGGCGTACATTGGATTACAACCCAAGACCTCGTGCTCAGCAGTAGCGCTTTGCCACCACTTGACCAACGAGGCACACTTCTCTTTTTTTAAGTAGTTCTAAAGCGAGAATGTTACCTTGCTGTAACACAGTCTTGGACTAGCACGGTAGGCTTATGCCGGCCATCCACGTTTTTTTAATTAGCCTCTGTTTGCACCACTCTGCTGGAACTTTTCAACTGAACGTCGCTGCCGATTGGACAATTAAACTGATCGTGGGTGGTGTATATAGACGAACTGCAGATTGGATCATGCCTGCAGCGTTATGCCGATTGGACGATAGGAAGGATCGTGAATGGCCTGCATAAGAACTTGTTTCATTAAACAATCAATTATAATACTCGTAATATTTAGTAAGGGTACCGTTTTTCTAGATAGGTTACGAAGTAACCTGTTTATTTGGTGCAATGTTAAACATGAATTGGACGCGTTATGTCCTTGGTAGCGTAAATAAGTTGACCTTTATACTTTGAATGTTCAGAAACAAACGCGGAAGAGTTCAATCAAATAAAAGTATAAGTAGATAAGGAGGAGATACTGGGCAGATTCGTTGCGAGATATCATTTTTAACTCCGATATATCTAGATATCTCTAGCTGTGCCCGTGACTTCTGCAAGCCGCGTAGATGTTAAGGTCAAATCCGTTCTAAGCTGTCTCCTACCAACTTGCCAAATTAAAGCTTCATACGTCAAGTCGTTTCCGAGATTACGTGTTTAGTCTATAAGTGATTGACCTTTAGCTTTTTAAAGATTTCTCCTACCCTGATTTAAATCAGACACCTATTTAGAACTTCTTCAACTCTTGCTCTACATTCCAGATAGTGCAATATGATTTGTTTTACAATTAACAGTCGTAGTTTTTTTTTATCTACTACTATACTCATCCGTCGTCTTTTTTTGGACAAGCCCGTGATTCCCAACCAGTGCATCCCCTGAAAGCAAAAATCAACAGTCCAGTTAATCAACAGCACCAGAAAAGCGAAGCAATGAAGCTCGACGAATCCCGGAGAAACGATTGAACTGTCTTGGATCACGCAATGAAATAAATTAGAGATACATTCGGTCTGTCTGATTAATTACCCAACCAGAATCAAACTAAGTATATCTATTCTGAAACTACTGACACAACTGAGACCGATCCTGAAAGCGCCATCACAATATAAATAAAATAATTGCGATATTAGGACCACTCCCTGAAAACAAATTGCTTTCCGAACAAAAAATGGGCTATTCTGAAGTTCGCAAACACGCAGAGTAAGGGATGAAACACCAATATAAGTTGAAAGACCCATTTACTTCAAATGTATGAGAATATCGACAATTGGGTAACTTAAACATGAAAAAAAATTCAATAAAGCCAGAGATTAAATAAAAAGTTGGGTTTAATGAAATGTGAAGCCTGTCTGTCTCGTTTAATCGATCACCTTCATTTTAATCAAATAGAGTGATATTAGAAAAATGATTCGTGTTATCATGTGAGATCAGAATATTATGATCTTCAAGTTATTTTAGGATGCTGATATTCTGGAAACGACTATTAGTGTCACATATCATTGAGCACGATGATACGTCACCAACATGCATCACCAGCACACAATATGCCTTCCGATTTTTCAGAATGACCATAAACTTTTTTTCATTTTCTGTTATGAAAATATAACAATCAGATAAGCGCCGTTAATTATTTCTATTTCTGTACCATTCATTTCTAAGTCCAACGGAAGGTGCAGCGGAGCGGAAATAAAAATGATTATGTGACCTATTATTTAGAAAAAGTGGAAAGACTAAGTAGATCTTATTATCTCTGGCCTAGAGTCGTTTATAAAACTAATCTCGTGCATCGCACGGGTCTAACGTTTGTCAGTGTTATTTTAGTCTTATAAAGTCTATTAATAAGTTTGTCTTTACAAAATATTCGGTGTGTCGGAGTGTACGGCAGTGTCTGGCGGCGTGGTTGCAGCGGCGTCACCCGCGTGTCTCGCCGCCGTTATCGACCTTCTTCTTATCTCAACAAGAACTACTCCACCGCCCGATAAACAAGGAGCAAAAGCGTGCGCCCGCGCCGTTTTGCCTCATTCCATCCCACTTGGTGTGTTGCGATTAGTTCGTTCGCCTCTTTATCGTGCCGTTTCGTTCAGTTGCTCACTCGTCGCCGTCGCGCTACCACGACACTCACGCGTCCTTCCCGCGCAATGAACCAGCAAGCCAACAACACATAAACCATCAACATGAAGCCTAATCGGTTATAACGTTTTGTTAACAAACCCAATTTTAATTTAGATCGAATATATATAATTATTGTGATATTTAGTTAGTTCTCCGTATTTTTAATATTTATAATCGTTACGATGAATTCAATTTACTTTATTTAATATTATTATTTTTAATATATAAAATAAATTCAGTGCTCAAGATAATCTCATTCCAAATCGCGCAGTAATTAACTAGAAGTCTTGCTACAAGAATTGCGATGACAGCAAAAACTCGTTCACATTGGAAGGAATATGGAACAGCACTCTGTGGTGAGTTCGTTTTCTAACCTATCATTATCGCATGCGTCGGCC
This sequence comes from Hoplodrina blanda, assembly GCA_949316365.1. NCBI lineage: Eukaryota > Metazoa > Arthropoda > Insecta > Lepidoptera > Noctuidae > Hoplodrina > Hoplodrina blanda. Next base: position 11,722,534 of record OX438579.1, on the reverse strand, counting down.
ATGTGTCCGTATGTGACCGCCGCGGTAATCCAGCCGCGGCGATGACGTAAATACTCATTTATTACCCTTAATTACCCTTAAATACTCAGTAAATCCCTGTCATTTTCATTTAGTCCCACCCCGGCTTACCTCGGGCATTCGCTGTTGTTCCACGTCCATAAAATTATTTTGTGAAAGCTACCGATGCATGATTTCACCGAGAACCACATAATATTCAAGTTAACGCAGTAAGCTATTTTTAATGTGGCGATCATGTAGACGCAGTGCCAACCCATTATGTACCATATTGACAACAATGACTCTACCAAATGTCATATGAGCATGTTATCGCTGTCACTTGTCAGTATCACAAACAGCGGTAAAGTTAGAACACATTCCCATTACTGTTGGCATTGTTAGTAACGTACATACAACGGTCCACGTATGCTATTTTGTAACATGTACTGCCTTGTATTTAAAACAAGAACTTGCAAATTTGCAATACGCTTCGGGTTTTTCTCGAGGACAATTTCGTAGAAGCAGCAATCTAGTCGCACGTGCTGCTCTCAATATTCTCTGAATAAAGCGTGAAGATTTTAGCTCTAAAACCCCTTAAATTGAAGCTTTCGAGAGAATATTTTCAATTGTAAATGTTTGTGCAACTTCCGATCCCAATGTCTGTTGTCATGTTGAACAGGCTGTGATCCAAAATATTAATGAAGTTATGCAATACTCGTGACAAGTTTTAGGATATAAAAACCCCACATAACATGCATTGGTTGCATGATATCCTACAAATAGCGTCTGCAACATCCTGTAGCCATACAAGTTATTTCTAAACAGCGCCAACTTGTGTACATTGCAAGGAAAATCATGAAAACTAAACTATAGCTACATAGGTAACTTCCATACATTAGTAGTACAAAGGTACTTATAATGTACTGTAGAACAAGCTATTTGGTTTACAGACAACAAAATTATCTTTCTGCTACATTGACATTCATTGTTATATTGTGTTTACTTTTTAAGCTTGTGGTGTCTAATAATTTTGAATCCTATTGAAAGTATTGACACACTCGAAATATTGTTTAAAAGTACAAGCTTGCAAGTTAGCTGCCTGTTTACCAAATGGCTTATTCGACTGTACCTGTTACGTTTAATAATGCACCATTGTTTATTTCTTATTCTTGTGTACCATAAAAATATTTATATGAGTGAGTGTAATTACTTGTGTCACTTGATAGTTAATTCGCCACAACAAAACCGTAGGTGAATAGGTTATCAATCTGTTCTAAAGTATCGTAAAACTATAATATTATTATCCATTCTATTCAACAAGACTTTTCTAAGAATCTTTTTTATGTTTTTAAATCTCATAATTCTTTATTGACATGTTTAAAAAATGGAGCAATGAAATGAGTTGCGTCATTCACTCATTCATCGCTTCAAATGATTTCGTTTAATTTTGCGGAATCGCCCACTTCTGAAAGATTTTCGGGTGGAATAACATTTTTCAAGAACGAACGCACGAGTACTACTTATTTATTTTGCCGTAGGGTTAATGCTCTGACGATTATTTTTAAAACTTCTCAAATATAAATATGAAATTAATATTTTCGTCATATTCGACTCTCGTATCTCTATCGTAACTCACTAGTGCGTCGTGAAATCGTGAAAGCGATGCCAAACACGCTGTTACTTCTTGCTAACGAATGATTTATTACTCATTAAAATATGAAGTACCATCAACTTGACACCCTACTCCTCTATGGACCAAATTCACTCTGAATCCATACTATAATATTATAAATGCGAAAGTTACTCTATTTGTCTGTTACGCTTCCACGACTAATAAACCACTGAATCGATTTTGATGAAATTTGGTATGGTGTACCTACACTTGAACCCCAATAAAGGACATAGGCCACGTTTATTACAAGCTTTTTCTAATTCGCGACTCTACGTCCGCGATAACCGAAATCACGCGGACGAAGTCGCGTGCAAAAGCTACATAAACAAGTGAAATCTATCTGTCATCGAACATTCTCTAAAAGTACCTATTTGTAAACATTTATTTGAAAAGAGCATCACAACTATGGTTTGTATCTCCTAAGGGGAATTCCATTCATTCCAAGAATGCCGAGGTATCAGGTAGAAAGATTCAAAAAACCCGCTAAGTGCTGACTGTTTTGAACTCAGCCGCTATTAGAGCCATTAGAGGGAAAAGAATAAAAAACAGGTACCTACTTAGTAGATATCTTTCATATACACCTACATTAGATAATTGGATTGCTACTTACTAACAAACAATATAATTGATTCAAATAATCAAATTCAACATAATTCACTATCAGAGCTTCAAATCGTTTTATCTTTTACGAAGAAAAAGCAATAAAAACTCGACTGTTTACGCGACCTTTAGACCACAATTTTCTCATTAATTTAATGAAACAAACAGGTAAATAAAAATCTTTCTAACTACTTCATTGAAAGGCTTGACCACCAATCATACCTATAAGATGCAGGTATTATAGTTTCCGCTAAACTTAAGTTTATAACCACATAACGAGCGGAATATCCAATGAAGCAAATACGGTATTTCCCTATTGCAGATCGGCCTTTAAAACATATTTTGGTCTTTTAGAAGATTATTTTAGTTTACCAGAAACCTGAAAAGGGGTCACTAGAGTAATAGGTCATCATTATGAACAAGTTTTACTATGGGACCGACACTGAAAAAGAAATCAGATGGTCCGTATATTAAATTCATAGATTTATGTATGTTCGCATAAACATCAAAATAAGTAAGTAGCTGATCCGTAGATAAGCTGAAAAAATAAGTTAGATTAGATTTATTCTTGATTTGCATCCTATAATGGACCTACATTCATAATATACCGAGCAAATGCGGGTTACTTTTACTTTAGCCCTCTAGGGATAGGTACTTTAACTCAAAACAGAAAAATACGTAGAACTTCCCGCCTCGTTGATTGACAACTTTTTTTGTTCTAAACATTTTTTTAGTTCCAATAATAATACTATGAAAAGTCCAAACGTTTTTCCGTTTTGAGCTAAAGTTCCCTAAAGGGCCAAGAATACCCGCATTTACAGTACAAGACTTATAAATATGATGATTTACAATTAAGTATGTTTTTGATCCGAAAGTCCCTAGTGAAAGGTTAATAAAATATGTAATTTCAAGCGTATTACCCAAAGGCTTTACTTACTATCATTTCAAGATAAATTTGAACTGCACCTACATATTAACGTTTTACAATGATCACTCTATGCCAATCAAGATTAGAGTAATCCTATTTATAATATATATCGGCATAATATAAACAATTCACTTTAATTACATAGAGAGTACATAATTATGAGCATTGTACCTACTGTAAGATTTGCGTCAGTAGATAAAGTAATAACTTTATTATATCTATTTATTGCATTGTTTTACTTTTTTAATCATTTACCGTAACGTAAATTAAGATAATAAAATTAAGGAACCAAAACTTAAATGTTGATGTTTGTGTCTGTTCTTGAAAGCATAAAATATTCCAAATTATACCTTTATCAAAGTAAATTCAAGCAATATTATGACAAATTTTATTCAAAATAGCGAAGATGAAAGGGTAATAAAACAGTGAATATGGAAGTATTAATAATTTTGACCTCATTCACTTTTTTCATGCAGAAAATGTCAAATAACATTTTTTTACAATTAACAACCATTCGGCCTAGAGCAGACCCTTTGGGGTGTCAGGCAAGTAAGAATAAGATAGAACATACCTACTTATATCTTTATTTCTTCAGAAAGTAGCATTCTGCTTTGCAATTCATTGTTATTCTGTGTTCACTTTTTAAGCTTGTGGTGTCTAATAATTTTAAAAACCTATTTAGAGTGATTTAAAAGAATAGACACACTCGAAACATTGTTTAAAAGTAGTTGCAAGTTAGCTGCTTGTATACCAAATCGCGTGTTCGACTGTACATCCTAACTAATATTATAAATGCGAAAGTAACTCTGTCTGTCTTTCTGTCTTTCTATCTGTCTGTCTGTCTGTCTGTCTGTATGTCTGTCTGTCTTTTCTTCACGCCTAAACTACTGAACCGATTTGTGTGAAATTTGGTACAGGGTAAGTGTGAACCCCAACAAAGGACATAGGCTACTTTTTATTCGACTTCGACTTCGACTTCGACTTCGTCTGCGTCCGCGATAACCGACATATACGCGGACGAAGTCGCGGGCAAAAACTAGTTCCAAATAAATCTACTAGTTAAGTTTATAAAATTTTACAGCAGTCAGCATTTCCACTGATTCTTAAAGAATAAACAAAATAACTAAAAGTCAAGTTAATAAGTCTGCTTCTCGGGGTCGAATTACTTGTGTGACAGATATCAAAAACATCATATTGTGTGCCCTAAGGTTGACCTCATATAATTTTAACAATTGTTTTCAAAAATAACATTTTATAATCAAAAATATTGACTCACTTCCACTTTCGTTTACATTTACACTTCCTATGTGTCAATTGTTTTAAAAACTGTATTGTTATTCTATGGTGACACAATCATAACTGTTTAATAAAAGCTCTATGTTTTGGCATTGTATTTTGGCATGTAAGTGTAGCAATTTTTACAGAGTGTTAAAATACATAACATCACATAGCCGATAATTACGCGATGATTATAATAATCATCAAACTAAGCAACTTTGAGATAAAAATATTGTTGGAAAATGACTTTTAATTTACATACATACATACATAAACTCACGCCTTTTTCCCATGGGGGTAGGCAGAAACCACAGAACGCCACCTGCTACGATCCTTACATACTCCTTTCGCCTCATCCTTTTCCTTTTTAATTTTGATATGAAAAATCATTCTTTAGGATAGTGCGCAATGAAACGCATGTTAAACGTTGTATTCGGAAAAGTCAAAGTTTAGTTACAGCATTTAAAACTGGTTTTCGTAAAAAAAAAACATAACAAAAAGTTGAATCTTTGACCTTGAATATCCCCACATCTAGAAGGTTCCCAGATAGTCCAAAACAAAATATTGATCGCTATGATGGGAAAAACGTGTAACTTTCGGCTACGTTAAGTGTCTTTGTACAAGCTTTTATTTAGCTTGCACTGCTCGTATGATGTATGTAAGTTGACCTTTCAAAATTTGCAAACCATTTTTCGACTAAGTAAGTATTTGTTGGTATCCGATTGAGCTGAAATTTTGCATACACCTTTAGTTCTGATGACAATACAATGTCCAATACTCAATATTGTAATAATTTTAAATTAAAGCTTGTTTTTTTAAATATTTTTACACACTTTTTCCTGTTATAGTTAACATTCTACTTTACAAGTAGATAACTTGGTAGCTAGTGAGGTAGTTCCTGAAACTTTGTAGCGAACTTCGTGCATTTAACGTAGTCTTCTAACGTCAGTAGTGTTTGATAGCTAATAGGTTTCTTGTACTTAGCTCATTTTACAGTCCATACAATGTCTTCTAGAGCAAATTACGTTATCATAAGTTAAGTCGACACGAGATATTCAACCTTTCAGGTCATCCTCATATCTATCGAACTATATTTTGTCATAAATGATTGGCCCTGATAATTTATAGCTGTACTACAATGTAAGTGTAAATTTAACAAAACAAATACCAAAAATTACATTTTATCAGTATCCACCATACTTTAGGTACTTTGAATACAATTCGCAATTAATGCTTAGAATTAAATTTATCGCGTATTAATTAATGAACTGCTGATAACTGTTTTAGTGCATTAGGTTTTCTACTTTATTTTAAATTATTATTAAGTTCAAATGGAATATTACGTTTTTTTAAGTAGATAGAGTCGTATTTTTACCATTATGAATAAATATGTATAGATTTTTATCTCCATAGTCGCTAAAGTTAAATGTTCGAGATCGTTCGATAAAATTGAAATAATATTGTTGTTTTTTACCCCTTCAATCATGTGAATCATCATTATGTTAATGAGGACGTTATTTCCGTCCCCTACAGCAAACAAATTTTTAAAAGTCCAATTTGTACCTACCCCTAAATACTTATTGCCTGTTATGACATTTGAGCACGCAAAACTGCTAAAGTTCGTTTTTAAATAGATCGGTGTTAAACCTACTTGCTTGTAGAAAATACCGGGCTTTTACCATAAATTCAGGTATTCAATACCAGTTAAACTCGAATGTCATTGACATCGACATCCGATAGTTTACAGTTGTATTGCGATTTTCTGCGATTCACACTCGCGGAGAGAGTGCGGTGGAATCGATGCGGCGACGACAGTCCATGTTTATAAACAATAGTAGCCATCGTTTGTTCCACCTAAAGGCACCTTCTTGGAATCGACGATACGTAATGAAGTTTAGCGATAAAATGTTCTGCGTCCCGTTTTTGCTTGGAGAGATCACACACGACTCTTAGTGCTGACGTCATCAACAAGTTTTAAGTGATGACTCACAGAGATGGTGAAACTAAATTCGTTTTGTTTTGCAACGACAATTTTGAAAATAATGTACTTTTGAATGCAATGCTTGTTTATATTTTAGAAAGTAAAAAGATTTCATGGAATTTTATCGTGCAGCAATTCGTTTTTCGGACGATCGATAAAATTTTATTTGAGTAACAAAATAATAAAAATTGACACAGGTAATGTTATTCCATGTAACATTTGAAATTGCCTATGTTTAGGTAAACAGAATAATATGTAAACAATATTATGCATTCACATCAAAAACAAACAATATTTACAACAAAACTGAAATTCAGCAATGTCAACAAAACATGGAGTAGGCATTTCGCTTAATAATTATGCAATACATTAATAATGTCAAGGGAAAATAAACAATATAATAAAATAACTAAAGTATATTTTCTTGTTAGTAGTACCTACCACAGTTGCCACACATACATTGGGCAATGCATACAAGATTTTGCATATACTATCTGCTGACGTCATAATAAATGCAAATGTCCAATGCTGAACAGTCACACCTGTGTGGGACTGTGCCAAAATCAGTATGTTTGACAGCTATAGTGTTGATACCAGTGTTAGTCTCAGGTGAATGCTCACGTTGCTGACAGCGGCTGTGAATTCCAAAGGAAGCGCTGTCTATTTGTAGCTGGGACTAGTGTCACTGGCACCGTCTATGTATGTCTTTATCATTAAACACATACCGAAATTATAATTAATGTCACTGCTGAAATGTTTAGAATATTTTCATAAGTGATATGATCACAAAGCATTTCAAAGATGTAAGACTTCATCTTCTGTCACTTCTGAAAAAAACATTTTGAAAAACAAAACACTCAAGCAATCATAGCTCCACTATCCACTGTAAATGTGTATGCATTATCTATTGTATTAGTAACAGCCTTATCCTAATAAAGACTTGACTACACTTATTTTTTATCGCGTATCGTTATTTTTTATCTTACAACGTTAAATTCTTCACCGAACCGTCACTAACGAAGCTAATGTAAAAATGAATGCTGTCTGTCAGGCGAAGCACCGTGATAATGTAATTTTTAAAACTCTCAATTAAATAATAATTGTTTTAAGTCTTCAGGTTAACGTGAAAGAATATAAAAGTTATTTGTAGATTAATGAGCCATCATCTGCGAAAACTTCGATTAGATTTCCAACATTTACTCAGCAAGTCTGTTATTCTGTATGACTTTCGAATGCTATTCGATTAAATCAGAAATCTGCACCGTAATTGCATCGCAACACATTTTCAATCACAATCCGAAAATTTTTGAAGGATATTCATAATCCATTGCTTCATACCTACTCTATTGTTTGAAAAATTCGTCTGGAACGTAAATACCGTAATGAACATTATTGATGAAAGGCATTGCTTTGTAAACGTACGCATTATTTCAAAGGTAAGCAAAACTGTGAATGATAATAAAGCTCCTGGAATGCTGTTGTTGTTGACAATCGATTTTAGATAAAGTAATGTTTAGTCGAAAAGTGGTCAGACACAGAGAGAGAAATAAACTCAGAGTTCGTGTTCGGCTTGCGGTATTGATCAAACATTTGGTCGCATATTCGTGGAAGGTTAACAGAAGGCCAATTCTGCTAATTTAAAATGTTAAAAGTCGCAATCTCATCATAGCGACAATCAATGTCACACATTTTGGTAAAATAAAGGTATACGCCTGTTTAGTTATTTAATAAGACTTTTATAAAATGTATTAGTTTATTTTCATAAGATTATTTTGTGCATTTTTTCTATGGGCCACAGTTGCCTTATAATAAAATTATTTATTATTATTTTTGACAGATTGAGACAGTGTTTAGAACGCGAACGTTCCTAAAAGCTACCATAATTACCCCCTTGAAAGTAGGCAATAAATTACACTTATTTCTTTGTTTTATAAATCAGTAAAGTTATAAGCTTTAAAGGTTGTTTCTCGCTTTTATAACAATCCTAACCCATTTCTGTGTGAATACGTTTTAATAATAAACGCGGAAGGTAAACAATCAGCACTCCATTGTTTTTCTTCCATTTGCAAATCGTCGGGAAACAGAATGATGTTTAAATAAAAAAAAGGGAACGCACTAATGCAGTTTGAAAAAAGAAATAGAGCGCACCCGTAGAATAAATTAAAAAGTAGCGAACATAGGTAGGTACTACGTAGGTACATAGCTTCGGGTACATGAGCGCTATTTTTGTTTTTCTGTTTTAATGGTAAAACAACTGAAGGCTAATCGGTATAAAGTAATAAAAGAAATAGGTATGACCAAAACAAAATTATGATTACGTAAAAGAAATACGAATTATTCACTCCCAATGTTATGCAATAGCAACACTTTATAAGCGTTTAATTCCATAAAGTTTTTATAGGTTTTTTTTTTCGTTAGTGTTTAGAAATAATAACTTAATACGGATCGCTAATCCATTAACAAAGTGTGCGTCGAAATAAAAACCCACGACTATTTTTTTTGGGGCTATGAGTCAGCGGGCAAATAAAAAAACAGTAAGCTTGTTTTATTCATACTCCGACAGGGGAAGTAAGTTATTCGTAGAAATCTCTACGGTATAGTATAGTTGAGAGTAAGTAGGTTTGTACTGACGTCATGACTCGAGGTCTTGAACCTAGTGCTATAAATGTGCCAGTGTTCGGGCACCACGTGCTGACGACACGTGTATTATAAATGTAGCTCTGTTAATATAATTAATCGATCTAAATGAATGACGATGTTATTCCATTCAAATTATAGGAATTATTACTATATTTACCTAGTGCATAAATAATAGATCTATGCTAAAATAAATTTATTATGGGTCAAGAGGTTTGCAGATTCCTTTTGTTGCGATAATAGTCATTAAAGAGATCTCTTAATCGCGAATCCTAACGACCCTGCATGTTATATTTGCTTTATCATGATAATCTGAGAATAATAAAATTTTATTTAAAATTGTTTACAATGGTATTCTTATATTTCTTATGCCTTAGTTGCTTAAAACAATGGAATAGCAAATTCCAATTAAACATGATATTTCTTGCTTCATGTTATTTTTGTATTTGAAAAATGTAATAAAAAAGTTATAAGTATTAACTGTATTGTATGCAGAAAACAATTCTCAAACCGAAATGGAAATTTGAAAAACGAAATTCTCAATTCTCTTTGTGAACTGATGCCACTTCTAGGTTCTATTGATTTTACTTTTCCGATTCATAAGATAATTTATTAATTGTTCTATGAAAATACAATTACGTTGGTATGTTCACGCGCTGTCGACCGTTCATGTGTATTGAGGTATTTTCCCTTATCGATACTGACGACCAATCACGAAGTCTTACATAAGGCTACAATAAACTCATACATACTTTATGCTACTAAACTCACAACGAGTTTGTTTATCGATATCGATCGTAACATTCAATACAGAGAAGCATAATATTGGCATTCAGCCGGCAAAGAATCTCGCAAGATGTCTGCATAATGATCTGATACAAGTTAACATGTAAACGATTGCAGTAATAAATAATAAGTTTTTAAATCATCAAATAGGTCAACAAACAATTTATTTATTCTGAGAAGGCAATGTTCCAATTTCCGTACTGTATGTAACGTCGCACTAATAACGTCAAACGTCAAAATAAGTGACGGGGTGACAGGTTAAATTAGCGAATGGAACATTTTAAAAAAGTCAATCTCAAATGGAAGCAATATTATTTAAGGCTGGTATTTTTTATATTATTGTACCAACGTGGCGGCTTTTAGCTCTTCTACTTTTAAAATATACAGTTAAGATTGAAACGTTAATTTACGTAAATAAATGTGCATTATAAAAAGCATTCTTAACTTTTTATTTCAACATTCTTAGAGAGTGTCGATTAAAGTGCTAGAGAACTACTTAGTAGTCGTACTATCAATTGCTATCATAATCAAAACGTGAGTGTCAACTGAGTGGATCAGTTTACTTTGAAGTTTGTATGTGATTGACTACATCCTGTCAACATAAGAGCGCTATAAATCAAACACACGGCTTTTACAGACACACCTCTCTTGTGCCTATTAGCTTAGTTTTCTGCCTCATGCTTGTTTTGAGGGAAGTAAAAATGATGTAGCTATTTTATTAGTACTTTGTTGTTCTTTTCTGATTAATTTCGTTGCTAGATCCAAGACAGTTGGGACTCGTCGAGCTTCATTGCCTCGGCGCTTTTCTGGTGGTCGCTACTGTAGATTCTGGCTCTTAGAAGATGCACTGGTTTGGGATAGAGTGGCGGGCTTCTCCCAAAAAAAGAGGCGCCGCTCTCTGATTCACATTGTCCTATGATGTAGAACAATTCAAGAAAATACTAACAGTTTTAATTAAAATCACACTGAAGCTATAATTCACAGTCTATCTATTTTAATTCAGCATTGAACGTAATTGTCACAAGCCATAAATAAAACACGACAAGTTCGCGACGCCTGTAATTCTTTTCATTGATCAACTCGCTGGACATATTTTTTCCATCAAATAAAGCTGTCCAATTTAGCCATTGTTCTACTTAGTTGCGGCTCAATCACGCACACAAACGATGCTATTTGTACAAGTTCAGTAACGGGCACATTGTCACACGATACAACAATATCACAATCACAATTATTCTTATTCTGAGATGTGTTGTTATTAGGACATGTTCACACTCAGCTGTTACTTACTTCCAACCGCATGGTACATCGGAAATAGGTAGATATAAATCTGCTCCATTTACATTTTCTTCAAAAAGTATTGCCAACTTTTTGCAGTCTCGAAAGCGATTTATGCATAGCTGTGCCAGATTACCTGAAATATTTTGTAGAATGTTTAATTTCCTTTTAAAACTTGTTTACCCCGAAAACTCGTAGTAAAAACAAATGATAAGGTTTTGCGAACAAGGTCTCTACTGGCTATCTGATATGTAAACACATTTAATGTTCTCAAACTAGTATATATCTGCGTGATTACTAATTAGCAGTAATTTATTATACGAGTGCAAGTTTGAACGCACCCTGTGTATGACGGTTTGTGTATTGCGTCACCGTGCGGGTGCGGGTGGGCTCGCGGCGAGCGGAGCGGAGCGGCGCCGGCGCCCCGCACCGCGCGCGACCTCGCCCACCTCACACGGGACCATTTATACCATACGCATTAAATTATACCTTAAATATCATTTTTATTAGGTTCATTATCTATAGCTAGCATTCCTATAAGCCTAGATGACTTTGAGCTGACAGTCTGACACGCACAGCTTAAAGAAGATGACAGTAACCTCAGTACATCTAGACGTAAATGATAAGCAATTTAATATGAAAAAACATAATTTCCAGAAAATAGACAGTTACTGAAAATTCTCAAAAGTTGGTCACCCTACTTTTGCGTTTCTAAACATCTTTAATCGAACAACTATATTTACTGAAAAAAAAATATTTGATTTTCAAAGTCTATCAATTCTATTTAAATTTTAATTTAAACTCGTCCCGTCTCTCAAACAAAACCGATTTTTCAAACTCCCAGACTAATTTTTCAGTGTCAGTCATAGATATGAATTCTTCATTATGTTATTGTCTGATTGATCATTCTCAGTTCAAATTATTTTAAGCACTTGAATTTCAGGTAACAAATGCTTTTCCAGCCTTATTTACCTTAGGTACTAAGTATACTAGATAGGCCAGTCAATGAGATGCAAACACTTACTTCCATTTATAAAAAAACATATATTTAATATTTCATTTGGGATCAAGGTTCCTCAAACATCAAAAAAAGTATAAACATCCTCATGTCCTTTGCCAATGCAAAATAAAATAATATCTTAGGCGATTAACACACGGCACCGTACGCCGCTCCGGCATGCGGTAGCGGTGAAGCGGATTTCGATTTTCGAACACCGCCCGACCGCGCGGTCGTGCGGTGTTCGTGTGCAAGGTTCAAGCGGATTTCATAGAGGCTAGTGCGACGTGAGAACCGCATCACCGCATGCCGGAGCGGCGTACGGTGCCGTGTGTTAATCGCCTAAACGGTAAATAAATGAATCGCTCCAAATCAGTATCATTGACCAAGATACTTATCTTAATAAAAAAGTTGTGTATACTCAATAGTAAGTAGGTACTCAAATACACGTGACTTTAAAGCCAGCGTCCACGTCCATGTAATCACACCTACCTACGTGACTATAATTTGACGACCCGCTGATTGTGCCAACTGGCATTCGGTATTCGTTCCCTGAAACTGCTGCTATATAAATTATCACACAGCTCCACTGTTTACGCTGCTGACGTAGGTACGGACGCCTTCAGCAGATGCAACAGTATTTCCTGAAATGTGTCTCGTTGGCTGAAAAACAATTGTTTCTTAGTTAAATGTTGCAATAGCTTTCTCACTACATTAAAGATTTTATCATCTCGTAAAATGTTTTTTCTGTTGAATATGTTTTAATGTTAACTTCGTGGAGTTTCTCTGACTCATATGTTTGTTGTCTATTTCATGTAAAGATTCATTGCGAACGTAAACTATTCAGCGTTTACGTATTGTGTGGGTGTGGCGGCCCTCTATCTTGTTACTGTACTACTACACGGCCACCGTGTAAACTTTAGCCCAGAACAGCCCACAGTTTGATTCTGTTCTGCACTAACTACGTAGGTACATGTTTGTGATTAAACTTAGCTACGGACTCGAAATCGCTTCTGCATTTCGTATAGCGCACGTACACGAGATATACTGAAATATTAAGCAGTTTCAACAACCTGCGCGGTAAGATGCCCACTCGAGAGTCGAGCACCTACGTGTTATAGGTGCTTCACTAAACGTATAAATGAAATTCAATTGAATGAGAAGCTCGAAATCAAACAAACAAAACAGTATAAATAATAATGCAAAGATCTACCCCTGTCCCACTTTCAGTCAATCTGAATACACAATTCAGGATTTTAAAGCTTCAATAAACCATTTTCAAATAAGATCTGATAATAGTGGAAACAAGGTCAATATGTCTTTAGTACAGTGGCATCTTTGAAATATGACTAATAGATAAAGAGAACATCAACAGGCTTATTTATCCTAGGTAATGGTTTAGGAAAAAAAGTGGCATTCTACATAGTAAATAAGCGTAGTAACTTTCTAATCTCATATTGTCATGGAACTGTGGCATCTGTCATATTAATTTATCGGATACAGGGTCGAGGAACGTGTCGAGTATAGTGAAGTGGTCAGAAGTTTCCACAAGCGATAAGACTTGATAGCGTCGCCACTCCCAAACTTGTTTTTACTACATTGACAGGAAGTTTGTTACAATGTGCGCAAGTAGCGTAAATCCTGGGCTGTGGGTGTTTTGTTACTTATGCTCATCTTATTTTGGCTTTATTTTAGCAGTTTCACATCAGTATTGATTTTAAGGGGTGTAAAAAGACAATTCACATACAAGTTAATACGCTTTCTGCCCATGTAAGTAACGTTTAGCAAAAATTATTGCAGTAAAACAACTTTTTTTGTGTAAAAAAATATTATTTATACCATGCATTTTAACACACGCAAATTATTATGCTTATGGAAGTATACAAAAGCATAAGGGTCATGGGAGTATTTAAAGTTTGGTAGGAACATTTAAAACTGGTTTTCGTAAAAAAACGTAGTGAAAAGTTATAACTTTGACCTTGAATATCTCCAGAACTAGTTGATTTCCAGGTGTGATGTAGTAGAAAAAAAAATATCATAATAATGGGTAGAATATGGGTTTTCAGAAATATGATTGGTCTCTATAAACCCGATATTTAATTACTCACCACTGATCCACCATATTTGATGTTCAACTGTTAATGCCAATCGCGGTTTCCAATAATACTTTCAAGCACTAATTAATATTACTAAACCAGTCATTAAATACGATTTTATATATTTACATTAAATTATCAAAGATCGGACAATAAATAAAATCAATATTATTACTGCTTTTAATAAAAAGATATGTAAGTAATTAACACACTTTATTACTTACGATTCTCCCGTTATTTAAGTGTGTATGTGTTACATTACTTTCATTTCCCTTATTTAATGGTTTTCCATTAGTTTAAACTAAAAGCAGGAAATGTATGGAACGAGTATTAATAAGCCGACGATATGAAATATAGAGATGCTAATCTTGCCTAATTAGATTTACGATGTGTACATACATTTGTTTGGCAATACAAATATGTATTTAGATTAAGATCTTAGGCTAATACAGATGGAGCGGGAAACAGATAGTGTGTCATTTTCATGTATAGCGAACAGAACGCGTAGGAATATAATTCCTATTCATTCTATGCCACTAGTAGGTATATTCCGAGCCAATTTAAATGTGAGAAAATGCACTTTTGCAGACAGATCTCGTTCGAGCTAATCATGTACGTGTTTATAGTCTGAATCTAATTCTTCGTTGTTTTCGATTTATCTGTTACAGTTTCTAGTTCCATTATTTCAATGATAGTTGTATAGTTAAAGGTAGAAGTTCTCCTTCATTCTCATGGTTGCCTGGCCTTCTGCCAGGTTCCGCTTTGCTTAGAGCACCGTCTTGAAATCATTAGTAAACGTTCCAGTTACTTCATTAAAATTTTCTTTTTTAAAGGTTATGGATAAGAACCAAGGTTGCTCTGAAAAGAGATCAGTTCAAATTAACCTGTCATGTCATTTTATTTGCTGCAAAGTAATAACAATAGTACACCTTAATGGGGTTTAATTACAAGTCTTCGTGATTGTTATCGATGTACGGAAAATGTTTAGCGACGATAATTAGCGTCAAGGTCTTAGCGCGTCGTAGGCATTATTGTAACACGCATATTGTACACTTGTACACAATCCTATGAACACAGCGTTAAAAGTTTACTCCGACATTATCTACATCTGTAAACATTTTCACATTTATATTTCTTAACGTACACAGATAAACACTTACTTCTAACACCTCGTTGAGGGCAATGCACTTTTCATAAGCAATGTAATCATCAATAACTATCGTTGATTCTCTTAGGTAATATAAATACTTTAGCATACAATGCTTTTGCCAAAAGCAGCCCGATTCTATTAGCACTGTTGGCATTGTTTGCGATTACATTTACATAAATGTCGCATGAAACTAATAGTTGTTTTTCTTCTATTTCAGCAACGCTTATCACCGCTACAGCGGGTACCTGCTACGGGTGGCCCTCACCTACTTTACCATACCTACAGTCACCTGAGAGTAAGATACCAACTTCAGCAGACGAGGGATCATGGATAGTCTCGATAATGATCCTGTGCTCCGCGCTGACACCTATCCCCTCCGCCTATTTCGCCGACCGGTTCGGCAGGAAGACGACGCTACTCCTCGGGGCGGTGCCGTTCATCATCGGCTGGGTGCTGGTCATCGTAGCCAACTCTGTCGCTCTTCTGTACGTGGCACGAATGTTCTCTGGTCTGGGCTACGGAATTGTGTACACAGTAGCTCCAATGTACACGGGAGAGATCGCCACCAATCAAGTTCGAGGGGCACTCTCTACACTCATCACGTTAATGAATAAAGTAAGTATTTGACGCATATTCCTCATTTCTGATGCGAACAGCATGCCCCATTTATGCCTTGATTGAAATCGATGCAATATCTTGTCGGTGAAACGTATCGTTTTAAACCTAGAGACACATTAAAAAACATGAGTCAATGCCAGTCAGATGCTAATAAATTATTCATCACCTGAATGGGTTAGTTTATTTCTATCTGCGATCACAATATTTAAATATCACTAAATTGAGTTATACAAGGAATTGGAGAACCACACATTGATAGAGGAACAATTATAATCTAAGCTCCGTTATCAGATAGATCAATGTACGTTGTACGTGTAATGAGTCACAATTGTTCAAGCTCAATGAAATAATTGAGTAATTCCATCTCATTGCCATTATTCACTCTGGATAAGTTCAAGTAATGGGCGATATCCTTTGCAACGTAACAGGCAATACCAATTATAAATTATTTCTCATGAAACCTGCTCTGCCTTATCACTGAGTATTTACATATCCATGCTCTGCTGCCTGTTTCGTAAGCTCGCTTTCTGCTTTGAGAGTTAGATATTATTATGCGATTTCTAAATGATATATTCGTGGAATTGCACGGTGTGTACGTACTTGTGCAACCAACACATGTACGGTTTTCTTTGTCCATTGCACTACATACATAATGTAATATACTCATCTTGGAGTCACCACGTCTTATGAGGTATTTTGGCTAGACTGAAAAATAAGAACCTAAAATGCCGTACTTCCATTTTAGGTTCTTATTTTTCAGTCTAACCTAGCTCTTAAATGTTTTACATCCTAAAAGATGGATTTTTATCCTCTAGTGGAAACGAGAAACTCTTTCCTTTATTGGAGATATTCCTACCAAAAATATCAAAATAAAAATCTAACTTAGCCAAAATTTAACTCAGCTTACGTGAGTAGGTACTACGATAAAAAGATTCTCATGTAACTATAAACCAGCTATAGAGCAAAAAAGCTACGTACATAAGCTATTTAATAATAATATTTTTTATCGAGAGTCATAAAATGTACACGTGATAGGTTATTGATATTACTACCTCTACCTACCTCCGTTTTGGAACGAGCAACTAGCTTCAACTTTTGGACTAACTGACAGACTCCTTGACTATTCAAAAGTGCCTGTGCCAAAGTCAAAACATTTATTTCAATTAGGCCATTTGGTCTAATTAAAATAAATGTTTTGACTTTGACTTTGACTTGACTTTGAAAAATTACTATAAAACACATTATACGTACGCAGTTACTACTATCGCTATTAGGTATATGTAGAAAATTAAATTACTCTTAGGGATGCACCGCCACACAGCGACCCGGGGAAATTACATTGAAGTGTCATCTCACAGCGCCTGCAGCATCAGCAAACATGACTGTAATCAAAAGCTATTCAACATGATCTTATATGACAACAATTTATTAAGCATTGTGTTGTATCTGCACGTAATTAAGGCGGCGTGCACACGAGCAGTCGCGACGCGATGTTGAAACGTGACTCATTACCTCAATTACGCAGCGCGCATCGTTTCCCGCGATTCATATAAAACTAGAAACGTATACATAGGTATATGTTTAGAAAATATTATTAACATTACAATGAGCTGACGTACGTTGTTAATCTTTTGAACTACAGATCATAATAACCAAATCATAATTGAATACGGCTTTGCTTGCAATAAATTGATTGTGATATACCTACATGACGAAATTCACGTGTCCGTATTGTAGGTATCTAGTTAATCATTATAATGATTTTTATCTTCACGTAAACTCATACTAAGCTGGCTTATCGTGACAATTAATGATGTAAAACCATTGTTTATGGTTGCAGTCAGCTAACCCCGAAATGATATGAATTCATCCGTCAAAAGTATGCACAATAAAACGTGTCTAGATGTTATCTATAATTACCCAAACACGTTTTATGGTCTCTTTCATAATTAGGTATAGGTAGGTACTTTATTTTTGATGTCACTTAGAGCCTCAGATAAAGGGATATACATCTACTGAATAGTATCATTCAGAGGTGGTGAAACAGACCCTTACTTTTTTACTTGTTATAATTAATGTATCCTTTTTCTTTTGTTTCCAGGTCGGAATTCTTGCCCAGTACTGCATCGGTCCGTTCGTCTCGATGCAAACCCTCGCTGCCATCAACTTGATCCTTCCCGTCACATTCGTCATCACCTTCATATTTTTGCCAGAATCTCCTTACTACTACTTAAAGTTTGAGCGAAGTGAGAGAGCCGAACGCTCCCTCAGAAATCTACGAAGTGGTGACATTAGAACTGAACTCAAAAGTATAGAACTCAATGTCCAAGAAGATATGAAAAACCGAGGAACTTGGGGGGACTTGATCTCTGAAGCTACCAACAGGAAAGCAATGTGGATCACGCTAGGCGTGTTCACGATACAGCAGCTTTGTGGAAGCGCTGCTGTGGTGGCGTACGCGCAGGTCATCTTCAACTGCACTGCCTCTGGCGTTAATACTACAGCGCTAGATAATACAACGGGCACCTCTACCATAGAACCCTACCAAGAGTCTATCATTCTTGGATGCGTGCAAGTAGCCACCTGTGTCCTGTCAGTAATACTCGTCGACCGCGTCGGAAGAAAGCCCCTTCTGTTGCTATCAGCTCTAGGAGTAGGGCTTATGAACGGCACAATTGGAACATATTTCTACTTCGATCACGTCAACAAAGAAGCAGTGTCAAGTCTGCACTGGCTGCCTCTAGCTGCCCTGCTCGTATACATCGTGTGCTATGCCATCGGCTTGTCGACGGTCCCCTACGTCATCATCGGAGAGATGTTCCCCACCAACGTCAAGTTGTACGCTTCCTGTGTTGCTCATATCTACACTGGCATCTCTATGTTCGCAGTTCAAAAACTATTTCAGGTGAGAGTTCGTTTTGTATCTCTAACCAGGTATTGGTTTTAAAAGCCAACATTTCGGATAAAAGCAAACTCCACATTCTAACAAAAATCCGATTTATTTTACAAATATTTTTGTACATGAATTCACAACAATAAATACTAAACAAAATGTTTTGAAACTATTGAATTCTTTTTCAGTTACAAATTGGGTCACGTTAACATTACTCTAATATAAAACTTTTGTCATTCCAGGTGGTCAAAGATGCTTACGAAATTTACACAGTATTCTGGGGATTCGCCACGTTCTCTTTTCTGGGCTTGGTGTTCATGCTAGTAATGTTGCCGGAGACGAAGGGCAAGTCGTTCGCGTGCATCCAGGCGCAGCTGAAGCGCGAGGTGGCGCGAGACAACGCTAAGAAACTGGCCACCGTCGAGTACTGAACACCGGAGACATCGTCTTCCGGAACTTCTCACTAGTTTAGCATAAGCTTTACTTTAATGTGTTTTAAGGGATCAAGCAAGTTGGAATGACAGTTAAGGATATTGATACTTAATGTTTAATATACTTATAGCATAGAATAGTGTAACAACGTACAGTTTTCTATAAAGTATTGTAGACACTATTACAAGAGTAGCCTGTGTATGCACAGTAGAGGGAGTATGGAGGGGGCTAGGAGGGCTGCGCCGGAAAAGGCGGTGAAGTCCTCGGGGTCGTAGTTGGCGGGCAAGGTGCGCGAGCTGATAACGCTCGCGTACAGCTTGGCCGAATCCTTCGCCGTCCTCGTCTTGTTCGGACTCTTGAAGTCAACCAGATACAAACCGAAGCGGGACCTGCAAATGCATTTACAACTTGAAATGAGTGAAATTAGACATTTCTGACTGATGCACGAGTTTTATTCCTCACCTAAAGAACAACAGGTGGCATTGATATGTATGTAAATTTTTTTGGACTATGCCTAGATATTTCATATAAGGTAGATAGACTTATAAATAAGTACTACTTTATGATCTTAGCTTATTACGTTATGTAATAAATAGCTAATAAAGTCCAATTAACAGAATCCACATTGATTTGCATTGTAGCCTACTGCCTACCCAATCGTTTAGATAAATTAGTTTCGCTGATACCCATATTCTTGATAAGAATGAATTTACTGTTGCTTATTGCTAACCAGAGTAAACAAGAGAGACCTAAATGCAGAAAATCGACGATCAAATATTTTATAGCTCCTAAATCTTTTACGTTCTACTCTAAATCTTTATCTTGCAATCTTGGAAGACTAGATATTTTTTATCAAAATAAGCTTTATAAATCTACCAAGAAATATTGAGATTATTCCTTTGATGTCCGTAGAATTGATGGTATTAAACTACCCAATACACGAACAAGATAAACATAATAAAACAAACAGCTAAAGATAAAAGTCATCAATTATTGATATCATACGGAACGTGCCTCCAAAACGTCCATCTATATTTTTGAAGTTGATTAGATTAAAGAGAAATTGGACTCTTTTCGAAATAGGTCGATAAAAATAGTTTCGGATTTAGGTGGCTTATGACGCAGACGGCGGCTAAGCTAGGTTAGCTAGGCCAATTTGAGAGAAAGAAGTTTGGGTTATATTTTTGAAGCTTTTATGTTTTGCTCATATAAGTAGTATATTTTGGAAAAGAAACTAGTTATTATCCTTAATATCCGAACAAAAAGTTAACTAATACATCCTATCCTCTTAAATATCCTTCAACATCCCAGAACAATTCAGATAGATTAATACAAATAGTAACCTGATTATAACATAACATCACGCCTGTAATTCCCGAAGGGTTATGCAGAAGCGTACTAGACCAACGAGGCAGTCTCAACCTGACTAATTCCAGTAATAACCTGACTTATTTTAAATCTTGTTCACACGATCCTAAATGCATTTTCGTAGTCAGAAACCAATAATAGAAATCCAGAAGTAAGAATCTTGCCAAATTCTTGATTTATATCGAGGCTAGCAGTAAATAGGAAAATTATATGTACCTAAGTTCTGGTTGCTCCAATGGATTTCTTTGAGTTAAATACTAGCTTTTGCCCGAGACTTCGTCCTCGTAAATGACGGCTATCGTGGACGCAGACAAAGTGGTATATTAAAAAGTAGCCTACGAATATGTCCTGATGCCGTTACCAAAACCACCTCTTTCTGAATTTTCATTAAAATCGGTTTAATGGTTTTGCCGGGACGAGGTTACAAACACACAGACAGACCTTCACATTTTATAATATTAGAGATAATTAAAATTCTAAACCACCTCGAAAATGTCCATAAAAAACGATATTTTTAACCAGTCACCTTAATTAAGCATAATAAAAGTATTAATTTATTATCAAATATTGAAAACAATCTAAAACGCAATACATGATGATACTTGTTTTTCGAAATGATAAAAATAATACGATTTGAGCTGATCATGCTATTTAAAAATAACATGAATCACTTCTATAGACTTAGGAACTCGTAGAATGTCAAGGTAATCATGAAGGTGAGTGCGACACGTCACTGATTGACCTGCAGGACTACACATGCTGAGCAGAACGTAGCAATTACTTCACTATCTGGCATAGATGCACTTAAGATACTGGATGGAGAATAATGGTTTCGAACCGTGAACCAAAGTGGGAATGCTGCATAAATGAGTCAGTCAACTCAAAGGTAACGGTAAAAGGTAAAGTAAAGATGAATACTAAACCTAACATACCTACGTATATGTACAAGTATGTATAACGTATTTGTTAATAAAAAAATACTGTATAATTCAACCGACATTGCCATCTAGTGTCAGTAAACAGAACGATTTTAGTTTCTAAAGTTGCCGTTAGATAGATGTCGCTTCTTGTCTAACTGGTAATTTTATAACCATCCGTAAACAGTTTTGTTTATTGCATAATTGTAGCACAAGGTTTTTGAAGATTTCTCTTTATTAATAAGCATAATATACGAAAATGAAGTTCTTTGAGTAGCTAAGATAAGCCTTATCTAATCGATGGTATCACTATGGAAGAAATAACTTTACATAATTAAGTAAGTACATTGCCAGAATACTCTTTTTAACATTATCAATTAAACCCATTAGGTCACCCAACACCGACAGTAGGTTTTAACCTACCTACATTCAATTTGTTAAACCGTTGATCTCTATCAAAACAATTAGGTACACGCATAAACTCAAGAGCTGTTCCAACCAATTTGACACTTAAATAAAATTACCGTTTCAAATTTGAATTTATTCAGATCATGTTATTCTGGAACGAGTTCAAAAATCCATAGACAGTAGGTAGGTACTAATAATGATTCATAAATAGAATACAATACTTACACATAACCGTCATCCCATTCAAAATTATCCATGAGACTCCACGCGAAGTATCCTTGGACGTTGCACTTGTCTTCGTGCACGGCGTGAAGCAATGCGTTCAAGTAGTGGCTGTAGTACGCCACTCTTGCTTTGTCTTCTAATCCAGAGAAGTCTGCGTACCCATTCTCGGTGACGATGATGGGAACATTGTTATAAGTCTTGTTTATCCATTTTAGTAAACGCCTGAAGCCGAAAGGCACAACCTGCACAAAAAAGGTAGAATAGAACATTCTGCAGAAAATTCTGGTACAAAAAAGATCTTAAATGCTGTCTCGTGGGGTCCTGGCCCAGGATCCCAGTCAGATCAGCAGTCAATCAATGTTCGATTCCCAGGTCAGGCAAAGTACGAAAATAGATAGACCATTTCCTGAATTAACATATAGGATACCTACTTTTAGCCCGGTAATGTGTTCCCTTGGGATAATAGTTCAAATTACTTTACGGAAAATTACTATTATAGCGTGTGGCAGTTACGCCGGCGATGCTAGAAATAAATAATTCTTAGTAGTAATAAATAATAATTATTAAAATAAATAATAATACCAGCCTATTACTGTCCCAATGCAGAGCAAAGACCTCTTCTCATACAGAGAACGCATGAGCATTGATCACCACGCTTTCTCAAGGCGGATTGGCGATTCCAGACTTATAATAATTACAAGTCCAGGTTGAGTAATAAATAATTCTTTTAGTAATAAATAATTCTTATTAATGAGATCGTGTAATAAAAAATATATCTTAGAAAAATAACAATAGGCACTAAATTATTACTTGAGTGATTAAAAAGATCATGTGATCAAAAATAATTATTTATATTATGTTATTGTTTTCAGAAGATATTATATGTTATTGCAGATTTTTTTTTCATCTCTTGTAAAGATTGTGTAAACGCAATTATAATTAGAATTTAAAAGTTCGGTTACGCGCTATCTCGCATTCTTTCAGTCGGAATGAAAATAGAGGTAGGATAGATAAGTTCACTCAATTTACTTAGCTATCATATAGTTTAATAGCACTAAAGTACCTAGAAGTGGCTTCTCAGAAGATTAAATGGATTTGTGACGGTTCTCAGTATGATAATAGTATTGAGGATCCTTTCTTTGTAAGCGTGTGCAATGTTACACTCGAGTAAGATAAAGTATAAAACGTGACATAAAACACGAGGTAACTTTTTCACTCATAACTACTCATAACCTATGCAAATGGCAAAATGTCAACGGTATTTTAGCAAGATGCTAGGACACAGTAATTAAAAAAAGAATCACGGCTTTGGTTTTGCTTCTTGTTATGTTCTGCCACCGATTTCCAAAACTATAGTACTTATATTTTTATTTTCTTTGTTGTTGGGGTCGTCTTTTTTGTAAAAAAAATATATTTTTGTCTTTTTAGTGCAATATTACTTGTCGTTAATATTTGAAATCCTTACAAACACACATACATACAGGTCAAACTGAGAACCTCCTTTTTTTAAGTCGGTTAAAAAACCGGAAAATTATAGATTTTCTTGGGGCTCTCTATGCATTCGGTGCCGGACTGCTGTAACCCTGCAGCAATCCGTTAGTCGGACTGCACTTAGACGGTTGTCTATTTTTTCGCCGTACACCAGTACTGCCCACGGACCACGGCAGGTCGTCACCTTGATAGCAGTCCAGAACCTAACGAATAACTTGAAAAACCCCATAACCTAGTAGTCATCCACTAAAGTGCAAAAATTACCTTAAGCCAAGACGAAGACGAATCAGAAGGCCATTTCGGATCCTGGACCCTGACAATCCCGACGTCGTTTTCGTGCGACGGTATAGCTCCTACTGGTTTATCGGCCATAGACAGAAGGTACGTAGTATAGTGGTTCAACCCGAAGAAGTCAGCAGTTCCCTTGATGTAGTTCACCTCCTCAGGAGTGAATTTCGGCAGTCTGGACCGAGTGTAGTTCTGTTGTAAACTCTTCTCGTCAACTAACTTTATAAGTTCAGCGGGATAGTTGCCTTCTTTCGAGTAGACTGGATGCGCATACCAGCCTAACTGAAATTTAAAGAAGATTTTGCTTATTTATTTAGGCACAGTACCTTTTTCCTTAAATTCTTTAACAGCCAACTGCATATTAAGGAAATTGAGCCACGGGAAACATTGTTTTTAGGTAAGTAGTCTAAATGTTGCTATGACGGAATTTATTATGTAGCTAAGTACTGAATGACAACAATTTACCTACATAGATACCTTACGCATCTTTTTGTGTCGGTATGTTAATATGTATATATTAATAACAAAATGGAAACATCACCGTACCTAATAAAGATATTATGCGATAAGATTAGATCAGATGTTGGTAATATAAGGTATCTAAATACCTAATGTTTGCTTTCAAATCTACCAAGAACAACCTTATTCTCATTTCAGTCTAGGATAGCAATCAGTATCATTACACAATTATATCCAAAAATACTCTGTGCCAATAAGTAACAAACCACATAATATAGCGTTCTACTGAACAGCAGTAATATTTTATTAGTAGCTATTGTCTGTCCGGTGACATTTCAGTAATGCGACCTTGAGAGGTCCTTTTGAATGACACTGTCTGCTACCCAAGGTTATCTTTTGTGGAAAAATCTTAACAGTACGAAATTAGTGCAGCAAACAATGAATGGAGATACTCACGTGGGTTTTTAAGTACAATTCAGCAGCTTCTCTATCTTGTGGAGTGTCGGCTTTTGGTTCAGCCCAATTAGAGTCCAAGGACAAACCAATTTTACCTGGACGAATAAAAGTTTTTGTTGATATAACATTTTTTCTTGCCATGAAAAAATTATAAAGTAAATAGATTATTTGAATAGTTAATTTATACCTTTGTTGACGTGACGGTAGTTCTCGTTGAAGAGGTGGTAGACGCTCGCGTGTGCCTTCAGAAGGTTATGAGCGCAGAGGTACTCAGCAACGCCATGCCGGTTCAATGCGGGCGCTCTGTATGTACCACCGTAGCCTTCCAAACACGTCTGCATCGGCTCGTTGAAAGTCACCCAGAACTTCACTCTATCCGCAAAGGTATCAAACAAAACCTTAGCGTAATCCGTGTAGTAGTCAACTATATGAGAGTTCGACCATCCACCGATGTCCTGCAGTTTCTGCGGTAAGTCCCAATGATAAATAGTCACCATAGGCGTGATGTTGTACTTTAAGAGCTCGTCAATAAGATTACTGTAATACTGGAGACCTAATTTGTTTATTTTGTTTGTGAGACCGGTTGGTAAGACCCTCGACCATGCTATGGAAAATCTGTAGACGTCGACACCAAGCTCGTGGACCATTTCAGCGTCTCGTTTGTAGAGATGGTAGGAGTCGGCTGCTACGTCTCCGTTTGATCCGTCTTTTACAAACGTTTTGTTGTTATGGACTAAATGATCCCATATGCTTTCAGATTTTCCTGAAAATTAGACAATAATATGTTATAGATCGGTAAAAGAAAACATCGTGAGGAAATCTGGACTTATTAAATACTAGCTGTCCGCCGCGGTTACACCCGCGTCTTTGGTTACTGCTCCGCTCCCGTAGGTCGTAGCGTGATGATATATAGCCTATAGCCTTCCTCGATAACTAATCTATCTAACACTGAAAGAATTTTTCAAATCGGACCAGTAGTTCCAGAGATTAGCGCGTTCAAACAAACAAACAAACTCTGCAGCTTTATAATATTAGTATAGATTTAATATAGGTCTAAAATCGCTAATCAATCGACGTGCCTTCTCTGTGTGAGAAGAGGCCTTTACCCTGCGGTGGCACTAATAAGCTTTTGTATAATAGTTCCAAATTCATTTTATTTAGATATTTGTAAACCATTTAATAAGTTGACGTACCATCTTCGTTCCAAGCTCCTTCTATTTGGAATGCTGCCGTGGAGACCCCAAATATGAAGTCTTTCGGGAATGTGTAATTCGATTTTAAACCACCGGAAAAGTTGAGAATTTCAGCATTTCTGTAAACAACACATTAAGCTATGAGTTTTCACTTTGAACGTTGTTTTCATGCATTGAAGCCAGTGTGCACCAGCCCGGGTTATTCTTTTAACGACGAGTTAGTTAGCTAACAAGGGCCCATTATGTGTCCTAATTCTTTTTAATTTAACCTTGTGTTAGCAACTAACTCTGGGTAAAGTTTGTGGCACAAATGAGCCTCAGAGATTTAGGATTACTTATACCCTAAAGTGACGAGGACTTTATACAGCTCGATTCCTACCGGTTTCCCTTCAACAGCAACAGCTATTAGAGTAGCTGTTATTAGGTTCTGAAAAATGGCATAAAAATTGCATAATTTTGCAGGTTCTGTGCAATAAACTAATTGTGCTTACAAAAATTAGGCTTTTTTGGTATCGACTACCCTCTTCAGATGTTGACCCTTCGCCACTCATACAAGTCATACAACTAGGAAGCGGATGTAAAATATAAGACCATGGTGCTAGTCAATGAATAATGATTAATGGATAATCCAGTTCTACTAGTTGTAGTGAACGGGTCACGACTTAAAACTCGCGCCCATTAATTCCATCGATCTGGTGGACGCAATACCGAAGGACATTTACATGATTAAAATATCTTATAAGGCTTTAAATATTTTTATTAATATCTTTGTTTGTAAAACAGCTGTTTTTATTAAGTTTTTAAAACCATCCAACCATATACTAAGCTTCTACAAGCAGAAACGTATCTAGGGTGGGGCAAGTAGGGCGCAAGCCCCGGGGGCCTATTGAAGAGGGCGCAAAAATCATCATATCAAAATTAAAAATCAAAATACACTATAATAAACCATTTCATAATGTTATATTCACAAGATGATTTTAAAAAATGTATGACTATTTTATTTGGTTTATCTGGCTTTTTATAAAGAGGCGCCACTACGATGCATGCCTTAAGCGCTATTTTCTATTGGTTCGCCCAAGATACACCTTGTATAAATATTCAGTAGGCGGCCAGACAATCTTGATAATCTTCAAAACAGAGGAGAACAATTTAAGTGAATACAAACACGAACAACAAACAGTGAAAACAATACACGTTACTAATTTTTTGTAGTAGGTAATTATAATGATTATGGATATTCATTTTAAATCTATTCCATAAGTTTTGGATGTAGGCACATTGCTGGATATGCAGATGAAATTAGTTTGATGTATTTAATGTCATAATTGAGAGATTGTGGGTTGACATACTTTGGCAAACTAAACTCGTGTCCTGTGTCCTGACTACTAAACTAAAATGATGGCTGATACTAACTACTAAGTACGAACAACACTGTAACGGTTAATCTGTAACATTGTAATACCGCTTTTTGGCGAAACCGTTAACTGCGCTCAACTAAGGATTCATAGAATTTAGCCTCTATGTATCAACGTCTATTATTATACATATACATATCGATGGTGAAAAGGAAAAAAATATCAAGCGACAATTTGGTCTTTGTCGTGTTTTATGACCAGCCTTATTAGGTGTGTATAGTTAGATACACTGATACAAAAAGTTACGGTTTGTACTGTTAATTGTGAATTTTATAAGATCCAAACAACTTATGTAAGAAAAAAAAAGAGTTGACACGTAAAAATCATAACTTTTTCTAAACACGTTATTTTATGTCTGAAAATCTGATTATCTTCAATTAACAGTAAATTTAGACTTTTAGTTGTTTTGAAATCAATTAATAATTCATCAATTGAGTTACGTTTTTCCATCAGGAGGTTGATAGCAATAGGCTCGCCCCCTATTACATGGGACTTAAACAAAATTGGCGAAATGTGGGTGTACCTAATGGATACACCACTGCATAGCCCTTCGGGGATTACAGGCGTGATGTTATGTTATGTCAACTGAGTTGGCTCAAAATCAAAAGTGACGTTTACAGTTTATTATTGCCACACAAAATCTATGCGAATAGAATCGTGTTTTGACAGCTCATAAAAATAATATGTCAATTGATAATGGTGTCATGAACCCAATTGTCGCTTAGTATATGTTTCCTTTCCACTATCGATATGATTACATCGATAGACTAGCTCCACACTAATAGGTACCTAATCCCAACAAAGAAAATTTTTATTAAAGAATCTAATAAAGAGATATCTCGACAACCTACGACTTCTCTCAACCTTCGGAGTTTTTTATTATTTTCATTATTATCGGTTATTAATAGATTTTATGCCTCAAACTAAATCATAACAACTTCAAATACCTGTTCAAAATGTTTATGTGAGTTTAGGGGTCTTTATAACATGCGTCCAATACTCATAGGTTTTCATTATTCGATTAAAATGACATCATTCTTTATTCTTTTTAATTTGCATACAAATAGTTCATATTTTATGAAATTATTTTAATTTTCATGGCATTGTTATCATAATAGGTAGGTACCTAAATCACGTTAAATTCATTGTTGATTATTATCGTAAAATCTTAACTAATTAACTAGACTTACGTACTTATAAAGTAGGTACTCGTATTTAACAAAAAGATCATAAATTATGTTATATTATTTTATCAGGTACTTAATTAAAAACTTATCTGAATCATGTCATAACATCAAATTGATTTATTATCTACATTTTGATTTGATAGATGATCAAATAATGACTGTCGTAATTGCATTTGTTAGTTTTTAGAATTCCGTACCCGAAGGGTGTCAGCAGGACACAATTAAGCTCTGCTATCCGTCTCTCTGTCTGTCAACAGGCTGTATCTCATAATTCGTGATTGTGTGTAGTTGTATTTCTATTGCCGCTAAAACAATAAATAATAAAAATAAAATAAAGGGGATCTCCATACAAGAAACGTGTTTTTCTTAATGTTTATGTACCTTATCGTAGGTATGATGGTTCGGAACTCTACATTGGCCGCTTGGTCGATTTTTTTAGGTTTGGCGGTATACTGTGGCCGTTGGATATGCTCACATTTGTGCACAAAGACTAAGTTGTACCACAGAGGCACGAGACAACAGCCACCGATCTTAAATACCCACCCTTAGGATTTTCGCCTAATATATAAGTGAATACTATGGAGGCTGTGAGTGTGTGTGACGCGGTTTCGGTATTCGCACCGATAAAATATTTAATGTTGTATGAAAAACTGGTAGTTGTTCCGGGCCTCTGGCTGTTTGTGTATGCAAAACAGGTAAGTTTGTAAACGCACCAACGATACAGGTGAAATCCCAAGTGGGGCAACTCTTTTCTTATTTTAAAAATAAGTAAAATGCAAGCAAACAACTAAAATATCTTAAAAACCCTGGGTTTTTCCCATGATGTGACCAAGACACCCGGCGGAGAATCCATCTGGGTAAACTCAGAAAAAACTAACTTCTCAAGGCTACCTTTAAAAAGTTACCATTGACCCGAGGATGTCCAAAAGAAAAGGTTACAAAGCCCTAAATCCACTAAAGCTTAAATAAGCTTTTGTAAATAAGACCGCATTGTAGAGGCAATGCTTAACGATTTTTGCCCGAACACAGTAAAGTTTGCGATCGCCCTGAAAGGATTTAGATTAGGAAGGGATACTGAACTTTAGAATTAGTTTAGTTATTTGTATTATGTGTGAACAAAGATTATAACGATCAGATAAAAGCAATGTTAAATTGAGTTTTTATCATTACTAGCCAACGGACCCGGCTTTGTATGTTTCCGACCCTTTTGATGGATTTTTCAGTAATTTTGTTTCATACAAACCTTGTCCGGGAAACAAAAAACGAATCGACAAGTAATGTCTCCTTAATCGTGGATGCGATAAACTTTCTATCTCTACAAATATTTGCCCCGTGCG
Organism: Hoplodrina blanda; assembly: GCA_949316365.1. Lineage (NCBI taxonomy): Eukaryota > Metazoa > Arthropoda > Insecta > Lepidoptera > Noctuidae > Hoplodrina > Hoplodrina blanda. The sequence goes on along the minus strand of OX438579.1, from coordinate 11,692,447 downwards.
GGAATATAAGGCGCGTCGCTCACTGGTAAAGTCGAGGCGACGTCGCGTCAGCGGCGGTGCGGCGTCGCAGCACGGTCGAGGAAAGGTCTCTGCGTAGAGTCGAGGCGCAGGCGGCTATGCTTCCTTCACATTTTGAATGACAAAATGACAAAATGGCGGTGGGATCGTGGCTTGGGCACACTTGAGCGCCCCTCCTGCGCCTGCACCTCGCCTCCGCCCCGCCTGCACCTCGCCTCCGCCCCGCCTTCACCTCGCCCTCGCCGCAACTCTTGTATGTGAGCGCACTACCATTCATTTGTAAAGAAAACCTTGTTGCGGCGTGCCTCTTATGCGCCCGCGCCTCAACTGCACCTCGACTGTTAATCGTGTGAGCGACGCCCCTAACCTGCGACACGCAGCGCAGCAGCCTCTCACTCAGCTACTGCACCAACCGTGTCGTGTAAAGGATAAAGGATCCCCGAAATACTTACCTATTCCAAATAACCAAAGAAAAAACAAATAAAATTAACAAACATTAGCGATTTAAGTACCTACCTAAAACAAATGTATCAAGACAAATCTTACGTAAAACACTCAAGAATAATTAAGTTTTATCTTTTCTTTTTCTGGCCTACCTATTAACCTAATGGCTTTTTGTTATTATGTGACCCTATCAACCTAAAGTCATCTTTTGTATCAAGTTTTGGCCACGTGATTCTAATGAACGGGATGCAATAAAAATTAATGAGTCAAGTAAGTAAATAATCGTAAAATCTACGACTAGCTCGAAAATAAATGCGTAGGCGTTTGTTTACTAGAGACTAAAGCTTAGTTTTCCTTGTATTGAGTCATCTAATTAAATTCTAGAATACTAGACAACTACGTGTCAACTAACAGTGCTATTTTACAAATAGGTACCGCAAGATAAAAGTTATTTAGCTAATTAATTATTAGTTTACAAAAAAATTAAATAGACATTTAAAAAACCATGTAAGTTAATTAAGTATCTAACTATTATGCATCTTATTGTTAGATTTAAGTACGATTTAAAATATAAGAAAAAACTAAACTAATCACCGTAATTAAAACATAAAGAGATGCTAGACATTAAAACAAAACAAAAGAACTAGTTACTTTGCTATTTTTGACGTCATAGATTTACAAGTTTTACACAAAAAAGCTCGCGACATACCTACATACATAATTCTAGCAATTCAATAGTCTTCCGTCGTCATATTGGTAAAGAAGAGTATTGAAGTAAATACAACCATTTCGCAAAACCAACTTAGCTCTTGTTAAAGTTACCCGATACAGCCGCACATGAATGACCGGGCTCTTGTCTCTATCAAACACGACTAACTCAATGTTTATTGAAAAAACACACATTTCCTGTCCAAAGTGGTCTTATTTCGCAGTAACAGAAGCCGCTATCCTTCATATTTAGACGAAAACAAAGTTATTATAATTAAAGTATAATTATTGTCTAATTGCAAATGATGGAGGATATGTTCTTGCCAAAACTTTTTTTTTTATTCTCCTATGTAGCTATTTAAAAAAAGAAAAATCTTTTGTAACACAATAAAGACAACCGCTTTTTTCACTTTTTAGTGCTTGTCGTTAATATTTGAAATCCTTACAATAAGCCCTTTCAAACAATAAGTACCCCAAAGATAAGTCGTAATCGTCGACTACACGTATAAACAAAGCAATTTTATTTGTTACAACCGTTCTGCTATGATCCTATAAGGAGTTCCGTTCCGTATCTCCGAAGTTCATGATCAGATCATGAAGACCTACTTACTCCTATTTTGAAGTCGGTTAAAAAAGTTTGCACGTCATATTTTTTGACCCGCCTTATATTTGTCATCAAAGATCGAGCACCGAGGTTAGGTCCTGCATATAAAAAAAAAATACAAACCGACACTTCCTTTTTTTTATTAACGTATGGAAGTACAAGTCTACCATATGAGATATTGAATGGACAATTATTTTCAATTTTACATAATGTTTTGGTCTTGTGTCTTACTATTTCGTAATACTGCGACCGGTATTATCATATATCAAACACTCATTCATGTGTTAGAGATAAGTATTGACAGTTGGCGCAAATATTAATGTTATCGATGATCTTGATTACTATCAAATAAATAAATAAGTAGTATCATTTGGATAACACGTGGTAATGTCTCTACCAAAACATAATACATATTATGTTCTATGATTTACGAGGATTTTCACGCCAACATTGCCTTTGGGATTAAAAGAAGAAAAGCATGCGGTGCTAACCTGTAAGAAATTGTTACACTAATCTTACATAATGGTAGATAATTACTCAAAATATTAACAGTGTAAACATTATTGTTGGTTGGCAAATGAAAAAAAATTGTTTTATTTTTGACGGAGTACGGGAAATGTCATTTAAAATGTTATAAGTAAGTAGTATTTTTTTTTCTGTTTACCAATATAGGTACATAAATATATACTAGCTTTCGCCTGCGACTTCGTCCACGTCATAGCTAATCACGTTAATGTAATATTGTTATCCCACTGGAACCGTACCTTTTTCTGAGATAAAAAGTGACTTTTGTGCTATTCCAGACTATAATCTATCTCTGTGCGAAATTTCACCCAGATTCGTTCAACTCTTCTGGCGTGATTGAGTAACAAATATCCTTTCAAACTTCCGCATTTACTCTTAGGCCAAAGAATTAGCATTGCCATACAACGTGGCAATGCTGTCAGCCTTTTGGGCACTTGCCCCATTGACAGCAATGACAACGACGCGACGTGGACGAATTTTTTGATGCCCTATGAGGTTTCCCCTTTCTGTCTTTTTTATAAATTGTACAGTCAGCAACAAAAGTCGATTAACAATGTTACTTTTTTATATCATATAAACAGACACTAAACACAATAATGTACTGGCTTTCAGAATTTCAGACAATAGCTATGGGTTTATTATATCTTAATTTTATATTCATTGCGTTTTACTTTAAATATTTTACTTAATAATTAAGGTTTAAAAATCATAAATGTTAATCGACTTTTGTTGCTGACTGTACATATTTTATGATTAATTAGTTTAGTTTAATATTTAATCTGTAAATAAAGTCGGCATTTATTAATGTAATTAGATTTACTTTAAAGTCGGGTTGAATTCATTCATATCTTATCTATTTAAGTAAATCACCCGCAATTTTTTTCATAGTATTTTGGTAGTAAATACTGTTTATGTAGAGACTTTAACCATGTTTTTTCCAAATGTTACCATGTAGGTACCTATTTGATCATAATCAAGATCATTGATAACATATAGGAGATCTAAAAACATAAAAACTTTTCAAGAATAAAAGTCTTGCTCCGGTGAACACAATAAATAATAATTATTAAATTAATTGCTTATGTATTCAATAAAGACTTTACTTTCCCTTTTGTTCAATGTCTTTTGATAAGCTCTAGTTGCGCAAGACCTTTAAAGGTGAGGCCCTTTCTTGAATGATTAAAATATCTCGTAGAACTATGTCATTGTCAAAGTGAAGTTGCTACCCGGTTTCCGCGAGGAAAACCTTCGTTGCCACCGTATCGAGATTTTACGGAACACAAAATACATTTTATAGTATCCAAGTAACCTACTGTATCAAATACTTGGTAGTACAATATCAATTTATCGCTAAGTAATAAAAAATCGCAAGGTTTTGAAAGGTAATTATAGTTTCAAAGGCTAGTAATAAAATGTAAATATTTGTCTTCGGTTGAATAATTGCTATAAAATGCCCAGTAAACCCTACTTATGCTATATTAAGTGGTAAAGACAAGCGTAGCAATTAATTCAAGGTGACATGTTAAACTGTTCCATTTACCCAAAACTTGCTTAGTTCAATTTAGCAGAATGGATTCAAAGTGCGGGATTCAGAAGATTATAATGTTCTGTAGTTATGCGGATTGTAGGACCTACTTCCTTCCAAATAAAATACAAATGCATAAACAGTACCTTAGTAAATACTTCAAATGACAAATTCAAAATTTGTTTAGAAAGAATACCACTAGGTTTTGCTAGGCACCAATATACTCGTATTTTATTTATCTACTTGGCACCATTTTTTTTTAAACCTGTTGTTAAATGCGTCTATTTTTAACAGACTGTTATTAGTCTGATAATGCATACTTATGCATAGGTAGGTAAGTATTTCTTTTTTGGACATCTATAAAAGCTGAAGTGTTTGTTTCTTTCTTTCTTTGTTTGATCGCGTTAACCTCTGCCTCTTCAGCACTTTGTGAGAGTGAATGGATGTTTGTTACTCTTTTGCGCCAGAATGGCTGAAGCTATCTGGATGAAATTTGGCAAAGAGATAGATGATGGTCTGGAATATGACATAGGCTACTTATTATCCCGGAAGAATGAACGGTTCCTGTGGCATAATATATTAACTTTGACGCGATGAAGTCTCGGACAGCCGCTAGTAGATAATAGAGTAAATATTACTACATTAAAATATAAAACCTTAAGGATGCTTAAAAAAATCGATAATGTCACAGGCCAAAACTGGTTTTCTATAAACTGTAAGCAGGTACATAATTATACATTTATACATTACGACATTTCCTGCTATGAGGGGGAAAACCGAAGCAATGGGGATAAGTACATAAAACGCATTCATTAACATGAACTCAGTTAAACCTAGGTACCTATAATCTGGTTACTCCACAGAAGTGGTTGGTCCACCAGTCAACCGGACAGTTTTGATGCTATTAAGTAGAAACTTAGAAGTCGAGTGGTTTTTACCTGTAGTTTTCTTTTCAAGGATGATAAGAATTAATTTCGAGTTTTGGTAAAAGACGCAAATTGACATGTGTCAGAAACATTTTGGATCCCTCGTCATCTAATTACGAAGTTTATCGTGTACATGTACAGTAGCGGTCATAAGTGGAGTAGCAATCTACAAAGCAAATCGATTGACACTTTGGTTAAACTTACGACCTTTCGACGGCGAATTTTGAGATGTACGTAGGTACTGTGTTATTACGTTCAAAAGTGCCTTATAATGGCTTAATTAAATAAATGATTTGACTTTGACTTTAACTTTGAATACATCACTTATACACACAGATGTAGGTATGGCCTGTACCCCGTGTTCACAGCAATTCAAACCTTAGCATGCTACTGCACTTATGACCGCTACTGTACATCTTACTACTATACCATGCTAATATTATAAATGCGAAAGTAACTCTGTCTGTCTGTTACGCTTTCACAACTAAACCACTGAACCGATTTCGATGAAATTTGGTACGGGGTAAGTTTGAACCCCAAGAAAGGACATAGCATTCACCGAGGAAGATTTTTACAGAATAGTACTGCAAGGTTATTAATTGGGTAGTTGACACCATCAATCAATAATTCCAAGACATAACTTCCATAAAGAAACACTTAATTGTAGCCCGGAAAACCCGATTAATTTTCAATTTACTGTAAAATTAGATTTTTTGTGGCTTTGAAATCAATAAATAGTTAGACAATTGACTTGCCAAATAAGTGACGTCACAGCGTGCTATTAACATACAAAATCTATGGAAGAATTGCGTTTTGACAGATCATAAAAAGTACGTCAATTGATGGTGGTGTCAACTAGCCTATTCCAAGCTTTATATCTTTTAACCATAAAAAACCCTTTATTTTAAAAGTGTAGATTTTTAACTAGAAATAATTAAAAAACTTGTTTACCCACCAAGGTAAGTACCTATTTTTAAATACATTAAAATATGAAGCGTAGGTACGTAAGCGTCTAATGACATTAGATAATTGTGATTAACATTAAGTTTTAATAATTATTAATATTTAATGTAATATTCATTAATGACAAGTATTAATACTCAATGTAATCAAATCATTAATAATAAAATTTAGTATTCAATAATAATTAATAATGAATAATACGGACAGACAGAGACGTTGCATTTCATTGTTTTTTTATGTCAATGGAGATGATGCGTTGGGTGACAATGACGCTTCCTATAGACATCATCGGCAATACCAGAGGCCTCGCAGATGAGTTACTATACCAGACACAAAGTTGAAATAAAACATAACATCACGCCCGTTATCCCCGAAGGGTTAGGCAGAGGTGTACCTATTAGTACACCCACATTTCGCCAGATATGTTTAAGTCCCATGTAATAGGTGGCGAGCCTATTGCCATCAACCGGGCACAAATCCAGACTCCGAGGCTGCTACTGAGAAATTCCTGATGGAAAAACCCAATAACACTTTGCCCGACCCGGGAATCGAACCCAAGACCTCAAGCTCAGCAGTCGCGCTTTGCGACCACTAGACCAACCAGGCATCAGTCTAAAGTTGAAATGTTGCCTATAATTACCAGAAAAATGTAAGAGGGAGAGGTACTACCCCGGACGAGCACCACCGTTACAAAAAGCTTTACTACTACTAAACATAAATTAAATATAGTAACTCTGCCAGTCTGTCTGTTACGCTTTAACAAGTAAACCACTGAACCGATTTTGATGGAATTTGGTTCTTCTTCTTATCGTGTGGGCAGTAAGGTCTTACGACCCCACACACCCTAGTGTCAGAGTTTCTAAACCGCCTCAAGGGCCTCTGACATGGTTTGAATGGGACAGTAGTAGGCTGGTATAAGTCCTGGTTTCCTCACGATGTTTTCCTTCATCGATGTCAGTGATGTCCAAGATAAACTTTAGAAAGTATATATGAATTGAAAAAGTCACATTGGTACTTGGCCGGATTTGAATCCACATCCTCAAGCATGAGAGGCGGGCGCCTTAACCACTAGGCCATCACGACACATATGAAATTTGGTACAGGGTAAGTTTGAGCCCCAAGAAAGGATCTAGGCTACTTTCTATTACGCGACTTCGTCTGCGTCCGCGATAACCGACATTTATGCGGACGAATTCAGGGCAAAATATAGTAAAATATATGTAACTTGAACGTGTTTGACAACATAACTGAATTGTAATCCAAAACGGTTTGCCTTTCTTTTTTATTTTCGTGTTTGCTAATATTAAACTAAGTTATCTGTGCTATCTTATAGTATTTGCCCATTGAAGCATGTCACTTAGCGACGGTTTTGTTTTTACGACGCTTTAAATCTGTATCACTTGTGTTCTCTGGCTGAGCTAGGGTAGCAACACAACCTACCTGCCTTACTATGATGGTAGGCTCTGGCCTACCTTAGGCACCTTTGTTATTAACAACTAGCTTGTGCAAAATATGTACAGTAGCGGTCATAAGTGGAGTAGCAATCTACAAAGCAAATCGATTGACACTTTGGTTTAACTAACGACCTTCCGACGTCGTGTGCGAATTTTGAGGTGTACGTAGGTACTGTGTTATTACGTTCAAATTTGACTTTGACTTTAACTTTGAATACATCACTTATACACACAGATGTAGGTATGGCCAAACCTTAGCATGCTACTGCACTTATGACCGCTACTGTACGTGTAAATGTAAGTTATCGGAAATGCCTGTTTTTTGTGCAGATCCCTAATTCTTTTTCTAACATTAAAATAGCTTAAGCCATTCCTTATTATATCAGCTATCTCCCAGTGAAAGGTGTTTCGGAAATGAGTCAGAACACACAGACAAACAATTGGCTTTTGGTGTTTCTGCATTTAGTAAAACACTGTTATTTTGTCATTACAAACAGAAGCAGATAAATACTTTAATTTTATTGTATTGTAGAGACGAAGTTGACATTGCAACAAATGTCAAGCTTTAGGAAGGTAAAACTAAATTATTATTCAGCATTTATTGGTTTTCTATCCTTATAATTATGACCAAAATTTATAAGTTATACATAAATTAATATCCAAAAGATTTTGTCGAAAATCTCAGGACTACACATTCTTGTTTTGAAAAAAATAATAATGGAAATTGAGGAAAATGGTTGTGTTTGTTCATAATAATACATACACACATCAAAAGTGTCTAGGGATCAAGCATTTTTATGCGGATTTCTTGAGATTGAGATGTGGCTTTGTAATAAATTTATGATTTTATAAATTTATATGGATCCTTTTTGGTGCATTTCATAATTTGAATCAGGAACTGTGAATCAAATTCGAGTAAAAGATGAAAATCAGCTGTCAATATTTTCCCTATAAAAATATACAACGCATTGAAGACATTATTAGTGCTACTGTTTCCCTACTACTGATTAAAACCAACGTTATTATGGAGCGGCGACGTTTAAGCAGGGAAGAAATGCTCAGAGCCGTGGGAATGATAGAAGCTGGTTCCCGGCAACGTACTGTGGCTTTAGCTCTGAATACAAGTCAGAGTGTTATCAGTCGACTTTGGACACGTTACCGAAGCACTGGTACCGTGGCTGAGCGCCATGGAGGACGGTATCGCTGCACCACACGGAGACAAGACCGATACATTCAAATCTTAACTCGAAGAGCTCCAACAATAACCGCCATGATGTTAGCCGTGAGGCTTCATCACTCTTCAGGGAACTTAATTAGCGACCAAACAGTCAGAAACCGCTTGCATGAAGTGAACCTTCATTCCCGAAGACCGCTACGGGTACCACCTATAGCAATGCACAATCGTAGGATTCGATATCAATGGGCTCTTGAACACAGAAATTGGGCAGAAGAACAATGGCGTTTCGTGTGCTTTTCTGATGAGTCTCGTTTTGGTATGAGACCGGATACAAGACGTATACGACACTGGAGAACCCCTGGACGCCAACAGCGATTAAAATCCTGCCAGGAAGTCCATCCTTATAGTGGTGGAACCATCATGGTATGGGCGGGTATTTGGATCGGCGGAAGAACTGAGTTGATTTGGATCAGAGGCAACCTCAACGCTCAAATTTATGCTGAGACGATTGTATCAGACGTCATCGTTCCTCTACAAGTGCAAATCGGTCCCTTATTTCAGTTAATGCATGATAATGCACGACCGCACACCGCAAGAGTTGTAAGACAGACTCTCGCCGCAGCTAACATCAATGTCCTGCCCTGGCCTGCTCAGTCGCCAGACTTAAATCCGATTGAGCATGCATGGGATATGCTACAGAGAAGAGCTCTGCCGAATATGGAGGGTATCCAGTCGCAAGAAGACCTTTTTTTGTTGTTGCAACGAACATGGGCGGCCATTCCACAGCGTGATTTGGATGAACTCATTTTGAGTATGCCAAACCGATGTTCTTGTGTTGTTAGTGTTCGCGGTAGAAACACGGATTATTAATTGTTTAAGTTACCCAATAAAATTTTAAAGAAAACTGTTATTTCAGTCTTTTTTTCGAACTTTTGTGTTAGTGGTTCAAATGTCAAAAATCCCTTTATTAGGAAAATGGCAAATTTCTTTATTAATGCAAAGGTGACTTGGTTTATCGTTACTGTGACAAACGAAAACACTTTATTTGATGAATCCTTAAAGAAAATTTTAATTAATATCAATCAGGAGAAAAGTTATTGCAAAAATATATGTTGATCCCTAGACACTTTTGATGTGTGTATAATGTGTGTGTTAACCTGAGAATAAAGATAAGATAGGTATAAGAACGATTTATTAACTAAACCGCATCATAAAGCGCATTGTAGATAGTTCGTTTTATAATGTATTATGTAATAATTTATTAATGACATCGTAGGGGCAATTCAGCTCAATCAAATCTCAAGCTCAATCTGTCAAAAATGCCTTTAATTCGACATTATTGTCGCTGAGATGAGATTACGACTAGATTTTAAACGTTTTTACTTATTAGAATTGGCCTCCTAATTTTTGATACAACTTTTTTTCGTACTTACAGATGCTAGGGCGGACTAGGGCGTGCGGAAGACAGACTCGTAGTGCCGATGCACAAATCCTTACGTGACGTCACATTGCAGAAATCTTTGAGCTCACAGGTACCTTTACTTAGCAGATTTCTACAACGTATTTTAATTGTTTTGGACTTGAGTACATTTTAATTTATTTATGCTTTCGAGCTTTTTTTTAGTCTTTAATTTAGTTGTTTTACTTTCGTACAATAATTTGCACCTACCATATTTGATTGACTGGAGAATGCCTAAGGCATTAAGTCCGCCTTTGTACTTTTTTTGTTACATAAAGTTTAAATAAATAAATGTGAATTCGCAATTCTGTGTTTAAGTCATTACTCGGTGTTACACACCTTTGAGTGAAGGTCGGAAGTCTCTCACGACATCTTCAAGCTCGCCAAACAATATTCTTAACTGACGTAAACCAAAAATTCTAAATTACTTACATACGATTAATGAAGTAAAATAACAATGCTTAATTACCTTAAGCGTGTTCAATAAATCTTTATTTAAACAGGGTGAATAAATGGTTTATTACATTGTACTATTGTTTCATATGCGATAAGACAAAGTAATCCTTAACCAGGCATAAATGATATTATTATTATTATCTCAATGAGCCTCCTCATTAAAATTAAACATAGAATGACTGATAAGTTATATTATAATAAGAATTGGATTACAAAATTAAATAAAATGTTAGTTTTTTTTTTTAATGAGTTGTGGTTAAACTTTTAAAAGATTCGTGGCCTTTTCAGTGAAAAAGCTTTCAAAGTTTCCCAACCATACAAAAAACCTTAATAAATATAGATAAGTCCAATTATTTTGATATTTATTTATTTGAACTTTATGCAACACAAAGTACAAAAGTGGACTTATTGCCTTATGCAATTTCTAACAGTCAACCTAAGTTGGGTGAAGAGATAACATGGCAGGTGCAAATAGTGATATTAACTAGGTTTAAAGGGTAGATTTTTTATTGGTTTTCAGTTTTAGTAGATACAGTGTTTTAGCTAAAACTCCATTCACTGCAGACATGTATTTTGTATCATCAGTAATGCAAAACTTGCATTTAGCAACAAGAATCGAGACAAAACTGGTTATTGGCTTAGTAAAAGAAGCTTTTTTTCTGTTTATTATTATTATTTCTTTACCAAACCGGTAATAAAGAAAAAGAAACGAATTGAAATAATAATACAGCTAACTTAAACAAATATTATTTTGCACTCAAATATTATTATTTTTATCAGAATGAACCCTGAATGAACTTCAGGTTTACTATCATAATGTCCAAATTATTTTTATACATTTAAAACAATTGTGGAACAATTATCATAGAATTAACATTGTCTAAAACAATAGACGATTCAAGCTAGATTTTACTTGAATGCAACATCTTGTAATATTTTTTTTAAACAGTTGAGTTTTCAGATTCCTTACACAGATTTATTGACATGTTGTCAATATTTGTCAATCAACCTGCCCAGCCTTTTTCCGACTATGTTGGGGTCGGTTTCCAGTCTAACCGGATGCAGCTGAATACCAGTATTTTACATGGAGCGACTGCCTAACTCACCTCCACAATCCAGTAACTGAATAATACGATACATACGGATTCACAATTTGTACAGGTTTTATTTTAAGGCTATAGGATACCAGGAACAAGCTACTATAATTAAAAAATTAAAAAACACGACTGCAAAAATTGCACATATTTGTACTTTGTTTACTCGTCAGTTTTTTTTACGACGTTTTTTATTTACAGTGTTATATATTTTTTAAATCTACTTGTCAAATTCTAGACGATAAACATAGACACGACCAGATTCATTAAAAAAATAAATTGAGGCTGGTATTAATTTACTTTTTAAAGTGACCACACCGCTTTCTTTTAACTAGCCTATGTTACTCGGAACAATGCAAGGATTGTAACGATACCCCATACATCTAAATCGGTTCAGGCGTTCAAAAGTTATGGTGGAATAAAGAAACTCACATACATACATACATACATACATACATACATACATTAACCCTGAACACATAACACTCCTTTTTTTGGGGCAGTCGTGTAATAAATCGGTTCAGGCGTTCAAAAGTTATGGTGGAATAAAGAAACTCACATACATACATACATACATACATACATACATACATTAACCCTGAACACATAACACTCCTTTTTTTGGGGCAGTCGTGTAAAAAGACAAACAAATTCAAATAAATTCTGATTTCAAATCAAACAAGTCTGTGGTCACTGACAGAATTACCTATATAATGCTATAGCTATAGCTATCATGATATTACGGTGCCAGTAAAAACTATTATCTTAGCGTTCCGCTTATTCACTAAACGTGACATCTATACATATAATAAAATTCTAGAAAAGTGGTGTCTGTACAATGAAAATATATAAAAAAAAAGTAGCAGGGGTTGTTATTATATCGATGCCGAACCCGAAACTGTAATTAATTTTTTTTTTGTCTGTTTGTCTGTTTGTCTGTTTGTCTGTGTGTTTGTGCACGCTAATCTTCGGAACTACTTGACGGATTTGAATGTTTTTTTTTTTGTTGTATAGGTATTAAGTCCGGGCAACATATAGGCTATAATTTATCTTGGAAACTTGAACACCTGATGCAGAACCGCAACAGACCAGCTAAACTATAAGATATACAAAAATGGTACCATAGCAAAAATTGTTTCACGTGATGAGCATTTTCTGCTAAGAGAATAAATTTGAAGATCTGGAACACCTGATGCGGAACTCCAAGAGCCCAGCTACACTATAACATATATAGGAATGACGTCTTAGCAAGAGTTGTTCAGCCTGATGAGCACTTTCTGTTGTCGTATAAAATTTGAAGATCTGGAGCAGCTGATTTCGAACTCCAAGAGCCCAGCTATACTATAACATATATAGGAATGACGTCTTAGCAAGAGTTGTTCAGCCTGATGAGTACTCTCTGTTGTCGTATAAAATTTGAAGATCTGGAGCAGCTGATGTGGAACTCCAAGAGCCCAGCTATACTATAACATATATAGGAATGACGTCTTAGCAAGAGTTGTTCAGCCTGACGAGCACTCTCTGTTGTCGTATAAAATTTGAAGATCTGGAACAGCTAATGTGGAACTCCAAGAACCCAGCTACACTATAACATATATAGGAATGACGTCTTAGCAAGAGTTGTTCAGCCTAATGAGCACTCTCTGTTGTCGTATAAAATTTAAAGATCTGGAACAGTTGATGTGGAACTCCAAGAGCCCAGCTTCACTATAACATACATATATATAGGAATGACGTCTTAGCAAGAGTTGTTCAGCCTGATTAGCACTCTCTGTTGACGTATAAAGATTGTAGATCTGGAACACCTGTTGTGGAACTCCAAGAGCCCAGCTACACTATAATACATATATACAGGAATGACGTCTTAGCAACAGTTGTTCAGCCTGATGAGCACTCTCTGTTGACGTTTAAAAATTGAAGATCTGGAACACCTGATGTGGAAATCAAAGCTTAATTTCACTGTATAATTATAAAATAACATAAGCTGGGATTACCTCCACGCGGTGAAGGCGGTAACAGTTTAGGACTGATTTTCGATGAAATCTCGCTCATCCCGTTGTTTTCCCGTCCCCAGGCCTTAGAATTCTACATCAGACGTTTCAGATCTTCGATTTTGACGACCCCGTTGTCGCTGGCATAAGCAACAGGATCCGCGTACGAAGTCGCGGGCAGAAGCTAGTATTATCTATAATCATTTTCTAAAAAAGGAACTGTGTAATTTGCATAACTGATTAGTAACTATTAATCAAAAAAAAATTGCTTACCCAATGCACAATACTGCAAATATCACCAAAAATTTATGTAACTCCATAATTGTAAATTATCACAAAATAAAATCTTATCCAAATAATTAAAAAAATATCACTCAATCTTCACTGCGAGGTGGAAATAATTTAGTTTGTTGTTCTTAACATTGTTTGAAATATGGATAAGTAAATAAGTTAACGTAAATAAAATAATAAAGCTAATGTCGAAACATGTAATGCGCGCCAAAAACCAACGCGCACTGAACCACTGAATGCGCCGGCGCAGCTTGTAGCGCTAATAACGAACGCGTCCACAGAGAGGTGGCTGAGATAAAGGTCTTATAGTAACATCGTCAGAGGCACCGATGACGTCTATGAAACTCGTAGACTCTTGGAACCTGTCTGCGTAACCCGTGTGGTAGACCATACCTAGTTTTCTTTTTCTACAAGATTTATATTGTATGACGTTTGATCCGCCATTTTAAGGTTCAACTTCCTATGGCTCATATTGCGTCAATAGCCGTTAAAATGTCTAGGTAAGTAGGTACAATCCCGAATAATTGCAGTGAACCTCTTTTCACACTTACGCCTTTGGTAATAAGATTGAAAAGTAGTGAACCGCTATTGTTCTCGGTTGTGCCTAACCAGAAGATAGTTTTCCGTGGCAAAAAAAAATAAAATATATAAAAAACATGGACAGTATTAACCGCTTTAATTGTTGAACAAATAACAGTGTACCTTACGCCCTAATCTTATATTTTTGTCCAGGTTAGGTGTGAATGGTCAGCCAGCTCTAAACCTAGCAAGTAGGCAGTGGCGAATTCAGGATTTTCATTTGGGAGGCTTGATCCCGTTTTTCTTTTTTTTATTGCACACAGCATCTTGATTAATGACAATGGTACCCTAGGTAAGGTAATGTTTGCAAAAAAGTTTAATTATAATAATACTTTATCCTTTAATACTTTACCCCCCCCATCCCTGAATCCGCGAACTACTGTAAGTAGGTAACTAGGTAGGTACTTATCCACATTATTATCTTTAACATTATGATTTAATTTTCGTCGTAATTTTTTTGTGAAAAAGGTGGTCAAGGTATCGCTCATTGTAATGTCATTAACCCAAGCAATTACCTCGTCTGCGTCAGACAGCTGACAATCACTGCACATGACCTTCCATACGTCAGTTCAGTATGCCACCTATAATGGAGGCTCCTGTGAAGGATTGGCCGCCTGGGTTATCAGATTTATTATTGCCTTTGTTATATTAAAAAAAAAAGTAGCTTCTGCCCGCGACTTCGTCCGCGTGTTACGAAACCCATGAACATTTTGTATGGGAAAATCAAGGGAAAATGTATTTTCTTTTATTTTATTTTTTCGTAGTAAGTTTTCCATTGTTTTTAGTACCTAGTTATTCTTTTCAACTTTATTATTTTAGTATTGATGTTAGTATTAACAAAAAATTACTTAACATGTTATGTAACCTGACTTTAACAGTAAATCAGAGGGACAATGTCTCAAATCACCACTATCAACATCGGAAAGAAATATTCCACTGGTTTGTTTAAAACCGGTCCGGTCCATCTATCTATCATATGAAGCCGAGAAAAATTTTATGCATTAATAAGTCAACATCATCAAACTACATTATATGAATACTTAAATTATGATTATGCGAATTATTTAAGAACCTAGAACCATTCAGTAAGGTTATTGGCATAATGACCTTTGGACTAAAACTGGTTAGAAAAAACACTGATAATAATTATTTTTTTTTATAGTATAGAGATAGAGTAAATACAGAATTGTTTGTATGTATATCCTAATTTATACTATCACAAAAATGAACAAATACGTTTCCCTTTATCCACACCACCACTTTCATTTTTTTTTGTAACTGTGTCTAAAATCGTCATAGATGTCCACCGCCCTGTGGGGGGCGGAGGGGTCTGCCAGACTCTTACTGACTAAAAACCACCCAGGTGTTCCTTTCTCACACTTACGCTGGGGATCAAGGGAACGTATGCGCCTTAACGGTCCCCGACAGGCCAGCCCGCCTCTACGGCCCCCCTCGACCACACTTTAACCCAGTCTAACCTACTCAATTACGTTTTTTGAGGCAGTGATCATCTATTTTTTGTGCAACTATTTTCAAAACATACATATAAGATATTTTTTTTACTCCAATAATAAGCTGTCGGCAATAGGGTTCAATATCTGTTGTAAATAAACATGTTTAATTCCCTATTCTACTGGATTCATTATATTTTCCACGAATATTATGACTGATTTGAAGTGAATAACCTGTTTGAACTCTTATAATTACGCTGTAATTAAGTACTGAATTTACAAAACTAGGTACTTAGTCACTACGAAATCGCTTTGTGCTGTCAATTTTCCTTATGTCATGGTCGTATTAGATGTCTGGACCTGTAGATCTGTTGATGTTTTCGGAAGGGAGTTAGTCTTTTGGTAGGGAGTTTACTTTGTAGTGGTACGAATATTAAAAAATTGTAGACTGCATTTATATTGCATGTAGGAATACATGGATGACTTACTCTACCTATCATAGGTATTATTATTATATTAGAATATGGTTTACAAAATTCGAAGACATAATAATATCTCCAAATGCGAGCGTCTGCATAAAATAAGTTTCTTTTAAATTAAATTGTCGCGTAAAGGCCTCTCCACACAGTTGTAAAATCAACACAAGTGCTAATTGAAAAACCCGTAGAACGATTTCATAATATTTAGTTATAATATTACATGTTGTGTGTGTAGACTTGTAAAGGCCTTAATTAACAATAGGTCTATCAAACATGCACAGACACATCAAGTTAACGTGCAAAGTTATTTGTATTTATCCTAATTAGGTAGTGTCCTAGGGCCATTAGTGGCCGTACAACCGGTCCAGCGAGAAGCGAATGACGTGTGAACAAGCGTCATCTCCCGCTTTAGATTACTGGATTTCCCTATGCATTTCAACCATCCTTACCTACTTATTCATAATTCTAGGTTCTCCGGCACTGTGCATTTGCGAACGACGGTCAGCAAACCTAGGCAATAATTTATTACCGACACACGAAACTGTGGGTAAATTATTGTCTAGGCTGAGCTAAGCCAATCACCGCACAACAATACTGCTAGGCATTACGAGCGGAAGAGTACTTATCGGTTCTTCATGTAGTAGGTACCTAAATAATATTCAGTATTCCAACTATTGCACAGTAATGTGTAATATATAGGTAGACACTTCTACCTACCTCTACGTGTAACCAACCAGCTTTAGTGTTCTTCTGTAAAATACTCTCACGGTTTAAGTGAGCTTAAAGATGCCATCACCTAAATTGCCGACATTGGGCAAAATTTCCAAAACCCCCGACATTATAGGTATGGGTGAAATTGAGAATTGGACCCTTGAGTAAATATATTAGAATAAAAATTAAAACATCGTTTTTTTCGGTTTTTATTATTTTTATTGATGGCTTATACCATCCAGGGAATCCCGGACAGATGGCAGCCCTAAGTGAGCTTAATAAACTGTCGCAGCACCATATAGGTACTCGAGAATGACAACAGTGAACAGGTTTCGGTAAACGCATATGTTAAAATAGGTGGTTTAGGTAGGGTGAACTCATCTAATTTCGTGACAAAGGCATTTGAGTAATAAAACACCAATAAATTATTAATTAATTTAATTCAGACTTGGCATGAGTTTTAATCAGTCTTCCATGAGGAATATAGGCACAATTAATTACATTTTTTTCTAGGAATCTAAGAGTTATACTTAATTTACTGAAGCAAGTCAACTTGCCTAATTCCGTGGTGGCTCTTTAAGTCCGTGATAGCTACTACTTTAATTCTGATAGGACGGAATTAGGCAAGTTAACTTCAAGTAAGTTGTATAAAATTAATATCATAAAATTAACATAGGATTTTCCCTATGTTAATTTAAAAAAAACAAGATAAACATTTGAGTATTATCTTCTAGAATTAAGAGATCGCGCTCCAAGTACTTTCTATTCTTCTTTTTGGGGTCATCCATGATATCTGAAAGTAAACAAGCAAATAATAATACATACCTGCTTAGATTTTCGCGTCTGTTTAAATTTGCAGCTCGTATTAATAAAACAAATCCTGCGAAATTTTGGTAAAAACTAGAAACTCACGTAATTACGTGACAAGAGTTAGAAAGTGTCACTCAATTCTGTGATTGCAAAATATATAATAGTGGCTCAAATTCGTCATTTTAATTAAGACAAGTTAAAACTAATAAAATAACATCAATCTTGTCTACTAAACTCAAAATAAGTCAATACTTTCAATTAAAACCACGAATAATTGTATATACCTACTATAATTCTGTGATAGCACAAAAACCACTCAACCGCTAAAACGTTAATAT
Organism: Hoplodrina blanda; assembly: GCA_949316365.1. Classification (NCBI taxonomy): domain Eukaryota; kingdom Metazoa; phylum Arthropoda; class Insecta; order Lepidoptera; family Noctuidae; genus Hoplodrina; species Hoplodrina blanda. The sequence goes on along the minus strand of OX438579.1, from coordinate 11,674,444 downwards.
TTTTGACGAACAAAATAAGCTCTAACGTTAAAACGACGCAGAATATGACGAATTTCTTATTGTCACATCAAGGAAATATCAATTACAATTCACTTTATTAGAAATAAGCTAAGAAATCGGTTAAATACTTACATAAATACAGCAAAGTTCGCCACCAATTCACAAACACTAGCGAAACCGGCGAGATTTGCGCGCGAACTGTCAAAACCGTTAGCTGTTGCTAGCTCGCTCACTCGAGCGTCCCCAAACTTTACAGACGCATTTGAACTTTATCACAGATGCTTAAGGTTGTATTTCAAGTAATTGATTTCACTCGTACAGCCCTATGAGAGCGCTCAAACCAAATATCACCGAATTAGGCGAGTCACAGAATTAGATGAGTTCACCCTACTTATTACTTATAGTAAGAGAAATATAGGTAACCTAAATCGAATTTGATTTTATACCTATTTGCTATACTTACCTTTATAAATAATGGCATGCGCGACGATATGCAGAATTGCAGATGAGCAATCTACGGCATTATCAACCTTCTATTTTATGGCTATTTAATTTTCAAGAATTAGCAGAAATAGGTAGTTAAGTAATAATACATTTCGTTGTGCAATCGTAACAAGATTGCTATCATCTAATAAATAAAAATGAATTGCTAAATGACCAAAACTGCTAGACCGTTTTGGCTGATTCTTTTTTTTATGTATTCATGTTTTCCCGGACAAAGCTTGTATAAAGTTTTTTTTCCAGTTTTTAATCCACCGGAAGAGTCGGAAGTTTGCATTCGAGCGAATCCGGGACAATTCGCTAGTTGTGAATAGTTTTAACTATAAAAGACAAAATAAGGCAGAACATGCCCCGGGGCCATATTTGTCACTAAGTTAATCTTTTCATAAGTTGGGTCCATCAAGACTTGAACTCAATATTTAGGACACTCTTTCTTTCTTGACTCCATAACACATTACCTACATAAATTACCAAACCCAAAAAAAACCAAAGAGCTAATAAGCAAAAAGTTAATAATTTCTGAGAATATATTGGGCGGTGCACATTTTTTGAGCAATGCAGTGTAAAAAACATAATTTGCAAACGAAAAGATAATCAAAACAATAATAAACAGGTACCTACTCTAAATTACAAAATGACAGGACCAACATAAGTATCTACCTATACGAATAATATAAAGCTGAATAGTTTGTTTGTTATTATGTTTTATCGCGCTAATCTCCGGGAGTATCCGATTCTGTAAACTCGGAAGGAAGGATAGGAAGTTATGTTAATAGGTACTTACTTATATCTCTGAGTCTTAGAGGTTCTATTTGATAATCAAAAAGGTATCTGTGAGAAAATTCACGCGGGCGAAGTCGCGTACAAAAGCTAGTCTATAATAAAACCAGGACCTAAGTTGTAGGTGCCGACTTTCCTACCTTACCAGCTTGAAGTAAAACCACAGATTGCTAAATTACCGGATTAGTATTTAACCTGCGTCAGTAGTCGACCTTATCCATTGACAAGACTAGATTATTAGGAAGTTTTGCCATATTTTCCGGAAATATACATATTATATCAGATGAGCTAGACCTCGATGCATAATACCTTGAAAATATACTAAACGATGGGTTATTTGTGACGTGAAGATTATTGCGAAGCTTATGGCACGCCCACTAACAGCCCATATTAAACTGAACAAAAAAGCAGCGTTCCCTTCCTAAGGGTTATTTAGATGAAGGATCATGTTCGTGAACGGGCAACGTCAGTTGAGATTGTTCATCTCTTAATTGCCATGGCTTATATCTTCATTGTTTTTTTTTTCTTTTACCTGATTTTGGAACGAGCAACTAGCTTCAACTTTCTGACTAACTGAACGTCTTCTTGACGATTCAAAAGTGCCTGTAAGTGTGTTCAAGTTGAAGTAGAGGCTGCCTTTGACTTTGATCTGAGTAATTTTCGAGCCCGAAATCGGAGAAAACGGTACCTTTAAGCTAAGTCAATTATAGCATAAATGAGCATCATAGCTGATGTCAAAATTGTAGGTAAACCTTCTCATTTTATGGTATTTTTACCCGACAAGAGCAGAGAGGAAGGTTTTGAATGCTCTTTACTGGCTGATGGCTCTGTAGATCCTACCAACTTATACAAATTATGAGATTAGATATCTCACAATTGGTATTAGGTAGGTACCCGCTACCACAAACACGTGTTAAGAAAATAAGGATAGTTTCTAGGGTTCCTTACCGCAAAGGATACCCTTATAATATACTTAAGATAACTTTATGTCCGTGTGTCACAAAGAGGTTTTACTCAAGATCTGTGCAACGTAAGAACATTTCTGACACAATGTTAGGTGTTGTTATCACACACACATAATAAAAACGCCTGTCCAAAAACCCAAAAAAATAAGATTTATTTGGGCGGTTACATTTTTTTTTTTTACTTTGGTCAAAGAAATATTTTGGACAAACACATCGACAGTTCATCTGCTGATGGTGAGTGGTCACCGCTGCATATAGACATGTACCCAGAGACAATTATTATTATCATTATCCCTGCAGGCTGGATTAGATAGATATAGCAATACAAAGAGCTCTACCTACGAATTAGGGTTAGTAGTAGGTTGTTCTTACCTCGGTACAACACTACAACCACCTCGGAACAATTACAATAATACAATTCCTTAGTTTCGTGGTAGATATAGAACCTAAATAGATAAAAAATGGAATAAGCTGAAAGCATCTGACTTGGTCTTTCGAAATAAAAACAATTTTATGCACCAAATTCCGGTTTTTAATTATTCGTACTACCGAATTGCACTAACTAATTATGCTTAGTTCTAGGTATAACGACACTGGTAAATCTAGGTCGAAGTTAGTTACAACAAAGTCGTGGTAATAAAATATGAATTATGCAATAATCCGGAAACCAATCAGTTGAGCCTCGCGTCGCGCTACAGGTGGAACGTAGAGCTGGCAAACTATGCTGGACAAGGACATTCCATGCTTTATTATAGGTAGATTACCTATTACTTGATGAAATATAAATTTACATTATAGGTACCTCGTCGCCTGCCTCGTCAGTCTAGTGGTTTAAAAGCGCGACTGCTGAGCATGAGGTCTTGGGTTTGATTCCCAGGTCGGGCAGTGTTATTGGGTTATTCCATCAGGAATTTCTCAGTAGCAGTCTCGGAGTCTGGATTTGTGCCCGGTTGATGACAATTGGCTCGCCCCCTATGAGAAGGAGCGCCTAAGAGAACCTGGAGAAAGTTTTTGCCCCCGAAAAAAAAAATTGCACCTGCTAGATTTTGTCAGTTTTCGGAAGTTCGAAGATTTAACGCACGAAGGTCAGTTATTCTTAAACTTAACACTACAACGATGCAACATTAGTCGAAGCAATCACTGATGAAATGCGCGATTTCCTATCGTGACTGCACGCAGAGGCGTTAAAACACGACGCAGCAATAATGATGTCGCAAAATCGCAGATTGCTGATGCTAGAAGTATCGTGTATTCTACACTAGATCTTATCAAGAAATAGTACCTACATGAGAACACCAAGTCTGCAGGAGAGAAACCGATTTTTTTATTATAAATACACCGCCTAAATCATGACGATGTCTATCGGTGAACTTATGATCGGATAATAATTATTTATCTATCGGATAAAATACATCAACGAACCGCATCGATTAGAGCGTGGTTCATACGCATTAAAATGTATTTTTAGCATTATTTGAAACAGCAGACGGAAACCTCTATAATTCGTTATATTCTTCTCTTACATATAAATTACTTATGTCACTTATTATTGCAATATAGCTGTTGTTACAATAATAGCAATAGCAAAATAATAAATTAGTAAACGAAACTTTAACGTTATTATAAGTTTCAGCATGCTAAAAATCCCACATGTTAATTTATGAAACGCGTATATTGTCATTTTTTTTGACACTTCGATTTGACGTTGACGGTTGCTATTTCCAAATCTCAATTTCACTCGCGGTTGTCTGTACGGTTTGTTCTTTCTTGTACAGAAAAAAATGTATTGACTATTTTTCTAGAACAAAAATTAATTCGGATTTATTATTATTTATTTCTGTGTCCTGTCTGTTGAATGTTTTAATATCGTATAACAGGGAGTTTCGTGTGAATTGAGAGTGCGTATTTGTGATGTGACGACGTTATTTTTATAACACAAAAAATCATGAATATCTTTCTAAATTTCGCGTCGATTCTTTTATATTTGGTGGCACAATGTCAAGGTTCTGGAACAGATATCGCGCTGGACGCAAAAGCTACACTTCTTCATCGTATAGACAGCTTGAATCTTTTAATATACACCTGTCTTCTAACGCTGACTGTGCTTACTATTTGGGTATTTAAACATCGCCGAGTGAGCTGGCTTCACGAAACAGGGCTTGCTGTTATTTATGGTAAGTTATAAATTTTATTTCCTTTCACAGCAATGTTGTTTTTTAATAACTATGAGTAGTCATGTGATCACTCAACAATATGATGCTCAAGACCTTGACGTAAATTATTTACCTTTATGTACCTATCTGCTGCTAAATTACTGTTTGTGTGTAATAGTAGATACATACATGTTTTACAGTATCTATTTGGCTTACTAGCTTACTCGGTATTATCAGGTAGGTACTTAATGTAAAATATTACAAAAGGGATTTAAATAGACTGAGATATCAGCTGCTAATTATTATAAAATTATTATTAAACAATAATTTCTAGAAAGTCATCATTGTTTCCTTCCTAGTAGATTTTTTTTGTTATACAGAATAAGTATGTTTTGCACACAAAATATTTCAATTCAAAACAATATAACATTACACACTGCCAGTGTGAACTATGAAGTTTACTGGTTTGCAGTTTCTTCTAGTATTGTTTACATAACATTTTAATTGTGCATTCATCTATTGAAAAGCCAATGACGCTTTCTATATTTGCACTAGTTTCCCAACAATCAAACTTTACGTTGCTAGCACTTAGTTTATTTTAAATTTAAAAACCACTAAGTCTATTTAAAAATATTGCGGTTTGCAGAACTGTAAGTAGGTATATCTGCGTTTATGTTTTGTTCTTAAAAAGCCCATTGTTTTTCCTAAACAGGTCTAATAGTAGGAGCAATAATTCGCTATGCAGCTAGTACAAACCAAGTTACCTACATCAATGTGCATCCTGCACCGGAAACAAAGTACAATCTATCGGTCCCACCAGACATGTTACGTCTACACTTCCCAGATAAAATGATGTCTTCAGGTGGTAAGTTATCAACAATGTACATTTTAAAAATCGATTAAGGAACGTGTCTTTTATAAAAATATTATTATTATCTATAGTCAGGGGTGTTGCTACCGCTGTATAAGTGTATGCCCCAAACCCAAGCTCCCAGATAGGCAGAAAGACCCCAAAAAATTTTGATGCAACTTCCGCTTAGGACAAAGACACCATTGTCTATACTTCTAAACTAATATTACAAAGTGGTAAAGTTTGTTTATTTTCATGTTTTTTTTTTTGGTTGTAAGAGGTAATCTCTGAAGGTTTATCCCGATTACAATATTTTTATCACTGACACTACTACACTATTGCTGAATGTCATAAGATAATGTTTTATAGTATATAGTACGGCCGACGTATCTTGGCGGTTTGACGATAGCTGTTTGGCTGCGCAATGGATCTTATAGAAACAAAATTGTTTACTGCACAGCAATCGGCTGACTTCAGGGCCGCCAAGATACGTCGGCCGTATTGTACTTGACTTCAGTGCGAATGAAGTCGCAGGCAGAAGCTAGTTGTTTATATTCTGAGATAACAATTAACAAAAAAAATTAAGGTAAGTTATTGTAAAGCAGAAAATATGCCTTAATCTTTGATATAATTCTGAATTTCTGATGTGACATGTTTAACACACTATTTAAGTATAGGTGAAAGTGATGGTGTGGTATAGGTGAATGTAATCTAATATCATCAAATGTACTATTGATTGATAAAGAAACAGTGGGTTCCTTATTATCAAAATAAGAAACAGTAATATTGTTAAAGGCAATACAAACAGCAATGCTATAAAAGTAAATGCTCAATAACATCAATTCACGTCTCTGTACATACATAATTTTAAACAACATAGTTAATGACATGAGTTGACAATCAACCTCTTTGAGAGTTTTTTGTTCAAACTTTTTTATCATTAAATTCTTGTAGGCTAAACAATATGGCCTTGTATGTTTTTGTTTCTGTTGAATTCCTTTACATAAAAACTATATTATTTATAATCTTCTCATCTTTATTATGTATATGTAGCTACATAACTGATTAAAATATGTAAGAAAGCTTTGAACATTCACAGGAATATGAACTACTAGCTTCTGCTCGCGGCTTCGTCTGCGTCTTTCTTTTTTCGTATTTGGTTACTGCCCCACTCCCATGAGTCGTGGGGTTATGTTAGGAGCCTATACTATTCATTATGACTTTAGTAATAGTGTATAAAAACATTTTCTTCAATCTTAATGGTAGTTTTCCAGAGATAAACGCGTTTAAACACTGAAACAACAAATAAAATACTGTTTAGCTTTATTATATTAGCATAGATTAAAAAGGTTTTTTTTTACAGATATTCCTGTACCTAACAAGACCTACGCTTATAGCTTTAGAGGAGAAATAGTAAATGTGGAGCAAAATGAAATAGATCTTAAGGCAACATTTGATCCTGAGATATTTTTTAATATAATTTTACCACCCATCATATTCCATGCTGGATATTGCCTGAAAAGGGTAAGTGTAACGAGTAAAGAAAGTGCCATTAGCTGCCAAGTTTTAATATTTTTTAATACATAGTTGAATCATAAAATCCAAGCAATAAAAAATAATAATGTTGGTTTTGCTAAAGCCACATATTTCAATCTGATTACTGTTATTGGAGGTATTATTTGGATATATTAGTATATGGTGGTTTGACAGCTATTGTAAGGAAAATATGTCAAACTGTCATTTATTCTACAAATAAAAAAAAAGGCCTATTTGCCCTTTTTGTCTATAAGAGGAAAATAACATGTTATACCCTAAAATAGATATACAGGGTGTCCCATAACTCAACGTCAAGCCGAAACGGGGTGACAGGATTGATCATAACCATCACGAGAAAAATCTGAAAAAAAAATCTATCCCATGCAGTTTGAAAATTATGGGCATTTTAAGAAAAACCTAGAAATTTGAACAAACTGTACCATTTTTCGGTTATTGTGGTTATTCTTTTTTATTTTTGTTCATTTGAACTTTGGAAACGTAATCCTAAATAACATTTCTAGAATCCCAATAAAAAATAATGACACAATTGCCTCAAGTTTTCGAGAATTGAGACTATTTGTTAAACTACGAATTTAAAATTTTCAAGATTCGTCGACTTTGACAGGCCCTCCTTTAAAAAAAATGTACTACAGATTTTTTTTTTTTCAGATTTTTCTCGTGATGGTTATGATCAATCCTGTCACCCCGTTTCGGCTTGACGTTGAGTTTTGGGACACCCTGTATAATGTTACACAATTCAATTTATACCTTGTTAGGTATAAATTGACAATTTTCCTGTATGTTTACAGGAAAATTTTGTTATTTGACTTCTTGAAATAATAGTATGTACCTATTTATAATCAGCATGCTACAACTCTAATAAATAATATACGCAAATCACACATACTATCCGCACTTGACCCACTCGATACCACTTCCTCTGGTATCAAGAAGAAATCATGTTCCCATTATTGGGAACCACGTTTTTCCATACCAGAGAAAGTCATATTCCCAACAATGGGAACATGGTTTTAATTCTAATAATTTTATACAATTTTGCAGAAATATTTCTTCCGTAATCTGGGTGCGATATTGACATTCGCGATGGTCGGCACGGCGCTGTCGGCCCTGGTGATCGGCTCTCTCATGTACGGATGTGTACAACTCATGCCGGCATCTCTTGCCACCAGTTTCACCTTCCTAGACACTTTATACTTTGGCGCGCTAATCTCACCTACGGATCCACTGACTGTGCTCGCCATTTTCTCACAATTGAAGGTAATATAACATTATCATTTTTTTTACTTAAGTATATCTAATGTTGAATGTCATAATGGCCCAGTTTAAAGTGCCCGCCTCTCGTGCATGAAGTTAAGCGTTAGAATCCGGGCAAGTACCAACGTGACTTTTAGGGCCGAAACTGCGTTAAGCGGGCGCCCGCGACGTGCAACCGTCGCGTGTCTACGCGCGTGGACACGCGAGCGGGCTCCGTGGGCACGCGACGGGTCCCGTCGCGGGGACCGTCGCGGTCACCGGTTTTATTATTTTCAACCGACTTCAAAAAGGAGGAGGTTCTCAATTCGGCGCGTATGTTTTTTTTTTTTTATGTTACCTGATTTCTCAGCCAATTATGAATAGATTTGGATGATTCTTTTTTTGTTTGAAAGAGTATACTTCCGAATAGGTCCCATATAAATATTGTCATGATTTGATGATGAACTTCGGAGATATGGAACGGAACTCCTTATAGAATTACAGCATAACTGTCGTAACAAGTAAAATTGCTTTGTTTATACGTGTAGTCGATGACTGACTGAAGGAAGAGAGGGAGGGGGTACGTCAACCCCCCTCCTACTACTTTTCAAAATGAAATATATCGTGTGAGGTATTGTTTGAAAGGGCTTTTTGTAAGGATTTCAAACATTAACACACAAGCACTAAAAAGTGGAAAATAAAAAGCTTTTTTACAAAAAAATAAAACCGCCTTCAAAAACTACAAAATAAAAAAAATTACTTTAGTTATGGAAGTCGATGGCAATATCTACATAACAAAAAACAAGACCAAAGCCACCGACTTCCAAAACTAAAGTTATTTTTTTTATTTTGTAGTTTTTGAAGGCGGTTTTATTTTTTTGTAAAAAAGCCTTTTATATTTACGCAGTGTCGCTAGTACAATTTTAACAGTGGCATGTATCAGTCGTTATTATTATTATCCTTGATTTTCTCCGAGCGTGCGTACGACCCGTATCACATATCGTTATTGACTGAATAAGCCCGCACCGCGCGTGCCCCCGCGACGGGTCCCGTCGCACGGAGGCGGGCCCCGTTGCGCGGGTGCGGGGCGCGCTTCCCCGTGACGGACGCCCGCGCGTGACCCCGCGACGGAGCAGTTTTGTATGAACCCGCGCGGGTGCCCGCTAAACGCAGTTTCGGCCCTTAAATTTATGTGTTTCCTAAGTTTATCTTGGACATCATTGGTGAGAAACCTGAGCTTATAATTAAAATAAGTCTGAAATTGCCAATCCGCCTTGAGTTAGCGTGGTGACCAATGCTCGCGGCTTCTTATGGGACAATAATAGGCTGGTATTATTATTTTGATTATTATATCTATCAGTAGCATTGTGTAATTTAAGTAAGTAGTGAGTTACCCCATCTTTCTTAAATCAACTCTAATGCAAATATTGCAGTTAACGAATCAATTCATTAAACAAACAGGTTTTATTATTTATGTTAGTATAAAAGTAGATAATATATATATTGAAATAAACATTACAGTTACTGTATAAATAATAAACCTAAGTACTTCATTGCTTCACTGGTCCACAAATAGAAATGTTACTTCAAATAGAAAGTCCCTTCCTTCGATTATTTACAAGTTGGACGATCATTGTGCTCCGAGTTTCAATATCTCTTTATGCATACCTAGTATAAAACAAAGTCGCTCTCCGCCGTCTACGCGTGGATATTTTAAACTCCGCAACGGATTTTATTAATGCGGTTTTCATCAATAGATGGAGAGATTCAAGAGAAAACTTTATACGTATAGTTAGTATCTAGTACCTATCTACATTACACCCGTGCGAGTCCGGGGCGAGTCGCTAGTTGTCCAATAAATCTTTTGCATAGGCCCAGGACATCATTAAAAATAAATAAGCTATAATTAGCTTAGGCTTATTAATATTTGTGTCTTATTATTTCGTTATCAGAAACACGTTTTAGTATTACTAGTGATAGATTACTGGGGAATACACAAATGATAACTGACTCATATTACTGTGATTGAGTGCATGATAATCGCTGTTTCAGGTTACACTATTATCAGATATCAAATTATGAATCAGGTAGTATCGGTGGCATAATACTTTCATAGTTATAAAAAGGCTCATTTGCACAAGTAGAGTTTCTCGCCTGTCGAAATACAAGAAGCTCCATGCGATCTCGTAGGCGATTATCGAACTCGTGTGTTTATTCTCAAGCAACGAGAATTTCATGCGATACTCTTGCTCTATTAGTGATTTTACATTTCGAAATACTTTTCCTTTTATTTCGATTTTTGTGCACTCTTCAAGTTTTGAAATACTAGGCGATATTCTAAGACACAACTTCTCTAAAAACAATTATTTTAGCCCTCAAAATCCTATTCATTTTCAATTATACAGTAAAATTAGACTTTCGTTGCTTTGAAATCAATTATCAGTTAATCAATTGAGTTGGCTACAAAGTGTAAAGTGACGTCACACTTTATTATTGCCTTATAAAATGTACAGGGAAATCACGTTTTGACAGCTCATAAAAAGTACGTCAATTGATTGGTGGTATCAAGTATCCTATTTAATCTATTATTCTGTTGACACGGGTCAAGTTTTTATCTTCTTTTCATAGTCGCCTATTCATTCAAGACGTGGAACGCTACTCGTATCATCATCCACAGCCCGTCTTCACCCACTGCTGGGTATAGGCCTCTCTTTTTTTGTGCCAAGCTCCACGGTCTTGCGCCAGCCTCATCCAGGGCACTCCCGCAATGGCAACAATGTCGTCTGCCCATCTCGCCGCCGGACGACCAACACTTCTTTTCCCATTTCTTGGACGCCACTCTGTCACAGCTTTACTCCACCTGCCGTCACCGCGCCTTGCCAGGTGTCCTGCCCAACTCCATTTGAGTTCCATAACTCGATTGCCAATATCGAATACCTTCGTTCGTCTTCGGATTTCGACGTTTGGAACTCGGTCTATTAATTTTATGCCGAGCATGGAACGCTCCATGGCTCTCTGTGCTACTCTGAGTCTGTACACAGCCTCCTGTGAGAGCGTCCACGTCTCAGCACCGTACGTCATGGTGGGCAGAACACACTGATTATAGAGACGGGTCTTCAGGCATTGTGGAATTTTGGCTGATTTCAGGATGTCGTCCAATTTGCTGAATGCACCCCACCCTAGCTGAATTCTTCTCGAAATCTCCGCTGTTTGGTGTTCCTTGCCAAAGGAAAGAATATGGCCAAGATAGACATAACGGTCAACCTTCTCCAACCTTTCACTTCCAACCTTGACAGAAGGATTTGAATTGCAGGAGAAGTTTGCCATAATCTTCGTCTTCGCCATATTCATCCTAAGTCCTACTTCGAAAGAGGCATTATAAAGATTTTGAAGCATCTTCTGGAGATCCTCGAAGTTTTCAGAAAATACCACTAGGTCATCTGCAAATCTTAAGTGAGACAGGTAAGCACCATTGATGTTAACACCGCAGTAGTCCCAATCTAATGTTTTAATGACGTCTTCAAGAACTGCTGTGAAGAGTTTCGGTGAAATGGTGTCGCCCTGTCTCACTCCCCGCTTGATTGGTACGGGTTTGGATAGGGTGTGCATGCGAACCTGCAGAGTGGCCATGGTGTACAGTTCCCGTAGCACATCCACGTAGCGGGAATCGATGTGGCAGCGATGGAGAGCGTGGAACACAGCCCAATGTTCGACACTGTCAAAAGCCTTTTCGTAATCGACGAAAGCCATGCACAGGGGTCGATTGTATTCTTGGCACTTCTCCATCAGCTGCTTTACCGTGTGGATATGGTCGATCGTCGAATATCCGCTACGGAAACCGGCCTGCTCGATGGGCTGGGCTTCGTCAAGCTCTCGGGTAAGCCGAGTTGTAAGGATTTTCGTGAAAAGCTTGTAAATTTGGGAAAGGAGACTAATGGGACGATAGTTTGCTAGTTTTGAAACGTCTCCTTTTTTGTGGATGATGGTGACTATAGCGTTCTTCCATGGTTCTGGAGTACGGACATCATATACAACCCTATTAAAAAGTTCCACGAGGACCTTTTGAACTGGTTCACCACCCGCTTGTAGCAGTTCAACAGTAATTCCATCTTCGCCAGGAGACTTATCTGTTTTCATGTCACATAGAGCTTTTATGACCTCGCAGCGTAAAATAGGTGGTATGAATTCTGTGTTTTGATGTTGAATAGGTGGTACCCTAATATCATCCCCGGAAAGAACTGGTTCTACAGATTTAGAAGCGTAGAGGTCTTCGTAGAACTTCTCAACAATAGACATAATTTGGGCCGTATTTTGGCTCGTATAAATAACCCATAATACTTCGTGACGTAATGGCTAAATAGAATACCATTTTAAAATCTTCTTTCGATAGTTTTCAGCAGGAAATGTATGATAATTCGTTTTCCAAATGTAGTGCAAAAAAAAACTGCTGATATCAAAAACAACATGAAGTATTAAACGCTATGTTTTTACTTTGTCTTTAAAATAAGTATAAGAAGACTCGTTTTCATGGAATGAGTACAGATATAATTTACACACTAGTATTATAGTAGATATATATAAGTAGGTGTTAGCATTGTAGTTTTTGTATTAGACAACACCCGGCGAAATACCGTAATAATTTGGCATCGTAGACCCGTCTGACACCAAGTGCGATTGCAGAGCTCGTGATCAGACTATATACCACATGCTGTAGTGTCCCAATTGTCCGTTCACCTGCACCCTTAACGATCTGAATAGCGCCTTTGACGTGGCAATGAACTTGGCCACCTACTGTGCCCAAGTGTAGTATAAATTGTTATTAGATCTAACAATTCTAACATCGATACAAAAAGAAGAAGACAAGTATTATTAATAAACATCAATGTCGAATACCACGATATTATCGATGTGAAGTGACATTTTAACACGCCATATTTATGAGATCTGCTGGTTCACGCGTATTTAACTTTTTTTCAAGGTATCTACCATTGTCACACAATCATCAGAAACTTGTAAATATTGTTACAGGTGGACGTTAATCTGTATGCGATGATATTCGGCGAAAGCGTCCTCAATGACGCAGTGGCTTTAGTACTGAGCGGGTAATTATGCTAACAATTTTCATTGCAATTGTTTCATTCATTTCATGTAGGTATATTTTTAAGTATAACGGGTGTAATAAACACGTGACCATCCTTTGCTTCGCGCAGTCGCGGTAAAAAGACTATTAAAGAAATCTAAAGTTATATGTATAAAATATGTTATTCCCAACATTGCGATATATAGAAAGAAGAAAAAAGGAAAACTATTTATTTCCGCGAAAGTGACGCACATAACATAAAAAATGTTGTTTACAAAAGCTAGAGCCAACAAAACAAGTACCTATTAACTAGGAGAAAAATAAATATTGTTTTTTGTTCCTCGTTGGTCTAGTGGTCGCAAAGTGCGACTGCTGAGCATGAGGTCTTGGGTTCGATTCCCAGGTCGGGCAGTGTTATTGGGTTTTTCCATGTGGAATTTCCCAGTAGCAGCCTCGAAGTCTGGGATTTGTGCCCGATTGATGGCAATAGGCTCGCCCCCTATTACATGGGACATGAACATAACTGGCGAAATGTGGGTGTATTAATGGGTACACCTCTGCCTAACCCTTCGGGGATAATAGGCGTGATGTTTATGTTTTTTTTTGTTCTGGATCATACTTGGGAATCCTCTCGGTATCTGCCTCTTTGGTCTAGTAGTCCTAGAAGTAGTTCGATCCCCAAATCTGGCAAAATGTATTGGGTTTTACGTAGTATGGAAGAATCATTAACAAACTAGAGTCTGAATTTATATTCGAGTAATAATATTATCGCCCCCCTTTCACTGGCGGATCGTAACATGACTCGCGAAAAGTGGGAGTCAATCGGTCTACCTCTTCCTAGAAATACAGGCGTGATGTCATAGGCGTTAGAATGTATAGGTATTTTGATGGACTAAATATACATCATAAATATATATAATATCATAATCTGCCTAGGCTTTTTCCCAATTATGTTAGGATCGTCAGCCATCAGTCTAACCGGATGCAGCTAAATACCAATGTTTTATTGTACATGGAGCGACTGCCTATGTTACCTCCACAACATAGTTACTGGGTAACACGATACCCCTTGATAAGACTGGTTGTCAGATTTTCGGACTTCTGCCTACTCTTAATGACTGTCAAAGTTCTACCATAATTATCCCGGACCAACGGCTTGACTTACTTTCCGAACCACGGGGCTGTCACACCACCAAACTCCGGGCTGCTACTGAGAAAATTCCTAATAGAAAACCCAATGACGCTTTGCTCGACCTGGGAATCGAACCCAGTACTCCACGTGCTTGCGACCCCGAGACCATCGGGACAGTTCAGAAAATATACCAACAAAATTATACAACGAATTAATTTTAGTATGCATGTTATATCATGTTTGTTATTCAGTAGGTACTAGTTATTAGCTAATAACTAAACAAAACTTGCTCCACTGGTTTGTTTTTATGTCATTATTGTGACCGCCAAATTACGTGGTGGAAATGTAGTATCGAATCATTATTGAACAAATAATTTGTTTATCTAACTATGTATAAATAGCTCCGTAGGCACGTTGTTGTACAGTAGCGGTCATAAGTGGAGTAGCAATCTACAAAGCAAATCGATTGATACTTTGGTGAGGTGTACGTACCTACGTACACCTCATACACACAGTACCTACTGTGTTATTACGTTCAAAAGTGCCTTATAATGGCCTAATTAAATAAATGATTTGACTTTGACTTTAACTTTGAATACATCACTTATACACACAGATGTAGGTATGGCCTGTACCCCGTGTTCACAGCAATTCAAACCTTAGCATGCTACTGCCGAGAGACGACATCCGGCCACCGTAGGCGCGGGCTTGCGGACGGCGAGTAATGGGTAGCTCGCCGTCCGATCAAGGACCATGCCCGGGTCGACGGCGCGTTCTGTTCGCGCGCGCCTCAAAGAGCTGTCAGCACAGGGACGGGGCCCCAATAGGGGCCAAACGCCTGCCGGGGTTGCGGGACGTCTTAACAGGATACCGTGGCCCCGGAACGTAAAGGGCAACAGAAGGAACAGGGTGGTTTTTTTAGTCAGTAAAAGTCTGACAGTCCCTTCCGCCCCACCCAGGGCGGAAGGAGTCATTTGATGATTCTTACCACCTAAAAAAAAAAAAAAAAAAGCATGCTACTGCACTTATGACCGCTACTGTACGTATATAATTGAAAACTATTGTGTAAATAGACCCACATTTTTATTTAATGACATTTTAAGTACTGCTACCAATAGATAAGCTTATCAATCGTTACATTTTCCCCATATTGTTACAGAGCCATACAAAACTATGAGTTGAGGTATTCCAATGATGGCGGATTTGAAATCACTGCGTTCTTGGGAGCGATTGGAGACTTCATAGGGATATTCAGTCTTTCCCTACTCGTTGGCGCTCTCTTGGGCTGCTTGACGGCATTGATATCCTTTTTAATATCTACATTTATTAACCTCTGACGCAACAACGATGTGGTGTTATAAGTAGTCCTGTGTGTGTCTGTCTGTGGCATCGTTGCTCCCAAACGGATGACCCGATTTTGATTATTCTTTGTTTCAAAGGTAAATTAGTCGGGAGTGTTCTTAGCTATGTTTTTTGGGGGGGGGGGGGATTTTTAAATGTTTAGTTTATTTTTTCTAGAAACATCTTATGTAATGTATGACTTTCATGCATGGCTTGAAATTACATGTGCGAATCGTAAGAGACGACCCCGAATTCTTAAGCGTGACACATACTGCGGTTTAATGTCAATAATTAGCTGTATGACTCACAACGTCCCACGTGTTCAGTTAAATTGTGTCATTAATAGTGCGGTACCGTATTTCTTACGAAAACCGCCCTTAATGCTACGAATTAAAGTCCATTTTCATCGTGAACGTGGGGTTGACTACGAATTAATAACTTGTTTATGTAGATAATAGCAATGTCTCCTTAACCATTGTGCACATGACGAAGTTCACCCACGTGCGTGAATGGCCGCTGCTCGAGTCGGCGCTGTTCGTGCTCATGTCGTATGCGGCCTTCCTTATCGCTGAAGTCTGCGAGTTGACAGGTAATGTTGGAATAGATATGGATAGTTGACACTATTAACCAATAATTCCAAGACACAACTTGGATCTCTAAAGAAACACTTTATTTTAGCCCTTAAAATCTGATTAATTTTCAATTAACTGTAAATTTAGATTTTTAATTGTTCTCACATAGTCAATTGAGTCGGCACAAAAGTGACGTCACAACTATCTTTTGCCATACAAAATCTATGAGAGAATTGCGTTTTGACAGGTCATAAAAAGTACGTCAATTGATTGGTGGTGTCATCATCCCTATTATTTTAATTAATTTCGCATATCGCGGGACCGGACTATCGTCAAGTGCCTTGAAAATTAAGGCCTTTAGACAGGGCATAAAACTTATATAGGTACTAAGCGACTGCACGCTAAAAGGGCACTCCCTGTGGAATACAGATCTCGGCTTAGAAAGAATTAATAAGAGACTCTTTAATATAATACATCCTTCGATATGGCCTACAACAATGGGGGTTTTGACGGGAATATGTACCGCGGTAATTTTTCCCCTTCAATGCTGGGTTTCTACCTCTCTTCCTTCCGTGTTTTTGTTCACATTAATTGAAACATTTATAGCCCAGACTTTTGGCTATACCCAGTTATAAGAATGCGGATGTAAATTAGCAGGTTGTTCTTAGGGATCATTTTCGCGTGTCCAGTGTCCACTGTCACGGTGTATAGAAAATATATAAATAAGTCGCTTCACGTGCTCGGTACAATAACATCAATAGATGAATGCACAGCCTTCATGTTTTGTACCTACATGGATTTTCTCGTTAGAGGATTCACAACTGTAGATTTGAATTCATACTAAATGAATCCAATACAAATAACATGCAAAACTCTCGGACTGAATTATTTCGTTTCATTCCCAATATTAGAAAATCAAGCAGGATGTCCGAATTATATTAGAACTAAGTACCTAAGCCGCACTTCCGCTCGGTTTAGTTAGACAAGTGTAAAAGATGGTCATTATGAAACTGACCCATACCAATTATTTTACTATTAAATAATATAAAGCTGAAGTTTGTTTTTCTGTTGCTCGCACTAATCTTTGGAACTACTGATCCGATTTTGAAAACTGTTTCGCTTAGAGGAAGCTACGTTAAATATCCCTGAGTAGAGGCTATTAAAAAAATTGTGGCAAAAGCAAGTGACTCCATAAAATGCAATGAGCTAACCTTACAAGCAACAATATTAATATAGACTGAGATCCAAAAATCACCAGAACTACATCATTTTAGCATGGCTAACATTTTGAATATAGAATATGATGATGATGGAATATATGGTTAAAAAGGTATGCCTAGGTACTTGGTTGACCCTTTTTCAGGTATCAGGTATGAAAATTGCCTTACTTACGTTCTAGTGAGATGGCTGATTTTTATGTATGTTTAACAGAATATTGTTAAAAACCATTATTCGTTATGCGCGACTGCTGAGCATGAGGTCTTGGGTCCGATTCCCAGGTCGGGCAAAGTGGTATTGGGTTTTTCAATCAGGAATTTCTCGGTAGCAGCCTTGGAGTCTGGATTTGTACCCGGTTGATGGCAATAGGCTTGCCCCCTATTACATGGGACTTAAACATAACTGGCGAAATGTGGGTGTACTAATGGGTACACCTCTGCCTAACCTTTCGGGGATTACAGGCGTGATGTTATCTTATTCGTTATAGACAGTTTCCTTTAAAGCGTCGAGCAAAAATGTTATATTTATGTTAGTTCTAGCATTTTGGAACAATATATCGTTATTTAAAATTCTCTTTTCGGCTTGTTAATACAGTTCTTTTTGTAACAGTTATTATTTAAATAGTTCTTCAAGATTACACCACATTTAACGGTGAAAGAAATCTTTTGTCGCTTCTTATCGCTTCGTTAGGCAGTCAAGTCGAATACTCGGCTAGTTGACAAATTGCAAACAAGTCGACCTAGTTCGGTTTATGGTAATGATGGTGCTGTTACTGAAGTACCTACACCTTTTCTTTCTGTGGTAGAGTTAAACAATGCTGCGGGCACCGCTTTTAAAGTATAACGGTGCCTTTTTTATGCTCGGCCTAGAAACTGATTTAAAAAAATCTTTGATAGTAAATACTAGCTTTTGCCCTCAACTTAGACCACGTATATTCTTATGGATCCCTATTTTCTATAATAAAATATAGACTATAGCACAAAGGGACAACGTAGTTTCCAATCAGCAAAACAATTTTTAGAAACGGAACAGTTTAGTTCCAACAATTTTTAGAAACGGAACAGATTAGCGCGTGCGTGCACAAAACGTCTTCTTTCTTCTTCTTCGTCGTCTTCTTTTAATATCAGTATAAATTAAATATTTACTGTGCACGCAATACTTCGACCAAAACTTTACTTATGTAAAGCTTGAGTAAGTTGCCTATTATATTACGATGTTATACTAGTTTAATTTGCATTGAAAAGAAAGGGCTCAAAATGAGCACTTCTCAAAATGTGTGGGAATTTTATCACAATGCAAATGGGCCAAAATAAAAACTGTTGGAAATATTTCTTATATAGGTATGCATTGCTACACCATTTTAGAAATAATATGTACATACAACCTTAATTTTAATTCGTTACAAATCTTTCAGGGGGTGAATGTACCTACTCATGAATATGAACAACTTTTATTAAGGGACATAGTACGAAATGTGAAAAAAAAAACAGCTGATCCATACATTTTGATCGTAATGTAGTACATTATTGTATGGATCAGCTGTTTTTTTTTTCACATTTCGTACTATGTCCCTTAATAAAAGTTGTTCATATTTATGAGTACATTCAACCCCCTGAAAGATTTGCAACGAATTAAAATTAAGGTTGTATTTGTGTATAGCGAACGTACCGAGACCGTAAGTTCACCTACGCTATCTGTGCTGTGCTATCCTTTTCTACCTTAATATTATTCTATCTCCATCTCTCTTCAGGTGTGGTGGCGGTCCTGTTCTGCGGCATATGCCAGGCTCACTACACGTACAACAACCTCTCGTCGGACTCTCGCAACAGCACCAAGCAACTGTTCGAGCTACTGAACTTCTTGGCTGAAAACTTTATCTTTACTTACATCGGCGTGTCTATGTTCACCTTCCCTAAGCATCACTTCGACCCCTGGCTTATCATCGCTGGCTTTGTATCCTTTTGAAACAATTTTAATAAAAATGAAATAAGGAGACAATAGTACGGACGACAATAACGTATTCCACCTATGAATTAAAGTTAAAATCACGTGAATACGATAAGTGATTTTTGATTTATAAGTGCATTGGATATTATGAAAGGTTTATCGACTTCCTCATTCCGTTAGTATCGTTATCAAACCTAATCCTATTATCTAGAAATCGCTGTCATGGAAAAGTATATATTATTATTATTCTAAATCGCATAGTAAGATATCGCTTTCAATAAAATTGACATCAATAAAAACGTCAAGATTACGATCGATATTACTACTGTGAATTCTAATGTGTTAGATAAAAACATAACGATATCAGAGCGAATAGACTAACAAACAAGCTACTATAATTAAAAAAATTAAAAAACACGACTGCAAAAATTGCACATAATTGTACTTTGTTTACTCGTCAGTTTTTTTTTACGACGTTTTATATTAACAGTGTTATATATTTTTTAAATCTACTTGTCAAATTCTAGACGATAAACATAGACACGACCAGATTCATTGAAAAAATAAATTGAGGCTGGTATTAATTTGCGTTTTAAAGTGACCACACCGGTTTCTTTTTATTTTTTACTAGCCTGATGTTACTCGGAACGATCACCAAACATCTAAATCGGTTCAGGCGTTCAAAAGTTATGGTGGAATAAAGAAACTCACATACATACATACATACATTAACCCTGAACACATAACACTCCTTTTTTGGGGCAGTCGTGTAATTAGTAACATGATGGCATGTTTTGCGCATTGGCTGCTGCGCTGCGAGTCGCGGGTTCTATTCGCAAACGGAATATAATTATACTTGTCCATCCTACAGATAGTTATTCCGGGTCTGGCTTTTTGTGTATGTGAGTTTATTATATGTTTGTAAAAGCACCTACGATAACGGAGAAATTCCCAGTGTGGGGAAAGTTTAATACTACCAGCCTATTACTGACAGGCGCCTTAATCATTGGGCCATCACGACACTAATTATAAAGTAGGGGGGAAAGTTTAACACAAAATATGCTGTGCTGACTTATATAAATACTGAATCAGAAACCTAAATTGTTAAAACTTTGTTTGTAAACGTTGCTACCTAACGTGCAAGAGGAATATTAAATAAGGACAAGAAGGAAAGATTGCTATGGAAAAATACGATTATGTATTTGGTTTTTCCTATACAAAATAAGGTGTAAAACAAATACTACCTACCTACTGGTTTACCCAATACTAAATTCAAAGGCTAAAAAATAATAATTTCTAGGTACGTATTCTTTCCTACTCGCTATAAAAATGTTTTAGGGTGAATATACACCTGAGTATTTTTTCGAGCATTTAGATTTAAAGTAGCGTTCTTACGAATGGTACAATACAATGGAAAACTCGAGTAAGTATTAAAAAGCATTTCCATGCTATGCAACGTTCCTACGAATACTCGACGTAATGCTCAAGGCGAGTGAGAATTTACCCGTAATATTCCTTTCCATTTTGCTCTGCACTCTTCATTGTAATGTCAAATCGGAAGGTCGGGTATGCTCATCTTTGCTCGATAAAAGGTTTCCAAAATTCGGAAAATCAAATTGTAACAAAGCGTCTAGTGTCGTGTTCAATATTCGGTTCGTAAGAGGGAGACACATTAGATCGGCTCGATGTTTTGTTACAATAAAATGCTCCAGTGTAAATTTACCTGTAGGCAATTAGCACACTGCACCGCACTTCGTTACGTAGCGCAGGTTCGCAGATTGTAACATTGTTTGCAAGTACATATCAATTTGTATAGAAAACACGCCTACAATAACACACTGTCAACTCGTCGGCGATAATGTTCAAAAATCTTTTGGTCCCGCGCTACGCGACGGAGTGCGGTGCAGTGTGATAATCGCTTTAGACGTTACCTACATAAACGGTCCGTCAATTCGATAATACGCGGCGTCGTCCTAACTATCGTTGTATATAACGCTAGTCTATTTTTAAAGAGGCGTTATATAACTAGTGGCCACTTAGCTTGAGTGCCAGACGTTTAAACTTCCATGAAAATGTGCATGTTTTTGTAAACATTGCCTCAGTAAAAAAATATCTTGTAAGCTCACATCGTGCACAAATATCCAGAAGATATTTTATCAGGCATCTGCTATCTGTAAACCAAACAAATACTTATTTTCCTAAATGAAACATTTTACCTGTCTAGGAATTTTACTAGGAATTTCAATTTTAAAAAATTTTAATTTTAAAAGGGTGAGTCTTCCAACAATATAAACTCACATACACAAATAACTAGACCCGTAACAGCTACCTGTAGGCAACACAAATATTTTTTTCCAACGGGAATACAATCCGCGACACGGAGCGCTGCAGATAATCGCTCGGCCACTGCGCCAACTGTGCCGGCCGTCATTTGTTTCGTATTCGTTTGCGCCAAATGTGTTCGTACCATAATTGTTGCTTAGACTATTGCCAGTATTTTCAAAATCGCGAAGAATTATTCAAGAGAAAGGAGGCTTTGATACCCAGTGGATAATTCTGGGCTATAATGGCATAGACAGAACAGCTTTTATTACCAATGTGATCATCAAAACCACGATAATGTTCCTTAGCCATAAACAGGTAACTTCAGTCCTCGGGCGCGCTGTGAACATATACCCACTGTCGTTCCTTCTGAACCTAGGACGAAAACCACCGATACCGATGAACTTCCAACACATGCTGTTCTTCTCAGGTAATGTAATTTGAACTTTATGTCAATGTAATTAAAAGCCACATAATGCACACTCATAACTTGCAACTACATATGCAGTTATATTAATATACAAGGTAATTGTTTAAGAAAAGTTTTGTTCATGTCTTTACCTGATCAGTACAGCGGTCATCAACTGAAATGACAACTCCCCTTGAGCTAACTTCACCTAAATTTGCTGACATTTTACAGAATAGACCTTACTGGTCCCAAATCTTAATCTAGTCACAATAAACTTGAATAAACTTTAGAATATTGGGGGAAATTGGAAGAAATGGAAACGTTTCACATTGTCAACTGAGGAACTCATATAAATATTATCTACATTTCACTTATAGGTCTTCGAGGAGCCATGTCGTTCGCCCTAGCTATTCGTAACACAGTGTCAGAAGCCCGGCAGGCCATGTTAACGACTACATCGCTGATCGTCATAGCTACTGTAGTACTGCAGGGCGGCGCCGCTACGCATGCGCTTGCATATCTTCGTATACCTACTGGGTATGTATACATAATAATATGTATAGTAATACTAGCAATTCGCCCCGGCTTCGCATGGGTGCAAATTGTCCACTTTTCCGCCGGACTTTCCAAAAAAATCTTACATTAAATATTTTGCCCTGGAAATTGCCTACACAACAAAAAAAAACATCCAAATCGGTCCAGCCTTTTATCACATTTAGCCACTCATTTTTATCATAAAGACGCAAAGTTTGTTTGATTTTTGTTGTTTTATTTGTATAGATAATCTCTGGAATTCCTGGTGTGATTACAAAACATATTTTACTAGTAGAAAGCTACACGATTGCTGAGTGTCATACAATATGTTGTATGGTATATTTACCTTCCACGCCGACGAATTTTTCACATAGTTCAAATTTGAAAATGGTGATCACTATTTTCAAATTTGATTTGACCAAAAATATGACCTGTATTTAAATATGTATTAATATTATACAATATTCGGGCTTTTTCTATAATATTCTTAATGAATACCAATAATTTGCAGCGAATCATCAGGCAGCGATGAAAATGACGCTCTACCATATCGGGATGTCAGAAGCGTAAGTTTTTTTTTCAAATAAACCTGTAAATAGTAGGTACTTTGGGTTGCATATAAGAAACTTTAAACCTTATTAAAACACACTGTAGTGCTGAAATTACACTTTATCTACTAGTAGTAGACAAAATCATTCACAATATCGTTTGGCAAACCAATTTTTTTTAATAAGCATTTCGTGCATATACATTTACTTGTATTTCGTTAACCCTTTAACAGCCTGCTTGAATGTTTTCACTTCTAGTTTGTTAAAAAAATTTTTAAAGACTTAGTGCAGCAGGCAAAGGGTTTAACAGTAAACATTCTCGTGTTTCTAGTTCAAATGAGTACCTACGTTAACATTTCATTAAAAAACCTTAGAGTACAATAATTTATTTGTTGCTTTTCTTCGTATTTTCCTTATCTTCAAACGTGTGCATGACTGCAGCAAGAAAATGCCTTTTACAAGGAATTGAGTCTTACCAAAAATTAGTGAGTACTAAGCTGTAAATGTGAGCCAAATAAAAAATTAGTGCGTGCTCTCGTTTCAGAAAAAAATCGAAAAAACCTTTCCTGCTGGGGTAACGTTCTTCCAGCAGGAAAATTCTAAACGAATGAACGGAGCGAGAAATAAAGTATATGGGCATGTAGCTTATATTAGTGCATAAATGTGAGCCGAAAATAAAATTTGTGGGTCTTAAGGTTTTAGAGATATTCAATTCCCTGCTGCAGTAACGTTTTGCAGAATCTGGTTTCTCGGAAACCAATGATTGTGGGCCCGTAGAAAAAACGCAAATTAGTAGCTCTTGATGTGTGCTTAATAGTGAATTAATTCAGTTTTATAAAATATCTACCGTTTCCAAGTAATCATACATATATGAAAACCCGAAAAAAAATCCTAGCGCTTAAATGAACAAACGCGTAAACCTACTAATAACGGTTTTCGGTTCTTCTTGTTGTTCTCAACACCCATAAAAAGTTTAAAGACAAAGTATACACACGTTTTTGGATAATATCACTTCGAAAAAATCTGAAAATGCCATAGGTTTGACGCCAAAATGCAAGAAATAAAATAACCCCAGATGTTTGTATATAGACGGAAAATTAGAGTGTTTACGTAAGTATTTATCCTGAAAATTTCAGCTTAAAATATGTCGTATTTTATCAGATATAAGCTGAAAACCAAAACTACTGCTACCTTACTGGTTATCCGACCAAATTCGAATGACCACAAAAAAGCGACGGTTTCATACATTCTGATGACCTTCTTTAAAGTATAGTATTATCTGAAGCTATTGACCGTACAGTCGCGTTCATAACATTTTCGACAGTAGTATTTTTTAATCGTGTGTTAAAAACTCCGTGCCTCTAAATTTTATCATTACATAGGTATTTATTCATTATTACGTAATGCGCTTAAAATGTATTCTTAAATAGATATGGCGTTTAATAATCTCCTTATCAAATCTTATTTGTTAGACTTGGAATTAATAAAATAAAATAATAATAATTAATAAATAATAAATAAATAAATAATTAAAATAACAAGGCAATTAAATTATAGGAATAAAAGGAAATAATTAATAGATATTAATTTTGTTAGGTACGTAATGTGTTAAGTAATGAATTAACTCTTTACACAAAATAATAACTAGATACATATACGTAGGTAATTAGAATCCATTTAAAGAGACAAGTATCAACTCACTTGATTTTATATAAATTTAAAATAATGTTATTTGGATATTTTCCCTAACAATTTTATTCCTCAGTGTACCCAAGCACAACATGTATGTAAGAAAAGTTAAGAAGGTCATCAGAATGTATGAAACCGTCGCTTTTTTTGTGGTCATTCGAATTTGGTCGGATAACCAGTAAGGTAGCAGTAGCTTTGGTTTTCAGCTTATATCTGATAAAATACGACATATTTTAAGCTGAAATTTTCAGGATAAATACTTATGTAAACACTCTAATTTTCGGTCTATAAACAAACATCTGGGGTTTATTCTATTTCTTGCATTTTGGCGTCAAACCTATGGCATTTTCAGATTTTTTCGAAGTGATATTATCCAAAAACGTCTGTATACTTTGTCTTTAAACTTTTTATGGGTGTTGAGAACAACAAGAAGAACCGAAAACAGTTATTAGTAGGTTTACGCGTTTGTTCATTTAAGCGCTAGGATTTTTTTTCGGTTTTTCATAAATGTATGATTACTTGGAAACGGTAGATATTTTATAAAACTGAATTAATTCACTATTAAGCACACATCAAGAGCTACTAATTTGCGTTTTTTCTACGGGCCCACAATCATTGGTTTCCGAGAAACCAGATTCTGCAAAACGTTACTGCAGCAGGGAATTGAATATCTCTAAAACCTTAAGACCCACAAATTTTATTTTCGGCTCACATTTATGCACTAATATAAGCTACATGCCCATATACTTTATTTCTCGCTCCGTTCATTCGTTTAGAATTTTCCTGCTGGAAGAACGTTACCCCAGCAGGAAAGGTTTTTTCGATTTTTTTCTGAAACGAGAGCACGCACTAATTTTTTATTTGGCTCACATTTACAGCTTAGTACTCACTAATTTTTGGTAAGACTCAATTCCTTGTAAAAGGCATTTTCTTGCTGCAGTCATGCACACTCTTCAAACGCTGCTTTCTGTGTGCCTTATTTTTCTATGACAACAACAATCTTTAACTTCCCTACTATTCTTCTAAACTTATATGTAAGCAAAGCTAATTATTTGAATATTTAGTATACAAAAAGGAAACTTGAATGGACAATTGTCACAAACATGAAATTGACCAGATCGTCATATTTCATAAGCTTTCTTGAACAGGTTATCAGGCAACACGTAAAAGTTTATACAAAATATTACCAAAATCACTACTTACCGTCAAACGGGGTAAATAGGGATGCAGGGGTATATCGCGACGAAGCTTTAAATGAGCTTTTAACGTTAAAATAATATAGTTTATTGCCAAAAAAGACTCTTTCTCTGTTTTATAATTTAGTGCTTTTGTTAGCAACAAACTATATTATTTCAACGTTAAAATCCCTTTAACGTTTCGTCCCTATTCACCCCCTTATGATAATTTCTTTATTGTTATTAAGATAAGTATTTCGTACATGACATAGCTTTAAAAGAAAACTAGCCTAAATTACTTATTTCTAGATTCCGCACAAATGCACTCAAATTCTCTTCTCGCGTGCAAAAAAATTAGGCCACTCGCCAACATTCAGGAGCAATTTTCTCGTAGACTATTTATTCAATTTATTTAAAGTATACTTATGAAATAAATTGCGCATGTGCATATCTTTATAAGCTTGCTTTAGTATATTGAATCCGAACTCAAAGAGTGACGAGTAACTTAATATTTAGGCATTAAACGATTGCAGGTAATATTTTGTATAAACGCTACATATGGTAAAGGTCATTGAGCACTGTAGGGCAGTCACAGGCGCGCACGTATCATTGGCTCGTATTGTACACATAAGGCACGTTAGAATCGTGTTGTACGGGCAAGCATGTGATTAATAAGACATTATTGTGGCAGCTGTACCAGGCCACGGACTCTGCTGGACCGGTACGTATTCATAGCGCTATGTTTGCACTTTACTGAAGCTTTGGATGTTCATACATCGTGCTTTCCATCATCTTGATACTTGTTTCTCAATCTTATAAAGTTGCACTGCGTTTTCTTTCTGGAAAGGGTTTATACTTCGACCAAACATTCTTGATCGAAGGGTTTGTGCAATTCAATCAACTTTACCAACGTATCTACTCACTATTACCGTGATCAATAACTTTTCTTTGTAGTACATACTTATTTTTAAGCAAGTTGGAGCTCCAGGTTGAGAAACGAAGATTAAAAATCTTCTTCAAATACTATGGCTTGCTTGTACCTACTTCTGCACCACCTGTCAATTACTTAAGTTGTCTTTGGAGAAGATTTATAATTTTGAGTTACATATGAACTCATTCATGTCATTAGATGAATATTATATCAATGTTATTTACCTATCTATATGTTATAAAATGGAGATAGCTTTGAAATTACAAAACTGTATCTTAGATACCTCACACCTTTACCGGAATTCAATTAATTAAAAATAAATAACTACGTCAGAAGATATAGTTTTGTATTTTCATAGAATATCCTTCCTACATACGTCGACTGTCTCTCAATGGGTCATTGATTTGGCCTCATAGTTTCATTATCACGTAACTAAAACTGTTTTGTTATTCAGCCGGCTGACATAGGTTTCGGCCTACGTAACTTGGATTCAACGCAACCAGCCAGTTGCGACAGGGCAACAGTAAGACTAATAAATACATGCACGCATTACAAATTCTGCACGAGTCTTACTAAAATATGCATACTATGATACTAACCAAATGGAAGATTTATGTATCACAGTTTTTACTCCCAATACTTATAGGCATTCACAGCACATTTCCATACTTTTAACAGATAATATCTTTTTTTAACTTTCTTAGTTACAAACAGGGTTTCAGGGACACTTTGTAATAGTGCACCGTGTCTGAAATTGTTTTTGACAATAATTTTCAATTAACATTTTCTATAGTTTCTTGCACTATTTTTATATTCTTGAAATTTTCACGCCACATAATGAAGAAAGAGAAAAATAAATGGAGATGAAAAATTAAAAGATGTAGCGTTGTGTCGTGCATGAAAATTACTTTTACTTTATTGCTTTGTTTGGTTTCTTTTTAATATCTAGAGAGGCCGCATGGTAGTTAAATGGGCTAATGGAGCGAAGGAAGTGATTATGCCTTGGGAACTAAACGGTATCGAAGTATGTTAATATTTTTTATTATATTACTATTATTTAAGTATATTATGGATTGTTTACCACTCACATGCATGAAATACATGAGCATTATGCAAATAACACATCCATGCATGTATTTGGTGAATGTTAATAAATTAATATAAATAATATAATAACTTGTGTGGTTCTTGGGTAAATGAAAGAAAAATAAACTATCCGTTATTGTAACACTTTTCATTAGAATAATATGATAATGTTCTAGTAACATACATTTTTCTTTTGTAAAATATTCCAATTTTGTTTAGTAGTCTGTTTTCAGATCATATTTCTTTGATAAGTATAAATACTTAATTATTTCAATAGTTTCATGTTTTCAACACTCATTTATCCAAGGAATCAAAATACTTAAAATATCTGTACAGTTTTAGTGTGTCATTAATTTCACAGACGGTATCAAAATGTGTCGCTATAGTATCTGCAATATGCTGCCACTTACAAACTTACTTATAATATTAACAAAATTAATAACAACTTTTGATGCCAACTGTAAATTACTATTGGTACTTACAATAAATTCCTGGACTATTTCACTTGCGATTGACAATATTTTGTTTTGTTGTTCTCTAACATTGATAATATCTAGTCCTATGAAAATCTATATTATAATGGTAATTATCCTTTCTTCTGGCAAACTATTTACTATTATTAGTGAAACTTTTTTAAAAGCGTCTATTTATGTATACATGTATGTGCATTATGTATATTACATTTTTCTATATATTTATTACTTGTAGTAGATGTAAATGACTTATCTATCTACAATTATATCGTAATCTTTGCCTGTGCCGCGTCAGGACACACCTCGCGACCACGGAGACGTCGCTACCGGCCAGAAGGCTCGTCTCGCGCGGCTATGGGGCGCTGTTGACTCCAAACTACTGAAGCCACTGCTTACACACGCGCGCCCCCCGCTTACGGAGACCCTGCCAGCCTTCATGAGGCCATTGGCTAGGGTACTTACTACCACTCATCAGTACACGCAGGGGGTAAGTAACTAAGTACAGCTTTAAATTGTATCGTACTAGTTTAAATTCGAACTTCTACTGAGTTATCTCTATCGAAACTATTTTGCTTTAAGTCAATGTTGACATCATCATCATAGACTATAGTACGGCCGACGTATCTTGGCGGTCTGAAGATAGCTGTTTGGCTGCGCAATGGATCTTAGAGAAACGAAATTGTTTACTGCGCAGTAATCGGCTAACTTCAGAGCCGCCAAGATACGTCGGCCGTATTGTACGTTTCTCCTCTCTGAATAGACAAAACTCTTTTTTTATAAAAACTCCATGTAAAGTCTCTAGTAAAAAAATAACTTTAAACAGTATTCTCTGTGTTCGCAGGATGCCTCGCTGCGTAGAACTGACTCTGATTCTGACCTGTGCATCGAAGAGCAACACCCTATTCCTACGAGTATTGACCCACAGGTAAACCTTCCGCTGTAAACTTGACATCATAACAATGTCAGCTGCAATTTTTATCAGGCTTTACATGAGCTTTAATTTTTTTATTGGCATGTTCAGTGTTATGTCGAAATCAATGAGGGAGCTGATGTTGTATTAAATGAAAATAAGATAGGTAGGCAATTAAGCGATAGTATATTTTGTTATGTTTCTAAAATTGTATATTATTCCATGAACAATAAAATAGTTCTATAAATGGTATATTTTTGTCGCCATTATTTTAGTTATTTATACTTCTATTTATTATACATTCAATATATTATGTATACGTATTTATTTATAAATATTTCATATATTTCCTTTTTTGGTTGCAGCTATCGATTAACGTTCGGAATGGATATGGGCATGTTTGAGCTTTGTAGCATTAGTGATCCACGGCTGTGATATGAAATTTGCTCTAATAGCATATAGAAAAATTTATGATTAATAGGAAATTCCTTTTTAATTATTGCACGCAGCAATTATGGCCAGGACTGGTGGACACAAGGATTTCAGTGGAAGGTATCACTGGTAGCAACATCTAAATACTTGTATTGACTACTTTGATTATAACCAAATTGAAAAATCGAGTGCCACAAATTTTGTATAAATATTATCCATTTCATGAATTTTTCTGCGTAAATACCTACAACATTTTAACTGTTTATAACATTTTCGATGTACGTAGTCAATCATTCTATACGTAATAAAACCATAGAATAAAAATATGCTATGACTATCTGATAAATATAAATAGTTAAAGTGTTAGTGAATCAATGTTGTGATGATGGCCAGTGTGTGCTTATATCATTGTTACACGAGTTCACTATCTGAGTTTTAAAATAAATTTGTATTTTATATGATAATTATTATGAGACATGAATGTAAGATCTGATCATAAACATTTATTACGAATCCATGGCTGCAATGCAAATAATTATAAAAGTTTTAGGTTCGGGAGTCGTATAAAAAGCACTCCCGATGTAGGTAATGCAATTTATTTTCTAAATGTAGCAACATTATTTCATTCTTACTAGGAAAAAAAAAGTATGTTCCATTTGACTTTATTTAAAAGTCACCTTTAACTAAGCTGAAATAATCGCGTTGTCTTGTTAGCACTATTCCTTAAGAAGCAATAGCTTTATGTTACGTCACCAAAATTTCGCACTCAATTCATGAACGTGCGACTTGCTTCACTTACGTTTATAAACGCGATAAAATGTCGCATCTTTTATAAACTCCCCTAATACACTTGCATGTTAAACAATCTAGTCTACTATTATGTACCTACTTACTGAATATTATAAAAACGATGTCGTGCTTGTTTTAAAACAATTTCATAAAAGATCTTTTTATTGACCATCAAATGGGCAGTTTTATTTTAAGTTGCTAAGAAAGGGTAGGTAGTTTATCTTGTATTTTGAGTAACTTTGGACTTGTTGTTTTACGTATGCGTCCGTGATTATATTGACGAAATTAAATAATTACACTTCAGAGGGTTTCTAAAACCGTATCATTATTTTCTAAAATTAATCTTTTGAGAGGAAGCAGAGGGACTTCAGTTATTAAGTTTACTCTTTGCATTTCTCGTTTGAAAATATGTATACTTAGGTAGTATTTTTAATAATATCCTGATATACCGCTTTTAGTCGTCTCATATCATATTATTTATAATCACCTAATGACATAGTACTATATTTTAATTTTTAAAATATTTTGATCTCAAATTGTCAAGATTAAAACTAATTAGAGTGTCGAAGAAGTCCGTATTTTTCAAAATTTTATACTGAATGTTAGTGTCCTCATTGTTTTGTGTTAAATAAATCTGCTTCGTTTTAAAAACTTAGCAAATTGAATTTCTTATGTGTATTAAATCCGACTTTAAAACATGATTTTTATTTGTTATTTCTAAATGTACCAACACTGAAACCTTTCCCATGTCATGCCACAATGGCTCCTTGGCCTTTTCCAGCCCTTTTTATGCTGTTTTGAATTTTGATTAATAAAAATGTTGAACCTATAAGGAATAATCACTACATAGTATAAAACAAAGTCGCTTCTGTCTGTCTGTCCCTATGTATGCCTTGATCTTTAAAACTACGCAACAGATTTTGATGCGGTTTTTTTAATAGATAGAGTGATTCAAGAGGAAGGTTAATGTATTTACATTGCACCCGTGCAAAGCCGGGGCGGGTCGCTAGTAAGGAATAATTAAAGAATGTAATGATAAAAATAAAACAAAAGTAATTGATTCAGAGCTTATAATTAATACCTAAATACAAAAATGTAGAAAAGCTACAATAATCTCGACTTCTTCACTGATTTATGAAGGAGTATCAGGGCCAATTTGTTTTTTGAGTGTCTGTCTAATTTGTTCAGTGACTTGAAACTTGGTACCATGGCCTGGTACAATCCAGTCAGCTATATCTGCAACTTTTGACCTGTTCTTCATTTGCTGCACTGGATCCTCACTCCCTGCTTCCAACCAAATGCTTGGATTTTGTATATCTTCAAATCTTTCAAATAGATCTCCTGAAAATATTTAATGATAAATGTTATATTTTACAAGGCCCAGTTAACTTCTCTGTTAGATACTTTTACACAAGTTTTATTCTATTTTACAGATATCTAGTAGATAGTGTGGTTTTCAGGACAGTCTGCTCCTAAAGCTAAGAAATCATAACAGAAATAAATATTAAATTTTATTACAATCAAACTCGCAAGGGTGATGTCTACTTTATACTTACCAACAATTGCTACTGTTGTAGCCTGTTTAGATGTTACCAGTACAGTTACATCAGAAAGTGTGTGTCCTGGTGTAGGAATTACTTTCACATTTTCATCTATTCGGAGTTCTTCACCTGAAATCAAGGTAAGTACGTATTAACATGATTTTAAAATAAATGAATAAAGAAGAATTACAATTAAATACCTACTCAATTGCAACTCGATTATAAGTTGAATGCTGTCATCACTTTATGGTATTTAGGGCTGATTTTTCAATAGCCAGATAACTTTTATCCATAGAATAAATATGACAGTTTGACATATTTTTTATACAAAAGCTGTCGCAAACGCGCCATATTTTATCTCTCCGTTAGAAGTTATCTGACGATTGAGGTAGATTTGTAGCAACAAAAAGATTGAAGAACAACTTAGAAATAAAGTGGCATTTGAGTAGTCCGAGTAAATAAGTGTTAAGTACCTTTATCAAATGGATGCATGTGATATTCATCTTGAAATGAAACACTGAAGCCCACTATGTGTTTTGCCATCAAGAACAGGTTATTATTACCAATGTGATCTGAATGTCCATGAGTGGAAATAACATAGTTTACATCTTCTGGCCTTACATTATTTCTATCTAATGCTGTAATAAAAAAAAGAATTCAAAGTTTAATAACTCACAACCAAATTAATGTTTCCTCTAAAGCATTGGCATAGGTATTCATGTACATACCATTAATTATTTTCTGGGAATCCCAAGCAGTCATTGTGTCTATTATAACAGTGTGGAGTCCTTTTAGCAGTGTACAACTACAATTTGCTGACATCTGATCTTTTCCGGTCATCACCGAGTAACCATCATACAAAACTATTACTTCACTCATTTTGGCTCATAAGTTTACGAATTTCTGAGCTCTGAAAGTAGTACTCTACCACCAGCCAGATCTACTTGCTAGCTGAGCAGTAGGTACCTTGTATTGTTGTTGTAAATGAAAAACCACAAGAATTGAAAAAATTATGATATTACAATAGGCGAACTTAGTTTATACGATTCAAAAAAAGTTAAAAAAGATAGAATAATAAATTATGTATTACGATACGATCAAGTCGCGGTATAGGATAGGTTGGTTGAACTTGGTTGACGTATGAACGGAATATCCATAAACCATAGAGTTGTAGGCAGTGCACTGACACTTCGGCCTAAAATGACATAGTTTATATCGTTCTGGAATTTATCTTTTCCTCTAGATTTTGCTGTCTTTCATAGAATCTACAATGTTAGCTTAATTTTATGAAAAGTGTGGTTTAGTTTAGACTAAAATCTTTTTATAAATTCTTCCTTCTTTACTCTTTATGATATATAAGTAATTATATTTGTAAGTAATTAAAATAATTTTATTTTTAAATGTAATCTATAAATATCCAATTTCATAGTAACTGAACACAATAGAATTTCCGAACGGTAATTCTCTTCTCATCTATCCCTATCTCCCTCGTCAGCTGTCTTTGCCAGTTATTTTTAGGTTAAAATTCTAAAATAAATTGAAGAAAGCTGCGGTGGTACATACATTTGTACGTAGGTTATTTTAAAATTTCATCGTGCGCCGAACTTTTCTTTATTCATGAAAATTGCGCATTTGGATAACTCGTGTCATTTAATATAATTTATGCAAGTTCATTGTAAATTCATTGTTTACTCAGGGTTATGAAACAATAAAGTGGATCTCTGTCGCCTCGGGAGCGCCAGTCTTTGTGAACCATGTCAGGAGACGTGCAGCCAAGGAAACGTAAGGATAAGAAAAGGAAGAAAGGTAAGAACTAACCGGTGTAAATGTGTTGGGATGTGGTTTGCATACCAATGAGATAATATGAATACTAAATATCCTTTGCTTTGCGTTTCAGATGAGTTAGGCGTAGAAGAAGGGCCTCGTGGTACGGCTGCAGCGCTCGGTGAAGGCGACGTGTTTATGCATTCTCCGAATGATCATGGCACCGGCGGACATTGGTGTGCCAAGATCATATTCTTCTCATTACTTGCTGTACTTGTAACTCTTATTGGACTGATTATACTGGAAAATAGAGGTCTTTCAGAATGTTAGTATGTTTTTTTCAACTGGTAAAACAATAATTTCCATTCTTACTACTCTCATTGTGGATTAATATTTGTTCATCTAAATTCAATTTGTGTCTACAATGCCAATTTTCTATAA
This sequence comes from Hoplodrina blanda, assembly GCA_949316365.1. Taxonomy (NCBI): domain Eukaryota; kingdom Metazoa; phylum Arthropoda; class Insecta; order Lepidoptera; family Noctuidae; genus Hoplodrina; species Hoplodrina blanda. The sequence goes on along the minus strand of OX438579.1, from coordinate 11,640,071 downwards.
GGAATTTAATAGGCATGTTACGTATGCATCATTAGGTATGCAATATTGTAATTACACTATGTATTTTGTATTAATATTAAACCATAATCTATATTCATAATATTGATATTAAAACTATGTTTTAAAATAACTTTACAGTGGAAGCAAATTCTGTGGAGTCTCGATATTCAGGAGTGTTAGAGGGTTGGTTGGAAGATGCACCTGACGATGACCATCATGATAAACATACTCTAGAACTAAAGCACCATGTAAGTTTTTTAACACGTTAACTGCCGGGCCAAAAATGTTGAAGGTCAAACCTCCACAAGCGTCAGGCACATGTGCCTGACGTGGCAGTTAAGGTGTTAATTTTATATTTATGAATAAAGCTAAGGGGCTAAGGAAATGCGCACAATGGGACTAAATGAGGACTAAATGCGGAAACCATACCTTCCATGATGGTCATTGGCATATCCGGGGTTGTCATTTGGGGAGGGCTTAACATCGCCAAGGAGTGGTTTTTAGCAAAGTAAATTGAGGCCCTTAGCCTCCGATCCACTTGTGATGATGAAGTGCTAAAGGGATATCTTTGTTTAAAAAAAAATACTTTATGTAACTGTTAGGAAGGAGTCTTGTGGACCGTGAACATATTTTTCATTGTGCCCACTTTCTTTATTTTTTTACAAAGGATTAAGAAAAAATCTAAAACATAAATTATTATTATCAACCTCAAACATTAAGTAAGTATTACATATTTTATAATTTACTAGCTGAATCCTAAGGTGGTGGCAACATAATTTGTATTTTCCATCTGCACAGCATTGTTTTACCTTAACTAAGCTTGTGACCTAGGCTGGTGGAAAAGCAGCTCATGATGATCACAGTCCAGAATTAGACCATGATGATGGAGACGATGAACAAGAAGTAGATGATCATGATGATGATGATGAAGTTGATGATCATGATGATGATGATGAAGTTGATGATCATGATGATGATGATGATGATGAAGTTGATGATCATGATGACGATGATGATGAAGTTGATGATCATGATGATGATGAACATGATGATGCTGATGAAGATGAGAACCACGAAGCAGATGATGATGATGACGACGATGAAGATGACAACCAGGAAGTAGATGATGATGACAAACACGATACAAATCAAATTAATGATGATCAACTTGATGATGATGACGACGATGATGAAGCTGGTGAACACGATCAAGACGATGATGATGACAGCAATGAACAAGATTTAGATAAATCGAACGAGGTGTGATTTTCTTTACAGACTTTACTTGTTAATGTGATTGGAAACTTTAAAGTTAGATTACTATTCTTGTATTCATTTAAACTTTCAACAGGATGACGGTAATGAGGAACATGATTATGAAAAGCATGATGAAAGTGGTGAAAACGAAAAAGATGACGGTAATGATGATAATGATGATGATGACGATGATGACGATGATGACGACCTACAGAGGGTAGATGATAATGATTCAGCAGAAGATGATGAAGAACAAAACAATGTAAGGAATAAGAGAAGTATAGAAAATGAAGATGGCGATGACGACAGCGAAGAAAATGAACAGGATGACAATGAAAACGAGGTGCAAAGTGTGATGCTTGGCAACAATAAACGATTTTGATTTGATTGGCACTAACAATTTGAGCTTACTTTTCAAAATTTTACTTGAATCTACAAAAGTTACAGTGCGTTTTATTTATAAATGTTAGAGAATAACAAATAATAGCAATTAACCTGTATATATCTACTTACAGCAATGAATTGCAAGACTACAGTTTGGCTTGATACTGTTATTTTAGCTGTGTTCAATCTTAACGTTTGTTTGTGTAAAATTACTGCGATTTCCGGTATATTCGTATGTATTATGCTGTGACTTCAAATCTTGTTTTACTGCATCATTTATTTGATATGCAGTTGCTAGATCTAATTCTATTTGACCTTTCATCACGAACTTTCGAATATGAAGAAAGTGGAGGGTTCTTTTAACCAACATTTTTTCAGACTGACAATACTGTTGATCAATTTCTAAAGGTGAAAATATTAGCATCTTCTATCGTATTTCGTTTCTGGTCTACATTTCCAATTGAGAACTTTGATTTGTAGACTAACTTGTTCTGTTGTATTCTGTAATAAAGAAACAGGCCATCCAGACTCAGGTTTACAATCAAACAATGTTGCTTACAGGAAGAAGAGGAACATGAAGAAGAAGAAGTAGCAGACTTGGAAGTTGAAGTAGAGAGGCTAGAAAAAGAGATTTCAGATGAAGATGCGTTATCTGAAGAACTGCCTGCAGCCGAAGCTGAGGATGACGATAAAAGCGAAGGTATAACGAAAAAAAGATTATTTGATTTGTTTTTGGAGATTAAATCGAATGCTGTAATGGTGCTTTGCAAAAGCTAAAGGTTTAGTTATAATAGAATTTATTAAAAAGTAATAATAATAACTTAATTATTATTTCATTTATTTCACATATTCCTGAATATGTATGTTTGTAAGTAGTTAGACTGCTTTGTAAGTTTCTGATTTATTTTACAGAAATCTCGAGTGAATTAGCTCCCGAAGATGACGATGTTGATGACGTTGACGATGGAGTCGCTGACGAGGAAGAGTTTTTGGAACCAGACGATATTGTGGAGGCGATCGTTGCACCGAAAGGAAAACCTCTAGTTGAGGTAAGTTGCACTTACTTGAATTGCTCACTTTCACTTTAGAATGGTTGAACAAAACAGAACTGGAGAGTGTTTTTGGGATGTTTCTTCTTTCAGCTTAAACACAGGGTTGCTGAGTAGAATCACGTTTTAGGGTTTTCCTTTTTGAAATATTGAAATTTGAAAAGTACGTAAGCTAAACATTATTAAGTTTTCATTTTTACATAATGTCATGTGTTAGATAAATGTCCAAAAATTACGACAACAGTTATAAGATATTCCCAAAAAATAATGCAAGATTCCGTTTACCAGGTTGAAGAAGAAGCGTCTACTATGAAGCCTGCAGACACTCTTGCTGATGAAGAAGAATACGAGAAGCGGCAAGAAGAATTGAGACGTGAGCGGGAACAGGCATCGCACAGTAAGTTATTCCATATTCATACTCCTTGCATGCTTCTGATTACCCTTAATAATTTGCTTTTTATTGCTGCAACATCAGGTCGGTTTTAGTCTATTCCTAACATTTATATTAAACCTTATTTATCTTTGCATGTATTTAACTTCCACTGTTACTAACAACCTTCCAGGATTTTGTTGTTTTTTTAAACTACAAAATAACACTAGATCTAACACCCTGAAATATTTTATTTCATAAAACTATGTAAAAATAAATATTGATGAAATTAATTTCTTTTATTTCGAATTTATCGACCCATTTGCTTTAGTCGTGCTAAGAATAAGGCTATATTTTTTTTAATTTTACACGAAGCTCACAAATACACACTTTATTAATTTTATTTTTATTCTCTTTGTTTTGTACTTTTTGTTTCTGTGTTGTAATGCTTGTAATGTAATTTCGAACATATTATTTAAGGGAACCAGGCTATATAGTAAATAGAAACTGAATTAATTCTTGTCTACCCATACTTAGGTACCATTGAATAGATTCAGCTGCAATTATTTGTTCATACTTGGATTGTTTACGGAGACTGTTACTTTTATTACATCTCATCACATTATAATTCAGCGTTATGTTACACCATCTTTATGTTAACTCATAACACAACACACACACAACGCCATAGTTCATACCTACCAACTGTTCTCGCTACATTAATTTCATGTGTATTATTTTACTAGCTTTTCCCCGCGACTTCGTCTGCGTAAATGTCAGACCCCCATTTCACTTCCCATAGGGGTAAATTTTTGGAAAATCCTTTCTTAGCGCATGCTTACGTCATAATTTTCGTGACAAGTTTCAGCGCAATCCGTTCAGTGGTTTGAGATGTATAATTATGATAGATCAGTCAGTCAGTCAGTAACGGTTGGCGTTTAATATACATATAATATAATTATTATTATATTATTAGTTTTCCATTTATATAAGAGGAATACGCTCCAAGCTCATCCGGAACTCTTGAAGGTGGAAAGGGCTTAACAATTAGCCCAAATCCAAAATAGAATATCTCGAGTCGCAGTTCTCATTGCGGCGCGCTATTTTCGTTGCCTTGAAATATCTGAAAAACAAAGAACCTTTATTTAGAATAAGCTTGGAATATATGTATGTATTTTAATGCAAAACGGTTTTTTTTGTACGTAGTTCACGTCGACTGCCGGTTTTTATTGCATGCTATATTTCGAAATTGTGTGCTATCCAGTGAAGTACTCCATAACGCCATGCACACATGTAAAAATATTGTTACATCTTAAAGTATATGAATAATAAAAATAGGCAAAATTAGCTATTTTCGAAAATATGTCGGTGTAAAGCAACGGGTAACGAAGTAATTTTAGTACAAACAATTTATTCTGTGTCATGTTATAGTAACTTTTTCTCTTAAACCATTTGACCAACCAACCAACACGCGAAATATATTTCAAAATTTATTAGCATTCTTAAAATTTCTAAAGAAAGATACGTTGTGGCTGGTGCCACTTAATCGTCCTACATATAAGTGCTACCTCAGACTGAGGAGCCACTATTAGCCACCACAAGTTGTGAAAGAAATTTTTCATACATTTTATTTGGTGTCGAACGCATTGCCACTTATCGCAGCCACTAGTGGCCTAGCGTGCAGAGGCACTAAATCACGGTGCGGAGCGACGTCAGTACGGCAACGCATATTGAGAAAATTTAAGCCAGGCACCGCCATACCATAGTTGCGATGCAGCACCCACCGGCACGCATTTGCGGTGCAGCACCGCAGCTTATCGTGTAGCCTAGCTCTTAATGCCCAGTGCGTGTCTTATGCCGGTTTTCACTAACACTACACGACAACTAAACGTAACGCTCTCAACTTCCTGCACTGAGCCGAGCGTTTCAAATTCAATAAAGCGCTTTTATTTTGGCTTTACATTTAGGTGTCGCCTAGTGATCGTGAAAACGGGCATAAGAGGCTAGAGGCCTCTCCATACACGTCTAATATTATCACAGGGGAGATAATAGACAGATTGCGTACGTCGCCTATGTGAAAAAGGGGAGATATCATAAAAATTGATCTCTATATTCCACCTTTGATAATATCCCACCTGTGTGGAGAGGCCTTAACGCGTGTGCCGCGTGTGTTGCAGTGTGGCTGAAGCTGGTGGTGGGTGGCGCGCTGCTCGTCGCCACACACGCGGTCGTGCGCCGCGCCACTGCTCCGCGCGGTGCGTACACTACAACAGATCATCTAAGCTAAAATTACGCACCCTTGCACTCAATGAAAAAAAAATGGAAAAACAAATTTAAGAAGTGAAGCTTCAAATATTTACACCAATTTTACAACTTCCTATTATAATATGGACTGAGACATCAAAGATGATCACCTATTTGTAAATATTACGTCTATACTCATATTTAAAATTAATGTGTGCGTAACTACGTATACATGAAATGGAGGGGCGCAATTTTAGTTTAAACGTTCTCTTTCTTATTGACCAATGCTTTCAACCATATATAACCACAAATCCAGAATTTAAAACATAAAAAAATTATGACGTAATTGCCATTTGACGAATTCAAAAGACCTGAATAAATCAAAAGTAGGTATTAGATAACAACCCACTAATAGGGATTTCTATTAAAAGAAAATGAGATAAATTTTTTAAAGAAAAGCTTACTGACCATTATAATCGAATCATTATTATTACTTGGAACATCGCCAATAAAGTTTCCCTATTTATATTTGACAAGTGTAATAAATTAACAGCAATTAAAATATATGATCTTGTTACAATTTAGTTAAAAGTTTATATTAATAAACCAAATCTTACTTGGCTTTCTAGCATGATTCCCTTTTTCTTTATTATTCCTAATGATGAAGCTATCTAGTCTTAATGCGCAGCAAAGAATTACAGAGATTATTCATTAATTATTCGGGAAAGAAGTGCAGACTAATAAATCATGGTCAGAAAGTGAAATGTAATTTTCATAACAGATGATACAGCTGATGAGGAGCACGCTAGTAGGGAGGAAACACCAGTCATTGACCGACGTATGACCCTCATATCTGAAGAAGAAGCCATAGCTGGTAGGAAACATTTTTAATTCATACAGATGTTATATACACTAATCGCTTCTCAAACCTTTCATAATTACTTGTTTTACGTGCTTCAGCAATACCCAGTGAAATTTTAGAAGAAATTAAACCAACATTAGAAGAATCTTTACATGAAAAGGTTTCCTCTGTACTTAAATCTGCTGCACCAGAGAAACAAGACAGTGAAGATGAAGAAGTTCAAGACGAAGAAGAAAACGAAGATGAAGTAGCAACCGAAACTAAGGTAAGAACAGTTACTGATATTGTAACACGTAATTATTATGCTTACAAATAAACGTAAAATATTAAAAAATAATCCACAGAATGTACCTGCAAAAGAACCCACGAAAGACAAAGAACTGTTTAGCGAAGATGAAGAAGCTGAGGACGAGGAAGAAGAAGAAGAAATTGTGAAAAAAGTTGTAAACGAGCCTCCGAAACAAAGCGCGCCCGTTCAGAAAGCAGCCGAGCCAGAAGCGGACGATGATGTACCTGATGACGTAGAAATAATCGACGAAGAACAAATTGATGAAGAATTAGAGGAAGAAGATGATGAGGAGGAAGAAATATCGGACGTAGATGATGCAGAGCTACTCAGTCGACTGGAAGCTAAATACGGACGTCTGCCTGAACCGGATCGTCCCGGACAAAAACCCAGTAAACACGACTGTATGCGCGTGACCGCTAGCTCGTGTAGACTCACTGTTGGCTTCATTATTCTAACCAAATAACCCTCTCTGGCATGAACTAACAGTAACGTGAGTGGATATAATTTAATAATTTTTAATATGTACTTATTTTTTGCTCTCCACATTCTTAAGTGTTCTGTTTTTAGAATAGGTTTGATATTCATTTTTTTTTGTCTCAATAGATGTGAAAACCTGCTAAGATATCCGAACCTACATTGGAATACAGTTATAATATAATCTGTTACATCAAATCCAATTCATTACGTATTTGCTACTTAGAATTTTCATTAGTTCCTGCAATTACAAAATATAATTTTGTAGACAAGAAAAGTCTTCTTGCTTAGTGATTGTGAAACCTGGTATTTTCAGAGGATGGTGGGAACAGTATAGAAGACGATTGGCCGGGAGAGCCCAGTGACCAGTACTGGCGCCAGCAGCTCGACCAAGCTGAAGAAGAGTTGCGCCAGGTGAGTGTTTAGTTAAATTCTAATATCTGAAGAAAAAAGTCAGTTTAAAATTTTCCTAAAAGTTGAAAGCATTTAGTGCAAATACATAGTTTATGAAAATAACAATGTTGTCTAATTAAAAAAATTGACAAAATATTATGAAGTTTCCGCTAGGCAATTGTTGGTGTATTCTTGAACAGTTCAAATTTATTATAACAAATTGTTTTTGTGTTATTACTTTATTATCTTTAAAATGCACGTACATGTGTTTTTATTTAACTGGCATGCTTTTGAGTGGTTTTTCTTGTAAGCTTGTAATAGCTTAGCTCGCATTTCTTTTAACATCACAGCGAATACACCAACAATATTTTATATCGGAAACGAAAACCACTTGAAATATCAAATAAACAATTCTCATGAAACAATTAAATTAAATTCCAGGAGTGGCTCGACTAACATGTATTTTATTTTTTTGCATCCAAAATTCGCATCCATCATACTTTGCTCGTTGTGCCATTTTCCTATCGACTCGTCGGCGGACATGTCGGGCTGCGCCCCGCGCCCGCACCCCGCGCGGGCCGCCCCCGGCTTCCGTCGACGACTACGTCTCCCCCTTAGAATAGGAGCGGTTGCTCATCTGCCTTTGTCGACATGAAACGGGAAACAAATGAACTGCTAATATTTGGATCAACAACCAAAGCTTCGTAATACGATGTTTGATTGTTGAATTTGCTTCCCACTTCGTCGATGATGCTATATGCGGGTGAGCAGCTGTGGTGTGTGCCTGTGTGTGAGTGTATCGTGTACTAACGTGCGGAGGGCGAATGGAGCGCGGCGAGTCAACGCGCAGGCGCCGAGCGACTGAAGAGCAGCGCTCGCGCACGCTGGCTGCTGGCGCGAGCCATCGACGCCGAGGCTGAGGCGCGTCGAGACAACCGTCTGCTTACGAAAGCCATCACTTCTTATCTCGACGTACTCAAAATGAACGAACGTCTTACCGACAAAAAGCTGCTAGAAGTCGCCCATCGAACACTTGACAGAATACGATTTAGAGGTAAGTTACCTTCCACCATCAATCAATAATGCTCTCTAAAACTATAATTTTGAGATTGTAAGCGTTACTTATGTGTTTGTTCACAGGTAATTACTTAAGTGCGGAACCCGTCTACAGGTTGCTGATTCGAAGATTTCCAGATGTTGTCGGCTACCACAACAACTTAACGGTGTCCTTCCTTATGGCTAACAGGTAACTTTTCATAAATATTAGATGTGTTAAGATTATCAATCGATATAGTAAATACCTAATTACAATAACATCCTTGTTTCTCTTTCAGGGCTGACCTCGCAGAACAGGTCATAAAAGAAACTCTTCAGAAGTGGCCTGACGATCGTTTCGCCTTGGCTCACCACGGCTTTGTTCTGAAAACTAAATATAACCGTCTCGAGGAGGCAGTTGACGCCTTTCAGAAAGCTTTGGAGGGAGACATCGGTTCCGCGAACGAGCCCCGATTCTACTACCATCTAGGAGACGCGCTCCTTTTACTGGGTCGATACGCAGAAGCCCACGAGGTCCACAAACGAGGGGCTGCACTAGGACACTTTTTGTCGCCCTCGCAACGTTCGCTCTATAATGTTGAACGACTAAAAAGTCAACCGTGGTGGAATATAGAGCAGACTCCATACTCAAAGTTAGCTCGCGCACTAGAAAAATCCTGGAAGGAAATATTGAAGGAAGGAGAAACTGCTAAAGCTTTATATGAAAAGGAGAAAGAAGGGTTGAAAGAGCGAGGCGAGTGGTCGCAGCTGGACTTGTTTGTTCGGGGCCAAGAAGTACCAAATAGATGTAAACGGGCGCCGGTGACGTGTTCCATCGTACGTTCGGAGGCTGCCGCCTCGGGTTGTCGGCGCGGTCAAGTCAAGTTTAGTGCCATGGAGGCGGGCACACATGTGCGACCTCACGTCGGACCCACCAACTGCCGGTTACGAATGCACTTAGGTCTCAGCAATACCAAAGATACATACTTAAGAGTGGATCAAGAAACCAGGTAATTATTTTCTTTCTGATGATTGTTATTCTTATGTCGGAAAAACTTCAAACTAACTGCCTCGCAATCTATAATTATGATCGACTACATTCTACGTTTTCACTTATCCAATAACTGCTTGAGTAGAAGATGTCACTGTGTTTTATGAATTTACCTTTGTTAAATCTTCACATAATATACATTGTTTTCTGGTTTTAATGTAGTTTGGCGTTCCCTTAACAAACAGTCAACTAACTTGTAATAAATTGTACATTCGTTTTATTTGCAGACAATGGCAAGTAGGCAAGACGTTGATGTTCGACGACAGCTTCGAGCACGAGGTGTGGCACAACGGAACCGGATCGCGACTGGTCCTCATCGTGGACGTGTGGCACCCCGAGCTCACGGCCGCCGAGCGACGCACGCTGCCGCCCATCTAATCACGTTCTAGTGTACACGCGCCTTTACTATACCCATATCAAATAGAATATTTAAGTGTACGACAAAAAAATCGCATTTTTAAATGCAAAGACTTCTCTCTATTGAAGCTTAATAAAGTCGTTGTAAAGAAACTAGTCAATTTAACATGATGACAATATATTGCATAGCATTTAATGTCATGTTGGTTCCGCACGAGTAACGTTGAATCTCGTAACACGTTATAATTTATTATGTCCGTAAATATGTATCTTTATCTCTAAACTCTTTGTCGTACTTAGAGATTGGTTCTAAACTTCGTGAAGTTGGTAGTCGATTTTTTTTATATTATTTTGATGCATTTGTATTACACGTAACTAACAACTTCATTGTCCATTAACTTTAAACGTAATTATAATCAACTAATGTTTCTTGTATGTATCATAATAATTCTATAATATTCGGCTGTAACAATGTTACTATAAAAGTGTCTTATGTTAAACAATAGTTGATTGGTTATTACGTGATCAGTATTTAATATTACCTTGTGATATATTTTTGCGATCTTATTTTGTTTCTTTTAAGATTTATATTAAGAATAGAATTCCAATGCTCGATATGAAGTCTTTTTTTTATCCAGAAATGACAAGTTCCCAGTAAGTATTCTAATTATTATAGACTAGGGACCCGCCTCGGCTTCGCACGGGTGCAATGTAAATACATAAACCTTCCTCTTGAATCACTCTATCTATTTAAAAAAACCGCATCAAAATCCGTTGCGTAGTTTTAAAGATCTAAGCATATATAGGGACAGACAGACAGACAGGGAAGCGACTTTGTTTTATACCATGTAGTGATGGTAATGCATGAAATAATTAAATAAAATACAATATTTCCTTAGCAGGTGTATATTTGGTATAAAAATTACCAGAATCTGGTTCAAATATAACCTATAACTTATTCTCTTAGTCTAATAAAGCTCGTTGTAATCTAATTAATTGCTAGGTACAAAATTGGTCCGTAATCATCAAGATGTGTATTTTACAGAAATATCGTGAGATTCTTTTTTATTACTAACGGACGGAAGTATAACACCTTGTATATTCCCATAACAGTATAAAATAATGAATACCTAATACTTTCTCACAAACAATAAAAAAGCGTTCTTACCTCCTTATTACCTGTCTTATTACTTAATTTACTGAACTAACGCTCTTGAACTAGAAGAATATGTATAAAATTATATTTCGTCAGGAATGTTGACATTGGAATGTTAACAGGTGACGACAATGTTGTCTGGAATACACAATTCAAATATATTTCTTGTGCACCTATAAATAAGTCACAGGACAATAACAAATTGTGCCAGTGAGCAATAACATCAAATAGGCTTGTGTCAAATATCATGAAATCCAGTCTCAAATCTGAATAACAATATTGTGATATTATGGTAACCTAACCTATTTCTGGCAAAAACTTAACACTAACACTTTCATTAAAGCTAATGTCTTGTAAGTAATAACAATGACTTATAATATCCTCGCCTATAAACCAAATTAAAAATTAATCATTTTGAAACAATTTCAAAGTAATTCGTATAAAATCACATTCACATTACTGTACATTCATTCATAAACACACCACTGGATGGCAAATTATTATTTCGATTTTACTTAAATATAAATCAGAACTAAATAACTACAGTATAAGGGTCAATGTTTCCGACTACCGAATAACATCACAAGATTAAGGCACTTAAGTACTCTGCAAGGATTTTAGGAAATGTTGATGCTATTTTCAGTTATAATGATCATTAGCTGGCTGGTAGGCGGGCGGGCCGGGCGCCTGCGGCGTGGCGCGCGCGCTGTAGGGCGGCGCGGGCGGCGGTGGCGCCTGCCACGCGCCGTCGCCATACGCGCCCCCATACGCGTACGACGGAGACTCGCAAGGAGTTATGTTGTCCGCTCTATTATCGTATGTCGGCGCGGTCTCATAACTTCGTTCAATATTATCATAGGACGGATTGTTAGATTCGTACTTCCTCGGTGGGTTCGGTTCGTTGTACGGCCCGACGACGTCGTAACCAGATTTCATACTGCTGCGTCCTATGGTGTTATACCTATTATTAGTTACTATAGGAACAGATTCGATAGGAGGCGGTGGGTCGTACGCGTCTTCTAAACAAGGAAAGTTTTCCCTCTCTGCTGTGTGATATGAAATTGGGCGTGCCGCATGGAAATTCGAGTATGACGAGTGTGCTGACGTTGGACGAGACGCTCTCGCTTCACGCGGCAACGAAGCATTAGACGATAAATATCCAGCATTTCTGTATGAACGACGTGATCTGCGGACCGAGGAGTTGTTTCCCCGTGACCCTGAACGACGTTTCACTCGGCGTGGTGTCATTGGTTTCATTGAAGTTTCGCTGATGTTTGTTTCTGTAGGACTCAATTCAATTGTATACACTGGACGTCGCGACATTGTTCCTTTATCTGTGAAGATATTATGCACATGAGCATGATTTTCTGTGTCACATATTAATTGCAATAAATAAAATTAGCATTTATTTTACCTGCTGATGGCTTTTGCTTTTTAAATGATCGATAAGCCAAAACTACAGCAAGGGGTAATGCCGTAGCTGCAAGAGTAGCAGCAACAGCTGACTGTCCCAGCTCGACATGATCCCATTGCATGAAGCAGCCCTCGACTCGAGTGGGCCTCCATGAGCCAGGTCCGTCCACTTCATCCCACACTGGCTGACATCCCCACCCATTGCTTTCCCACCAGCTTACACTGCCTGTACCCAAGGACAACAAGCCACTGTCCTGCAAATTTAAATATTAACTCATGAATTATTTGTGTATGGAAAATGTAATGAACCTTTCATTTTGATAAAAGTTTAACCAGAACAAAAAAAATAATTGAATATACATACCCTGTTCAAAGATCCCAAATTTAGGTAGTAGCAAATCAAGAATGCATTCCATACCAGCCACATAAAACTCCAAATTGCATACTGTAACAAATAACAAGATTTTGATGCTATATTTATTTGTAGTTACAATCACATACAGAGTTAAAGAGGATGCCGAGAAAACACATGTAAAAAACAAATGAATGTATGTGTAATTTATGCATGTGTGTGCATGTACATACACACCTCCTGATTCGGAAACCCGATCCGGAAACCGGACGTTTGCGCCCAGCCTTAAATGTAGCCAGTGGTGAGTAGTCAATGATGACTTGATCAAGTAAACCGGCAAGCAAAGCTTTCCAATGAACAAAAAAGAATAGATGAGTTCTATTTTGCTATAATAATATTACTTGTATATAATATAATATAATATAATATAATATAATATAATATAATATAATATCATTAATATCATTTATTTCAATTTTGTAAATGTGAGTACCATGGAGCGTTTTATTTTTGAGTTACAATGTGTTTTGACTTAATGAGCATGGCAGTTGAGAGCTTGTCATGCTCACTCAAATGTCTCGCTGATGGTGGCGCATGTGTTGGATCATTTGGCTCCCTCCATAATGGTTGAGCTAGGTGGTGCTGATCCATGCGTCATGCTCGTGAACGGGTGCTGTCAGTTGGGATTGGTCATCTCTTAACTGCTATGGCTTACATCTTTATTTTTATTATTTTTAACTACTGTTTTATATTCATCTTCATTGTGATCACATGTAGAATCAACAAGAATAATGTAACCAGGATTTTGTAAAAACCTAATTTAAAAGAGTGCCGTGGAGTTTCTTGCTCGTTCTTCTCCATAGAGGCCTACCTCCGTTTTGGAACGAGCAACTAGCTTCATTTTTCGGACTAACTGACTGACTTCTTGACAATTCAAAAGTGCCTGTAAATGGTCTAATTGAAATAAATGTTTTGACTTTGACTTTTGACTTATAAGAAAGTATTTAAGTATGAATAAGTAGTGCATGCCAGCAATGGTTAATTTGAAGATCTTATCAATGTTATACATTCTTGTACTTATAACCTATCTACACATATTATGCAAATAGATTTTTTTGAATTTGACATGGTGAAAGCAAAACAACTAAGTAGGTCACTCGAACATCATAGACAACCTTAATGTTGGCTGATGAACTTACAGCTAGAAGATACTTCGTAATATACTGAACTGCTCCAAATGACCCAAATATAATCAAAAGTATATTTGTGAAGTTTGCAATAATTGGCAGCCACATATATCCCAGGAAATCAAACACTTGGCGCTGTATTGTGATAATCTGTAATAACAACAATAGCATTAGTAATATTAGACTTACTCTGAATGGATGATTCATTGAAGATATCGAATCATCAGAACTTTACAAGGAATCTATTGGAGGTCACCAATCCGAAGGTTGTTGATCTAAGTCATCTTAACCTTAAGCCATCCAAAACAGAAATAAACATCCAGAAATTTTGTAAGAACTTATTAGAATACACAAGATAATAAACTCCAGCAAATATCAAACAAAAAAACATACCAATTCCAAAATACAGACGATCAACAATAACGTTCTTAGACCACAAACTGCCATTTCGATGTGATAATTTATTCGACACTATTGCTAATTTTGCAGTTATTCAAGAAATCTACGGGCACTTCACATATTTATGTCATTTTATTAAACTTAACTTTAAAATAAACATTTGCAACTAGGTACTTTGTCTTGTCTCCATCAAAGACACAGATTGACATACATTCAGTTATTTACTCTCTGCTCTCCGGCTCTGCTTTGCACAGACCACAGAGTATTAAAAAATAGAAATCAAAGAGGAGCTTCACTCATTGAAGTGCATGGATGGCTGGATCCTTGTCAAGACACCTAGACAGAGCGTCTCGGGGATCCTTTACTCTCTTTTCTTAGGTAAGATTCAGACCAACCGGCTCGCATCGGGCCGGGCCGGGCGGCATTTTACAATGCGGTAAAGAACATTGAAATGTATCATCAGTAATTATAGTTCATATTTGCATGCAACTTTACCTCCGTCGATCGCGTCCGTCGGAGCCGTACGGATGCGTACGGCTGCCGCGGCATGCGTACAGATGCGTACGGCTGCCGCGGCATGCGTACGGATCCGTTCGCATGCGTACGGATCCGTTCCGATGCGGTCCGATCCGAGCCGGTTGGTCTGAATCTTACCTAACTTTCCAAAATTATTTTATCCTACTACAACACACGCTGCTTTTTTTTTAAAAAAATAAGAAATAATAGTTGAATTTTTTTAATCGTTTTTTCCATTGAAGCTTTGTTACATGCAATTCGTGATGTGATTGATTTTTAAACAATTAACTTTCTTTTTCTTAGGCCCCTACCTTCTAGGGTGCCCCTAGGGCCTAGGGGCTAGGCCTGGCTTTAGAATAATTTGGACCGAGGTGTTCTTCATGCTTTCATCACTACACTACTAGTGTTGACCTTTTAGATGCTAAAAAACCGAGCCTTTGCCCCTAAATGCCAAATTGCCAAGTGGCATTCCAAAAAATTTGTAGGCAACACCGCGGTGACGGAACTGACCGGAACTGACGGACAGACGAACGAATCGAACGAATCGGAATTTGCGAACGAAATGAACGAATACGAATGTCGAATGTGTCGGGTCAACTCGGGTCGGATTGTATTGTATTGATCGAGGTTTTCTCATTACTCATAGTCATCTTACAAATTAAATATCTCGAATAGATACCTCAGTCTACCTTTTAATTTGTGTTTTTTTTGTGAAAAGCAGCAATTGGTACGTATGTATAATTATTTCTACACATTCACGAATTCATTCGCAAGTTATTACGTTTCACTGAAATACCGGTAACCTAACTTGCTCGTAATTTCGCATTTTCAGAAAAATCGAAATGGCGACTGAAACTTTAATCCCATTAGAATCCAACCCTGAGGTTATGAACAAGTTTCTGCAGAAATTAGGAGTACCTAGTGAATGGGGTGTCGTCGATGTTATGGGTTTAGAACCAGAAATGCTGTCCTGGGTGCCTCGTCCTGTGCTCTCTGTCATGCTTCTCTTCCCTGTTTCTGACGCTTATGAAGAACATAAACAAAAAGAAGAAAGCGATATTCTGTCTAAAGGCCAAGTAGTTTCCAGCGATATCTTCTATATGAAACAGTACATCAGTAATGCCTGTGGTACTGTGGCTCTTGTGCACAGCGTTGCCAACAATATTGATAAAATTCAACTGTCTGATGGACACATGAAGGCATTCCTAGATGATACTAAAGATATGGATGCTCCCTCTCGAGGAAAATTATTGGAAAAGTGTGAGGGTATTATTCAAGCCCACAAAGAATTAGCTCAGGAAGGACAAACTAATACTCCTAGTGCTGATGAGCCTGTGAATCATCACTTTATTACTTTTGTTCACAAGGACGGCTTCCTGTATGAATTGGATGGAAGTAAGGCTTTCCCTGTCAATCATGGCCCTACTACACCCGATTCTCTAATTGAAGATGCTGCTAAGGTGTGCAAGAAATTCATGGCTCGTGATCCTAATGAAGTTCGTTTTACAGTGATGGCACTGGCAGCTTCTGACTAATGTGTCAATGTTTAGAATTTGAGCACACTACAGCAAATTGGAGGCTGTAGTTATATTCAGCTGTGCTTCATATTCAAGCTTAAAAATATTCTGATGTTTGATACAAAAAGGTGCAATGCAAGCTTTTGTGATACTTAATATAAAGTATTTATTTTGAAATAGACTTCTTAATAAATTTGTCAATAAAATGCCTCTTTTATTTTCACAATATAGCAATCCTTTAAATAAGCATAAGGATGCAATAAAACTATTAAATTCATTCATTATTTGGACCTGTAGGTTTGGCAACAGGTAAACCTTGTAAGTGAAGCAAGGCACAAGTTGCTATTAAACTTGTGCCTTGCTTCACTTACAAGGTAAGAGAAAGAACAAGAGTACCTACCTAACTATATGGCATTTGATTACTTAGTTAAATTGGTAGAAACTAGAGTCAATCTGTTGCTTCAATATTTCCAAGGTGGTTTGAAAAGCTCCGCTGTAGGTACTCATGAAATGTTTAACCTTTTCACCGCCAGCGAACACAGAACGCGATGCCTCGCCCAGC
Source organism: Hoplodrina blanda (assembly GCA_949316365.1). Lineage (NCBI taxonomy): Eukaryota > Metazoa > Arthropoda > Insecta > Lepidoptera > Noctuidae > Hoplodrina > Hoplodrina blanda. The sequence goes on along the minus strand of OX438579.1, from coordinate 11,623,204 downwards.
GCCAAGCTATATGATAATAGTTAAAATGAAGAGCAAGTAATGAAGTCGTGGCGCTGGTGGCACGAAAATCCGGAACTTCTATTGAAGTCCGTGGCGGTCAATGATATTCATTGGTGGCGGTGAAAAGGTCAAAAAAAATCTGACTGGTCTGGTATGACAAAATATGCGCTTTTTATAAAAATAGTATAGATAGGCATGTCGCGCAAGTCCAATGACCGCGTTCTCCTTTTCTCCTCTAGACGACTTACGCGGTTACGCCAAAAGGAATCGATTTTTTTATGAACGAAATTTACATCGTCTACTACAGGTACAGGCAGACAATGATATAGATTTACCTTGCGCGGCGTTGTGCGCCGTTGAACACTGCACACGCGACGTTTTGACTTTAGTGCTATCGTCACCAGCGCGTGTCGGCGTTTTTTTTTTCTCTCTCGAACATATATACTTTATAAACACAAATAAGCTTGTGACTTATACCCAAGCTCGCGTAAAATAAAACTTCAGAAAATAGATAACAGGTATAGCAATATTTCAAAAAATAAAAGAAAGATTGATATGCAAAAAAATTATAGTATATTTTTCTATAAAGGTACATTATATTGGTATAATTCGGGAACAAGATTTATTTTAAATACATAGTTAAATATAACATTGATTTTAGAATAAATATTTCTTGCATAAAGTCTGCTTAGGTACATACTAGATATATGAATTCTTTAAATATGAAAAGCTTACAATATTCTTTACAACATACCAGTTACCACCCACATTTTACTGTCTTAACAACACAGTTATATACATAATATTAACAAATAAAAAAAATAGGTAATACAGAATTTTCTGAGATGGGACTTCAGGGCCGACTCTAAAGCCTGATTTAGACGATGCGAGAAATATCGTGCAATTTGTCGTACATTGCGGGACCGAGCAGCTGTCGGGTCAAAAGTGACCGATCATCGACGGAAATGTAGAACAACTTGCACAATATTCTCGCACCGTCTAATCCAGCTTGGCGCTGCATGTACAAATGGTATGTGACCATTACAAGTAAGTTCCCGCATTGTACGTACAGAAGGCGACATTTATCTAGCTACACATTCCGTATGAGCTGTTGGCGTCGCATTGTACGGAAAGCCTACAAATTAAATAGATGGATGTGTCGCCGTATGGTACAAATCTGCGGTCAACCGTTTCGAATAAATTGATGATGGTCGCGTAATATAAGACAAATTTTGTGCGTTCGTTTCAAGATTTAATTATTACTAGTAACAAGTTTTACATCTGGCTACCTGTAAACCATTTTTAATAAAATACATATTTTGTCTTTTTCAACATCAAGCTCATTGTTCCTTTAACACTGCGTTTTTTAGAGTAAAGTACAGCAGCCCTATGTATAAAATTAACCTATATATTTAATAAATTTTACTATTCACACCATTATGGACTTCATTCAATATAACTCGTCAATTTGACAATACATCCCTCACAACACCACCGCAGTCACTTGAGATCTATATATTACGTGCATAGTCAATTTGCTACGCTAAATACTATCACCCATGGTCTATGCCACACTATATGATAAAAACAGGAGACGAAATGTTAATTAAGCAGTGGTTATAAACACCTACCATATCACCCGTATAAACTTTGTCTGTGAGACTCATTTTTAACAAAACATTATTATAATTTTTGTGCCTAGATACATTTGTCTCTACAGTCTGAACCAACAGTAAATAATATCATTAATGGTACATATATGGATAATGTTCATGGATTATTGCTATATTCTAAATTAACTAAAATTAATTTCATAAACTTTCTATTGGTGCAGGTACTTGCTCTTCTGTATTCATATCAGAGTTGTTTATTGATGTGTCTTCTGAAACAATCAAAATTAATTTTATCAGTTAATTTTAGAACAATACATTTTTCTGTTAAAAATAGAACACAGTTATTCTTTCGAATGTGTATGTACAATACACTCTAGCAGATTCTTTAAAAAATAAAGGCATGTATTACTATGGCTTTTTCCAGTCTAAAGGTTTGTTATTAGTTAAAATATGTAAAGCCTCATTATAACAAGGCTTCACAAAGAATTAATATAAGCCTCACGGCCTCATTGAGTAATACCATAAATTATTATTAGTTAATAGATTAGTAGCACTACAAGTACTACAAGTGTCAACTGTTTTTGTTTCTAATTTTGAAATGATAATAATAATAATGCTAAGCAAGACAGTGCCATACCGGTTTTATACCTTATTCATCATAGCATGAGGTACAAAAAACGGCTAATTGTTGTATTAATGAAATCACTGCATTTTGGAATTAAAATTTTAAGTATTTATTAACTTTAAATCAACTAAAAATCTAATATTATAGTTAATTGGAAAATTAATCGTTTTCAATTTCTCGTTTTCAGTCCAAAAATTGCGTGGTTTTCTTAAATAAATTCTTGGAATTAATGATTAATTTTGTCTATACCTGTATTATCTGAATCGAACGTTAGTTCGATTACACAGCCCATTTATCACATAATAAATATAAACCAACCATGCCATTATTATTATTTTTTTTTTTTTATTTAATATTTAATATTTTATTTGTCTCATAATAAATAGGCTGTACCTATTATGACGAAACAATAATATTGCCTGCATGCACTTTGAACAAAATATATTGTACAAAGAGATATTTATTACTCTCTCTCTCTTATATTACTCTGCTTAGGGCCCTCAAATACACGCGATGGGTCGAATAGAGGTGGATAAATGCATACCAGTTAAGCCATCATATCTGAACGTCGGTAGTAGAAGCGTGAGTATCAGTCCTAAGACCGCTGCGATCCCACACACCCATACAAGTGCGTTTCTGTAATAGTTCGGATCAGCACCGTCTGCACTGGAAAAGTAACATCGATTAATCAGTATGGCTATGAAATTATTACAAATATTACCTTTTCTTATAGCTACGCTAAAAATAAAGTATACAAAATCCTTTTTTCAGTAACACTGGTATCCAGGACTATAATAAAGACCTATTCCAATATAAAATGTGAATGGTGGGAAAACTATTGTATTTTTTTTTTGTAATGAACTATTCAACCATTATTTACCTTCTCACTGGTAAAAAAAAAAAGTTGGCAGCCCTACTTATGGTACCCGTATCTTGGATGCGAGGGCAATCATCGCAAACATTCACTGAGTAGTTAATTATATTTAATAATTATTATGTAGGCCATAGATAAAGATGCATTATTAGTAGGCATTAGGCAATGCAATAATATAACTATTGAAAACCCCTTTATTATGTTTTAAATACACGACCCTCAGCACTGAGAACTATGTTTATTGCGCCACTATAGGTACTTATAGGGTCACCTTGAAAGGCTTAGCTCGTTTTATAACATGCATAGTTTTACAGAACTTAGGTATGACTATAATCTTATTTTGAAATCATAGTTTTGGCCGAGGTAGCGTCAGCTGATGATTCTTACTAAAAGCTGATAACCCACTCAACAATAAATAATCCCACCCGCCAAGTAGGTATCGCTCACTATCGTAACTATGAACAATATCAATACGTGACTACAATTATGTATTCTGATAACATCTATATCAAAAATGTGTTCTGAGGCGAAACGGTTCCAAACAACAAAAGCCACAGTTGGTATGAATCATAGATGAACTCACTATGTTTGTATAATTGCTATAGCAATGCCGCACGCCAGCTTATCACTGAAACTCATGAGGCCGTAAACAAAGGCGGAAGCTTCTGTCCTAGCGCCAACCAGGTCAGCCGTCAGAGCGAGGCTAGTCACCAACATCACCGCGCCACCAAAACCTGACAATATACAGACAGTTAACACACTGTAATGGTACAGATAAAAATTACGCAGAAATTAGACTGACTAATACTTAAATAAGGCGTACATGCGTGAATCAGCTCAAGCAGTTGCTTTGTTGTTATATGAGAAGGGCATTGTTTAAAATACCTAAACATATCCTCATAATATACCCTTGACGAGTTTAAAATAAAGACATGGTTGAAATTGTTTCAGAGATTAAAACAAAGAGACATAGTTAAAAGTGTTTCAGAGTTTAAAAAGAAATGTAGATCAAAATTATTGCTACATTGTGTGTTATCAATTTATGTAACATGTGGGTAGGTACTAACCTATTAACACAGCAACCACATAAATGAAATATACTTTGTAATCATCATCTGATCCAAGGTAAATCCACGCAAAACCAGCTATTGCACATGCGGAACCGGTCAAATAATTAAGTTTTCGGGTGAAGGATCTTGGTGCCAACCTCTGGACTCCGGCAGCTGCCAGACTGCCGAGGTACAGGGCGAGGGGCACCACTGCGAGGGAGCGTGCAGCCAGGCCCAACGTGCGGTGCAGGTACAGCGGGATCAGCACTTGGGATATGTTCACAACAAGTCGTGTACACATGTACACCCCTGCAACCTAGAAACAATATCATTGCAACATTAATTAATACACTCAAATTAATTAGAACTGTAATCTACTTCAATGTGTGCTAGAGTTACTGATAACTACAAATTACATTCTGTTAATTAGCTAGAAACATTTCATTTTATGTATTCTAGTTAAATATTCCATGTTATTTTTGAATTTACCTGATACATGACTGGTTTCCGTAAGAACTCATAATGGGTCCCGCTGTCACCTTCAGCTAAGAGTTGGTCATGGCGGTAGTTGTTTTTTTCAGTTACAGAAATATGAAATATCATTGATGCTAGTGTTCCAAGTCCCAACACTATGTAGACGACGTGCCTAAATTTCCAAGCATCTGTAGGTCCCACTTGCTATAAAAAATATATTATTTTGAAATTATTCATGTTACATTTATAATTTTAAGTCAAGATGGGATTCACATTCTTCAGATAAGCCAGGAGTTCTCAATCTTTTTTATACTGCGACCCTTTAAGGTTGTCATTTTTTTGCGACACCCTTTTATAAGCAAATATAAAAGATATGTCATCTATGTGTAGCTTTAGCAGACAATCGGACTTAACGATTGTTTCATTTATTTATTTAATTAATAATTAAAAGATGACAAACAATGAGAAGGGTGTTGCGTGCCAGCCATCTGTCTACGGTCGCGCCCTCAGGGTAGGTTACGACGCAATTGAAACTCCTGAGATTGGCACTACCTACATCCAAAAGCTTTTGTCTGTAGGTTGTGAAACATGCCAATACAATCGAAAATGAATAATAATTAGTTATAATAATTAGAACATACATGCTTATCACATTCCCCAGTCAAGTGTAATATAATCCATGTGATTATATAAACAAATAGATTTGAGAATACTGTGAATCCATATCTGCAATACAAATGTTAACATAATTAGTACTTGTTATTTTATTAATGTCTGTTTACATTATACAAATAGGTACTTGTCTTAAACAAAATTCCTTCTATGTGTTACTAATGTTGGCTTTTCCAAACTGTGTAAATATAATGTTTTTCATATCATTAAAGGCTGGTAACGTTTTGACCGCCACAATCATATATAGATGGAAAACCAAAATGTGCCCAGCACTCCACGGTCATGATAGCATAACAGACTTTAAAATATATAAATACTTTCATAAACATCATTTTTTATTTCCTTTGCTAATTATGTTTGTATATATGTTGTTGACTTATCCATAATTATATTAATTGAAGTTCTTTCTTTTTATTTCATCTATATTATCATAAGATGACAAAAACTAACACTAATTTTATTATAAAGCTTAGAATTCGTAGCTTAGTGCCAGGGCACGTTTTTGCTTTTTTGATCTGACATCCAAAAGGTTAAAGAGCTTTATCTCCCTTTTTTTTTTAACCAAAATCAAAGCAATTCTTTTTTGGATTATGAACCAGTGTTAGTTGCACACAATTAATGTGGCTGTGCTTCAATTATTATCTTCAACTAAATATTGCTTATATTTTTTTTTATACCTGATTGCTGTCAGGTGCTTTCGTGTGTGATCATCTTCTGAAAGCTCTGGAATTAAACTTAAATGAGATATCTGCACCGCAGCCCATCCAATTTGGAATATAACAATAAATGCAGCATAATAATACATTTGGGCCCATTTGTGTGTTGACGAACATCCTATGCATTCTGTGAATATGAATGGAAACGATGCCAGAACACAGGCTGTACCTGAAAAATAAATATTATTTTTTAGAAAACTTCGAAAATATTTTACGGGTATATTTCAACAACTATTATATTGGATTATCTTCTAGTAGCAACATTATAGACTTGGATCACACTTACCAAATAAATGCCACAGTTTCCGCCTACCATACTTTGAACTAATATGATTGTCTGTATGATCTGAATAATAACCAACAAATGGAGTTGACAAAGCATCCATTACTTGACCTATTAACATCAAGTTGCCTGATTGTGAAGCACTAAATTCAAGTACTAAATGGAAAAATACTAAGAAATAAGTAAACCATAAACTGGCACAGACATCATTTAATACATGACCAATTCCATATCCAAGCTGTAACCGAATGCTGGTTGATATGTGCACAAATTCAGAATCCATTTTATATTAAAATGTATAACAATAACTTTAGTTATAAAATTGCGTCTTTTTTTTTTATTTATAGACACAACATACGCATTTCTTCAATACTAATCTGCTAATTCACTGACCATAGAACGGAGAAAATCGAGTTTGTTTGTTTCGTGTGTTTTATTTTTATTTTAATCACTTGCTGTTCACTTGGTGCTCACAACGATTTAAAAAATTACCTAAATTTCGCGTTTATTCAGAGATTATTTTTTATACATCTATTTTCCTTATAATAAGGGTCTTCTCTTTTGTGGAGGAAACACCTCAATTTTTAACTTTGTCAATTTCATGAAGGTCCTATGATAGACCATCAAACTCTGGAGATTATTCAGAGAATTCAGATCTATAAAAACAAAGTTTGGTTCAGTCAGAGTCGCTCAAGAAAGTTTAAACTTTTTGAGACACTTCCCACTATTCCCACGACACAGTGACACACAGCGTTCATTGACATTTGACAGCATAGTAGAGATACACCTATGCCACAGACAAATAAATTACTTGTCTGTTCCTTGCGGTAAACAGAAGTTACTGTGTAGAATGTTAGTATAATGGCTTTCATGTAAAAAATGCTAAAATATAAGGCTGACTCCACATGTTGGCTCAAACATTAACACCAATTTACTGGCACCAATGCTATACGCCCAAGGAGGTTAAAAATATAGGGAGCGAGCGCTTGGAACATTGTAACCGTTCCTCATTTTTCTTAGAAAGAGAGGCACTGAGTTTTGTATTTTATCTCGTTCTGGCATTGTTAAGTGTATTAGAAATTGTGTATATTATATTAAATATATATTATATATAATATAAGTATTATTATTGTGTGTATTAGAAAGAAACAGAACGCTTAACTCGGTGCCTTTCATTCATTTCAAGGTCACCGAGTTAAGACCGTTTCTGTAGTACGAAGCGCGCACTCCCTATATTTTTAACCTCCTTGTATTCGCCCAACGTGTAGTACAAGTTGAGCCGAGTTGAGTTGAGTTATTGGCTAGTGTGCCAGTGTTTAAAAAAAAACTTTTTGAATGCCATATATCCATAGAGTTACAGATTAGCGTCAAAAACTGAATCTGTCAAGACAGAAGACAATGTGTCAAATGTCAAAGAAATATAAACTGCAGGTAAATAATTCCCAACCAAGAAGCCGCTGAAGATTTCAAAACCAATGGGGTCTCTTCGTAAATTATTGGGATACAGTATTTTTCTCACATGTTTATTGTGTGTTCGTTGTGATGACTTTAAGGAGGAATTATATATTAAACCTCTACCGCCGACCCATCTTTACAGCTACTTTCAATTTGTCACTTTAGTGGACAGCGAATCATCATCATGTATGGATTAATCTATTATTGATAAGAACCTGTCTATCTGTAAATCTTATTGAAGTAATTAAATACCAATGTTTCCTTTATTTCAGTTCATTCCCATTTAGCACCTCGATCATTGGCGGAAGTTGTATCTCGATTCCAAGTCGAGGAGCTCCATCTAACTTTGACTGAAGGACAATGGAGGCACAACCAGTGGGGATACCCTGTATTAGATGCAGCTCCTGGAGCAGAGCTCTATGCCTGGTTCTCACCTGATGTTGAAGATGTAGATACACAATGGAAAAAACTAAGTGCTACACTCTCTGGACTTTTTTGTGCTTCACTTAATTTTATTGATAACTTAAATACAGTGACACCTCAGATGGCCTTATGGCCTATGGGAGCAGTGAAATCTAGTCAAAATGTAACCTCACAGCTACGATATGCATCATTACCAAGAGAAATTGTATGCACGGAGAATCTGACACCATGGAAGAAACTTTTACCTTGTGAATCAAGTCGTGGGTTTTCAGCATTGCTTAATTCTAGAATGATCCACAACACCAACTATCATTCTATTGGAGTTCATGTCAGAAAAGTATGTAAATCCAGTGATTGTTTGGAGACGCAGCAAGAATTCAAACAAACCGTGGCCCTTGTTTATGACTATGATATAATAAGTAGCAATGACTGGTCATTCCGAAAACTGTTTGGGCAAGGTCTGCCTGGTGCTTGTCCTCTATCTTCAGACAGCAAGATTTACGTTGATATTTCTACAAATAACACACAGACGTTTACATTGACTCCTCCACCAGACAATGTGATAGTATCACAACGCGGTGGGAGTGATTCAAAACTAGCAGTTTACAACGTAAACCCTGATGGTCAGATGATAAACATTGGTGTAAAATATAAATCCAAGTTAGATTTACCCCTTTCCATACCTCCGCCTCTACACTTTACTCGTTACATCCTTGGTTACGGTAAAGAGTTTGGTGGTATTGTGACAGAAATAACAAACAACTGCTGGACTTCTATCAATGTTGTTGTGTTAGAGAATGCACCGTGGTGGTTACCAATACAATTGAGTTCTCTAAGAATTAATGGTGAAGCTGAAAGTAGTTTAGTCATGGCTCAGTATTATTCACCTGGTCGTAGCAGACAAAAGCCGTACCACTTAGAACTACTTATGAAACTACCTCCAAAATCCACCACTACTATCACAATTGATTTTGAATTTGTGTTTTTGAAATGGCAAGAATATCCTCCTGATGCCAATCATGGGTTCTATGTTGGCTCAGCATTAATTTCAGCAAATTTACCCACAGCCAGGAACTACACTAGTGTACCTATTACGGGCACTACATTTGATTCCTTTGTTAATGCATCAAAGATATGTGAGTATGTTTAATTGCTCAAGTTACTAATGTGTTGCTAAGCGCAGAACTAGAGAACAACTGGTTGATTTGGCTGATTTAGTTTTTTGTTGTTTCGTAATTTTCCAGACAGCGTTTTTTTTAAGTTTTTTTTTTTAAATCCACTTTATAATTAGGATTTTACCTGTGGAAGCCGGGGCAGTTCACTAGTATTGTTATAGAATAGTAATAGACATGTTTGTCTGTTTACCAGCTAGTGCTATACTTTATCTTTTCATAGATTTATAGATTATAGAGACAATTATATTATATTACGCTGTCTAGGACAGGGATGGTGAACCTTTATTGGTGTTTGTGCCATTTTTATAACAATGTGACTATAGGCCGCTGCATACGTGACGGGTTTTTATCCGGACGGGACGTGACGGGAAGTTTTGGAAACATCGTTGCATACAAAATGTATCCAAATACGTATATGTCACGGGAACATGGACGGGCCGGGAACGTGGACGGGAAAAATATCGTCGGCGACGATGTTTAGCACGTCCCCGTCCCGTCCGGGCCCGCGCCCGCTATTCTCCTATCTCCTTCTTGTTCTCTTTTATGCCATGTAGGATGTACAGAAAATCTCCTTTTTTCTTGACGGTCGTAGCTTCTTCGTCATCTAGAGCAATAGCAATTAATCCATCTTTCATTGTTCACAACACTAGCACGTTAGATCCGAATCAATGTCACGTTGCGTATGCGTTTGCACCACGTTCCCGTTTTGAACGAGGCAATCACGTGCCCGTCCCGCTCACGTCCCGTCCGAAGTATTTACCCGTCACATAAGCAGCGGCCTTTTGACGCCATCTTGACTTCGTGCTATAATAGAAAAAAAATGTTTACTGTTTTATGTTTATTTCAATAAAAGGTTAGTGTGATTATGCTGTTGCAAATTAGTTTCGATCAAATGTATAGATTCGTCACTTATTGTCGTGCCCGCGTGCATTGGTTTGTCATCCCTGGTTTAGGACATAATAATGTCACATGGTACTACCATCGGGCACGCCGCAATCGCGGCGGTAAGACCCCTCTTTGAGGAGTGGCTGGAGAGGCGCTACGGCGTCCTCACCTTCCGCCTGACGCAGGTCCTCACCGGACACGGTTGTTTCGGGAGGTTCCTGTGTCAGATTCAGCGGGAGGAAACGCCCGGGTGTCACCACTGTGTGGACCGCCCGGAGGACACGGTGGAGCATACGATGAAGGTCTGCCCCGCTTGGGAGGAGCACCGCCGTGTCCTCACGGAGGCGATAGGCGGCGGCGACCTCTCGCGTCCGGCCCTGGTTCAGGCCATGCTCCGGAGCGAGAGGGAATGGGATGCAATCACCTCCTTCTGCGAAGCAGTAATGCTAGCGAAGGAGGAGGCGGGCCGTGTGAGGGAGAGAACATCCTCCACCTCACGCCCCAGCCGCCGCGGGGGACGCCCAGGGCGTCGGACGTCGAGAGACGACATCCGGCCACCGTAGGCGCGGGCTTGCGGACGGCGAGTAATGGGTAGCTCGCCCTCCGATCAAGGATCATGCCCGGGTCGACGCGGCGACTCGCGACGGCGCGGTCTGTTCGCGCTCGCCTCAAAGAGCTGTCAGCACAGGGACGGGGCCCCAACAGGGCCAAACGTCTGCCGGGGTTGCGGGACGTCTTAACAGGATACCGTGGCCCCGGAACGCAAAGGGCTACAGAAGGAACAGGGTGGTTTTTTAGTTAGTAAAAGTCTGACAGTCCCTTCTGCCCCACCCAGGGCGGAAGGAGTCATTGGAGGATTTTTACCACCTAAAAAAAAAAACTGAATGGTAGTAACCATTCAAAGTTATGTAAATGTTTCAGTTATCCTGCCTTTATCTATTGTCATTCTATGTCTTTATAGCATGCAGTACATAAATAATCTCTCTTTTTCAGGGTACCCAATTGTGTTCAGAACGAATGGCGCCATGGTGTCACTGCCCACTCCAGACTTCAGCATGCCATACAATGTCATCTGCCTTGCCTGTACTGTTGTGGCATTAGCATTTGGTCCGCTACATAACATCTGCACAAAAGAGCTGGTTCTCAAGCCCTTGGGAACACCTGTCTCACTTACCCAAAGAGTTTTGAACTTATTCAAGAAAAAAAAAGATTAGTTTATTTGTTTTGTTGTTTTGAATTTAAAGTATTTTAAATTAAGTATTGGACTGAATAAATAGTAAAACAGTTTAATATGTGATTTTATTTCTAATTAGCTTCTGCAAGTCATAGTACCTACTTACAGCGTAGAAGGCTCGTACAAGAGTGAACAGAACTCTTGTGAACACGCTCGATTTATCGTAGATCATAATTCATATGATATAAATGATCGATATCAAGAGCAGGCCATTAAATACAAGAAAATAACAACGAAACTTGCTATAATATAAGTTTATAATCTACTATACTTTGGACGTTGTCTAAAAAACATATTTTGTTAGTTTATAATGTACCTTTTCAGTTTCATCTCACATAAGGCTGGGCGCAAACGTCCGGTTTCCGGATCGGGTTTCCGAATCAGGAGTCAGGAGGCGTGTATTACACACTCATGCATAAATTACACATATATTCACTTTATTTTTACATGAGTGTGTAATTTATGTGTTTGTTTTAAGTACCATGCGAGGACCTGCGTATGAATACACAAGGCACATCCGAGGACCTTTTCAAACCGAGGACTTTTTCGGACGTCCTCGGATTGACTTGACCATTGCATCGTACTCTACGTTCGATTTTGAGCCTTCCTGTATACTTAATAAGGAAAAGTTGGTCAAACCTCGGTTTGGTCACAGAAATTCATGCTCACACCCCGACAGTGTGTATCCGCTAGGCGGCGCCACTAATATTTTAACACACCTCGTCATACACTTTCAGTCTTATTTTAAGTACCTTGTGGGGACTTATGTGTAAACCTTCACACAAATGTCCTCGAAATGGTAGCTTTTCAACACAAAGTGTATGGAGGTCCTCGTATTGATAGCTTTTCCGAACAAGAGTGTATTCAGGTCCCCGTTTTGATAGATTTTCTAAGTGTATGATATTCTATAGATTTGATTATTTGATTATTAACCGACGAAAAAAAAGGAGGAGGTTCTCAAGTCGACGCCTAGATAATTTTTTAAATGTTTGACCATGTATAACTTTTTACAGAGTTGTCCGAATTCGATAATTCTTTTTTTATTGGATAGAGTATACCTCCAAGTTGGTTATTATGGTGATGAAATGAAGCTGCAGCAGGAATTGTCTCCGTGCAAGGCAACTCTTTAATGGTCAATGGTATCGTAATGAAACTTCGTATTTAACATGTTAAGGTTAGATAGCAAACCAAAATTATGATGATATGAAGCTGCAGCAGGAATCGTCTCCGTGCAAGGCAACTCTTCAATGGTCAATGGTATCATTATGAAACTTCATATTCAACATGTTTATGTTAGATAGCAAACAATCATTATGGTGATGATGTGCAACTGCAGTAGGTATCGTCTCCGTGCATGGTAACTCTTCAATGGTCAATGGTATCGTAATGAAACTTCGTATTTAACATGTTAAGGTTAGATAGCAAACCAAAATTATGATGATGACATGAAGCTGCAGCAGGAATCGTCTCCGTGCAAGGAAACTCTTCAATGGTCAATGGTATCGTCATGAAACTTCATATTCAACATGTTTATATTAGATAGCAAACAATCATTATGGTGATGATATGCAGCTGCAGTAGGAATCGTCTCCGTGCAAGGTAACTCTTCAATGGTCAATGGTATCGTCTTGAAACTTCGTATTCAACATGTTTAGGTTAGATAGCAAACAAACATTATTGTGGTGCTATGAAGCTGCAGTAGGAATCGACTCCGTGCATGGGAACTCTTCAATGGTCAATGGTATCGTCATGAAACTTCGTATTTAAACATGTTAAGGTTAGATAGCAAACAAACATTATGGTGATGCTATGAAGTTGCAGTAGGAATCGTCTCCGTGCATGGTAACTCTTCAATGGTCAATGGTATCGTAATGAAACGTCGTATTTAACATGTTAAGGTTAGATAGCAAACCAAAATTATGATGATAGTATGAAGCTGCAGCAGGAATCGTCTCCGTGCAAGGAAACTCTTCAAAGGTCAATGGTATCGTCATGACACTTCATATTCAACATGTTTATGTTAGATAGCAAACAAACATTATGGTGATGATATGAAGCTGCAGTAGGAATCGTCTCCGTGCAAGGTCACTCTTCAATGGTCAATGGTATCGTAATGAAACTTCGTATTTAACATGTTAAGGTTAGATAGCAAACCAAAATTATGATGTTAGTATGAAGCTGCAGCAGGAATCGTCTCCGTGCAAGGAAACTCTTCAATGGTCAATGGTATCGTCATGAAACTTCATATTCAACTTGTTTATGTTAGATAGCAAACAAACATTATGGTGATGATATGCAGCTGCAGTAGAAATCGTCTCCGTGCATGGTAACTCCTCAATGGTCAATGGTATCGTCATAAAACTTTGTATTCAACATGTTTAGGTTAGATAGCAAACAAACATTATGGTGATGATATGAAGCTGCAGTAGGAATCGTCTCCGTGCAAGGTAACTCTTCAATGGTCAATGGTATCGTCATGAAACTTCATATTCGACATGTTTAGGTTAGATGGCAAACCAACATTATGGTGATGAAATGAAGCTGCAGCAGGAATTGTCTCCGTGCAAGGCAACTCTTTAATGGTTAATGGTATCGTCATGAAACTTCGTATTTAACATGTTAAGGTTAGATAGCAAACCAACAGTATGATGATGATATGAAGCTGCAGCAGGAATCGTCTCCATGCAAGGCAACTCTTCAATGGTCAAAGATCTCGTTTTGATACCAAAACTTCATTATGGTATTGACTTGCAGCTGCAGCAGGTAACGTCTTCGTGCCACTAAACTCATCAACGGTCGCTGGTATCTTCTTTGAACTTTGTATACAATATGTTTACGTTGGATAGCAAAACGCCATTATTATACTGACGTAAAGCATCAATAGCAGCATCAAGCAGGAATCGTCTCCGTGCAAAGCAATTCTTTCACGGTCACGATATCGTCTTATAAGCTCAATCTTTTATGGAGATATTAACTGCTGATATTACATACATACATGCTGCATATTATAAAAGTTTTAAGACAATACCCGTGACGGCTAAAGAGTTGTCTTACACGAAAACGATTATTTCTAGAGCTCCTCATCACGTTGATCACGTTTGGCCATCCTAAACATATTGTACACCCAGTTTCAAGACGTTCCTAGTGACTGTTCAAGAGTTCAGTTGTACTATGACGATTTCTGCTACAGCTTCAAGTAATCACCGTTATTATATTTTGCTATTTAATGTAAATTACATGTTGAGTACGAAGTTTCAAAACGAAACTAGTGACTGTTAAAGACTTGCCTTTCACGGAAATGATTCCTGCTACAGCTTCACGTCACCATCATAACGGCGTTTTGCTATCCAACCTAAACATGTTTTATACGAGGTTTCAAGATGATACCAGTGATCATTTAAATACTTCACTTGCAAGGAGACAATTCCTACAGTAGTGTTATTACTCCAATGTCAAATTTCGTCTAATACAGAACGGCATCAACTGCACATTCTTAAGATTGATCAAGTAGAAAACTGTTATTTTGTAAGTTCTCTGATAGTACATAGTATAAGAAATGTATGTTTACTTAGTTTATTTCGGTGATTCAAAATAATTTATTATTACTCAGTGTGTAAAAAGTTGCTACGGAAAATTCGTAAAATGTCCTCGCATTGTACAACTCCTACGCGGAAAAACGACCTCGGATTGTTCGTCAAAAGTCTAACACAGGGTCCTCGCATTGTACAAGACATAAGAAAAAGTGTGTGAAAATAGGTCCTCGGATTGGTGCCTCTGGTCAAATGGTCAGGGTCCTCGTTTGGCTCACACACAGGTCCGCGGATGGTACTTACCAGGCGGGTTTGCGTGTGTATTCAAGTCCTCGCATTGGTCACAGAAAGTTACACCAAAAAAAAGAGAGATAGCGCTATACGAATAGGCTCATCACCCCAAATATTGTTTTCTGTTTCTTTCTATCTTATTGAACCATGCGTATGACGTCGTTAAATAGGTTTTCTAGGACGTCCTCGGATGATGACTTGTGTCTATAGTCCTCTTATGGACGTCTATACAAACAGGGGTGTATGTGTGTGTATGTACATACACGCCTCCTGATTCGGAAACCGGACGTCTGCGGCCTGCTTAAGTAATACTTAATATGGATTTTTTGGCTAAACATTATTTTTCAGACTCAACTTATTAGGCTAGATTACCTATAGTAGGTAAGTAGGTACTTACCTACTTTACTATAAAAGACCATGGATATGGTAGGTATGTACTAGTTTCTATAGTGTTTGCCACGTTGCCAAGAATTACAGTTAAATATTACGTCTGTGATAAGAATTATGGCAAATTAGCCTTGTCAAACTCAAACTGACAAGCTACAATACAATTTTTGTAGGTATTTGTTTTAATTTTCTACTAAGGTAGTTTATTACCTATTCTTTCAATTTATATCATGAGAGAATCTGGAGAGTAAGTGTAATGAATAGAGCCGGGTTTCCACTGCTAGCGGAACCGACTCCGGTCAACTCGCGACTGTTTAGTTCATAGAAGTGCTTCCACAGAGAAAGGGTTTAGGTACTGTTGTGGGTTATACGAACGGAGTCAGTTCCGCTCACAGTGGAAGTCCGGCTTACGAGTTTACTCTAAGTAATTTATTGTGTTAAACCCACAATATTTGTAATGAATAAGTACTTACTTTTTTTCTTGCAGGGAAAATCAGTTATGTCCATGTTACAAGGAGTGTAAAGAGTTCTATAAACTTTTGGAGTTAAAGAACTCTGGCTTGATGGTCTATTGTCATAAGAGGCGTACAGTGGACGTTAGTAGATACTTCCCTATCTCATTGTGCTTTTAACTTACGCCACCCTATGTTTGTCTGTACGTTCATGCGTGAACTGGCTTCTTAGAGCCATATATAACATCTGGTTTCTGTCAAGGAAAAAGTTTTGTGCACTAAGTTTCGTAACTTTCTGAATCATAGCTGAGATTTAGAAACGACGCTTCGCGTACCTATACCAATGCTTAGAGCTGTCTAAATCAGTGCTCAAAATAAAAGTGCCAGCTAGACAAAGAAACTGTTTTCTTTTATGAAATAACCACCTAAACATTTTTACCTACTTGGTACAAAAGTCCACAATTCAATTTCTAGCTGCTATAAAAATCAGGGTGGGTAGAAGTCTGGCTACTACCACTAGTGTTTGGCACTCAATCTTGATTGTTAACACGTTTCTTTAATGGAGGGTTTCTCACTCAAACTTTTATCCGTAAAATTAATATTTTACGAATTTTTGCTTAGACGAGTTCGGGGCCCCTGTAATAGCTGGAGGGCCCTGTTTCTTTGACACGGTGCGCGGCGGTAGCTACGCTCCTGGCCTGTCACCTGGTACCCAGCTCAGCAAGCACACTGCGCCAAGCGATGCTTCTAGCTTCGGCCTTAGACAATCTTGTATCAGTAATCAGTAAAACATCTATCACATTTTATTTAACGCTATTTTTTCATTTATCAACAGGTTAGACAAGGAGAATGCGCTATAAAAACCTCCCAAGATGTATTTATCTTGGACAATAAGAACTTAAAAAAAATAAAAACTTCCGAATTAACTGCAGAACTAGGTAATTTGTTACAATTAATATTGATCATGGTGAAAGGCTTTTATACGTGACGGTATTCGTCCTGAAGTTCAAGTACGGTTCTACTACACCTATTTCTTGTAACGGCATGAGTGCGGGTTCTAAATCAAAATTATTGGTAGGTACTTACCTACCTAAAGTGTGTACTTGCATGTACCTACACAATAATTGATTATTACAACATTATTAAAATGAAAGCGTCGGAAAGCATGATTAAGCTTTTGGTCCCGGCTGTCATACGTGGATTTTTGATAGTCGTAACGGGACGTCAGAACCAGAAGCCCGAAATTTTGACAACCAGGCTAACCAAGGGGTAAGTATCGTATTAGCCAGTTACTGGGTTGTCGAGGTGAGATAGGCAGTCGCTCCCGGCTCCATGTACAATAATGGTATTCAGCTGCATCCGGTTGGACTGGAAGCCGACCCCAACATAGTTGGGAAAAGGCTAAATAGAAGGATTGATTATTAAAATCAAATTATTGTTAACTTTATAAGAAACACTTAAAAAATACACACATCAAAAGTGTCTAGGGATCAAGCATTTTTATGCGGATTTCTTGAGATTGAGATGTGGCTTTGTAATAAATTTATGATTTTATAAATTTATATGGATCCTTTTTGGTGCATTTCATAATTTGAATCAGGAACTGTGAATCAAATTCGAGTAAAAGATGAAAATCAGCTGTCAATATTTTCCCTATAAAAACATACAACGCATTGAAGACATTATTAGTGCTACTGTTTCCCTACTACTGATTAAAACCAACGTTATTATGGAGCGGCGACGTCATTTAAGCAGGGAAGAAATGCTCAGAGCCGTGGGAATGATAGAAGCTGGTTCCCGGCAACGTACTGTGGCTTTAGCTCTGAATACAAGTCAGAGTGTTATCAGTCGACTTTGGACACGTTACCGAAGCACTGGTACCGTGGCTGAGCGCCATGGAGGACGGTATCGCTGCACCACACGGAGACAAGACCGATACATTCAAATCTTAACTCGAAGAGCTCCAACAATAACCGCCATGATGTTAGCCGTGAGGCTTCATCACTCTTCAGGGAACTTAATTAGCGACCAAACAGTCAGAAACCGCTTGCATGAAGTGAACCTTCATTCCCGAAGACCGCTACGGGTACCACCTATAGCAATGCACAATCGTAGGATTCGATATCAATGGGCTCTTGAACACAGAAATTGGGCAGAAGAACAATGGCGTTTCGTGTGCTTTTCTGATGAGTCTCGTTTTGGTATGAGACCGGATACAAGACGTATACGACACTGGAGAACCCCTGGACGCCAACAGCGATTAAAATCCTGCCAGGAAGTCCATCCTTATAGTGGTGGAACCATCATGGTATGGGCGGGTATTTGGATCGGCGGAAGAACTGAGTTGATTTGGATCAGAGGCAACCTCAACGCTCAAATTTATGCTGAGACGATTGTATCAGACGTCATCGTTCCTCTACAAGTGCAAATCGGTCCCTTATTTCAGTTAATGCATGATAATGCACGACCGCACACCGCAAGAGTTGTAAGACAGACTCTCGCCGCAGCTAACATCAATGTCCTGCCCTGGCCTGCTCAGTCGCCAGACTTAAATCCGATTGAGCATGCATGGGATATGCTACAGAGAAGAGCTCTGCCGAATATGGAGGGTATCCAGTCGCAAGAAGACCTTTTTTTGTTGTTGCAACGAACATGGGCGGCCATTCCACAGCGTGATTTGGATGAACTCATTTTGAGTATGCCAAACCGATGTTCTTGTGTTGTTAGTGTTCGCGGTAGAAACACGGATTATTAATTGTTTAAGTTACCCAATAAAATTTTAAAGAAAACTGTTATTTCAGTCTTTTTTTCGAACTTTTGTGTTAGTGGTTCAAATGTCAAAAATCCCTTTATTAGGAAAATGGCAAATTTCTTTATTAATGCAAAGGTGACTTGGTTTATCGTTACTGTGACAAACGAAAACACTTTATTTGATGAATCCTTAAAGAAAATTTTAATTAATATCAATCAGGAGAAAAGTTATTGCAAAAATATATGTTGATCCCTAGACACTTTTGATGTGTGTAGTTTATAAGGTACCTACCTAAGGTAACACCCCCAATAATCGACACTTTAACGTGCGCAAACAAGCATTTTTTTAAATATTTTCTTACTTTATGATATTATAAGGTATTTTGGAGCATTGGGTAACGCTTCAGACTTCGTTGCGTAATATTTGAAAGCAAACATAAGTTTCATATAAATAAATAAAGTAATAATATATCAAAATAAATTAACGTTTTTTGGTCTAGTGATCGACAGCAGAATTCTATTTTTCGACACCCGGTAATCGACATGTTCCAGTAATCGACATCCAATAATCGACATTATTCCTAACACTTCTAAACAATAAATCCCAATAGAAAAGCCGAGATAATCTAGTATTATATGTGACGAAATAAAAACTTAGTCTTAACCAGTATTTTGATGATTTTAATCAACAAACAATCTTATAATAAACAAATAGTGGCTAGTAATTCGTAGGTTTCTTAAAAAATACACTTTTGCAATATAATACATCTCTTAAATGTTAAACAATAAATGTAGAAAATGTGTCATTTGGTTTCGGTTTAGTATCCGCCTTTTCTTGTTTTTTTATTGTTTTTATCTGTTAGTTTTTTCTGGTTTTTGTTTTTCTATCTTCCTCAATTTTAATCGTTTTCTTTTTTCTCTTTCCTTGGATTTAATTTCTAATTTTTTCACCTTTCTGACAACTTTTATTGCCTGTATTATTTGAAAAAGTGTGGAATTTTTTTTTGGTGCCATAAAAAACATTTATGTCGATTATAGGAACATGCGAAAAAAAAAACTCCAGTTATCGACAAGCGTGTTTTCATATTATATTATAAACTTACAATTGCAAAGACATTACTAAAAACTAAAGAATTTGGGTTCTAACTTAATAAATAATTTACATGCTCGGTCAAGCAAAACATTAAAAGTTATGGGCATTATATCTTGCTCACCTCCTTAGCGACTTCGCTAATGAAACGGGAATTTATTTAGAGATCTCTGCCGGTTGGTATGTTCAGCTACGCCATTTTCTTTAAAACAGCCGAATCTATGAAATATCTTTCGCAATGATAGCTAGATAATCCTCAACTATGTTTATGGTTCAAATACGTTCCGAAGCGAGACTCAACTCTTGTTTTTTTTCGTTAACTTTTTAAGTGTCGAACACTGGGGCTCTGTCGAACACTGGGTGTTTTACCTTACCTAACTCATATTTTAAGTGGAATGAAGAAGATCTATTTTAATATATTACCTTTCTATTAAAACGTGGAGTGAATAAAAAAGCCTACCCCCATGGGAAAAAGGCGTGAGTTTATGTATGTATGAATAAAAAAGCGTTACAATCAGTGGTAGATTCAGTTTAACATTTTAATAAAGTTTTATTGACATCAAAAAGTTGTTACATTTTGATTTGAAGCCCTGACTCCTGAGCTAGGTGGTACCTGTGTTACAGGAGTCAGTGTCTTCACCCGTTTTTGGGACATTAATAATTAACATTGCTAACGTCATAAAGTCGTAGGCAACCTATTCTCAGCGGATTTCGATGTTTTTAATCTAGTACGTGCCGGTAGCCCGGTAGGCTTCAAGTTACCCTTAGGATAGACTCGGCAGATAATACTTTACTTTGGGTCTATTAATAGGTTGGTAACAGTTCAGTTGTCACCCACACGCTTTACTTACTTTTAGGTAGGTACTTACATCAGTCATTACTGGTCACAACACAATAGGTACTTAGGAAAGTAAAGACAGCAGGGAAAATCGATAACTCTTCAGCTGTAGGTACCTTACGTTATTAAAGGTCCAAACAAAATGCCTGGTAAAACTTTTACAATTCAAAGTAGCTACGTAAAATGTAAATACACACATCAAAAGTGTCTAGGGATCAACATATATTTTTGCAATAACTTTTCTCCTGATTGATATTAATTAAAATTTTCTTTAAGGATTCATCAAATAAAGTGTTTTCGTTTGTCACAGTAACGATAAACCAAGTCACCTTTGCATTAATAAAGAAATTTGCCATTTTCCTAATAAAGGGATTTTTGACATTTGAACCACTAACACAAAAGTTCGAAAAAAAGACTGAAATAACAGTTTTCTTTAAAATTTTATTGGGTAACTTAAACAATTAATAATCCGTGTTTCTACCGCGAACACTAACAACACAAGAACATCGGTTTGGCATACTCAAAATGAGTTCATCCAAATCACGCTGTGGAATGGCCGCCCATGTTCGTTGCAACAACAAAAAAAGGTCTTCTTGCGACTGGATACCCTCCATATTCGGCAGAGCTCTTCTCTGTAGCATATCCCATGCATGCTCAATCGGATTTAAGTCTGGCGACTGAGCAGGCCAGGGCAGGACATTGATGTTAGCTGCGGCGAGAGTCTGTCTTACAACTCTTGCGGTGTGCGGTCGTGCATTATCATGCATTAACTGAAATAAGGGACCGATTTGCACTTGTAGAGGAACGATGACGTCTGATACAATCGTCTCAGCATAAATTTGAGCGTTGAGGTTGCCTCTGATCCAAATCAACTCAGTTCTTCCGCCGATCCAAATACCCGCCCATACCATGATGGTTCCACCACTATAAGGATGGACTTCCTGGCAGGATTTTAATCGCTGTTGGCGTCCAGGGGTTCTCCAGTGTCGTATACGTCTTGTATCCGGTCTCATACCAAAACGAGACTCATCAGAAAAGCACACGAAACGCCATTGTTCTTCTGCCCAATTTCTGTGTTCAAGAGCCCATTGATATCGAATCCTACGATTGTGCATTGCTATAGGTGGTACCCGTAGCGGTCTTCGGGAATGAAGGTTCACTTCATGCAAGCGGTTTCTGACTGTTTGGTCGCTAATTAAGTTCCCTGAAGAGTGATGAAGCCTCACGGCTAACATCATGGCGGTTATTGTTGGAGCTCTTCGAGTTAAGATTTGAATGTATCGGTCTTGTCTCCGTGTGGTGCAGCGATACCGTCCTCCATGGCGCTCAGCCACGGTACCAGTGCTTCGGTAACGTGTCCAAAGTCGACTGATAACACTCTGACTTGTATTCAGAGCTAAAGCCACAGTACGTTGCCGGGAACCAGCTTCTATCATTCCCACGGCTCTGAGCATTTCTTCCCTGCTTAAATGACGTCGCCGCTCCATAATAACGTTGGTTTTAATCAGTAGTAGGGAAACAGTAGCACTAATAATGTCTTCAATGCGTTGTATGTTTTTATAGGGAAAATATTGACAGCTGATTTTCATCTTTTACTCGAATTTGATTCACAGTTCCTGATTCAAATTATGTCAATGCACCAAAAAGGATCCATATAAATTTATAAAATCATAAATTTATTACAAAGCCACATCTCAATCTCAAGAAATCCGCATAAAAATGCTTGATCCCTAGACACTTTTGATGTGTGTATCTAAAACCTGTAAAAGATTAACTAGGTACTTATTTTCATAATTCATATTCATATTAATGTTATATTTTAACTGTTTACAGAAAAGAAAAATATAAGTTGCCCACGATGTAGAGAAATATTTAAGCATGCTCAAGAACTCATGCAAAAAGTAAAATCAATAGATAGGAGGACAATAATGGGCATTTGCGATCACTGTCGTAAAAATGCACATACTAGTAAAAAGACATTGTGTGCCTGCGACGAAATAGTAAAAAAATATAAATCCGTGAAAGATACACAAAAAGAAAATATTAAAACGAATGTTAAAATGTGGCTCTCAAAATTGGGACATTTTCTTAAAGATGAGATAACGCTCAACAAACCAAAACAAATAAAAATTAGTTCATATTCCGATATACAAATCAATCAAGGTCTGATGTCCCCTGCATCTAAACATGAGCCTGAAATCCAACAAATGTTTTACCCAGAAATGCAAAAATCAGACATAAACTTGAATTTAGAAACGAGCGAAACCGATTTAAAAGAAGGTGTAACTACACAAGCTGTAACCTTTGCTGAACCTGTGGAAACATACACACAAACAACAATCATGCCGGGGACTTCGATAATAGATTCAGACACAACAATTGTAGATACATATGTAGGTGTTAAAGATCTTCCGAGACCTTCTCTTAAAGATCGTAAACAAGAGGAAATCCTCAAAGTTGATATACCTTCAATGGATGCTAAAGAAGCATTGAAAAGAAGACATGATCTTAACTTGAGACATATGATGGGATTTCAAAAGGATTCTGTTGTTCCATATTCTGTAACAGAAAGACCTGAAATATACGAAATCCCAAAAAAAGTTCCATGGGAGCAGGAAGAACCAACTTCGGAATATGACGTGGAGCCTGAAATGGATATAAAAAAAACAACACCATCAAAAACAAGACATGGTCTTAGCCCTCGTGGCACTTCTGATCCATATTATGTATCAAATAAAACAGTAACATATGGATCATTAAGAACCTCACAAAAGGACTTGCAAGAGTTTGGTAAAGTGGGTAAATATGATCACGATAAAATTAAAAAAGGATTGACTGATTCTGAAAAGAGACAAAAAGAAATTGCAAAACGTGGAGACCGCTATATTGCTGACGAAACATTAAAATTACAACGCAGTGCGAGCATATTTGGCCACAAAATTAAAAAACCACACGTAACGAAAAGTATACCCATAGAAATTGCAGGAAACGTTATCCAACCCCAATATAGTTTTCTCTTTCCAAAAGCAACGGAAAAAGAAAAAGAGCAAGTAACTCTCCATGTGACTTCTTCTCATCTCATTAAAGAAACTCAAGAAAAGTTCCATCTACAAGCTGAAATAGAAAAGAAAATACAAGAAGAACAACGCCAACAAAAACTTGAACAAGAACAAGAAAAAAAACTTGCCCGAGAACAGAAAAAACTACAAGCTGAAGAAGAAAGAAGAAAAGCTGAAGAATCTAAAAAATATGCAGAAGAAGTAGAAAGAAGACGAGCTGCTGAATCTAAAAAATATGCCGAAGAAGAAGAAAAAAGACGCGCTGCTG
This sequence comes from Hoplodrina blanda, assembly GCA_949316365.1. Classification (NCBI taxonomy): domain Eukaryota; kingdom Metazoa; phylum Arthropoda; class Insecta; order Lepidoptera; family Noctuidae; genus Hoplodrina; species Hoplodrina blanda. The sequence continues at coordinate 11,599,060 of OX438579.1, read as the reverse complement.
AACGTAAAACACAAACTAAAGGCAAAAAATACAATGAAATGGATTTAGAAACTAAGCCGGTCAGCGAGCAACAAAAACAAGATAAAACCAAAGATGAAAAAGAAAGAGACTTAATTTCAGAGCCTGATCAAAAAGGCAAAGATGAATCTGGGGTAGCTAAAGCTGGTAAAGATGAAGTATTGGACAAATCAAAAAAAGAAGTTAGGGAAAAATCTGAACCGAAGAAAAAGGGTGGCGATGATGTAACAGAAAAAGAGACAAAAGTCATAAAGGAAAAACCGGAACCAAAAAAAAAGGGGGGCGATGAAGTAAGCGAAAAAGGGGCAAAAGACATGAAGGAAAAATTAGAACCGAAAAAAAAGGGTGTTGATGAAGTAAGCGAAAAAGGGACAAACGTCATAAAGGAAAAATCGGAACCGAAAAAAAAGGGTGGCGATGAAGTAAGCGAAAAAGGGGCAAAAGACATGAAGGAAAAATTAGAACCGAAAAAAAAGGGTGTCGATGAAGTAAGCGAAAAAGGAACAAAAGTCATAAAGGAAAAATCGGAACCGAAAAAAAAGGGTGTCGATGAAGTAAGCGAAAAAGGAACAAAAGTCATAAAGGAAAAATCGGAACCGACAAAAAAGGGTGGCGATGAAGTAAGCGAAAAAGGGGCAAAAGACATGAAGGAAAAATCGGAATCGAAAAAAAAGAGTGGCGATGAAGTAAGCGAAAAAGTGACAAAAGATATGAAGGAAAAACAAGACCAAAAAACTAAAGATGATGATCAAATATTACAAGCTATGAAAACCTTGAAGGAACCTAAAACAAAAGATAAAGACGAAGAAAAGGAGAAAGATGGTAAAGACTTGAAGTCTCCAACAAAACAGAAAACAAAAATGGATAAAGAGAAACAACTAACAGAAAAAGAAGAACAAGATAAACCTCAAAAAGAAAAAGAACAACAAATAAAAACGGAGAAAGAAAAACCACTAACAGAACAAGAACAACGAGAAAAACAGCAAAGAGAAAAAGAAGAACAAGAAAAAAAACTACAATTACAAAAAGAACATGAAGAAAGGTTGAAACAAGCAGAAGAATTAAAGAAAGAGAGAGAAGCCCTAAAACAACAAAAAGAAAAAGAAAAATTATCGAAAGAGACAGATGCGCCTGCCAAGAAAGGAAAAAAGACTGATGAGAAGGACGTCTCTACGAAAGATATAGAAAAATCAATGAATAAAGAAAAAGAGGTTCCTGCAAAACAAGATATTATAAAACCAGAAAAGGAGGAAAAAGATCCTAAACCCAAACCTTCAAAGTTAGAATTGCCAAAAGTTGATAAAGCAGCAGAGGAATTTAAAAAATTACAAGCTGAACATTTAAAGGATAAAGAAGAACGCTTAAAAAAGAAAAGACAGGAAGAATATGAGGCATCAGTAGCAAAAGCAAAAGAAGAAGTCGCGCGTAAAGTAAAACAGCTAGAATTAAGTATGCGTGAAGTCAAACTCGAAAAAATTGATGATGACGCAATTTTAAAAATGGTTCGAATAAAACAAGCTGCTAAAATGAAGCCTTGTGATATCGACCCTGATTTATTACATGAACATCGATGCAATCACCAAACTGTTTGGGATAGCTGTCCACTTTGTCTTAATTCTGAATTGGAATTAGAAGTTTTAAGCTTAGATCAAAAAGCAAATCTGCCGACAACCATAATAACAGATATAATAATTGGCGAACAAATCATTAAAAATAAGCGACGTCGTTTTGAGAAACATAAAGATTCGAAAGGGACTCCGTCATTATACCACAAGAGATTTTTTGGACAATATGAGCCACCGCCCAAAATTATGGAGGAAATAACTCCGCAGGAGGATGAACCTGTCCAGACACAAGGCGCAGCTTTTCTTACTTCAAAAAAGAACGCGGAAGGGGTAAGATGCAGCATTACGTACCTATAAAAGTAGCTTTGTTTTTGAATGGAAATATTATTTTATTTTAAATCCGAAAAATCTTACGTAAGTAGGTAGGTACATAATAGAATAGAAATATGATACAAGATTTTACTCACCTTTATTATTTGGTTTTGTGCGGTAAGAGCGTTTACGTCGTACGGTATTTCATTCAAATTTTCAAGTCCTTATTTTTCGAAATGAATGAACCGATTTTATAGAAACTTTAGATCTACATATAAGCAGGATACATAAGTCCAAAAAGTTAGTTTAGAACATTTTCCCGCGTCACGTCACGCAATCCGTGGCGTCCCGCATGTCACACGTTTATGACGGCTAATCTAATTGAAATAAGATTTGAAACGGGTGCGGCGCGGCGCCGCGGCGGTGTCTTCGGCGAATGCAGAGCAAAACTAGTTTAATAGTGAGTGGCTGGGCTTGCTGCGAGACGCCACGACGTGACGGACGCGGCATGCCGCGACATGACGCGTCCTTCGAGCTGCCGAAACACACCGTGCCGTGCCGCAACGTCAGTAAGCGCCGGCGCTTACGAGCATTTAGAGCCATTCCACACGATGCGGTGCGGCGCCGTACCGCAGGTCATCTCGCCGGACTAGCGACCACACGGTGAGTGCAGCGCCGCATCGACGGAAAAAAGAATTGGCCCATTACGACAACAGTGTGTAGTGCCGCTGCGGCGCGCGGCGCCGCGATACTTATACCCCTCCCCGCCTCGTCTCGATTCCGATGCGCGTGCGGTACACGTACAGCGCCGAAGCGCACCGGACGGGCCGTGTGCCATACCTACCATACATTTTTGTATATTTTGTATGTATGACGCCGCCGCCGCAGCGAAACCGCACCGGGCGCCACGCCGCCGCCGCACCGCAACGTGTGGCATGGCTCTTATGACCTACGCAGATCAGGACGACATGGCAAGGGATTTAATTTTTTACTAATCATTTTAAAACACAGCAATTTATGTCGTATTTCTATGGCAATACGTTTGAATGTCTAAAATTAAATTCCTTGCCATGCCGTCCCGGTCTGCGTAGGCCTTTACGCGGCAAATAGGCATGTCATTAACTAACTTAGACAAAAGTATACAATTGTGTGGAGCTGGCATAATATGCCATTGTGACATTCACCAATCAGAAGTAGTGAAGTGTTGAAGCTTCATTCATTCATTCTTTTGATGTTATATGGTATGGTATATAAGTACTTTGCGCAAGTCACTAAATGTGTACCGTAGTGTGCAGTTGGCTGTTCTATATTATATCTATCTTTTATACATATAAAATGCTTTGTCCTGAATGACTGACTGACTGAGTCTGCAACGCACAGCCTTAACTGCTGATCGTAGAGACCTGAAACTTGGAGAGGGTGTGAAAAGGGGGCCGTATTTGTATGGGACAACGTAATTCCTTGGTCCAATCTTAATAAAATCGTAGCGAAGTCAAAACTGTACATTTATAATAAAAAAGATATAATTATCATGACAATTTGAAATAGTTTAAGTAGGTATCAAAACTATATCTGTAAACTAAAGTCTAAAGTAGTATAATTCGTTACCGTGAATAGTAAACAAAGTTGGTATGTGTCATTTTAAGCATCTGGTTTCATCTATTGTTTTATTCATTATTAAATTATAAAATAAAAGCAAGTTGTATGACTTGCGTGAACTTTCAACGCAAGTGCAAATTGCAAATATGTAGGTATGTACTTAGTTCTGGTGACAATCTAAAAAAATGTTAATTGAATAAGGCTGGGCGCAGACGTCCGGTTTCCGGATCAGGTTTCCGAATCAGGAAGCGTAGGTACCTATATACTGAAACTTAACCTCAATAAAGAACTATTTATTATTTATCTACGTTTTAAATTAAATTACATTCGAAAACATCCATCAGTTTCTAAGAAAACTTCAACTATATCTGACGACCCTGCATACCTATCTGTTTTGCTGTGTGTACATACACACACATACATAAATTACACATAGGTACATACATTTTTTATTAACATGTGTGTGTGTATTATGTATATTTATGTGTACTATGTATATACACGCCTCCTGATTCGGAAACCTGATCCGGAAACCGCACATTTGCGCCCAGCCTTAACATTTTTAAAATTGAAATGTCATGAGAAAAATTTCGATTCCCAAAGTCACTTCGCGTGCCAGTTTCTAACTACCAACCATTTTGAAGAGTGCAGAGGTTTTATAAGCTGCTATTGTATTTTAGCCAGGATGACGATGGCACTGGCCGCAAACAATATTCTAAAAATTTGAAAAATCGTTCCAAAAATTGACGTTGCGAAAAGTGAGATAATTTTAGTTAAAATTCCACTTTTTGTTAAAGTTATAGCTTTTAATTGTGCTAAAGTATTTTTACAAGTACTTATTTTATTTTATTATTACCATTTATTTATTTTATCACTCACGAAGTTTTCATAAGTATCAAGTATCCATTTTGTCATAAAGTATGTCTAAAAAGAAACAAGCATCAGAACCAGTAAGTAGAGTAGAGTGATTGAATTCTTTGGAGTAGAGATCATAAACAAAGCTTGATTCATAATGACTCTTCGAACGAATTGCCATATACGCCGAATATAGTGCTCGAATTTTTGCACAAACACAGATGCACACCCTCTTCCCTCACTTTCATGGTCAAATTTGACGGCGATCCGGCACGATCGGATGCCATACACTATTAGATTTATAATTATTATTACTCGCACCAGCAACTGTCGCTGGCAATAAAGATCGTTATAAAACTTTTATTAACCACTAATACCGGAACATTAACATGTTGATTAATTAGGTGGATAGCTCAAATCTGTTTAAATTTTCAGGTTGACGTGGAATCTAGTAAAGGTATATTGCGCTACGCGTTATCTGATCGAACGTTCATTGAAAAAGGTTGGACTATGCTGCCTACAGAAAAAGTAGTGCGGAAGGTAGCTATACGTATTTGATTATATTCAAAACCTATTATTACCTGGCCTAGACTATTAACCAGCTGCTGTCAAAATGGGTGGGTGACTGGGTACTTACTACTTTTGGCAGGTCGCGTCTTTAACTAACTTTGTAATGCGCGCTCACATTAAAATAAAAGTAGTAAATTGGCAGGTAGGATTTTTTTTTAATTGTCTTGAGATTTCTTTTTGCCCGATTACGAGGTAGCAAAAACAGGCATAATTATGTTTTTTATTGTGTTTTGCTTTTTGTTGTTGTTTTTGTACTTTCTAGCTTTTTTTAAACCCTCGAAGCATCAGCACAGCTGGACGAATTATGACCAATTAGTTTTCTACCGAATTTGCCTCTAAGGTTTCAGACTTTGTGTTTTATAAAACCAATATGGCGGCCTTAAGTCAAATACAAAATAGAGGCAAAAATTGCCTACCATATTATTGAGTGGTGTATCACTACACTAGCCTTATCAGGTTCCTACTCTGACTAACAAGTTGAATCCTGGATATCGCCGCATCTACGTACGTATGAGAATGAGAAGATTTCAGAAGGATTTTGAGTTCGATTTGTGGCATAGTTGAGTTTTAGTTTTGAACTGTTTTTTTTATACAGCCTTAAACATAAAAGGGGCCTTGATATTTCGTCCATGCCCTGCAGCAGTCCGACATCAAACTTAGAAATCGAAAGAGCCCATAGACTGACTACGATATTTTTTACACTTAATTTAATAATTTTAGGCTGACATTGAGGCTGAGGAAGTATTAAATTGCTTTGTATTTGCTGTGTTTACTATATAATCTTCCCAATCTCGCTCCTATTTTCACATACTTACATACCCTCTAACAAATAAAAAGGGCTCCATGAAACTAAATAAATTAAGGCTTGATATCTTAATCACTAAGTAGTATTGATCACAGTAATTATTATTGTTGTGGATTATTGCAGTTCGACCACACATTACTTACATTACGAACATTACCTATGTATTCGGTGGTCCATGGTATGCATCACTTTGGCTGGTCTTACACCTGGTCATATGATTATGACCAGGTGTAAGGCGTCCCCCACATTAGGCGTGCGCATTCCTCGACCGAGTGAGCGACGCGAGCGCCGCGAGCGCGCTGCGTTTAAGCGTCGTGTTGCCGCCGTGTGACGGGCGCGTCGTGAGCGCGCGGCGCGCCAGCGGTGATAGCCTTGGCGTTTAACCCTCCTTCAGTCAAGTCAGTCACAATTTGGACAGTGCCGTGTTAGCTCACGTCGCGTTGCTATTTTGGCAGTGGGGATAGCGGGCGAAGGGGTAAAACGCGACGCGAGCGCCGCAGGGCAGCAAAACGCGACGCTCAGGCAGCGCGCTCGCGGCGAGCACGCGGTGCCTGCGCTACTCACACGCCCGAGGAACGCGCACGCCTAATGTGGGGTCAGCCTTAGACGAGCCAAAGTGATGCCATTTAAATCTAGACGATATTTATCTACCTTGTGCTTTAAAGCTTTTACATTTTTTTCCAACAAGAAACATAGTTCAAAGCTTGCAGATGTGCTAAACCATTGAAGTACTTTTGTGTTGTTTTTAGATGAATGTATATCGCATGCGTCCTGCACACCCCGAGTTTGACTGGTTCGAACACAACAGAAAGAAACGACTGATGACTTACGACACCGGCGAAAGACTAGCCGAGTTTGATGACAACGGACGGGGCCGCTTGTACTACAGAAGTGGTCGACTGGCACTAGATTATTATGATGCTGAAGGTAGTTATATATTTTTTGAAGTTCTATGGATATAGAAGGTACTAGATATTGATCATCGAGTATTAAGATATAAAAAGTGACGTAGAGGTAATGAGAGGCACTATCTTGAACTTCGCAAACGCGTTTGACGATTTAAGGGTCGGTTCACATCTGACGGAAGATACGCCGCGTATCGTCAGTCGCGTAACGTAGAAACATTCAAATTATTAAAATATCCTACCACACACATAACCGATGATGCGTTAGTGCGTCGACCATACTAAAGACGTGAACGTCAGATGTGAACCGACCCTTAATATGGATAAGATTTATATGCTGTGTATAGATGATATTCTAATCTTTGTCCGATATGAATTTCAGAAACAAATGCTCAACAGCGTTTCGTAATATACAGCAGCGGAGAGCCCGATGAGCGTGGCCGTACACATCCTATTACAATACTTGCCACTTTTGACTATCTAGGCAATGGTATAGTTTTCGATCATGCTGGCAAGATACGGTAAATATTACTTAATCTATAACAATTAGTTGCAATGAAGACTACCTACAGTACAGTTCTTAAAAATTACTATAGTTAAATGCCATTCAAATATTTATTCTGTATAAAACCCGTGATATGTAGACTGCATATCGCGGGTTGCAGCTCAGTGGGTTGCAGTTGCAGCACAGCAGATGCTCAGTCAAAGCGGGGGCACACGATCCGTTGCGGCGGCGGTGCGGCGCCGGAGCGGTGTCGCTGCGTCGTCTTACATAGAAATATCTGTGGCATGTCACACGATGCGCTCCGGCGCCGCACCGGATTTGCAACCACCAAGACGAGGCGGGGAAGGGTGAATGCGTTGCGACGTCGGAGCGGCACCGCTCAGTTGTTTTGCGTCACAAGAAAGGACATTATTAACAGACTGTCCAACGCTGCTACGGCGCCGCTGCGACATAACGTTACGGCACCGCACCGTTCGTGTGGCGTGTGCCAGCTGACACGGTGAAATTTTTGCGGTGCAGCGCCGCAACGCATCGTGTGCCCCCGCTCTCACTGCACCAGCCGTACCGTTATTTGAGTTAATGAATAAGAAATTGTAGCTTAATGTATTAAAATTGTTTCGCAGCCTGAAATACAATCAGACTGAGGGAGTGGTGCTTGATCGCGGGATCGGACCAGTTTCACACTGGAAATGGCACACATTAAACGATCCGCCAGTCCTACAACAAGTCATGATAGATACTCAAATGGCACACAAGGATCCTCATATTTATAAACTTGGATCCGCAACTGAACCGACAGCTCGACCAGATAATGAAGAAATGTTAGCCATAGAATTTGATAACTTCATCAAAGAGAAAAGCAAGAAGTTATCCCAAAAATTCAAGCCTTTTCAGATCAAAATGAAGGCTTTGAAGATTAATGAGCATTTCTCTCTAAAAGTGTTAGACCAAGCTACCGTATATCTTATTTTTAGAGATGGCTCAACTAACATAAAGCTAAATATCGGTATGATACTAGACCATCAGGAAATCGTGGATACCGACACAGCTGAGGTGGGCGAAGTTTCGAACAGTTTGGAACGGTTCCCAGCTCGCACCGATAGCCTGGCGGGTTTACAGCGCAGTGTCGCATACGCACAGCGCTACGAGAGACAGTACACTGAGCGAGAGCGCCGGCTTCGGCCCCCAGAGCCATGTGCCAGTGCCGATAAGCTGACTGCTGCCGCCTCTCGGCCCATGCGACCTCCTTTCAGAACAGTGCCCCCAGAGGGTTCTTCTTCTTCGACTAGTACTGGATACTGTAGTAGAAAACCTGCAAGTAATTTATATTATAATACCCGTCTTCTTTGAATAATGTACTTGGTCTTCGTAGAAATTTTCTTTTTATAATTTTTTTTAAAAAGTATAAAAAAAATAAATAAATTAGTCTTAATAAAATTCTCCTTTTTTTTCCTCTCTTTTTTTAAAGAAGTAGTCTCAGCCCACTTACACCAAGTACTTCCCGAAGCTGCTAACATGAAGTTAAATTAAAAACATATCCTAGATGAGCCCGTGTTAGCAACTAGAGTTAATTACTCAAGTCTTACGTATTTCTCTTATATTTGTTACCGGCAAACTGTATAATCCGGTATTCTATACAATACCTAGGCAATGTATAGAATACCTAAAACGGACAGGTAATGTATGAAATATTATTTATTTTATACTTTGCCTAGGTATTCTATACAATACCGAAAGCGCAGCCGGCAATGTGTATAAAAGAGCAGGAAAGGAGCAGGAAAGTCCCGAGCGGGGCTCCTATTTCTGGGTGGTTTAAAAAAAAATCCCCTTCTAACCTAACCTGTCCGAGTCGGGGTGCCCTAAGTCTTGAGCTCGCTCTGCTCGCTTAAGATGATCCACATATTGATGACATATTTTCTAAACAAAAGCTATCAAACCGCCATATTTATCCCTTCTTTAGGAGTTATCTGATGATTAAAAAATTAGCCCTAAAACATTATGTATGAATTTTAGACCCGAACCAAAAAAAGGGGTAGGATTGTGACTAATCATTCCACAGCCAAGTTAGTTACAGTTCCATGGCTAACACCAATTCTAAAATTTGCTTGTAAAACCTATGATTTACAGTAACATATAGACCAAAATCTATTTATTTACACATTGCCGGTGGACCAGCAGGTACTCTATACAATCCCTAGGAATTGTATACATTACCTAGGTAAAGTATGTAATAGAGAATAATATTCATAATGTTTCATACATTGCCTGTACGCCCCAGGTATTTTATACATTGCCTAGGTATTGTATATAATACCTGAATTATACAGATTGCCGGTAACATATTTATTAGTTGTACTTATTACATTAGGCACATAATTAAAAAAAAATGAAAACCCTCAGGTTAAGGAAATTCCTCCACATAATTGACAGATTATGGGTCAGCACGATAAGGACATCAAGCTGAACCGTCTGTATAATAATCTGACGCGCTCGAGTATGTCAAGGTCACGATTTTTTTTGCATTTTTAAAAATCGGCCATGAGTTTTGGTCGCTTTTAAATCGTCAGTCTTTCGAATGGGAGGCTCTTTAGGATTTACTTAACATCCCTTCTGAAAATCTGACGCGCTCGAGTAAATTTTTTTTTCCCCATTTTCAACCCCTTTGTACAGCCACCCCCACCATGCAAACCGGCAGATTAATATTCCCCCGTTATAAGAAACACGTGGGGCGTAGGTATACACTATTAATATCTGACACGCTCGAGTATGTCAAGGTCACGATATTTTTTTACATTTTTGAAAATCTCTACACGCTCCAGTGAAAGTGCATACATCTCATAACCTTTTTTCTTTTTAGCATCTAATCTTCACAATCCAAAAGGTCATACCACGCTCGAGTAAATCCACATTTAGCATCTTGGCCTCTCCCCAACTATGAAAGACCTCGCGTAGCAACACTGCTTCCTCTCACAGCCTCGTGTTATGATGGAAGAATTCAGCTTTGATGGAAAAAGTCATACCGTTATAATTCATTGTATATTTCGTTTGGCATCTTTTACTCGACATGAACACAAAATTCGAAACATGCAACGTGATTACATGACACAAAAATATCTTCAGCTTTATTACAATACAAGATTAATATTTATTATTTTTTACATGTTGTGTAATTTATGTATGTGTGTGTATGTACATACACGCCTCCTGATTCGGAAACCGGACGTTTGCGCCCGGCCTAATACGGTACCCATGTGGCGTATCCTAAAAACTCCAGGCGTTGAAAGGGTTTAGGCGCAGGCCATTTTGAGATTTATAATCTCAAAATGGCAACAGTCGCAAAAGGACTAGTTCTCAAAATGGCAAATTCTCTAAAAAATCTTAATTTTCTTAATGGCCAATTCTCTAAAAGCCTAATTCTCTGAATGGCCAATACTCAAAATGGCACATTTTCTACAATTAGGAGTATTCTCATAAATAAAAGATTTCTAAATAAATCTAATACTGATCGGCATCTGGTGCGTCTACTGTGGGAGGGATTAGACGAAGATAAGCCTCCCTCCTGTACCGCCGCCTCTCTGGCGGCCATCACCTCAAGGTGACAGCGTTCCAAGCACTTTAGCTCCCGACCATGGACAGAACCACGTCCGGGGGCGAAAGGCTACCCGCAGTTGTTGCTGCGACGAGATCACGGTGGGCGCTGCGATGCCAAAGCTGGGCACTCCCCCAGCGTATGCTGCGCCGTGCCCTCGGGGCAGACCCGACAATGATGACACGTACACACCGTCTCTCGGCCTATGCGACACCGGTACTTCTCGAAGGATCCGTGTCCAGAAAGCACCCGCCTCATCCAGAAGGTGAGGGCACCGTAATGCCTCTCCAGCCACTCCTTCGACCCGGGACTTCCGCGTATAGCGACGTGCACTGAGGTTAAACCCCTAAACTGATTGAATTATGGGTCTGTGAGTTAAGTGTAATGCTCTATGTGTTTTCAAGTGTTGTCGAGCAATCTTAAAACTGTTATCTGTATTATACCTATATTATCATAGAGCAACACGGGCCACCGGCCGTTGGCCCGTGTTGCTCTATGTACCTATATTATTTATGGTTAAACTGACAAGACTGCTTGAATTCGTATCTTCTAGATTCGATTTAAATCTTTATCTAGATCAGAAAAATCATTCTGCGTTTGATGTCAGTCATCGAACGCGTATACTGAAAAGCTATTTCAAATGAAGAGTTGAAGTTCAATTCATTATTATGGGGGTATTCGGAAAGTAAGTAAATAATTTAAATCGATTTAAAGCAATATTCTAAAATTCTATTCTCGTAATAAAACAATATTTTCTTACGTGCAGTGAGCAGCAGTTGTGTCCATGTCACAAGAAGCATCAGGAATTCCATAAACTAATTGAATTTCAGGACTTGGTGGTCTATTCCCATAGAATACGTGCAGAAAATGTGAGTAGATAAGTTTATTTACCTATTTACTTTTAAGGGATCTGATACACAAAACGTGACAACGTGACCCTATTACAGAAGGTCAACTCCATACAACTGGGTAAAACAGGTGCACGCAATAAACTTTTTTTTTTACTTGAACAGGTTAAACAAGGTGAAGCTGTTAAAAGCGCAGCAAACAAATCCCGATACGTATTTATCTTACACAATAAGAAAGATGTGAAAATAACAACTTCTGAATTAAAATCTGAATCAGGTAATACTTAAAATATAGGCATTTATGATCAAGTATATTAAGGTAAACGCAGCTATCAACGACCCATCGAAAATCTGCAGGTATTACCGACCTATAAAAGTAATTCGAAATCTTTACGTTTCCAGAACTATTTTAGCTATAGTAGGCAAAGTTACACACGCGTTTATTCCTTGAGCATCGTATACTTTTACGTTTTTGTGAGTAGCTGTGCAAAAAACAGATAAAATACGCTAATTACTGCGGGGCAGCGTGGACGCAGGGCGTGTAGTACCTTGTTCCCTTGTTCCTTCAAGTAAGTACGTGACTTTTCTATTTAAGACATTTATACAAACAAATGACGTCTATACTTTATCTTATATTACTAAATGTATTCATTTAAGTGTCAACTCTTGATTTCTTACGACATTTTATTAATAAAAAGTAATTTGAAACGATAAAACTATAAATTAAAATGGGACGGTGTTAGCTTCATCAGTTTTAGTCGTGGCAGCTATCAACGACCCATAAGTCGGCAATGGCAGCAAAGTAACTTTTTGTTTTATTTTTCTTTTATGTTATTATATCACACTAACACAAGTATTTTTATGGACCAGTTTAAATCTAAGCTATCAGTCTTTATAAAAATCTATTAGCGACTAAACTTTTTTGTCTAGTTTTTACCTTTTAGCGTTGTCAATTTAACCAAAGTTATGATATTTTTCGAGGATTGATATTGAATAGTATCAGTAATAAATCATTGTGTTTGTGTTTAAAACAGTGTGCATTTGTTCATATTTTTGTGACATTAATCAATTATAATCTATTTTATAGTCCGAAGGTCAATTAAATTAAAATAACCATTTTTTTATGAGTCGGTAATACAATTTATGTTTATACTTACATACTTTATTACCGACCCATGAGGGTCGGCAATAGCAACTATAAGAAGCTATTACTGATCGTATATATAGATTATTTAGTTTCTCACCTTACTTATATGATTTAGCTGATTTTGGTTTTGAAATGTTCGTGGAGGTCTAGGGAAGGTTTAAACGGTGAGAAAATATGGGGCAGAGGTAGGGCAGAGGTAGGGCAGAGGCAGGGCAGAGGCAGGGCAGAGGTAGGGCAGAGGTAGGGCAGAGGTAGGGCAAGGTAGGGCAAGGCAGGGCAGAGGCAGGGCAGAGGTAGGGCAGAGGTAGGGCAGAGGTATTGCAGTGGTAGGGCAGAGGTAGGGCAGAGGTAGGGCAGAGGTAGGGCAGAGGTAGGGCAGAGGTAGGGTAAAGGTAGGGCAGAGGTAGGGCATAGGTAGGGCAGAGGTAGGGTAGAGGTAGGGCAGAGGTAGGGTAGAGGTAGGGCAGAGGTAGGGCAGAGGTAGCGCAGAGTTAGGGTAGAGGTAGGGCAGAGGTAGGGCAGAGGTAGGGCAGAGGTAGGGCAGAGGTAGGGCAGAGGTAGGGCAGAGGTAGGGCAGAGGTAGGGCAGAGGTAGGGCAGAGGTAAGGCAGAGGTAGGGTAGACGTAGGTCAGAGGTAGGGCAGAGGTAGGGTAGAGGTGGGGCAGAGGTAGGGCAGAGGTAGGGCAGAGGTGGGGCAGAGATAGTGTAGAGGTAGGGCAGAGGTAGGGTAGAGGTAGGGCAGAGGTAGGGCAGAGGTAGGGCAGAGGTAGGGCAGAGGTAGGGCAGAGGTAGGGCAGAGGTAGGGCAGAGGTAGGGTAGAGGTGGGGTAGAGGTGGGGCAGAGGTAGGGTAGAGGTAGGGTAGAGGTAGGGTAGAGGTAGGGTAGAGGTAGGGTAGAGGTAGGGTAGAGGTAGGGTAGAGGTAGGGTAGAGGTAGAGCAGAGGTAGGGTAGAGGTAGGGTAGAGGTAGGGTAGAGGTAGGGTAGAGAGATCATCACTAGCTTATACATTCCATTGCTGGAAAAAGGCCTTCTCTCATACACGATCGGGAATAGCTGCATAAAAATCGTTAATAGCTTCACAGCCGTTTTTATGGGTCGGTAATAGCAACAATCGACTAAGTCACTTTGTAAATTATTTTTTACAGGATAATCCTTTATTTAAATGTATTTGATTCAGTAAATACATTATTTATACATAACACTAGCATATAAAATTAAACTATCAATCTTTAGAGGAACCAGTATACTAAAAAAAAATTGTTGATTTTAAAATTGCCTTAGGGGGGTCGTTATTACCTGCGTTTACCTTAATAAGGCTTTAATTTGTCATGTGTGTGACATATTCGCCAGTGGCGGATCCAGGAGGGGGGGGGGGGGTAAGAGGTTTAACCCCTTTATCCCAAAAGCATCTGAGTTTATCCGTGACAGGCCCAGGCCCAGTGTCCATCAAAGCGGAGACGAGAGGAGATGTCTCGTATAATAACCAATCGGCTTGCGTAATTTTCACATCTCACCGCTTAGCTTCAACACAACACCGTATCCTATTGGTTGTTTACGAGACATCTCTTCTCCTCTCCTCTTTGGTGGATTCCGGGCCTTAGGCTGGAAACAGTGCTCGACCGACGGTCAGCGCTGACCGTACGTCCTGATCGTACGTCCTGACCGTCGGTTGTGAAAATGCATTTCAGTGCTGCGCTGACAGCGAACTGCGACGCGTGTGTACAGTTCACTAGTAAAATTAATCCTTTTGCTGTAAATGCTCTAATATGTGCACGGTCGGTCGCTCCGTCGGCGAAGCACTGAACGCATTCATACAATCTCATAGCTCGTTGGTCGATCGACGAATTGGACCGACGACGGCTCGACCGACCGTACGCGCGTACCAAATCACGAGCGTACCGTCAGCGTAGAGCTGTGTGCGCGTTCATATAGACTGACATCTATAATACCTAGCTACGCCGACCGACGGTCAGCGCTGACCGCCAGTCGAGCACTGTGTCCAGCCTCAAAGTGAACTTCATATTATTTTAATTAACCCTACTTTGGGTACCATTGCCATCAATTTAAATGTTATGTTAAAAAAGGGGCCAAGCACCCCGCAAACGACAACTGTGCGACAACCCTAGATCCGCCACTGATATTAGCAGTAACCGCCCACAAGTTGGACCGCCCACAGGCATGGTCCCACTGCCTGAACTTGTGTGGGTTATAATCTTATTTTCCTAATTTTTTGATGTGATGAGCAGTTGGCAGCGGCAGTGACCAATCTCTATTAGTAGTAAAAAGGCAAAAATCGATATTGAATGATGATAAACCAAAAAGCCACTACTAGCTGGGTGCATACCTATTTCATTTCGTGCATAAACATAACCGACGAATAAGAATAAGCACACAAAACTTGGTAAAATTTGAAATCTAACGTTAGTTAGCTTCGAGTTTGATTAGACAACCTTTGAAACTCATTTTTCTGTACATTAGCAACGTACTAAATTAAATAACAAAAGCCTTTAATCTAATTACCATCAGTCTGTGTCCGTTTTCTCAAATTTAAGAAATTTGACACATTTTGGCTAATTATGTGCAACGCTAGGAGAGCGTCAGATTTATAATCTTTTGAATACAAGCCTGTTTCCAGGAAAGAAAAACATAAGTTGCCCACGATGCAGAAAAACATTTGAGCATGCTCAAAAACTCATGCAAGACGTAAAATCAGTAGATAAGAGGACAGTAATGGGCATATGCGATCATTGCCGTAAAAATGCACAAACTGGTAAAAATCCATTTTGTGCCTGCGAAGAAATAGTAAAGAAATTTATATCCGCTGAAGGTAAACAAAAAGGAGACACTGACAAGCAAGTCAAAATATGGCTCTCTAAAATGGAACATATTGAAGATTCAGAGATAACGCCCAACAAAGCAAAACAAGTAAAAACTCATACATACTCCAAATTACAAATCACTCAAGATCTCGATTCAGGTACACCTAGACATGAGCCTAAAGTAGAACAAATGTTTTACTCAGATAAACATTTTGAGTCAGATGATACAGAAATGAGTGAAACCGATTTACAAGAAGATTCTATTACACAAACTGTAACCTTTACAAAACCTATTGAAACGGTGGAAACGTCTTTACCTCACACATCGCACGAAGGAGAAAAAAAAAAACCAATAATTCCGGGCCCTTCGAAGGCAGATTCAACCATAACTATTGCAGAGTCATACGTAGGTGTTAAAGATCTCCCAAGACCGTCTCTTAAAGATCGTAAACGAGAGGAAATCTTCCAAGATGATATACCTTCAATGGATGCTAAAGAAGTATTGAAAAGAAGACATGATCTTAGCTTGAGACAAATGATGCGATATAAAAAGGAAGCTGATGATCCATTTTCTCTAACCGATAAACCTGATATGTACGACATCCCAAAAAATGCTCCATGGGAGCAGAAAGAATCATTTTTGGAATATCATGTAGAGCCTGAAATTGATTTAACACCAACAAGAACAAAATATGATCTTGGCCCTCCAGTCACTCCAGATCCAGATTATGTATCGACTAGACCCTCACAAAAAAACTTGCAAGATCAATACGTTGAGCTTGGTAAAGTTGACAAATATCACCACGATAAAATAAAAAAAGAAATGACTAGTTCTGGAGAAAGACAAAAAGTAATTAAAAACCAGGAAGAGAGCTATATTTTAGGTGATACATTACGTTTACGACGTAGTGTAAACAAATTTGGCCACAGAACAAAAAAAGTAGATCATCATGTAGAAAAATCAAAAAGTGGACCCACACAAACTGTCGGAGATATTACCGGACCCCAATATAGTTTCTATTTTCCAAAAGAAAAAAAGGAAGTAAAGATAACAAAACTTAATGTGACTTCTTCACAACTTATTAGAGATACTCAAGAAAAGTTTCGCCTTCAAGACGAAAAAGAAAGAAAAAAAAAAGAAGAGGAACACCAACGAAAACTTGAACAAGAGGAAAAGAAAAAGCTTGCCCGAGAAGAGAAAAAACAACAAGCTGAAGAAAAAACAAGGCAGGCTATAGAGAATCAAAAATATGCGAAAGAACATAAAGAACTAACCCAAGAAAAAAAAATCAGTGAAAAGAGTTTAGATCCTAATGCGTCGCAACATACAAAAAAAGGTGAAAGTGATAAAGAACTGGACGATATAAATGAAGACAAGAAATCAAAAAAGAGCGTTGATGGTAAGTCTAAAACAACAGGAAAAGATGACAATGAGGCAACAAAGAAAGAACAAAAACTTAAAAGTGCTCTAAAGAAATCAAAGGCTGAAAAACCGCAACAAAAAACTAAAGATGATCAAATATCGAAGGGAAAAGACGAAACAAAAGTTAAAGATGACGAACTATCACAAAAAAATAAAAAACTACAAAAAGAAAAAGAAGAAAAATTAAAACAAGAGCAATTACAGAAGGAAAAGGAAAATAAAGAAAAATTGAAACAAGAGCAATTACAGAAAGAAAAATTGAAACAAGAGCAATTACAGAAAGAAAAATTGAAACAAGAGCAATTACAGAAAGAAAAGGAAAATAAAGAAAAATTGAAACAAGAGAAATTACAGAAAGAGAAAGAAAAAGAAGAGAAGAAGAAAGAAGCGCAATTGAAAGAGATAGATGCGGCTTCCAAAAAAGAACAGCCGGCTAAAAAGAAACGGGATTCATTGGATGAGATACAAGCTTCTATGCAGAAAAGGCGTTCATCAATTGATAAACAAGGGACCGGTACAATTAAAAAAGAAGAGAAGGTAAAAGAATCCAAACACGAAGCTTCAAAGAAAGAACCGCCTACAGCTCCGACAGAACCGGTAGATGAATATCAAAAATTACAAGCAGATCGTTTAAAAGACAAAGAAGAAGCCGCAAAAATAAGAAAACAGAAAGAAGCTGAGGCACTAGCAGCAAAAGCAAAAGCAGAAGCTGAGCGTAAAGCAAATGCGGCGGAAATAAAAATGAAAGACATCAAAATTCCGAAAAAGGATGATTTAGAAACTTTAAGAATGGTTCGAATAAAACAGGCTGCGGCGATGAGGCCTTGTGATATTGAGACTGAGTTACTAGACGATCATAAATGCCATCACAATAGGCGTATTAAGGAGTTTTGTCCACTTTGCCTAAATTCTGAATTGGAATTAGAAGTTTTAAGCTTAGATAACAAAATAAAACGTAGGAAAGATAAAATAACGGATATTATAATTGGCGAAGAAATCTATAAATATAAGCCACAGCCTAAGAAAACTAAGGAAAAGGCAGGAGTTCCAATGTTATTTCAAAAAGATTTTACTTTAGTAGCTGACCAAGAAAAGCCCAAGGAAGTAGAGATAATCATTCCGAAGCAGAAGACACCTCAGGTAAGTACTTAAAACAGATTCTAGTAAGATTTTAGTTTAAAAATGACACGTAGGTACAATATTTGTATATAATAATATCATAAATATACAAATCTGAAAAGTGTGGAATGTGTCATAAAACTGGAATATTTTAAAAATTCAGGTTGAGGTGGAGTCTACTAAAGGTATATTGCAATACGCTTTATCTGATCGCAGCTTTATTGAAAAAGGTTGGACTTTGCTACCTACAGAAAAAGTAATGCGAAAGGTAATGCACATTTCTCTATTTTTAAAACCTACTAAGTATTTTTTCTGTATGCTTACAAAAAATGATGGTAATCCCACCATGTCGGCCATCATTAAATTAGCGAACCCTATTTAATAGTTAATTATTAATACATTTAAAGCAAACGTGTGGTTTTAAAACTCCTAGTGTTACTTGTAAATAATAATACGTTTGTCTGTTTATTTTCAATATTAGATAAGAAAAAATATGAAAGGGTTTAACTAACAGTGTGTTGAGTCTTGGTTACTCGAATAAATAAGAATTCTAATCTACTCTTATTCTAATATTGGAGATCGGACATTTTAGTATGGACCTTGGTCCAAATGGCGTCGGTTGATGAAACCTAGTCCATATGATAGTTCGTGAGTGTAGGATATTTTTTTACTATGGGCACCATAAAATCGGCCTATGGAGAAAAAAGTTATACAGTCCAGAAAAATGGTACCTATTGTAGACGAACAATTCCGACTAGGTTTCCCCAGTAGGTTTCATCAGCCAACGCCATTTAGACCACATCCGCCCGTTCTCCTTTGTTGTTAAAGTTGAACTAATAAAAATATAGTTTTATCTCATGGGGGGGGTTCGAGGGTTAAGGGAAAGCTAGACTTAAGTTTGCATTTGCAATGTACAAATTATACAGTAACAGTGTTCTCATCGTTTAAAGCCAAATAATAAATAAATCAAAAGGCGTAAAAACTTTAAACATCTTGTTACATTAAGCCCTTGTACCTATAACACGGACGACGCGACAGCGCGTTAAGGTAAACACTGTAGCATTTTATGCGGTCATTGATAGGAGAAATGTTAATGTTAATGTTGTAGGGGAGGACAGGGTAATGGGAGTCAGCGGGTAATGGGAATCACCCGCATATTTAGGCAACATGCGAGCATCGCGTAAACTGCTTATTTCCCTCCACCCGTACCCCTCGGCAATGTGTAGAACGGCTCGCGTCAGTAGGCCCTTGCGCATCAAAGAAACGGCTATGATTTGATTTCGCGCTCCGCCCTTGTAATTTTACATCGTCGTAAAATAAAAGATAAGTATTGATTTTTTTACAGTATATGATTAAAATATTTATATGCATTTAGCCAGACATTGAAAATAATGACGTATCATTTAGATTGCGTCAGTAATTCATAGGTTTTTTTATATGCAATTTTTTTCTTATTAGTGTAGTTGTGGGAAATGAGAGTCAGGTGACTCCCGTTACCCTCAAGTGATCACCATTACCCCAAGTAAGGTGTAAATGTTTTTATATCTTTTTTATATGCCGAAAGTAATAGTTAGAACTACTCAGAAAGCTTCCTGGACTTCCGATAGCCTGGAAAAAGCCGCACTGGCATTGCTGCATGGCATGCATGGCAGTCAAAAAATTACCCCTTATGATGTAGCATCCTTAGTGAAGAAAGCATTTAGGTACCTAATCAAGTTGCGTCTATTAGTAAAGGAGAATCGGGGTTTAGATCAACTGGTATTTTTCCACTAAATCCCGGAATATTCACGGATAAAGATTTTATCGCAGAAAAAATTATTGTAAGACTATTACAGTTCAAGATTCCGAGGAATCCCTTCCAGCTTCCAAACCAGCAGAGGTATCAATTCCTAGTACAGTAACAGAGATTAACTCACCTGTTCCGAGCACCAAATTGACTCACCGATCCAACCAATCCTATCCAACCAAGAAGTCCCACTAATTCCTGAACCAAATATTGTAATACCTCAAACCAGAAGAACACCAGACATAGCAGCTGCATTGAATGATTTTATCAAGTTGCCTAAAAAAACCCCTGTTATCGATGTAAGAAAGGGTCGAAGTAAGCAGCACGCCACAGTTTTAACATCAAAGAGAATCTAATGGAAAAAGAAAAAAAGAAATTAAAAAAACAGGTGAACAGGAAGAAAAAAATAAAAAGAAGTCCAAAGGTAAAGGTCAGGGAAAAAAACTAAAGTACAGAAGAAGGACAATGAAAAGGCAAAGCGACGAGTCCTTTAAGAATCAAACGACACCTCAGTATCAGATGTTAGTCTAGTACCAACGACTTATGCCAAGATAATGAGGATGACGACGTAGAAGATGGTGGAAACAGATGCCCAGTATGCTGCGACTTCGGGAGAAACAACGAGATGTGGTACAGGTCCACCTCATGTGGGTTATGGGCTCACGCAGAGTGTACTGGATGGGATTCGGCTGAAGGTTATATTTGCGATATCTGTTAAATTTTCTTTGACTCCGATTGTCCAGAGGGTGATCACCATTGTCCCCATGTCAGTGCAATGAGAGTCAAATCTGTTTTTTTTTTAAATTGTAATAATTACCAAATATGATTACCAAAGTGATTGAAATGGATCTCATATGATAGCTAATTAAGTAAATTTAGTGTATTGGCAGTTGTAATATAGATATCATGTTTAATTAAGGTTTTATTTGAGTTCTCGCTTAAGTGACTCCCATTACCCCATTTTACCCTAAGTATATGTAAATGTAGAAATAACTAGGTCGAGTTTAGTAGGTAAACACTGTGGTGTGGCATCTTATGCGGCCGGGCATTTGCCCGGCTGCATAAGCCGGGGCATTTGCCCAGAGCGGCAACAATGAGGGGCGGCAAAATTGAGTATCGCGGTTGCACGAACTCCAACATACTCTCATGATTTTTTGTAAACTTGTTCAGAAACTATAGCGGACTAACGTATTTCAATATTATACAATTAAAACAATATCATATAATTATATAAATCATCCCATCTTTGGAATAGTAAACTCACGACTGCGGCGGCGACTATTTTGCCCGGAGCGGCTAAATAGCTAGATCGAGCCATGAGTGTAGTCATCGTTCACCTGTAGTTCAACGCTACCTGACTGATCTAGCGCTTTAGACTTGCTAGCTGAGAATTTGGACTTTTTGTTTTTAGATGAATGTCTATCGTATGCGACCTGCACATCCCGAATTTGACTGGTTCAAGCACAACAAAAATAAACGACTGATGACTTACGACACCGGCGAAAAACTAGCCGAATTCGATGACAACGGACGGGGCCGCTTGTATTACAAAAATGGTCGACTGGCACTAGATTATTATGATGCCAAAGGTGGTTATTTTTTGGATTTCCTTGGATTATACTAAATATTGTTAATCGAGTATCGATTTGTTAGAGGTGACATAGAGGTAATGAGAGGCACTATCTCGAACTACGAAAATGCATTTGACTATTTAAAATGAATTAGATAATGCTGTATGAAGATTTTATTCTAATTTTTGTACGATAATTTCAGAAACAAATGCTCAACAGCGTTTCGTAACATACAGCAGCGGAGAGCCCGATGAGCGTGGCCGCACACATCCTATTACAATACTTGCCACTTTTGACTATCTAGGCAATGGTATAGTTTTCGATCACGCTGGCAAGATACGGTACATAAAACTTAATAATAATTTTGTTGACCAAATAAGGTAAAATTCCAAAAAAAATATAGGGCAGAATCAGTTCGTTCAGAATGAGAGGTAGAGAGCACCTACTACACTAAACTTATTTGTTTAAAAGACTTATAAATCACTGTAGCAGGGTCGGTATTCGGTGATTTGCGTTTACCTTACCTAATGTTTTTTAATTGTTCCTCAGCCTTAAATACAATCAGACTGAAGGAGTGGTGCTTGATCGCGGAATCGGTCCCGTTTCACACTGGAAATGGCATTCTTTGAACGATCCGCCAGTCCTACAGCAAGTTATGATAGATACCCAAATGGCCCAGAAGGATCCTGATATTCTTAAACTTGGACCACCAAACGAAAAGACAACTCGACCAGATAATGAAGAAATGTTAGCCATAGAATTTGATAACTTCATCAAAGAGAAAAGCAAGAAGTTATCCCAAAAATTCAAGCCTTTCCAGATCAAAATGAAGGCTTTGAAGATTAATGAGCATTTCTCTCTGAAAGTGTTAGACCAAGCTACAGTATATCTTATTTTTAGAGATGGTTCAACTAACGTAAAGCTAAACATCGGAATGATACTAGACCATCAGGAAATCGTGGATACCGACACAGCTGAGGTGGGCGATGTTGCGAACAATATGGAACGGTTCCCAGCTCGCACCGATAGCCTAGCGGGCTTGCAGCGCAGTGTGGCACACGCACAGCGCTACGAGAGACAGTACACTGAGCGACAGCACCGTCTCCGGCCCCCAGAGCCATGTGGCAGTGCCGATAAGCTGACTGCTGCCGCCTCCAGGCCCATGCGACCTCCTCTCACAACAATACCCCCAGTGGGCACGTCTTCTTCAACTAGTACTGGGTACTGTAGTAGAAAACCTGCAAATAATTTATATTATAATACCCGTCTTCTTTGAATAATGTACAGGAACTTGTGAGAGATTTTCTTTTAATGATATTTTATGTTAGATAGATATTTATCAATAATTTAGGTACTTATAGTCTTATTATAATTATTATTTACTTAAAACTACTTACTTTGTATTTCTCGGTAAGTTTGTAAATAAATTATAAGATTCTAAAATATCTATGATTTCGCTTTTCGTACAAAAAGATAAAACTAAAAAATATTATCGACACATGAAATCCTGAAGAATTGTACAATTAACAATAGTACATAATGATACGAGTGAGGAAAGTTTGTCATTACGGGTGAGAGACTGTGAGAGTTCGAAGTTTGAAATCAAAGATTTGTTGTTCCAAATACAGTATCTTATAAAATTTTATAACGCGCGAGCATCTAGGACACTCTTGGCTCTTTCGATCAATATAATGTAGGTAGGTACTAGATTTCCAATAGCGCTTGAAAAAACGGCCCGACAAATAAGACCATAAAAGATTTTGTGCTCTTTTTGAAGTTAGAGCCCCTTCACACTATCGTTTGTCCAGTGTAGGAGTTCGATAAGCGTATGCGCAGGGCAGATGCGTGCTTTGCGTTGTCGCGGCGTTTCCTCTGCAATTAATTGAACTGTGCGCTAGCGCAGCGCAGACGTCAAACAGTTTTGTTGTTGTGTGACGTCTACGCTGCGCACACGTTCACCGAACGTTTTTGCTGGACAAACGCTAGTGTGAAGGGGCCCTTACTATGCTCCAATTGTAGCCAACACGTCAAAATGCCGCAACGCGCGTTAATTGCGTAAATAACCATCGCAAAACCCAGATTTCGGAGAGAATAATATCTATTTTTCAGTATGTTTGTGCCTATTTACATAATAAAAGTAGAATTGATTAAGGGGCATAATATGTAGGTATATAATTTTTACATTTGGTTTGTTCCACCAATGTTTTGTACCAAAGTTTAGGGGGTTTGAAATATGATAATAATTTACCTACCAAGAACTCTCTAGTTTAAAAATAGAATAAGAATCAATTGTTAACATTTTATTTTTAACCTTATTGCTTAGAAATTTTGTTTTATTTTAGAATAAATATTTTTATTGAATATATTTAAACGACTTTTGAATTTCGAACGACATTTGTAATTGTAACCTTTTGACCGCTACGTCATAAAAGCAAAAATATGCCCTCGCGCCTCGGTGCCAAGCTACCAATTCGAAACTTTATATTGGTATTAATTTTTGTCATCTTATGTTAATATATATTTAAGGAAAAAAGTTCAAATAATATAAGTTAGGATGACTCAAAGAACATAATACTTATCAAAGGAAATAAAAAAGCATTACACTCATAATAAGGTTGAATATAATATATAACACAACCAAATTGTTGCTTGATACATCTATCCTTTCACCCCTTGATATAAACTAACCTCACTTGTATCCTAATTATACTATTACTCACTATGTTAATAAGGTGTTGTCTCAAGACATGTTACATCTCCCCGCCGCGGTGTGTTTTGAAACTTTTGGCAGTTTTGTACGTACAACTAGACATCGTGCAGTTGCATCCTCGTCATTTTCTATTTTTCTTAAATAGGTGTCAAGTGAATTTGATCTAGCCATCTGCCTACCCCTTAAGCAACGGGCCATTTTGTTCATAAAAGAGTGTATTCTGAAATAATTGTTAAACATAAACGACTGACTAAACAAGTAAGTACCTACCTACTTTTATGACCACTTTTTATTTTTTTGAGGTGTTAAGGTGCAGCGCAGACGACAGACTATCCGTGACGCACTTTTTAGTCTGTGAAAATAGAACCTATGCAATTATATGCAGTAACGCACACGACGCGCAAAAAGTCCGGCGCACAAAAAATCCGTGTAATTCGGGCAGACCGCACCGCGCCGCATCGCGCCGCTCGGCACAAAAAGTGTGTGAAAAAAATTGAACGTTTGCTTCAACGCGCGCTAACGCAGACGGCGCACAATTTAGTCGGCAATCTGCATTTGCTAGGGGTGGACATAACGCACGCGATCTATTATCATGGCGCCAGAGGTCGATGTAACGATGTTAATTCAAGAAATACAAAACAGACAGATAGAGCAAGAGCCCATGAGGGCCAGACCTTCGTTATTTTATAAAAGCTGAAAGTTTGTCAGCGCATGCTCCCAACACAGGTAAGAACTATGCACGAACGATGAAGTTTGGGTAACGGTTGCTTTGGCAGGTACACGGTTCTAAAGGTGTGACAAATTTAAATCTACTTTCGTCATTTTATAAAGGCTGATTTTTTGGTATTACCTTCAGAATTTTATTAAAAATCACGTCATTCATTGCCAGACACTTATCATGGTGGAAACCCTATTTCTTTGATCTGAGGTGGAAACCACTTGCCGGACACCCTTAATGTTCATGAAATTATAATTCTACTTACGTTATAGTATAAAAGCTGATTTTTACTTATAGATGTCCGGTAATTAATAGATAACCTCGAAATGCGTCATGGTAGAACTAATGGCCATTCAGATTTTCAGAAAAAAAATAAAAAAATAAGTAGTACCGACATTATATAATCTAAGGTAGTACCAAAGATATGGGCTTTTTAATACTTAGTATAATTAAGGAACTGTTTATTATCTACATCTTAAATTAAATCAGATTTGAGAATATCCACTGGTTTCTAAGAAAACTTCAACTATATCTGACGACCCTGCATACCTGTCTCTTTTGTAGACATTACTGACATCAATCCGTTCCTCGGAAAGCACGTTAAGCCGTTGGTCCCGGCTGTCATACGTGGATCTTTGGCAGTCGTTACGAGTCGTCAGAAGCCCGAAAGTCTGACAACCAGTCTAACCAAGGGGTATCGTATTACCCAGTTACTGGGTTGTGGAGGTCAGATAGGCAGTCGCTCCATGTAAAATATTGGTACTCAGCTGCACGCAGCGGTTGGACTGGAAGCCGACCCCAACATAGTTGGGAAAAGGCCAGGCAGATGATGAAATATTCCAATTTCTCTAACTTTAAATTTCACTCCTTTTGTAAACGAATAGCAATAGGAATTCACTATTCATACTCTAACGATTCATATTCTAACGATGGAATTCATTAATTCGTGGTCGTGGTGTACTTAAGAATGTAAAATAAGGGAACAAAAAACATCGATTAGTATTAAAAAGCCCATATCTTTGGTACTAAGTAGTACTTGTTTTTTTTTTATTTGTTTTTTTTTTCGGAATGGCCATTAGTTTTGCCATGACCCATTTCATAATTATCTATTTATTACCGGACATCCCATAAGTAAAAATCAGCTTTTTATACTATAACTTAAGTAGAATTATAATTTCATGAACAATAAGGGTGTCTGGCAAGGGGTTTCCACTATGATAAGTGTCTGGCAATGAATGACGTGATTTTTAATAAAATTCTGAAGGTAATACCAAAAAATCAGCCTTTATAAAATGACGAAAGTAGATTTAAATTTGTCACACCTTTAGAACCGTGTACCTGCCAAAGCAACCGTTACCCAAACTTCATCGTTCGTGCATAGTTCTTACCTGTGTTGGGAGCATGCGCTGACAAACTTTCAGCTTTTATAAAATAACGAAGGTCTGGCCCTCGTGGGCTCTTAGGCTAAGATTGTTGTTTCTGAATGAGTCAAAGCAGGTCTTAAAATAAATAGCAACTCATCAAATGTAGTAACAGACATTTAATAAAATTTGAAAAAAAAATCCGGATGTTGTTTCAGAATTGAATGTTTAGTATGGAACTGTCCCTTCAGTAATCTTTCCGAAAGTATAGGATGTACCCAAAATTCTCTATTTCTTCTTCTTTTTCTGTACTTCATGTACAAAATAATACTTCGCGATCTCTGCACGATTTCCATAGCGTCTACGTCCCTACAGCTCTGCCGACAGAATGATCGAAGATGTGCGTCGTGTGCGTTGAGTCTGTGAAAAATCCGCGACCGACTTTTTGCGCGCCATGCAGGCTTTTTGTGCGCCGCAGACTCGATCGCACAAAAAGTGTGCCGTCTGCGCTGCACCTAAAAATCATCGAATGAGTCCTTCCGTCCCGCCGCCGCCGCTGCTCTTTATACGTCCCCTTTTTGGTCACCTGCGCTGATTGCCATATTGAATTTCATTAAACATAGTACATACTATTTCCATGGATGGTGGTACCCTAGTATAGTATGCCGCCTGCCGGTTTGCCTGGAAGGAAATGTTGCCACATTGCGTTAGCTGTGGTGAGTATTGAGTTATAAAAAAAAAAGAAAAATATTTTTTTTAATAAAATTGATACCAATTCAAAATTATTCTGATGCAGTTACAGTATTTTAAATGAGTGCTAATAATTATATCATACACTTATTGTAAACTAAAAATCTTCGTCCGTTCCTTCTTGATGTGTGTTAAAAACCATAGGTCCAGCTATCGCGTTGCGTCATTGCGTCACAGTTCACACAGGCTGATAGTTCGAGACCATGACACTTCTAGATAGACATAGATGATCGATCTGCGTTTATTACGTCCACAAACTTTCGTTTAAGGGTCGATTTCAAACCGACCGTAAAAAGTTGGTTTATGAAATTACTCCTAAAATATTGTTGAAATACACGTAATGTCTATTTATTGCGATGCTTACATTACATTATAATATTGTACAGTTGGAAATATTGAACTATCATACTTAATATTCGAGATAATTATAAAAAACTATCTATTTTTTCATTAGTGTCACCGGTCATTTTCCTGCTTTTTCAACAAAATTTTAATTATAAAAAATGTTAATCTGTGATATTGTATATTTTTTTATTTTGGTTACACATTAATAACCATAGCCTCAAATTACGCTAATAGTTTTAAATTAATTTAAAATATAACACGATTTCCCTGTGTTTTATTTTGCGATCAATTTTTTCAATCATTTGTGTCGACTTAATTAAAATTGCGTTATTATCAACACCTGTGCGTTACCGCCATCCACACTTCTACGCCGCGTAAAGGGACCCTAGTGGCACGTATACGTTAGGCGAGAGCAGACACGCGCTTCATCATTCTGGTAAGATACCACAATTTTACTCGATATCTGTGCTTAGTACAAAAATGGAATCATTCGTGTTTATAATAGTGTGATAGTAGGTGTTTGAACAATGAATTCTTTATCATACACGTTGATTAATAACAAATAACCGGGACATTTTGTGGCCTTCTAATAGCGTCTGAATGTTATACGACGCAATTTATCAGATGTTTTTGTCAAAAATGTCATTCGTGTCACTTCATTCGTGTAAGTTTTTTGAGTAACACTAATGAAATTCCATTCGACACGAATGAAGCAGTTTATTACTTCACTACGAAAAAGGAGGGTTACGATTCTTTGCTTGTTTTTAACTTTAAAAGTAAAGTTTAAAACCAAATTTGACGACACTAAGGGCCAATGCTGCGTTAAACGAGCGCCCGCGCAGTCCATAGTCCATACAGAAGTGCTAAGTTGGGGGCCACGTCGCCGGTCGCGGACACCCGTCGCGGGGAGGCAGGTCCGCGCCCGCGCTGCGGTTTCTGTCTCCGTGTAGTGTGATAGACGCCCACGACGACGGGCACATAACGGGGCATTTTTGTATGATGGTGAAAATAAATTATCTTGTTTTAGTTTAGGTAGAGCAATATGTGAAACTATATTAAGTGCGTAGGCGTACAGACTGGTTAAACTTAAAATGAATGTTGCACTTTGGTTCCCTTTGGTAACCTTTCGCGGCATAAACGTTATACTCTTGTGCGACCTTATGCAGCTGCCGCCAGGAAGTTCGTGGTCAAAGTTCACAACCAGTTCAAGACCTTTCTAACAAGTCCAAACACGGCTATGATACGATATTCCATCATGGAATGCCAGTTCCTGTCTTCCGGCTTCATCGGACTATGAAACCTAGTCGTGGTCAAAGTTCATTACAAGACCTTTCTAACAAGTCCAAACACGGCTATGATGTGATGTTCCATCATAAAGTTCCAGTTTATATCTCTCGGCTCCATCATCAGATCAGTTCGACAGTACCATATTATTGTATTGTCATCAGAATTACATACAGCTGATAATTTTCATGACGCTACGTCCTTGGAATGTGTATTGGTATTTTCCTTGGAAGATGGTTAAATTAGTTACCTAAGAGTCCATTACATGGTTAGATACAAACAAGTCGACCTAATAAAAGCGTGTTAAGAACCTAATATATTTAAATAACTAGCCCGTACTGTCCCACTGCTGGGCAAAGGCCTCTCTCCATTCCTTCCATCTATCGCGATCTTGCGCCACGTCTTGCCAATCCTCAAGAATGTTGACCAGGTCATCCCGCCATCTTCTTCGTGGTCTGCCGCGTCTCCGTCTCGTCATTTCAAGGCATCAATCTTGGGCTCTACGGGCCCATTGATCGTTCGACATGCGACAAACATGTCCAGCCCAGTCCGGCAGTCCCATTTTAGCTGGGCAGCCTTTTGAGCCACGTCAATGATCTGTGTTTTGGAGCGCAAGGTGGTGTTTCGAACGCGATCTGTTAGTTTAACACCAAGTATGCTGTGCTCCATAGCACGTATTCAAACCTTGAGTTTGGACTTTTGGATGTTAGTCAAAGACCAAGTTTGTGCACCGTAGGTCAAGATGGGGGGAATACACATGTCCATTAGCTTGTGCTTCAGTGACATTGGTAGGGAACCCTTGAATTGTTCTTTCATGGACCAGTGGCTCTTCCAGGCATTTTCTATTCGGCGCGCAATTTCTTTATCTTGCCTTGCCTGGAAAGAGACTACTTGGCCCACGTAAAGATATTCCTGGACATATTGTATATTCTCCCCGCCTACGTGTATGTTTCTTGTGGAACTGTTGGTCATGAGCTTAGTCTTTGACATGTTCATCTTAAGTCCAACCTCAAAGCTCGTAGTGCTGAGATCTATTAGCATTTGTTCTTCCTGTGACTGAGGGGGAAAAGAGGACAATATCATCGGCGAAACGTAGGTTGGTTAGTCTCGTTTCGCCGATAACAATACCATTTTCCTCCCATTTGGCTGCCAGCGTCTTAAAGACTTCTTCTAGGGTGCTGGTGAAAACCTAATAATTATCATAATCATTAAGTATGGTGGTTTGGTTAGCCAATATCATTCGTGTCATGCAGACTTCATTTGTGTAATGAGAATTTCATTCGTGTTCCCAGGTAACTCATTCGTGTTACCTTGATTTAGATTTTTTGTCACTTCTAAGTAGATACGCACCGTGATTTTTTCATTTACGTACATAACTTCATTAAAGTAAACGTTATAAACCGACAGTTAGCAATAAAACGGGTATTTGCAGATAACGAAAAAAAAGTGTCAAATTAATTCGTCTCGTGAAATCGACCGTTAAGGGTCAGTTCACACCGAGACGCGACGCGACGCGACGCAACGTGAAGATACTTGAAGAGGCCAGTGACTTCGCGCTGCGCCGCGCTGCGCCGCTCGCCGCCGCGAGACGCATCGCAACGTCGCCGCTCTTGCACGTCATTCTGTGCGCGCGTACCGGCGATTCACCGCTGCGTCGCGATGCGTCTCGCGGCGCCGCGCGGCGTAGAGCGACGCATCGCGACGTAGTGCTGCGTGGTGTAACGTATTCTAAATTCTTACATTGAAATGTGTATCTTTTCGTGTAGAAAATAAAGTTATATTTTGAGTCGCTCTTTTAAAGTGTGCACGCAGCGTCGCGTTGCGTCGCGTCTCGGTGTGAACTGACCCTAAATTAGCACAGATGTAGGAATAGCATCGTAGTCATCAAGTTTAGTGTGCTTGTCAAAAGTGATCTCATCTCATGCATGTATAACCAGGGTTGCCATATCGGTCTATGGCACGACGACGAAATTATTATAAAGCGCAGGCCACACCGCCAGCTAGCGGGCGGGCGGGCGGGCTAGGCGGGCGAACATCGTTTCACCTCTTTACATACTTCGGTTCACACCGCGAGCTACCGACTAACCTAACGAGCTAAGCTAACGAAATATCCGACGATTCCAGCGAAGCTACTCGTTCACCTCGTTGGCGCGCCAGCGCTTCGCTAGCTTAGCTCGCCCGCCAGCCCGCTCGCCCGGTTCGTTCGCCCGTCCTCCCCGTTTCGAGTAGACTAGTCGACGCTCGTCTTTCGAATAGCAGTGTAGTGTTTACGTTTGTGAACGATGAATAATTATGTCATATATCCCGCTTCGCCTGCTTAGCCCGCTTCGCCCGTTCCGCCCCGCCCGTCGCTCGTCTGTCTGTAGTTTTCGGTGTGAACCCCATAGTTTAGCTCGCCAATATTTCGCGTAGTTTGTATAGTTTCCTTCGTTCGCTTCGCCCACCCGCCTAGCCCGCCCGCCCGCTATCTGGCGGTGTGGCCTGCGTTTAATTGCTTGTATTTTATATACCATAACGCTTACCATAACGAATTAACAAGAAAAAATTAACGAATTATCGTAAGGAGAGATTAGCCGTCACACTACGTTTTTTGTCCACTGGAGATTCGTATACCTACCTTTATAAGATTATGAAGTAAGCGATATCTTAATTATCGTTTTTAATTTATATTCCATAATAGGGTCCCAAAGACACGGTTTTTCTTTGTATAGATCGATTAACAAAAACATTTCTGAATCATTACTCTACTTCACTTTGCTTCTCTCCATATTTGGCGGGAAATATTTGTTGGTTAGACCTCTCTCTGCAACTCCGGTTCAATTGAGCGTTCGTTCGCTGGCCTTCGGCCACGGTCCACACCGAGTTCGATCTAATAGCTCAATTCCTTTGATGTTACCGCCTCTCTCCGGATCGCCGCCGCCGGCACACGCCATCGAACGATCGTTGGCGTTCGCCAAACCGCCCAGACAGGACCAACGAAGGCCAGCGAAACCCAATCGTTGGCATTCGTTGGGGCGGTGTGTACGCAGCATTATTAGGCTGGGGTGTTTCACAAAAATATAACATTTACCACACGTTATTTGTAAAATCAAACCTAGGAGTAGCGAGTGTCATAGTAAAAGCTGGTTTAATTATTTCATTTTATATAAGTAAATGTAGGGTATCTAATCTATATATCTCGATATTTGCTGGCAACACTGTCGATAACTCATCGCTCTTGTATTGTAATAATGTAATTAATTTGTCTATCAATCTATGGGCACCTATGTTTTGTTCAAAAATACGCAGTGTTTTTCTAAAATGTTAGATGTGTAGTGTAATAAATATATTAGAATATATTTGTTTATAAATATATGTAAATAATTCTTCTGTAATATAATTCCTAAAATGGTGAGTGGTTTTAAACTTTCTACAATATTACAAATTGGAATAACAGCAATCCAAAATTGCTTTTATCAACTTTATGATTCAGAGTTATCAAGACGATCCCAGTTGTTATGTTGGTTCATTCCCCAAAGACTTCAGCTATGGACCTTTCGAACAAAATGGAGAGGGTGACAATACTTCATTACAAGAAGATCACAAGCCACGAATACTTTTAATGGGACTTAGAAGGTATATTTACAATAAGTCTTACACAACCATGAATGTAAAATAATGGCGTAAGAAACGTTAATGTTAGCTTGACTTTCCAAATTCTTAAGATGTACGCGCATCTTTGGGACTGCTATAGTATTACTGATCCTAGCTCATAGCTTACTTTTACCGTTGTCTTTTAGGTATCTAATACATATGCCTGTGTTTTTAATTGCTTGTATAAGTTCATAAGAATCCTATATTTATTGTAAATAACAAAAAAAAAGTCTTAACAAAAACCTACTCAAGCAATATCATGCTTGCTTGCTTGTGTCTCATCTCATGTTATATTCTTATGATTTTAGATCTGGAAAGTCATCCATTCAGAAAGTGGTATTCCACAAAATGTCACCAAATGAAACATTATTCTTGGAGTCGACAAATAAAATAGTTAAAGATGACATAAACAACAGTAGTTTCGTACAGTTTCAAATCTGGGACTTTCCGGGCCAGATTGATTTCTTTGATGCAACCTTTGATTCTGATACAATATTTGGTGGCTGTGGTGCCTTGGTGTTTGTGATAGATGCTCAGGTAGATGGTATTTCTGTTTACTTAATTATCAACAAAACTTAAGATATAAATTTTTCAATTGGATATGTGCTTGCTATCTTTTTCAGGATGACTACCAAGATGCTCTCGATAAGTTACAGCTCACTGTCACAAAAGCATATAGAGTGAACAGTAACATAAAGTTTGAAGTATTTATACATAAAGTAAGTCAGTTGAACCAGTATCTACTATTTGATTGAATTTTATTACATATTAATAACATGTATGTATTTATATTTCAATTATCTGGACCAAATATTTGATTAGTATTGATTAGAAGTGTCTGTTTTGCCTGAATGTTAATATTGGAATTTGAATGAATATACATAATATTAGAAACAATGCAGATAGTTCAGATTCTATTTTCTTACTTTCAATTGAGTTTCATTTTCATATTCACCATTTGTTATACTTTCTAACTTATTCTAATATTTGAAACTTCTATGATAATATTTCTGGCATTAATTTAACTTCTTTTTACCCAACTGCTCCAGAAGGAGGGTTATTATTAAAATTTGTAGTTGTTTCATGACTGCTAAGATTTTTTTACTTGTAGACTGCAGGAAAACACACCTGTCGTGTTTATACTAAAAAACGCGAGATTTTGAGCTTGGTGTAGCAAATGTTTTCCAGCAGTCAATTATAAGCCAAAAGGAATATGCCATGAGTTCATAATATGGATTTAAAATTAATTGATGACACTGTAAAAAATAAATATAAATAACTATTTCATTAGTATTCAAACAGCAGTGTAAAATAAAGCATATTTATTTCAGGTTGATGGTCTCAATGATGATTACAAAATGGAATCTCAAAGAGATATACACCACCGAGCAACTGAGGACTTGGCCGAAGCTGGATTGGAACATGTTCATCTATCGTTTCACCTAACTTCCATATATGATCACTCAATATTTGAAGCTTTCAGTAAAGTAGTACAAAAGCTGATCCCACAATTACCAACCCTAGAAAATCTCCTGAACATCCTCATATCTGTGAGTAAACTGTCAATTTGAAAGTGCTTTAAAACTGAAAGAGACCACATTTTACACCACTGCGCTATAAAGGGGTGGTTATGTTTTAGGGTTCATATATTCAAGGACATTTATAATTTTAATATGGACTTTTTAGGGATCCATACCGGAAGGGTGCTAACTCTAAAGACTCTATTACTGAGCCTCCTCTGACCATCTGTCTGGCAGCAGGCTGTATCTCCTAAACTGTAATAGCTAGAGAATTGAAGTTTCCACAGAATGTGTATTTCTATTGCCTCTATACCAACAAATAATAAAATAAATCAAAAGTAAAAAATTGAAAGGGGTTCCCCATACAAGAGACCTGTTTTTTTTTATTGGTTTTTTATATCGACTAGAATTGACAGCAATTAGTAATGTCTGACTCTTCCTGTTTCATTAGAGAGAAAAATATAGTAGCCAAAATTAAGTTTACCTCATGCACCATTGAAATGGCACCAATAACTGGCCAACGCTAGAACACATTTTAAAACGCACGCTGTTTGTGTATGTGAGTTTATATGTTTGTAAACGCACCCACGATACAGGAGAAATTCCTAGTGTGGGGCAACGTTTTTTTTAGAAAAAAGCAAAGAAATGAGACTGAAAAAAAAATTTGCGATTTTTTCCAGAACTCTGGCATAGAGAAAGCATTCCTTTTTGATGTGGTGTCAAAAATCTACATAGCAACAGACAGCTCTCCAGTGGATATGCAGAGTTATGAATTGTGCTGTGATATGATTGATGTTGTTATTGATATTTCTTGTATATATGGGTAAGATTTTTTATTATTATTTACAACCAGGATATAATTATGATAAAATATGACTTCTAAACATTCCTGTCTTTGAATATGTCCTTTGTTGACCTTGAAAGCAAAAAACGGATATACACTAATTAATAGTGTTGCTAGCTTAAAACCAAGTGTGGTAATATAAAACACATAAAATAGTTTATTATTAAAGCGTTAATTAATTATTGTCTTCAGTCAGACCTACCTTTATGCATTCATAATTATAATGGACTGCAATAAATTGTTTAGTAATACTTATGCTCAACCACGTACACTAGCGCGTCTTATTACATATTCAGATTCTTTTTCACTCTGATTTTTCTTTTTCTATGTACAGTCAGCAAAACAGATAGGTATGCAGGGTCGTCAGATATAGTTGAAGTTTTCTAAGAAACCGATGGATGTCTTTGACTGAAACTTAACCTAAATAAAGAACTATTTATTATCTACGTTTTAAATTAAATTACATTAGAAAACATCCATCGGTTTCTAAGAAAACTTCAACT
The DNA here is from genome assembly GCA_949316365.1 of Hoplodrina blanda. Taxonomy (NCBI): domain Eukaryota; kingdom Metazoa; phylum Arthropoda; class Insecta; order Lepidoptera; family Noctuidae; genus Hoplodrina; species Hoplodrina blanda. The sequence continues at coordinate 11,563,956 of OX438579.1, read as the reverse complement.
ATATCTGACGACCCTGCATACCTATCTGTTTTGCTGTGTACATAATATGCAGTTGATGAAGTATAGTACGTTGTGAAAGAGGGAAAAATTCTAACAGAAGTACCCTACCTACTACTTCTAAGATTACTACAATATTTCTATTTTATTTAAAATTGTACCCAAAATATTCTTGTTTCAGCATGGTGGATGAAACAGAAGTGAACACATTTAACAGTCAAAGCTCAAGTTTAATAAAACTGAACAATGGTACTGTTCTATACTTGCGTGAGGTCAACAAATTCCTTGCGCTTGTATGTATTCTGCGCGAAGAGAACTTTCAAAAACAAGGTACTTCATTCATCTTCCTTTCCTCTCAACATATCGATAAAAATACTTGCAAAATGCTCTGACCATATAACCTTGACCTTAAAGTGTAGTTTAAAGGGTTCATGACTGATTCCCTAAAGCACTGCGATAACGCGTTTGATTATAGCGAATCACCAGCGCCACCTTTCTGCATGTGTGAATGATGGAAAAACAAGGGTTGCACCAGCACCACAAATAATGCTCTATAGTAGAACAAGTCTAGTGCGTAGTTAATTGAGTAGTAAAATAATTTATTTTATTGCAGGCGTGATAGACTACAATTTCCTGTGCTTCCGTGACGCCATAACACAGGTGTTTGAGTTACGCAACAAATGTCAAAATTCAATTACGTCCAGAGCAACATCCGGTACTCCTGAACCCATAGCCAACGGCGCAGCTGACTCAACCGAAAGTGCATCCGACCGTTCACAAACCCATTTACCATAGCATATCACCGCGACGTTTATTTTTACAAACTTAATTATAATAATGATATGGTGTAACTATATTTTTAAATAACATTAAGTACCAAAATAGGTACCTATGTGAATAAAAGAGCATAATTATGTAATTAAGTAGTTGTTTATTTATTTTAAATTAGCCCCAAACCCCAATGTGTACAGAGCAAGGTAATATTTCATCTCGTATTTGACCTAGAGGCCGCAGAGCACGGCTATTGCCATAGCATTAGCATCACTGATTATGATTAGAAGATAATGTACATAATACAGCGGTGAATGACGTCACTAGAACGTTGTCTATGTAAACAAAATGGCGCGGTTTCCTAGAGAGCGTTAACTGACACCGTAACGTCAAAAAGCGGTGCCGTCATTTGCATGACAGCCGTCTTGACGGTGTCAGATAGTTTCGTGAACGTTTAATTGATAGCGGTGAAGCTATTTTTAATACTAATTTCCATTCATTGCTCAGTAAACGGCGACGTACTAAAATCTCAAATGCACGTGAAGGTGGTACTGAAGTACCACGAGATTTGAATAAATCGTCTTCCGCCATACGACTGTTTTCCTCTTCTGATGATAGTTCATCCTCCAAAGCTAAATCAAGGTCGTCCATCTTCTAATCATAATAATAAGAATTATAATTATTAGGATTATTGTCAGGAGATTCCTTTCTCAGGAGCCCTGGGGGCTTACTATCACCTCTATAGCAGGGCAGAAGTTGCCCGGATATTGAACTGCCTCGCTATTTTGTACTATGACATCGTTATAGCAGGCCTGTAACAGGCCTGCTAATTTAACGTTTACAAAACCGTTCACCTTTTTTTTTGTATAGACTTTCGTACTATGACGTGCTATTTGACAGCAGCAAAATGATAATGGAACGGCTGTAATGTCAAAATTAGCGATTGCTAAAAAGTTACTATGGGACTAGCTTTTTCAACATCGTTTTGTAATCTAAAATGATATTCGTGGCAACATGTTAGGTTTATATATATAATAAGAGTTTTTAAAGTGGATAGTGAGAATTGTAAGCGAATTAAACCAGACTTTTTCATTTTTGTAGCTGTGTAACGAGTACGAAATATGTAAATAATAAAATTGAAGTGTGAAAATCGTATGGAAAAACATACCAACGGCGTTGCATTTGGGAAATAAATAACAATAATGAAGTTAATGACAGGGAATAAGAATCAATTAATATAGGTAAGAAGATATAACTTAAAATTATCAATGGTAACCAAAACCTATGAAAATACGTAGGTAATGTAAGTATAAATAAAAACCTACTCTACAAATCTACAATACTCAAATTAGTATTTGTATTTTACAGGCCTATCAAAAGATTTAGTCCCCCGTTTGTGCGAGGGTTTTGAACCTATAATGAAAATAATAAATCCTCCAAAGGCTTAGTGATCTAAGCAGAGACTAAGGTGAGTGTTATCAATTCATCAGATTTTCTATTGTGGAGCATAACTACACTAGTGTGTTTCTTGTGTATGTTCCTTGCTATTAAACATAATTTGCTGTGTATTAAAGTGACAATGAAAAACATAAGCAAGTAATCTTTTAATCCATTTATTTCAGGAGATTCTCGGTATTGACTCAGAAACACAATAATGACATCAATTTTATTTGGAATGCAGAACCAGTCTCCAGAAGCCTTTTACACTGAGAAGCATAACAAGACCCAAAACATTATTGAGAGGACCATTGATGTACTAAAGGCTCGATTGAGATGTTGATTAGCCCATCAAGTGCTACATTTCCAATCACAAATGTTTTGCAAATGCATGTGTTTCTACACAACATAATGTAACACAGTAAATTTATGAAAATAAAACAATGACCGCATCTAGTTTAAAAAAATGTGTTTAATTTTTACCTGTTTACAAATTAAATTATTATCATTTATCACATGATACTTTCTTATGACTGACTGAAACATATATACATATAAGTAGGAACCCATATTATCCATATTCATATTCATATTCATTTATTGCATACCATTTGTTTATAAAGATGTTACATAATGCTTAAAGCTAAAGTACATCCATATAAATGCAATGAAAGTTTACAAGAACAAAAACTGGTATCAGAGATGAGTGCCTGCAGGAGCCATAAATTCATATGGTGTACTTTGTTGGTTTCTAATATGCAGGTATATGTATATAAAAACACATCATGAGTATTATTCTTTATTTTAATTTTCATCCTAAATACATAGGTATGGATAAATGATTAATTAGTTAGGCTCTCCACTGGATGGAATTACTAGCTATTTATATTATTTTTCAGTTTAGTAAACTAGGAGATGTCAAGAATACTGGGGCTCCGTTGCATTCCTGTAAAAAGGTTTTGTTTCTTGGATTATGGGCATTGCGGTTCTTGTATTTCGATATTTCAATAAATTCCTTTACTATAAATGTACCCATGTGTGTATTTTTGTAGGAACAACACAACAAAATACTTTTTTACAATAATTGTGACTGAAACAAAATTTTCCAAAAGCACTCTATACCGCAATAAATAAATTACTTCTTATCGACTTTAATGTCTAGTAGGGCTTTGAACATTATATATTACTTTTGTAAAAGGCTGTGAAAATCATTAAATTAATCAAGTGAAATGTTGTTTATATTTACGCGCTGACAGTTGATGAACGTAGGTACGTTCTGAATATCACATTGTATCTTTAATTGTTAAAAAGGTTTATTTAAAGTGAAACTTGTGCTTTTTAGAGCTTTTAGATAATAAATTATGGTAAGTTGTAATACATAATCTTAGTTATAACGTGTACTTATCTAAGAAATTAAAGTTATTATCATTAAAAAAAAACCGGTAATGTGTTAGAAAATTATATCGTAGTTTTTGAACGTTGTTTAGTCACAACACTAAGACTTCATCTTCATCATCATAGCGGGCAGAGACAAGCATTGCCGTTCAATAATCGTTCACCTTTAATACGGTCATGGTACGATTTTTAGCAATTCCTAAGCAGGCCTGCTTTTGAATGGAAGTTGACTGACAGGCATTTGAACGTTTTCTTAAAAGGTGATGGTAAGCCCCCTGACCACCGGTAGCTTGGACCCTGTTCCCGATGCCGGTGGGCTACTATTTTTTATATTTTTAAATGTTTTTATGTTTTTTATTTATATTTAAAAATGTAACTTATATGTAAGAAAAATAAATAAATGGAATAAGAATAATAAGAAGGCCCCTAAGCTTTAATAATAATTTATCTGTTTAATTTGCCGCGCTTTAACTTTTAGTTGCCAGACTGGGATTACATATCGTTGTATTTACGCCCGAAATTAATAATCAATCCTGATCCAAAATTTGCCATCTAGGATTGGTATTTCAATCCATTTTTTGGTGGAAGCCTGCCAATAACCAATCGATGGATTGAGTTTATAATCTTTAGAATCAATCGATCTCTGAGAGGGCGGATCATAGAATATAGATTGCACTCTGTTCGAAAATGACAGTTTGCACATGTTAATAACCAATCTGACAATATTTTCGATCGGTATAAACAATCTCCGATTGCAATCCGAGGAATTCCTGGGATTTCAAGGATTACATAAACTTCGTAGATACTTTAACAGCGTTAAAGTAATTTTTAAAAAGAAAATGTCTCTACCGATATTTTCTAGTGATAGTGATGACAGTGATTTGGAGGCGCTAGCTCAGTTATCTGATTGGGATACTGATAGCGACGCCGAGTATAGACATCGCGCTGCTACACGAAGAATCAGAAGGGTGAACTACATGCAGAGTCTAGAAGATGCCGAATTCACCTTTAGATTTAGGTTATCTAAACCTGCATTCCAGTCGCTATTAGATAAATTGATGCCGTTTGTCCGTGTCACTTCCACAAGGTAAATAATATTTGGGATTACATCGTCATTGTACATAATGCAAAACTAATAATACAAACTAAAGTGCCTAGTATACTTCCAAACGATGTCATACATAACCTTATTTAACTAGTAAGTTGGTTTTTAATTTTTCAGAAACAATGGGGTTTCACCACTCCATCAACTTTTGTTAACCTTACGGTTCTATGCCTTGGGCACAATGCTGATTTCTGTAGCTGACTTTGTTGGGGTCTCTACATCAACAGCAGGCAGAATAGTTGGTGATATATCATCAGCAATCAGGAGGGAAAAGATCACGGCACAGACCGCTTGCAATCTGCCGTCAAAAAAGAATCGATATTGCAGATTTATGTTATTGGCAAGCAGATAGGAGATCGATCGGACGATATACAGCAATCCAAGATTGCTTTGAGTCATGGATTGGAGATACATTATTAATTTCGGGCGTTAGTCTGCGCAACCACATGTGCGCAACATTTTATTTTGTTGATCGCCTAAATATTTAAAGAATTTGCACCTCTAGTGACAATCTGCTAAATGTCAATGTCATCTCGGGAAAATTACACTTTATATTGTATCTTTTGTTTGTGCTTCTTGACATTTTCAATTCTATGTTCTAACTTCTATCCATTCATTTGAGCCAATTTGAGCTTATGCTTGTTATACTCGCGTTGATTGTATGTTGAAATAATTTATTTTCTCTGCAGTACGTAGTGTTATTGATTCTTACACTGCAGGACGTCTTTAGCGATACTGGAAGATTTTGGTAAGTGCTATAGTAGTTTGTTTTTATTACTCTATTGAATTCCGTTCATAGCGACATGTTCAAAAACATGAAAACTAAAATTTCGAAATCTCTGTGACTTGATGCCCTGATGTTTATTTATTTAAATGGCATTTAGTCAAAACAGAAATAAATGCCAATTGTGGATTCTACGTACGTACAATCGTACGAATTTGTGCAATCGAACAAAGGATGAGTAAGAATTGCGGTTTATGTACAATTTCATTGATTTTCTTCATTATATTTCTTAATAGTATTAACAGCTTACAGCTATTATCTACTGCTGGAATTATGCTTATTACCCTAAAGAAAAACCTGATGATTGTCTTCACCAATCACTAATATTACTATCTAACCAGAAATGACTAACGACCTTCCTAATTTTAAGGATATTTCAAAATAATATTTGTAACCTTATTGATTCATTTGGTCAGATAGATAGTCATTGGATAAGACAACCCTATAAGGGTCAGCATAAACTGAACAAGACTATGCTTTAGCAATTTTTATTAATTAATTGATAATGAACTTAGATGCAGCATGAATTAATTAATGAATACTGCCTAAACATCGCTACTCTGTCTATGTGCCAGCCTTTAGAGATAATAGTGATTGATTTTATTAACTTGACTCCTTATCTGCAAAAAAAAACATTAGACTAAATAATTCTGGAATCATTCTCAATAATTACCTAGTTATAATTTAATTAAGGTAAATTAACTTTCACTTCCTAATTAACTGTTTGGTATGGTATATGAACACACTGCTAAAAGACACCTGCATTTTCATTTTTATTTCCTTAATTATTTAACCCCCTCCATTAATGTTACAAAGAAAAGTTTCTTATGAACTTAAAAGTAGCTAACTAGGCGGTATTAAAGTAGAAGACACAAAGCTAAACTAAGATTTTAAACAGTATAAAAAAAATGATATATTATGTATTTTTTTATTATGTTAAAATTAAGTTAATAATCATAAAAAAATATAAAGTTTAATAAATGGTTAAGTACTGTGTCAGTACTATGTCTTATAAATTTCATGAAATATAATGAAAACATTCTTAGTATTGTAAGTTCCTACTCACATTAATGCATATTTATATTTGCAAAATAGATGTGGTATAAATAAATTAACGTTTCTTGCAACCTACAACTACATTTCTTTGTTCTCCACATTTTCCAACAAAGGACTATATACAGTCTGTTTTGCTTTAATTCATTTCATATACATAACAGGTCATTCTCTACGTAGGTAGGTAATATGCAACTGTGGCATATAGTTACTGTTTTTTTTTTTATAATTGAATTATTCACCAGTTTTAACACTTTAATATATTATAATACATGATGTATCTCTCTGTATAATAGACTACATTATGTGAATATGATTATTTTGACTGGCTCGTATGTCTAGTGGTCACTAAGCGCAACTGCTGAGCATGAGGCCTTGGGTTTCGATTCCCAGGTCGGGCAAAGTGTTATTGGGTTTTTCCATCAGGAATTTCTCAGTAATAATATGACAAACCATTTAACCACTTACTGGCCTTTTTGTCAGAGAATTAGTCACCTGCCCCCTAACTTATGCAGATCTCTATGGAAAAGATGGGCATTTAATTCTTTCACACATGAACCTATACATTAACTTATACTTTTATATCTTTATTAAGGGTGTAAAAAAACTACATGTTATCTCCATCATTGTGATATTACTTTTCTTCTAGACCAGGCATTTCCAAAGTGGTTAGAAAAGTGGTAAGAATGACTAATATTTTAGAATAAAATTATATGTCTATTTATTTTGTTAAATTTTGATGAGTAAATGATAATAATATCAAGCTTACTCACTTAACCAACAGCAAAGTCAATAGGAAAAAACTAGAGATACAATTTAAAAGCAATTTGTCTACAGGGTCTAAGGTATCAGTTCATTTAGAAAAAGGGGTCTCTTGCCCAATATAGTTTGGGAATTCCTGGTCTAGATTATACTTGGGAATTTTCTGGTTATGAACTTATTGAAGTTCCAACTTTCTCACATGTTTTTTTACGAAAGCCAGTTTTAAATGTTACAGTACAATGTTTTGCATGCGTTACATTGCATAATTACTACCACAAAGAGTGATTTTTCACACAAAAAAAATGATGTTTCCCAGGAAAGATTTGTTACTTAGTTTATGGGCAGAATGAATGGGCTTTGTGATGTGTCTTTTTTTTTTAAACACGCCTTTATTTTTGAACTCACTTATGAAATTCTAATGCAATCATTGAAGCAATTTAATATTGTGAGTTTATATCATGTGATGCAACTAGAAATAACATTGATAATTTATGTTGCGCCATATTTAATTTTACTTAGAATTAGTAACTCTAGATCTAAAGGTAAATCTTGCATCACATTCACATCACATAAATAAAATCTAAATACATATACATATTTACTGAATCCCCCTTTCTTATTGAATGAAAAATGACCATTGACATGTCATGCCATTACAAATTTACAATTTCAAGAGCTGTTTCTAGTAAGATTTACTTCAAGGACAAACTAAAAACACCTCCCAGTTAAAAATTCTACTTCCTAGACTTATCACTCTGCACATGTTACCCTTTTTGCCCAAACCGTGTGCCCCTAGGCCCCTAGCGAACGCAAACACACACACCCCAAATTGATTAACCCTGGCGTTCATATAGGAAAATTTAAAAGTCATCATTGTTCCAAAGCAAAAAAGAGATGTATTCGTCCTGTATAGCACCATCTTTGTCTATGTCCTCCCCCCTCCCCTCCCGATTCTTGTATGTTTCGTCCTCAAAAGGTACGTGAACTTTCGCATTTATAATACATACACATACACATGAATATTGGTTTTTGGTTTTATAACTTTATCTTACTGTGCACAACGAGACCATAACATTCAAAAAACAACATCTTGAAAAAGTCTGTTTTCTGTCAATGCATCAAACCCTGTTTGCATTGTCAAACAACTTGTAACGTGTTGTTTGACGTTACATTTAATTTGTAGTTTTAACATAAATAAGTGAGCCATTAAGCTTACCTGTAATAAAAGTCAAAGTTAATAATAATAAAAAAAAACAACTCAAAACTGAACCTAAATTCAACAAAACAATGTTTGTTTCACATGAAAAGTTACCCTCATCAAATTGTTATGATTTTTCATCCTCTTTCAAATCAACTTGGACTAAACAGGTAAATAATGTTATTAATGTGGCTACCTATTATGTAAAATATATATATATCTATTTCTTTGTGATTATGAGTGTATAACTTACTCATTAGAATAGTTACTATGAATCAGGGCACAGCTGCACGGGTTCTAGGGGTCTGCAACTCTGCAGTGTTCCCCAAGGCTCTATATTGGGACCAATTTTATTAAGCCAATTTGAAATGTTGCATAATACCAGATTAGCATAAGTATAAAGATAGAAGTAAGACTCATAAATTAATTGCATGGTTTCCATGTAAAAATAATATAATTATCTGGGAATGTCCAATTTGAAAAACAAAATTAGATAAAAGAATTATACAATTATTGTACTACGCATTATCCTTAGTGTCAACTGTCATTCATTAGTAACATAATAGGTATATTAAAATCTTGACGTAAAATCGGATTTAAAATAATGCTGGGGGCGTGTATATCTCATCTTGATATGCGGATTTCGAAAAAACATGTTTTTCCGCATATTACGACTCACAATATCACTGGCATGCGCACTACAAGAAGTCGAAGGCCACTGGCGCGATAATGTTTGTGCGTGCACGCCGTTTTTTGAAATTCGCAAATACGAATATATTATTTAAAGCACTAGATATACGGTTGAAAGTACCTTGTATGAGTTAGTATTTTTTCAAGCCGCTTGTTAAGCTCGGCCTTGTGGTTTAAATAATACGCAACAGGCAACGCATGGCGCCATCGGTCCTCTCTGCTAGTCGTAAATACACGTCACGACACACCCATTCCTAGACTAATAAGGTGGCTGTATTTTGTTACGTCGCTATAATACACTACAGATAATTTGATCTTGTTTCAAATAGGCTATTAATTAATGATCACTTTTAAATGCGCATGTTTAATATCGAAGCTATGTAGGAACATGATTATTTTATTAACACCTTAACTGCCACGTCAGGCACATGTGCCTGACGCTTGTGGAGGTTTGACCTTCAACATTTTTGGCCCGGCAGTGAACGTGTTAATAGATCAGCCACACCTCCAATAAACAGACATTGGAAATAAGAACCAACTAGAAAATGAATGGGAACTTCCTGTTTAAATGTTAAGAATTTATACTTAATCTTTATAGGTACTAGGTAACTTTATAGTTACCTAGTACCAGATTTGTATAAATTCTTATATGTACTTATCTATACATATAATAAAACAGTAAAAAAACTGTGTCTGTACATTGAATATATTAAAAAAATAATAATTGAGGGGGGTTTAGAAACAGTAATAGAGCACGAAACCAAAAAAATTTTCTGTCTGTTTGTCTGTTTGTCTGTTTGTCTGTTTGTCTGTTTGTTTGTACACGCTAATCTTCGGAACTACTTGACGGATTTGAATGATTTTTTTTTTGTCGTATAGGTATGAAGTCTGGGCAACATATAGGCTATAATTTATCTTGGAAACTTGAACACCTGATGCAGAACCGCAAGAGACCAGCTAAACTATAAGAGATACAAAAATGGTACCATAGCAAAAATTGTTTCACGTGATGAGCATTTTCTGCTAAGAGAATAAATTTGAAGATCTGGAACACCTGATGTGGAACTCCAAGAGCCCAGCTACACTATAACATATATAGAAATGACGTCTTAGCAAGAGTTGTTCAGCTTAATGAGCACTCTCTGTTGTCGTATAAAATTTGAAGATCTGGAACAGCTGATGTGGAACTCCAAAAGCCCAGCTACACTATAACATATATAGGAATGACGTCTTAGCAAGAGTTGTTCAGCCTGATGAGCACTCTCTGTTGTCGTATAAAATTTTAAGATCTGGAACAGCTGATGTGGAACTCCAAGAGCCCAGCTACACTATAACATATATAGGAATCACGTCTTAGCAAGAGTTGTTCAGCCTGATGAGCACTCTCTGTTGTCGTATAAAATTTGAAGATCTGGAACAGCTGATGTGGAACTCCAAAAGCCCAGCTACACTATAACATAAATAGGAATGACGTCTTAGCAAGAGTTGTTTAGCCTGATGAGCACTCTTTGTTGTCGTATAAAATTTGAAGATCTGGAACAGCTGATGTGGAACTCCAAGAGCCCAGCTACACTATAACATATATAGGAATCATGTCTTAGCAAGAGTTGTTCAGCCTGATGAGCACTCTTTGTTGTCGTATAAAATTTGAAGATCTGGAACAGCTGATGTGGAACTCCAAGAGCCCAGCTACACTATAACATATATAGAAATGACGTCTTAGTAAGAGTTGTTCAGCCTGATGAGCACTCTCTGTTGTCGTATAAAATTTGAAGATCTGGAACAGCTGATGTGGAACTCCAAAAGCCCAGCTACACTATAGCATATATAGGAATGACGTCTTAGCAAGAGTTGTTTAGCCTGATGAGCACTCTTTGTTGTCGTATAAAATTTGAAGATCTGGAACAGCTGATGTGGAACTCCAAGAGCCCAGCTACACTATAACATATATAGAAATCACGTCTTAGCAAGAGTTGTTCAGCCTGATGAGCACTCTCTGTTGTCGTATACTCTGTTGTCGTATAAAATTTGAAGATCTGGAACAGCTGATGTGGAACTCCAAGAGCCCAGCTACACTATAACATATATAGGAATGACGTCTTAGCAAGAGTTGTTCAGCCTGATGAGCACTCTCTGTTGTCGTATAAAATTTGAAGATCTGGAACAGCTGATGTGGAACTCCAAAAGCCCAGCTACACTATAACATATATAGGAATGACGTCTTAGCAAGAGTTGTTTAGCCTGATGAGCACTCTTTGTTGTCGTATAAAATTTGAAGATCTGGAACAGCTGATGTGGAACTCCAAGAGCCCAGCTACACTATAACATATATAGGAATCACGTCTTAGCAAGAGTTGTTCAGCCTAACGAGCACTCTCTGTTGCCGTATAAAATTTGAAGATCAGGAACCGCTGATGTGGAACTTCAAGAGCCCAGCTACATTATAACATATATGTATAGGAATGACATCTTAGTAAAAGTTGTTTAGTCTGATGGGTATTTCCTGTTGACATACAAAAATTAAAGATCTGGAACGACTCCAATCGTCTCGCTCATCCCGTTGTTTTCCCGTCCCCGGGCCTTAGAATTTTACATCACACGTTTCAGATCTTCTATTTTGACGACCCCGTTGTCGCTGGCATAAGCAACAGGATCCGCGTACGAAGTCGCGGGCAGAAGCTAGTTTATATAATAAATAAAATTCATAATAATATACAATGTTCATCATTTCATAGGTTTTCACTTTTTATTGTTTGGAATTTATTATCTTTGTCTAAATAATTATATTATATTTATTTATGGAATTTTAAAAATACCTGTAGTATTTTTAAAATTTCGGATTGATTTACGTTGCAAAGTACCCGAAGACATTGATTTGGATTTAATAAAAAATCTTTATAGAGATTTTTTTTTCTAAATTCTCATGCACTAAGGAATTGCAGTAGCGGACACTGGCGAATTCAGGGGGGTTAAGGGGCTCAAGTTCTTCCGTGACTAATCTTAAAGTGAAGTTGTTACCTATATTCTAAATAACCTATCCTCAGCGGGGTCAAGTCCCCCCCAAACGACAATCCTGGATCGGCCACTGGTTGCGGATGTATTTGTGCGAACAAGAACAACGAAGTCTGTCACCTAACTATGATAAGTGTTGAGTACCAAGTTATTTCCGTCTCCCCCACTCCACCCAGTGTAACATTTTATGACAGCGTAGGAAAATGTGACCTATATATAATCCCATATCCACAGTACCGAAATATACTTAACATATAAATGCCAAACAAACGAGCAATTATTTTAGGCAAAGATTTTTTTATAGGTCAAGTTTAAAAAGGTTGTTAAAATACCAATCCGTCTGCCCAAAATCCCAAATACAACAAGGTACTTTTGTAGTCGGAAAAGGGACAGACCACGTGATAGTCTTCAACAGAGAGCGCCATTTTAAAATAGTACTTAAGTCTACTTCAATGAAAATTGTAGGATAACCATCAAATACACGTTGGAAAGGAGACAACAACAACTGAAAGCCAATTCTACTAATTATTGAAAACGTTCAAATTCTAGCCGCAATCTCATCTCAGCGACAATCAATGTCAAAGAGACTTTTTGGACAGGTTGAGAGTGAGACAGATTAATTTGCAATCGTTCATAACAGTTAATTTAATTGTTCCCCTGATCACAGTAATGTTACTCGTGATTGTAATATATTAAACGCAAAAAAAATACGATTATAGGAGATTGTCTTTGCTGGTGGGTCAAAGTATAAAATTTCCGCATTCTGGATTCTGGATTAATAGCAAGATATGTATTTCTAATCCCAGAATTTAAGGCAAGCAAAAATACCACACGGGTGACAGCGTCGATAATTATCTTGTTGATAATGGATGATGAATCCGAAGAAAGATATTATGGATAAGAATTATAAATTTTATATCTACCTATCTAATTTATATTGAACTAAAAAATTCCTCACTTCCTAGCTCTGCTACCAAAAGATTTAAGAAACAAGTTTCACCTAAGGAAGATTTTGTCAATGCCACATATTGCAGATATGCCGCTAAACAGAAGCAATAAAATGATTAATATTGATAAATAATTATTATCAAATACAAAATACAGTTTAGCTATAGGTTGCACTACGTCTCGTATAAATTATAGGACTGACACCGTATTTCACCATCGCGTTCCTTTAAGCTACACGTCGAGTAATATTGTCTTGTATTTCAATAATTTTGTCAAAATTTAGGAATCGAAATGATTACAAAAGTAAAAATTATGTTAAAAAATATGACTGGGCCAAAAAATAAACGTGTTTATTTAAGTTAAAAATTGTTTGCACTATTATTCGAAAATAAAATTCTTAAAAATTAGAGAGAGAGAATTTATTATTAACCGACGAAAAAAAAAACTATAATTTCGACTTTTTTTTATTTGATTTGTTTGAAACGTCCCGTATTAATTCCTGAAAGTTATAGCAAGCCTACCTATAGGAAAATAATAAAGAACAGCGTGGGAGATCGTCTTGGCTAGCGCAATGCGTTTTGTAGCTCTGATAAACAAGCATTGTTTTTGTTTACCGACATTTCGTATGTGTGACAGTGTGACTAACACCAGGTAGTATAGTAAATAGAGATGCAAATTAAACTGCTCCGGCGGATAGTGCGACGTGTTGTTGTTGTTGTTTACATTCCTCGAGTTCGAGGTTGACCTAGCTTTTGTTTTATAAGCTTCTGAAAACCAAACTTTTAATTTACTTTTCATTGAGCAACTCGCAGCTCGTTATGCTATAACTGTTCTCTAAGTACATGTATTTCAATATTAACAGGGTTCGACATGAGTAAACATATTCTACGAATTAATATTATTAGTCGTTCATTGCAAGTTTTACTCCCGTATTCCGTACTCCGTACCATATTGGGCGTCTTGTTCATGTCGGCAACATCCACAATTAATTTCCTTTTGCATTGCGTGTTCGTAACCTGCGAGGTAAAGTAACTTTCGTAACAGCGATGGCGCGACATCACGCCATGTCGCGCGATCGACCCAACGGGGAGCGTTCTCGATAGCTAAAGCGAATGCGAATGTTCGAAGCACATGGTCGGTGGTGTGAGTTGTATGACTGATATTGTGCGGTATCATTAATATATTATCAACAACCGAGCTACGTCACGCGACGTCAGTCCATGGACGGCTCTTGGACGCTCTGGCAATGGCATCGGCCCACCCACACCAGCCACTCACACTCACAAAGGCTAGTGTAGTCACAGTCAGTTAACTGGTAGAGTCGGCGCGATCAACACGTGTCGAAATCTTACTTGTGTTCGGAATTGTGTACGAAAATTACAGCTGACTGTATATATTAACTTGAATCATTTTGTGCCTTAGAAAGTTGACAGTGAAATATAACCCCTTCAGCTATTCCTTAATAAGGTATATTTTTTTTAACTACCTACCTGTTATTAATTTGATTTTGCTTTCCTAACGTTGTATTGCTTAGAAGTTATAGATTTATGATGCAGCTAACTATCGTTACTATGCATTTTCTGTATTAACGTGTAGATTTTTATATTTTTTTATATTTATTGTTTTAGTTACTTAGGTACTTACTTGAATTATAAGTTAACATTTTACATTACTTAGGTAGGTGCCTAGTTTGATCTGAATTAAATATCACTTGTTGTTTCACAAACGCTAACTAGTTCATTGATAAATTCTGACTAGGTACCTATTCTGACTAGGTACCTACCTACTTACCGGTCAGTGGGTCGTCTTAGGGGCGGATTTGTTGGAGTTGGAGTATACGCTTAGGGGCACTATGAACAGCAAAGAAACAAAAAAAAAATTTTTTTTTGGTTGAAAAAAAAAAAATTTGGGACTTGGAAATTTTTTGATTTTTTTACGAAAAGTTTTTTCGGAAACGTTCCAATTTTATTGCAGCATCTTATTAAGCTAGTCCATAGAAACAAATTAAGCTCTGAGAAGTATGGCCCCACGACGCACCGTTTCCGAGTTATGGGTCCTCGAAATTTTTAGTTTTTTATAAAACACTATATTTCCAAAATGGTAGGTCGGACGAAAATCTTTTCTGGAAAGAAATTGTTGGTCTAGTCGAGAACCATAAGATGGTGTAAAGAAACCCGCGGAAATTAGTAAAAAAAAAAAATATGAAAAATTTTCTAAGTGTCGGATCGTCAGCTTGCGTATCTTTAGGGGCACGGGACTTAGTCAAATTTTCTAAGATTTTTTTTTTTACTAATTTTCGCGGGTTTCTTTACACTATCTCATGGTTCTCGACTAGAGCAACAATTTCTTTCCAGAAAAGATTTTCATCCGACCTACCATTTTGGAAATATAGAGTGTTTTATAAAAAACTAAAAATTTCGAAGACCCATAACTCGGAAACGGTGCGTCGTAGGGCCATACTTCTCAGAGCTTAATTTGTTTCTATGGACTAGCTTAATAAGATGCTGCAATAAAATTGGAACTTTTCCGAAAAAACTTTTCGTAAAAAAATCAAAAATTTTCTAAGTCCTAGCGCCCCTAAGGCTACACTCCAACCTACTTACCTACTATTTCGTCTTTTGTTATTTTTTTTATCACTGCTCTGAATGAATCCTGTTTGATGCATTCGTTCGTCGTGTTCTTCTGTATCTATAAATTACTTTTATTTTCCCTAATGCTGTTGTATAAGGTTTGTAGTCAACTGTGTTGATTTTAAAACGTTTATTTTATTTATGTACCTACTTACACACAGAATTTTTAACCTTTCTCTGAATTAGATCCTGTTTGTCACACTTGACGTTTTCTTGCATTAATCTGTAGGTAGGTAGGTAGAGGTACCTAATTCATTTTTATTTACCCAAATGCTGTTGCACCATGTTTGTAGTCAACTGTTGGTTTTGAAACGTTTGTTTCATTAATGAACACACAGGCCTTCATGCTTTTATAATCTTCATGTTTTCACTTTGCTTGCCGGTCGAGAGAGTAAGCATTCCTCATATTTTTTTTAATAAAATCATTTCTATTTAGAACGCGACCTTTGAGTTATTAGGAACCGTCTTTATCTTTATCTTGCAGTTATTTACTACGTAATACTTTCAATCACAAAGTCATTTAAAATTCAAAATAACTCCGATCGTTTCAGTAAACAACAAAGCTGTTATTATTGTTTGTTTAAATCAAGTAGGTAGGTAATGTATCAGATAATGACAGTTGTTTGAATTGTTTTTCTCTTAGCTGTTGCTCGCATGTACACGTGAGTCATACATAATACCCAGAATGGAATATTAACTTGTAGGATGGTATTATCCATGTCCACTGTCCAGTAGAATCGCAAACAGTGTGCGAATCGATCCTTCACATTGATAATCTTGGCTTTGAAACTCGTTTCCTTACACTCTGATACACCTCGCATGACTGACCTCCTTTACACCTGTTTTTTGGAGGATCAAGCAATTTGTAAGTGT
The DNA here is from genome assembly GCA_949316365.1 of Hoplodrina blanda. Classification (NCBI taxonomy): domain Eukaryota; kingdom Metazoa; phylum Arthropoda; class Insecta; order Lepidoptera; family Noctuidae; genus Hoplodrina; species Hoplodrina blanda. The sequence continues at coordinate 11,547,301 of OX438579.1, read as the reverse complement.
AACACATTATAGTTACCGTTTAGTTACCTAGGTAGGTACCTATCTACTATCTGGATTCTCCTTTCTTCTACGTAAGTACCTGTAGTATTTACATAAAACATTCGCAAACACATAGTGCGTTCAGTAGGTAGATACATGTCTCATTTTGTGTTACGTAATATAAAAATTAATTTACAGATTTGATCAGGTCATATAAATAAGACGTATTACATTACGTAGGTACCTACGTCTATCGATAATTAAGTTATCGCAGTTGTGATAAACATTTTATAGTAGGTACATAGTACATCTTCATTCTTTACCCTTCCTTTCCAACTTCTGTTAAGTATTTGCGATTGCGTTCTTTCTTTGTCTTTCCACACAAACTAATTTCCTTTTTTGCAAACAATGGTACTTAAGGCATAAAGGAAGACAATGTTTGCCCGCATGATAGAAGGTCAACGCATACTAGCTCTGCAATGGATCGACTTCGCCTTAACTCGAGCAGGTTAAAACTGCAACGCATAAGTATAGGGTTACCATCTCTGACGAAATCTATGCCTGACTTATGAAGTAAAAATGTCTAATTTTCACGAAGAATGAATGCGCGGATTATAAGGATGCTTTGTTGTTTCGATATTATGTCTAGTATTATAGATGGGCAATCCACCTGGGTTTAAACCCGGAGCTTTGGTAAACACCCAATTTTTTGGGTGTTTATGGGTGCTTACGGGTGTTTACCAAAGTACCGGGTTTAAACCTGGTGGATTGCCCATCTCTATTTCGTACCTCTAGGGCCGAATTTAAATTAGAATCACAAATATTGCAGTGTGCTTCTGTTTCTTTTTACTACTGGTACTTGAAAGAATATGCGTCAGAGAACTTACACAATTTTTCTTTTTGACTCCATTTCAACTATGAGTTTATTTAAAAAGCGTCACTAACGTAAACAGTTTCATATATGTAACCGGCGCGGTAGTTGAAAATGCCTGATTTAGAATAATGCCCGCCGGACGCCTGATCACGTGGTAAAATGCCCGAATCAGCCGAAAGCCTGGCGTATGGTAACCCTAAACGCATTATCCCCGTAACAGAATCGCCTTAGTTGACGACAAGCCTTATGTTCGCCATCACAATGATGAATGAATTTATCATTATGACTTTTTTTTAAGTGAAGCCGTATCATTGTGATGTCAATATAACCCAAACCCGTCTTCTGAACTCAAAGATCCAGACCTACTTTTTATAGTGTACCTGTCTAGTGGTTTTTTTTTACTAAACCGGCCTAGTTTTGATACCATCACTATCTTGACATGATGGCCTTGTATCGCGGCTTATTATGTCACAAGTGTTATTCTCACCAAAAACACATTTACCTATATCTATTGGCTAATGCTATTTTGTCATAATCATTATCTAACATACCTATAAAAGGTAGAGCAGTTAAAAACATTTTTCTGTTACATTTAAATATCTTTGTTCTGATACGATAATATTTATCGATTGAGAAAGGTAACTTCAGCGTCAAATCTATATGTATCGATCTATAAAAATAAATAAAATTTGAGTGTCGGTTTGTAATGTCAAAATAAAAAAAAAAGCTTTTTACTAAATGCATAAGAATGTTGACACGGATAGTATAACTTATACAATTTTTTTTTTTGTCTTTTTGTCTGTTTGTTCCGGTTAATCTCTCTAAACTATTTGGACGGGACTTTCACCGGCAGATAGCCGATTATTCAGTAACGTAGGCTACTTTTATTTTAGAAAAAAAAATACACCGTAGATTACTGATATTTGCGCAGACGAAGATGCAGGCAATATGGCGCGGCTAGTATACTTACCAATATTTCTGAAAGAAAAAAGATAACTCATTAAGAGCTTAATTGAAGAATCTATTAAACTATATTATTATGTTTCAACTTGCCTAGAAATGTAGGTACGTATGTGGTCCTGTTGATAAACACGGGTGTGGTATCGGTACACGTGAAGAGCTTGGTATGCTCGACTGGCCAACAGATAAGGTTTCATAAACAGCTGTTTGTTCCTCAGTCGCGTTGTTGGATCTGTTTACCACACGTTCAGAAGCGAAATGATACGTTATTAGGTTGTTGTAATTGAATGGACAGAAAATAGGTCTGTTAGTTTGCATAAACCTTCAGAAAACGAATAATAACGTCCGTAGAAAAAGTCAAATCATTTACTTCAATTTGCTCATTAAATAACCTGTCTATACAAAAATCAAACCCAAATCGGTTCACCTCGCTTAAGAGCTACAGTGCCACAGACAAGTATAGTCGCATTCAGCCAGCCTGCATCCTAAATTTAGCCAATAAAGTGTAATAAGTGCTTTAGTCGGAGTACAGTCAGGGACGAAGATCTCGACATCCATATAATAGAAAAAAAAGAGGGAAGGTTGCCTGGAGGAGGAGACATAACGTGCATAACTTTTTCCTTACGTGACGGTTTCTGCTTGTAGAAACTTCGTTCAATCCAGCATGTTGAATCCAGTTGCCCTTTCCAAAAGGTAGCAACTTCAGTTGCTACTAATTAGGGTCTCGAACTACATAGAAGTGATAAAAGCAAAACAAACACCTAGCGTCTATCAAAGGTACTATCGTGGCGACACGAATAATGCCAAACAAAAGTATTTCAGTCCTAGTTTTCAATATTGATAAACACAAAAATTGTGCGCATTTATTATTAATTGTAATAGGTATTAATATATGTATACTACATACTTAATTAACAATGATATACCTAATATGAACTGGAGCGACAGACTACAGAGGAAGTGGTGGAACAGTTGTTGGACGTAACCCAATAAATTAAGATAACAGTACCTAATACAATAGAGTTGATTAATAATGAATCAGATGGCAAAACAACAATATAATTATGTATAAGATTCAGCGAAATATGAACTTGAATAACAATTAACTTTTTATTTTGCTAAAATTCGTAGAACTGTAGAATATTGATGAGGTGTTTTCGATAAAGAATTAAACAAGTTCAACCTTGGTGCGATGGCGGTCATACGGCTTTATATCGTGGTTCCCTGAAACCTTATTATTGACAGCTTTAATGAATGCTGTTGAAGTCACTAATGATTCATATTGTGCAACCATTTTTTTTCACCAGGACAATGAACTCTAATCGTATGGCAATAAAGTATGTCAACCAGCTTAAAGACATCTTTACATTTTCCAACGGTTCCAACCGACGAATTTGTCGGTTACGAGTTCCGTTTTCCGTGTAGAGGTGTGTGACCCTACCGACAATATTGTATGTCTGCAGTTCATCTCTGTAGACATTGAACTTCAAGCCCTTGGAACTAAGAATAAGTTCAGCTGTCATTCAGATCTCCTTGGACACCTGCCACTTTGTCTCATACGCTAGTGGTGTACTCGCTGTCCATCAATGTATAAAGGTATTTTCGTTTACTGTGTTTGAAACACATCTACATATTTTATTCACTTTTCTTGCTAAATACAAGGTTAACTTCTACTTTTGTAACACAGTCATAGTAATTTAACGAAATTGGTGCCTAATACATTTTAATTAATTTTTAAATTCACGGTATTATTTTCTATCTTATGTAGGTCAAATAGAGAAGGATGTCAGATGCTGTACAAAGCAATTTATTTCCATCTATGTACGCAACGGATACCTTTTTAGGTGGCGCATCACGTATCTATTATTGCTTCCTCTAACCTTTGAAGAGGGCAATTCCCTACCATTTTCACCATCCGGTAATCTGACCTTCACAATCTGGCGTCAGCGTGACTCTGATATAACTACACACATCAAAAGTGTCTAGGGATCAACATCCCTAACATTTGTTAGGGATGTTGATCCCTAGACACTTTTGATGTGTATATGTATATTTTGTATCAAGTGATCCTGTATCTCTTGCTATCATTCTCACTACTTGAATTAGCGGTTGTTTGCACAGGGGCTTTTATAATTTAACTTGACTCTTTTTTACCGCATTTTTTTAATGCGCTAGGGATTTTTTATCGTGCTCTGTTACCAAATAATAATAACTATTTGCTGTTAGATTCTCAACGCTAGGCTAAATGCCGAGATTTCAAAATTCAGTAAGCTGTAAAAAAATAAAAAGCCTGTGCGAACAACGGCTAAAGTCGGACAACTTCAAGATGCCTTAATACAAAGACATTTAAAATTCTAAATATTAAATCTTTTTGCTTCAGTTAAGTATGTTAATTTGGCTTTACAGCTAAGTACCTGCATTATTTAAATTATTTTACAGGCCATGCCGTCCCCTGACACCTACAAAAAAATTATAGCTGTTATTATTTTTAACCGACTTCAAAAAAAGGAGGAGGTTATCAATTCGTCTATATTTTTTTTTATGTTTGTTAGCTCCTAACTTGCGACTGGGTGAACCGATTTTCATGATTCTTTTTGAAGTGAAAACTTCTTTAGCGGCGTTGAGCACTTTTTCTGTAATGGGTATAAAATCTTAAACTCGCGTCAGGGGACACGTGACCACGCGCGTCAGGACACGTGACCTGATCGAAAAAGCGTAAACAGCTATCCCCTCTCTACGGCGCGGCGAAAATTATGCCTGGGCCTACTGTTTCGTTTAGACAGCGCAGGGCGCTTGCGCGAATGATAATTGTAATAGTTTTAAAGTTAAATTTTTAATGTAATATAAATTGTCATGTTTGTGTACGATAGCGCAATAAATGAATATTGTATTCTACCACATAAATGATAGTACTTTTATACTGATAAAGCAATTGGTGCAAAATTATTCCCTAACCATTCCAAAATATCAAACATGCTCAACGTTAATAATCAAGTTTTCACTTCTGCCGGCACTCCCGGAGTGCAAATTTTATATTTTTTTTTATTTGAACGCTGGTGCTTCCCGTGTGGTCCCATTGTCACCATTTCAATATCTGATGATGAACTTCGGAGATATGGAATGGAACTCCTCACAGAATCACAGCAGCAATATCGTAACAAGTGAAATTGCTTTGTTTATACGTGTAGTCGATGACTGACTGAAGGAAAAGGGGGGGGGGGTACGTCAACCTACCAGTTTCCAAAATTAAATTTATCGTGTGAGGTATTGTTTGAAAGGGCTTTTTGTAAGGATTTCAAACATTAAAACACAAGTTGTAGTTTTTGAAGGCGGTTATATCTTTTTTTGTAAAAAAGCTTTTATCAACATCTACAAACATCAACAATATGCCTCGCCATTTTTAAAAAGAAATCATTTTGAGCAGGATAATACTGGGGGCATAATTATTCTCTGGCGGCTCGCACGTGTTCTAGAACCAGAGAGAGAGAGAGGTTCTGTCAGATTCAAATCGTACAACAACGTGGAACTTCGTTGTTAGATAACTCGTCCCAGCAGCAGTGAATGAAATGATTTCGTCAAATATTTGATTTAATTTTCTCAATTCAAGCTAAGAATACCGAGTCAGTCAGCACTCGGCGACCTCAATAGTTTCTACGAAATCTTTACTATACACAACTGATTGGTAGTTTGTGTAAAGCATGCAACATTGGGTAATATGATGCGTGTGATACCTAGTTATAGACTTATAGTGCATGAACCCAACAACCCGCCTCATATCTACTCTAGTAATGAACACTTGCTCTATTTATGTCCATGTATGTACCAACTTCGTTTTAAAACCATTCTCCAACCATTGAGATTTATATGTACGCAGAATTGGGACGAATGTTAAGTCTTGATGCGATCTAAATCTAGAATGGACGTAGTGTTTAGATAGTGAGACTATAAAATAACCATTAGGTACTGTTGCCGTGGTTGTTTCACAATTTAAAACTAGCACTTGTCTACAATCTACAGCAGAATATGATATTTGAAATACTCGATTACTTGTAAATAAGGGATTTATCTGTGTTTACGTATTAGACCGGATAAGATTTTCTTAATCTATCTACGTACTTACATGGAAATGTGAATATCCACGAATATGATTCAATTTATTGTTATAATTCAAATTAAATTATCTGATAGGTAGGTACATCGCTACTAATCCGCTTCTACGTAGCAACAAAACCAAGTACCTAATTTGTTTGTGACTCTGCATATTTATTTAGGACAGGAAAAGAACAGCATAAAGTAAATGATACCGCAGCAGGATGGACTGGTCGCTTCGTTTCCTCATTTAATTCCTTATAATTTTTAACCGACTTCAAAAAAAGGAGGAGGTTATCAATTCGTCTGTATTTTTTTTTTTATGTTTGTTAGCTCCTAACTTGCGACTGGGTGAACCGATTTTCATGACTCTTTTTTTATTTGAAAGCTGGTGCTTCTCGTGTGGTCCCATTGTCACCATTTCAATATCTGATGATGAACTTCGGAGATATGGAATGGAACTCCTCATAGAATCATAGCAGCAATATCGTAACAAGTGAAATTGCTTTGTTTATACGTGTAGTCGATGACTGACTGAAGGAAAAGGGGGGGGGGGGTACGTCAACCCCCCTCCTACCAGTTTCCAAAATTATATATGTCGTGTGAGGTATTGTTTGAAAGAGCTTTTTGTAAGGATTTCAAACATTAATACACAAGCACTACAAAGTGAAAAATAAAAAAATAACCAAAGCCGCCGACTTCCAAAACTAAAGTTATTTTGATTTTGTAGTTTTTGAAGGCGGTTATCTTTTTTTGTAAAATAGCTTTTTTATATCGAGTTGTCAATAACACAAATTATTTCTATTGTTTCAGGTAGCCTAATGTTTTTTGATCTCAGCCCCAAGATGGGGTAATTTATAAGACTTTTAAGTGATTTAGAGTATCGTGTTTATTGAGTGAAGTGAAGAATATAGTTGGACAAGAGACTGACAAATCAGCAGCCATGTATTCTATGAACTATATTGGCAAGTTCATTGCGAACTTTCGCGAGTTCTACAATGAGATCAACGGGGCGACGTTGACGGGCGCCATCGATGTGGTCGTGGTTGAGCAGCCGGATGGCAGCTACACGTGCTCACCTTTCCATGTCCGCTTTGGGAAGCTCGGCGTGCTACGCTCCAGATTCAAAGTGGTAAGATACTTTAACTATTTCCTAAACAGCATGAGGTGGCATGAGACTATCTGCCAGTACGTGAAGTCGTTAGTCACTTTCTACCAGAATAAAATTCTAGGACTTCTGCGAAATAATAAGCGCCATTTTTTTTTCTTTTCTCTCTTCTGTGTGGGAGGACTTTAATAATATGCTTCCCGTTCTTTAGAATTCTTTAATAGTGGCACATTTTGGTAAAAAGATCTTATTGACTCAAGTGGAGACTGCAAGAATGTGTCGCGTAATTTTTATAAATAACTACGTAGGTATAGCAACTGGGACGTGAATGAATTGTATTTTTTTTCTCTCAATGTGCGCACGCTGTAAGTTATAATGTATCAGCTGTTTTATGCGCGACAATAAAGGTAAATAATTACCTTTATGACATACGCCAATGACTACCAAGACTCGTGTATATTATTATGCAGTCTTGGTCTCTTGGTGAAAACTATTTGGATCGTTATTTGCGTCACGGTGGAAAAAGCAAGCCGCATGTAGGTAATTGGCCGCAATGGCCGTAGGTTGAATGTAAATGCCCACGCGAAGAGTTAGACTTGTTTGGCCTTCGAAACAATAATCCAAACTAAAACATCTCCAATACTTGCGACACCCTAGCAACATGCCACGCCTCTGTGTGTTCTCTCCATACGACACAACGAATGTTTTTTTGCAATATGTCGCCGGTTATTTCAATCTCATTTGCATTTACATAAGGCTGTGTATTTACTATCTAATACGTAAGTGTTTAAATAGTGTTTTCCGCAAACAGCAGTTGGTATTATTCGAGTTCATCTGTGTGAATGTAAACAGTCTGGTTCAACTAGTCACAAAATGTTACAAGTTTTTTATAATGTACTCATTCTACCTCTCTATACAAAGTAGGCACCTCACGATTATTCAAAATGACATTCCAATTTTTTATTCGCAAGCTCTTCTTGAAATTCGCAGCAAAAAGTTGATTGCCGAAATGTTGTCTCTCAAGTCGTCAATCATAAATAAGAAATAATATTTTTCAAGTATTCAAACTAGTGCTGACAGTCGAAATGTGGTTCCTCAAGAGTTAAACTATAAAAAAGTACATAAGTGAATGTAAAGTGGGGTCATAGACAAAGGAACGGAAAGGAAAGTTTTAGATTTTCTTCACAGTTCATTAGTCACATTAGATCTTGGACGTCCTCCAGGCGCTAGTTCGCTAGAGACATTGCTAAAACAAATTTTACTAAAATGTACCTTTGAGTAGGTACATTTCAGTCCAAACACCAAATCTTATACCCACCTACTTTAGTAATCAATCACCACAATGATTCATAGTTATGAAAGGCCTGATGGTCTATTTCAGCCAGCTCTCATGACTACTCATGAGTCGTCCGCCACCGATATTCACATATTCGTCCACAATATAGGTACATTATAAATGTACTAATTTTATTTTAATCTAGCTGTGTAGTGTAGGTAGACGGAGCTCCCCAGTCGACATTCTTTCTCGATGCTCTCTCAGTTTACGCTCAATGCACGCGTCTGCGTCTCTAGATTATTCGCTGATAATACACGTACATCACAACCTTATAGCAATTTTAGCAAATACTTAGACAACTTGTAACAGATATGTACATTTTATATCAGTCAACATTAGTAAACTAATTTTTTATTGACGTCATAAAAAAAATTAAAGGTTTAAATAAGATAAAGTATTTTTAATTTATGTGTAAGTACTAGTAAGCTTAACAAGATAACTGTAGATAATAAACGATCGATAACATTTATTAATAAAGTCGTTAGTGAATATCTTGAATAATATTTTTAGTTATTGTTTAGTGTTATATTAGGGTACATTGCCAAAATGAGCTGAAGAATCTGCGTCTTGTTCGCTTCGGGTGAAAATTGGAATATTGCCAAAGTAGGATACAATAATTCTCACCAAGAGTCTGATGAGAATTTGGCACAAATATTTTCTTCGTCCGGGCACCTGTTACTTTTTTACATGGGATAAAACAATTGTCTCGTTCGCATTACATTTTAAAATCATCTACTCTGCATGTTGGTACTTATCTACTCTGCATTTTTATTATAATTATTTAAATAACTTTAATTGCTTGACATTGCAAACGTGGAAGCTTGTAATTAAATAATAAATTAGGTAGAATCCGAACGCATTACACGAATCAGACGTTAAGTATTTTAAAGAGTAACACACATTTACACCTAAAACGCAGCTCAAATACGAGAAAAAAACTACTTTTGCTGAGTACATAGGAGGTACCTAGTACCTACACAGTTTAAGAAATCTAAACATTTCAGTTCATAATATTTTCCACATCGTAAACAAGATCTTCAGACTTGTTTACGACTAGTTTCTTAGACCACTTAGGTTTTTACTTATCATTTTTGTTTGAGTTTGAAACAATGTAATTTTAAAATACACAAATCGATTCGACGACAAAAAAAAACAAGTAAAATCTTTTAGTACATAATATTGTATCCAAAGAGACTCAGCAGCCATGATTTTGATAAACAGGTGGATCTGGAGCTGAACGGTGAGCCTTTGGACATTCACATGAAGCTTGGTGAGTCGGGTGAGGCATTCTTCGTTGAGGAGGTCGGTGAGGACGAAGCCGAATGCTCAGCGCACCTGGCCACATCGCCCATCCCAGCCGCACGCTTCGAAGACCTATACGAGCCTCGGCGCCGTAACTCGCTCTCCGTCGTCGAACCCGACCATGGACAAGCCTCCGATTATACGAAGAGAAGGTAATTTTAAGATTTTGTACAAAGTCGGATTAAAGATCAAGATTCAATAATGTTAAAGTTTATTTTAAGTACATAAATATTTATGTATGCAAGAATATTTTAATTATGCATGATCGTTTAACAATATTATGGTTAGAATGGAAAGTAACAGTTTGTTAAATATCGCACTCACTTTGCGTCAATTGCGTGCAAACTGTTTGAAAGCGAATTTCCCAATACATTATTCACACTAGCGATTATGATAATTGTAACCACTCTATAAAATTGCTCACTTATCCACACTTCATCATGGACATCGATAGATTATCATAAAAGCTATGTTGTTTTTGTTCTACAGATACACAGCTGACGGACAATCAATGCAGAAACCTGACCTAAGTAAGATAACTAAAAATACTACCAAAGAGGACAATACAAATAATGACAATGATGCTTTATTTGAAATGGACGGCCTCGACGAGGCGACTGACAAAGTAGACCGAGCACCCAGAACATTCGCAGCCACGCAGCTCGGTGGGACCGAGAGCGAGGCGCACCAGGTAGTGCAAAAGATCAGCGCTCACAATGACTTCAGGCCCATCGAGACCGTGCCTTCCAACCAGGACGACGTTAAACCAAACGGCGGCAATGGAAAGAAAAAGAAGAAGACAAGAAAAGCAAGTTCAAAGAAGCACCAAAGAAAGTCGTCGACTAGTTCTATTTCGAGTCAGTCGGACCGCGCGGGCTCCGAGCAGCGCGCCACGCAGCCCGCGCCCATTCCTAACGTCACTGACATCAACTTCTTTAGTGACACCGAGGTTCATGCTGCAACACTTAGGTAACTATTACATCACGATATATTTGATCTCCTCTCTCTCCTCTCTGTGACGTTCGCGTAATTCATAAAAGTCCAGTAAGTTTTGTTCCGTGCCCGTTGTTGAGCGAGTGGCCTCATTTCAGTGAAGAGATGTCCAACCTCAAGCTGAATGGCGACAACCGCATCCCACTGGCGTTGTCCGACACAGCGTTTGAGGTGCACGCCGCCCCCAGAAACGCGTAATAATCAATAATGAATAACATCCGTACACTCACACGCTTGCAATAAGCACGACCCAGTTCATCGTATTGTTAGTTATATACTTATAGTTACTGTTCGCATCTAAACGAAAAGTAAATCTGTATTTGATAACTACCAACGTCTTAATTTCCTTAAGTTGTTCGCAATCATGCTTGTCGTACAGTTATTATTTTTTATTAGTTAGTGTAGTGCACCGCTCAGTACCTAACAATACTATTTCGTGTTGTCTCCATTAAAGTATTTTATTCACACTTTGTCGTGTCGTGCTTAGTATTCCGTCACCGCAGTAGACATTGCGTACATCCTTTTAATCTCACTTTACCTAAATGTGTTATAAATACACTTATTTTTCATTTAGTGGTATTAGAAAATACGTATATGTAATGTTGAGGAAAAATTTTGAACAAATCTATTTTTACCCTAAAAAGATAATGTATTTGGATGGTCAAATTATAGCAATAAATAGGTAGGTATTTATCGCCGATTGTCCATACAACTAACATTAATTTATCAAATGATTTAATTTAAGATATGAGTCAGAGTGAATGAGTCACTAACTCATAATTACTTGGGAAATCTAAAGTCTAAAGTACATCTGTCTGTAACCAAGTACCTCGTATGTAATTTTAAAATGATTATTTAATAATTGAATGGCCTAGATTTTCACTTACGTGATATAACGTTATTATAACAGAGCTATGCTTTGGCAAATTAATATTAGAATCCAAAATGAAAACTTAACTCAATTGAGGCCAAAATAAATTTTAACTTTTTGCCTAAGCATCCGGCATGTTTCCCGACTTGCATTCGTAAACTGTAGCAAGGCTCCGTAACTGGTATTCATTCTGTAAGTGGATTGCAGCAGTTGTTATAACTTTGTGACTATGGTACAACAGAGGCTCGCGCAGCGGCACGCCGGTGCAGTCGGACACGGAGGTGGAGCTGGCGGGCCGACAGGGCGACAAGTCGTCCCAGTCGTGGCGCTGGGGCGAGTTGCCCGAGCCTCCCGTGCGCGCGGGCCTGGAGTCACCCCCGAGCGCATCGATCTCAGCCGCGTCACCGACGTCACCCGCCCCTACATCGCCTGCAGAACCCCTCAGCTCCGACGAAGAGCGGCCCAGTCGCCGCGGCGTGCTAAGCGGCATGTTCCGCTTCATGTCCCCGCGCGACGCCGACGTGCCCGCCGAGGGCGTCTACCTAGACGATCTGGACCGAGGCCAGGTCGACCCTGATCTCTATTTCCCGAAACACCACGCTGACAGATATCGATCTGGTGAGATCATTTGTAAGTTCTAAATCTGTGGCTTGGTACAAGCAGTGCCAAGGGCATTTTTGGCATATCAAGTTTTGTTTTGTAAAAAATAAAAATAATAAGTACATAATAGTAAATTGTTTAGAATATTTTTTACTTCATAAAGAAAGTATATCAATTAGCCAAACAATGACTCCTGCTACTCTTGAGCCAAGCTGCAAAAATCGTCATATTAGTATAACATACAGTGTGTAATCCCATCCTTACATTGTCTATAAAGTACTCTCATTAACCCAGGTGCAGCAGGTGGCACGCACCCAACCACCGGCCCCACGGAGGAAGAATATGAGTCCGGCAACGGTCCCTCGCTGCCGCAGTCACCCGCCTCGCTACCGCCCACACTGGACTCCGATGACGACGAGAAACTTCTAGCCAAGTAAGAATAAAAGCATTTTAGAATACTACAAAAATAAACGGGCTTTTATTTTATAGTCAGAAAAATGTATTGTTTAGCACACACTATGTAAACGTATCGTGTTATAGCCATTTCATAAGACTAATAAAAGAAGGTTCCGGTTTGTTTATTTCTGTGAACAATTTAAATTGATGGTCAATTTATTAAACAACCGTATTACCGATTGTATCTGATAATACATTTAGGGGTCTTAAGATCGTGGGAATGAAGTGTAATAGCTTAATCTTTTTTGACAGGGGTCAAGTCGGCGTGTACGTGCAAGAAGAGCGCGTTTCCCGGGCCCTATCGTTCGAGGAGTTCTGTGAGCGCGGAGGAGCACTGGCGGCGGAGGGCAGGCTGGTGGTGCGGCTCGGGGGAAGGGCTATGCCTTGGCGAAGTGCTGGACCACTGCTGCTGTCGCTACTCGCCTATAGAAGGCCGCTACCTAATGTAAGTACCTCTAGGATTAGTTATTATTATTAACCATGGATGCCAAATGGTTTTTGGCATCTGCATGAGTCAGAGAGGCAGCTGCTTAAACGTTTTTAAGGTTCCCTTTCCGTTTACAGCGTGTGCTGGAGTCTTTAGAGAAGAGCTCTGAGAAGGACGAGCCTCAGTCTCGTGTGTCGGACAGCACCGCCAAGCCGCGCGGCTACTCGTGGTGGAGCTGGCGCCGGTCTACCGCAGACGCTAAGCAGTGAGTCACACTTGAAAAAACAATGATATTAAATAGACAATGAAACATTACTATAGTACTTTATACTGTCAGGATTGACGTCAAATTGCCGTGTTATGTATAGCCATTTTTATACGACTGTCAAAGAATTGATGTTCTTATTTGAATCTACGGAAAAAATAGTTTATTGCCAATTTGCTAAGCAATAATTTTTGCTACCTTTCCTATTGAAAGGCGTAAACACAGATGGTCCAAGACAAGAGTACACTAGACATATATTGTTTTATCGAAACGATACTAACCAAATAGAAGTTGTAATCGTCACACAATGTTTGTCAGGATATAAAGACGGTCTGTAGTTAGAAGCTCTATATTCTCAATTTCTGACCAAATTTTCATATTACAGCACGGAGTCTTCACCCCCCAAAGATGACGTCATGACAAAAGAAACCGTGGCGCAGATTGAGTTGGCGACGGAACCTAAAACTGTGACCATTCGTGATTCACTCGATTCGAAGCAGAACTCCTTTGAAGAGAAACCAAGTGAAGGTAGAGATTTAGATATTGTTGAAGAGATGGATCCTAGACAATTCCTTGAAGACGGCCCGCAATCATTACCACAGATTGTCGAAACACAAGATCAAGGTAATTTTCGGAAATGTTAACATTTTTCCAAATGCTTTTTGTATGAAACTTTTTAAGTAACATTTTTTTCTGTTAACAGTTGACCGACATGACCACAGCTCGTCTGATTCCGATCAAGACGGACAACTTAAAAGGCCTAGTCGCAGACATTCATCCTTTAGAAAAACTCTTAGACTATCATCGGAACAAATTGTAAGTTCTTTTACAATTTTTTTTAATACAATTATCGAATTGTGATGCCTCGTAGATTCTTATGTATTTTTGTCTTTTAGAAAAACCTCAATCTCCGCGAAGGCATGAATGAGATGGTGTTCAGTGTGACAACAGCGTATCAGGGCACGACGCGGTGCAAGTGTAACGTGTTCCGGTGGAGATACGATGACAAGATTGTCATCTCAGATATCGACGGCACAATCACCAAGTATGACGCACTTCACAATCATATTTTAACACTAAAAATAATAACTACGCAAAAAGATTACTGAAGATTAGATTAAAATGTATTATAATTAATTAAATGACTCATTGTTCAGGTCCGATGTTCTGGGACACATTTTCCCATTGGTGGGAAAGGATTGGGCGCAGTCGGGTGTAGCGCAACTATTTACTAAGATCAAGAATAATGGGTACCAGTTACTGTACTTATCTGCGAGAGCTATTGGACAAGCGAGGGTGAGTACAACGAAAAAAATATTGTCTGAGGATATTATCTTGTTTGTGACACTTACCTCATACAGTCATAATTTTATAAATAACAAGTTTTACACTTGTGTGATGTCTAGAAAACTGAGAGTTTTATAGTAGACATCTAAGAATATTATAGTAGAATAAATCCTGATATTTTGGGTATGATTATTCGAAAATACTATTCAACTCACTAACATCGAAATATACATGTTTCTTCTTCTTGGTCCATACTTCATCATTTCAGTATTCATCATGCAACATCTTTGATTTCGTTCAGGTAACCCGCGAGTACCTCCGCTCAATCAGACAGGGCGAGGTGTGTCTGCCCGACGGCCCCCTGCTTCTGAACCCGACGTCGCTACTGCGCGCCTTCCACAGAGAGGTCATCGAAAAGAAACCGGAAGAGTTCAAGATCCAGTGCCTTGCCGACATCAAGGCACTTTTCCCGCAAGGCTCGAATCCTTTCTATGCGGGCTATGGCAACAGAGTTAATGTGAGTATTGAATGGTAAAAGAAATTATATTTGAAAAATATAATTATTGTCTATCATAAATATTGTGTCGTGATGGCCCAGTCGTTAAGGCGCCCGCCTCCCATGCATGAGGTTGTGGGTTCTAATCCGGGCAAGTACCAATGTGGCTTTTTTAAGATAGGTCTCACACTTGTAGAGGTTTAATAATTTTTTTACGATACAGGAAATGATAAATGTATTTTTTATCTGCAGGACGTATGCGCATATCAAGCAGTTGGCATTCCGATCGTGAGAATTTTCACTATCAACTATAAGGGAGAACTAAAACATGAACTGACTCAGACAT
Source organism: Hoplodrina blanda (assembly GCA_949316365.1). Lineage (NCBI taxonomy): Eukaryota > Metazoa > Arthropoda > Insecta > Lepidoptera > Noctuidae > Hoplodrina > Hoplodrina blanda. The sequence continues at coordinate 11,531,912 of OX438579.1, read as the reverse complement.
TCCAATCCACGTAAGTATTCTATCTCTGTCTGTACAGCTTTCCGTCACGATCTGTTTCACGTTGCCTAGTCACTAACACCATATTTTACTCACTGTACTGAGTATTATATTTTTATTTCAGTTACAACGTGCAAAGTGACATGGTCGATGATTTCTTCCCACCACAGAAAACTGAAATAGTTATTAGCTAACGCGAGGTTTAGGTGTCAAAATTATATGACTTAGTTATGAGATTAGCGAGCACACGATATTAAGCCGGTAAGCCGAATGGAATGACTTGTAAGGCTTGATCACGTCCGCGGCCGCACATTCATTCATTTTCAAAAACAAAATTAATACCATGTAACCAAAATTTTTCTTTAACGCCATAACTAGCTGGATACTAAAATATTACTGACAAATAACTTGCAATCATCGACATGTCATCTGTCTTGTCTTTATTATGTGTTTGTTTTTGTCTTCGGGTTTCTTGTTTATTATTTTGTAATTGGTTCATTAGACTGTGGATTCTTCTGGGTTTTTAAATAATCTTTCACTTTCTAGATGCACACAATACTTTTAACTCCGTTATATTGCATCACCATGAGTACACCCTAACACACAAATAAATCCGACAACATAAAATCACGTCAAAAAATCGTCGATCATTGTGTTTGTCTACCAACAAACCATATCTATATTATGTATAAATGCGCTAAATGTATGTGAATGTGAAATAACTACACTTCTATCTGAACTTTGTATGAAGACTGATTGATCCTTTTGGGCTGTCTGATTGATTGTGACTTACTATCACATTGTAAATCAGTGAACAATTAAGAAATTGTATCACTCTTTCTGCTGCTTCTTTAATAAGCATGAAAACAATTTCACTATGGTATCTTTTTATTGAAAACTAGTTATGGTCGTCCACTACCGCACTCAGTTATAAGTTATAACGATAATGGGTGCTAAAAGAATAAGGGGAGGAATAAATCTTTTCAGTACTTTTTACAATTTAACTAGAAGGCAATGTGAAAAATAATTAAAGATGACTATGTTCTTCAAAAGCTCTAGGAACTCTGCTTATAAAACTGCTTCAGTATTTCCGTAGTATGATGTTAACACTGTCGTTTCCCCTGCAGATACTCCCACATGTCGGTGCTGGTGGACCAGGTGTTCCCGCCGGCGCAGTGCGAGCCCAGCGACGAATTCTCGCAGACCGTGTTTTGGCGTGAGCCGCTCCAGGAGGTCCAGTTGCCTCCCATATCCCCACCGCCACCCAAACATCATTAATCGAATGATTACCTACTGTCTATACATCTACAATATCTTTTCAAACTCTAAACTATATCGCTTGTTTTATTCTTACTTTGAACATAAGATACAATTATATCAACGTGCCTAACTCGGCCTCGCATACTTCACAATGGAAAGGCAAACACTTGAAACTTGGTTATTCCATTATTTAACTAGAATCCATTATTGTAATATTGTAAGTCACTACTGGTTGTAATGGCCGGTAAAGGGTTAACTAGTGTCGTGTAGACTTTGCTGGAATCATAGTTTCAGTTGGGCTGCTTTAGATATTAATATAGAATATTTCGTTTCTTACGCCGTTAGTTAAAAATAGAAGTAATTGAAATGTAGTGAATACCAAAAACAATATGAAATGCTGAACTTGTAGTATCTCGTGTGTGTTACGTAAGTTTGATTGTTGTCCTGTGATGTGTGTAGCGGAATATTAGTTTCGGAAAGTTTTGCAGTAATGTATGACTTCTGATGATAAAAATGATTAATATGATTTATAATTAATTCTCTGCGAAGACTGTGTATACATGATGGTTAATGGTTTGCAGATTTAGGTTACAAGGAATCAAGTTATGTTTTGGTTTCGTCGATTATATAAGCTGTGATGTCGTCGACTGATAACGATGCTTTATTTTTATACTGTGATTACCTATTTGTACGTGCTAAGTTATATTTGTGTTAAAGCAATACACATTCGTAAAATGCAGAGGCTTAGCTTCTGGTAGATTTATTATATTCTTTGTAATCAACACCTCTTTAATGATTTTGAAACATTGATTTGTAATAGTTAATATTATGTCGAATTACAATTTGGTATATTTTTAAAAATAATTTATTGTTGTTTCTGTGATTGTTTCAATAAATATTTTCAGAAATAACTAAATATTGTTTTAATGGTCTTGTTTATTTCACTTGTAATAAATCTATTACAATAATTAGGTACGTATCAGTGGTTTATCACCACGTGCTAATCATGTTCACGTGCACAAGGTGCGGTACATGAACTATACACGTGCCCAGCCACATGTGTAATCTTTGCTTTGTCTACAGGTTGTCGATGGGTTGTCGGTCATTCTAATTTATTATTACCCATTTATTTGATAATGTAGTCAACAATAGGGTAGATGACACCACCAATCAACTGACGTACTTTTTATGACCTGTCAAAACGCTATTCTCCCATAGATTTTGTGGTGTAAATAACTATGACGTCACTTTTGAGTAGACTCAATTGACTAACTATTTATAAATTAGAAAGCAATAAAAAATCAAAACAGACAGTTAATTGAAAATGAATTGGGTTATCAGGGCTTAAATAAAGTGTTTCTTTAGAGAAGTTGTCTTGGGATTATTGGTTAGTGATGTCATCTACCCTATTATGATTAAATAAAACAGGAATCGACTTTTGTTGCTAAGTGTGCCTAATTGTACCTCATACTCGTTATATAAATAAATAAAAATAAATGTTTATTTACTAGAAAAAACATAAAATTTTTTAAATGATTGTCTGTCTGTGTGTTTTTTTGTTCTGGCTATTCTCCGAAACACTTAGGCCGATTTTGACGGGACCTTCACTGGCCGACAGCTGATGTTATAACGAGTAAAACAATTGACAAAAGCAGTGCCCATGCAAAAATGAACCTTACTACAAAAACTGAAAACTCTGTTTTCAACGTGATAAGAATCTGATCTCTCCGAGCCGGTCTGTGTGAACGGACCCCAATGCTTATTATTTTAGAAGCGAATAAGGTCATGGGCATAGGCCGGTGTTAAATAAATACTAAGTACCTGCGGCACTTGTATCTAACGCCCTTTCTTTGATATCAAGCCCGGAGGGTCGAAGCTTACCCATTTCCCTTGTTGATTTATGTATGTTACATAAATCTACAAGGGAAATGGGCAGGAATTGTACCGAAACTTATTCAATTATTACCGAACATTAATTGCGAACTGATTGATTGATCTACGGCCAAAGCACGCGTGTCCATCGGTTTGTGTACAAACTGAACGTAACCTAAGAATCCGTTTCCCGAAGCAGGAAAATTGAATGGCCCCTTTGTGTGGTTTTTATTGGATTGACAGTGACTACCTACTTTCGCCTCGGCCTCGGCAATGTCAAACACTCGACATGCTTGACGGTAGCAAGTGTGGGACGAAATGCATAATATAAGGATGTTAGAACAACCTAATGAATATTCAAGGAAAAGAGGCATCTTCCCAGTAGGGGCTAAGGTTTTTATTTTTATTTAGAAAAAAAAACAAAATATGAAAAATTATAATATATATTTTTTAATCCTTAAGTACTATGTTTCATCATCTTCCATGGCATCGTCTTCCTCAGCATCATCGTCATCATCACTCTCATCATCAGCTACATCCAGGTCTTTGTGGAAACCTTTCCCTTTAGTCCAGTGACACTTTATGACAACTTTAAACTTAGCCATTTGAATACCTAAGAGTTTTAATATGCTTGCCTGTTCTGGTGTCAATGGAGCTCCCTTTTTACAAACCTGAAATAAGAAAACTGTTAATTACCAATTTTGTTGTTGTGTTGGCCGGGTTGGCCCTATGATTAAGGCGCCCGCCTCTTATGCTGCTGCTTCGTAATTGGGCACAGGCCACCAATGTGACTATTTCTATACCATATGTATTTTTTAAGTTTATCTTGTTCATCACTGACACTGGTGAAGGAAAACTTTGTGAGGAAACCTAGATTTATAATTAATACAAATCTGAAATTGCCAATCTGCCTTGATCATGAAACATGAAGCATGGTGATCAATGCTCATTCTCTGTGCGAAACAGGCCTTTGGGACAATAACAAGCTGGTATCATTATTATTCAATTTGGAATTTATTGAATTGTAAAATTTGTATAATGGTCACATTTATGCATTATTAGATTCCCACAGATTGTTGTTGAGAGCGCCATCTGTTAGATTAATGAGAAATTATTTGATACTCTTGCTGAGTACAAAATAAATATGTTTGCCCCAAAATTGTTTTTTAATAGAACATACAGAAAAGGTGTGGACACATTATAAAAAAATAAAAAAAATACAAATTGTTAAGACTTTAACAAATGACTTAAAATCCTAGGGCATTGAGATTGTCGCGACTTTCGAATCCTTACTTACAATACTCTTGTAAAATTTTAAATTTAGTTTACCTAGTGTTTTATTTTTTTACTTGTTATAATGTGCATTACAAAACCGTAATGTAAAGGTTGGAGGACCAACTTCTCAAGTTATAAGTACACTTACCTGATATTCTTTTATAAGGTTTATAACACCTCTTTCTAGTGATGTGGGTAGACCAAGTCGCCTTAAATGAGGTTCTATTGTGTGGGAGAAGTCTGCAAGTGGACCTTGTGGGAGTATCACATCTTTAGTAGCTACAAATCCTGCACGAGCATATTCAGCATCACGGAATTCTTTGAACCACTCCAAAACATCAGGTACATCCTTGTTTGTCATCAGTAAACCACATTGACCCTTTAATCTTTTAGATAGCTGTGAAGTAATATTTCATTATTACTATTACATGTTATAAAATTACCAAAAATGGTGCAATACAAAATACAATATATCATAGCTCTGTCAAGTCAATATCAGTCAGTAAGATAAAAACTTACCAGATTTAATTGGTCTTCTGCTTCATCACTCTTAGTTCTCCCAAGTGCAACAGCCATGACTTTATTTTTACCAAAAAAGAATCTCGAGTCTTTCCACTCATTGCGCAAGTCTTTCAATTTTGTGTTGCGCATGTTGTCAACAGTGAACAGGAATATGTGTTCATATTTAGACAGTGAATTTCTTATTTCTTCTATGATTTTTTGTTTATTTAGTAATCCTTTCTTGTTTGTTTTTGTCAGAGAGACTGTAATAATAATAAACAATGTTATATTTTTAAATGCTTTTTTTTTACACTCATATAAAATGTAATTTAAATGTGTAAAAAATGAATAAAGTAGATATTAATAAAAAAAATTATCTGCTAAGTACCATTCAAAATTATTTACCCTTACTCGTTTCGAAAAGAATATTGTTGGTGTTATAAATTACTCATATCATAATCATAAGAACACCCGCGTACCTATAATGAGTTAACGAATTCTTGTCTTGCTAACAATGATCAAATACTGCATCAAAATAAGCAAGCATGGTAGTTCAAGTGCCTTTAGGTTATTTCTTACCTTTTTTATCCCTTTTTGATTTCGGCATTTTGCTATATTAGTACTGTATACCTTGTACTGGTATAAGCCTTTAGTGTATAATATATGTTTCAAACTGAAGATAATTAATCAAGACGGTAAATTACCAGAACGCAAAATAAACTAATTCGTAATAACCTCAAACTCGTCAAGCAAGACAAAAGACAAATAAGACAATACAAAACGTGAACGTGACACTTGACAGAAAGATACTACTGTCAATGTCAATCTGTCATAACTCATACTGTGACAGTCCACTACTAGTATTGCTATATAATAAATGATTATTTAGATGGATCCACTCTACGGATCCACTAGTTAGCTCCTTGTAAAAATCTGAATTATTTGATAATTATTTTTCAAAGCTGTAAGGTAGTTCCTGTCCTTCATTACAATTCTCGTACATAAGCAAAGCAACTAAAGCAATCAGGTGACGGCACGAATTTTTTGAACGGCCACTAAAATTACAAGATCTATTGTTAACAATTAGCATTCTATTTATCTAAATACTAGTCTAAAAAGTAGTCTAAAAATGTTGGTAATTTAAAAGCATGAATAACAGAACGTTAGTAAAAAATAGTAGAATATCACCCTAGATTTTTGCATTTTATAAATAACACTAGCTTTTGGCCGCGACTACATCCGCGTGGAACTTGATTATAATATCGTACTTGCATACAAACTTCCACCCCCCTTTTCACCGCCTTAAGGGGTGATTTCCGGGATAAAAACTATCCTATGTCCTTCCTCGAATCTTACTATCTCCATGCCAAATTTCATCAAAATCGATTCAGCGGTTTAAGCGTGAAGAGGTAACAGACAGACAGACCGGCAGACACACTTTCGCATTTATAATATTAGTATGGATGAATATAAGACCTCTAAAATGTAAGAGACGACAACTTGTGGTGAGAACACTATGTGCGTAGGACGAGACGTAAAGACGGGGTATCTGATGGCCTGATGCCTGCCTAAACCTATTAAAATATATGTTTATGTTTTACAACTGTTTGAAAAAAAAAATTTTTGTATTAAGGCGTGTTTATAGATAACTATAGGTATATTAAAACATTGCTAACATTGCTATTGGGTACACTTCTGCATAACACTTCTTGGATTACAGGCGTGATGTTATGTATGTATATTACTAGAGGGTCTCAGGATGGCCTCAGGGTTCAAAATTTTAATGAGCGAAAGTGGCGCCATTTAGTTTTTTTCTCTTTTATCTTCTATGTATTTGCAGGGAATCTGGTTTTCATATTTTTGCAGCTTCTAGTCATCCAAAGTATAGCTTCAGCATAATTTCCTGCAATTTACCATTTTATTATTTATGAATCTTTATAAACGTTTATTAAAAAATGCCCAGGCAAATCTCTTATCTATTCATTTAAAAAATGCGCGCCCGAATACTGACTTCCTGTTACTACCCAAAGTGACCTATTATGTATTTGACTATTGTACCCGTCTCTTTTTTTCACCATACAGTAGACAGAATGCGCAATACAATCGAAGATTACAAGTGAACGTGAATACATGGCATCGTGCTACGCTTCCTTCATAGTAATCCAAAATGGCCGACTCGTAATGTGAACCCTGTTCCGTTTTTGTTTCCCCTCTGGCCCCGCTGCCGTCAGTGTAGTATATCGTTCACCGCAAGACAAAAACCGATATTGTGTTGTAATTTGCTGGTTTAATTACTTTTTTCCCTTCCAACAAGTAAGTGCATGAAAATTATATTAAGTGAATGCAATTTTATGTGTTTCTCACAAAGTGCTAATGTTTAAAAATCGTTTTCTCACAAATCTGTGACTGTGACGCATAGATAGAAGGAGTGCCCCTTGCAGCAGCCATTTTGCCCGAGCCGGCGACACGATTTCGCGGTGTGGTTAGACATAATTCTAAATTTTTGTAATCGGGATTTATGTTCTACTCAACGAATTTACTTTTAATACGTTCGTTGTAGTATATAACTTAGGTGTATTAAAACGCTCCTTACAACGAGATCCGCTGCGTAAGTTGGTTTTTTTGCTCCTTAGTGCATTTTCTGTAGAGGTATGTGACTGAATTATATTTTTGGATTATACAGGATCAAGGAAATGATTGTAAAGTAATGCTGTGGATGTATTTTGTACGATAATCCGTTTAGTTCTGTGTGCGTGGGCATGTCGAACGTTGGCGTATTCATAGAGGCAACGAGTGATCACACTAGTGCGTCGTAATTTCGCCGTGCGTAGTCATGCCGTTATCTTGGTCAATTCAATAACTATATAATGTCATTAGAGGTAGTCCCAGCAGTATGTAGTTAGAGGTAATTACAAACTACTAAATTTCGATGACATCCCTTTCACTACGTTTGTTTCAGTGATTGATTCGTTGTGTAACTTGGTGTAGGTTGTAATTAGGTAGGTAAGTAGGTATTTGATCTAACGCAATGTCATTACCTTCGATTTACTTACATCGCTTTTCAGATAGGCACGTGCGTGACATTGAGTCGACAGCACAATGCTCTCGTGTATGTGATACTAGATATAACGTACTTGTTATTATTACAAGGCTTATGTTAATCATTAAGTTAATAGTTTTCCTCATCCTGAGAACACCTAACATAGACTTGTGAATGTCTCTTTCAGAAGTTGAGTTTTCTACTTCTGCCTTTTTTACCTACCTATTTAGATAAGTTTGTAGCAGTTGCTACTACACACTGTATTTTATTACTCAGACTGTACAAAGGTATGCCTTTGTACTGTGTATTGAGCAGCCAGAGAAAGAAAACTGCCATATTAAATGGTTAAAATATAAGCTTCCTCATAGTGCTCATCTAACTGAATCCACAGCTAAATACTACATTTGGCTAGACTCAGACATAACTTGGCATCTTAATGATAATGAGGTTTAATCTGTGGCATGAACATGCAGGAGTCAGATCTCTTGTGATTTCACCATGCCAATTCTAAATTTGTACTAAGCTACTGTTATTTTGAATAAATCTCCTGTAATATGTCAGTTGTAACTGCCATGTTTGTCTTGACACATTGCCCTTCAAATGTTGATATCATGCTCAATATAGTGAGTGATACATACCTACAATATTTCACAAGAAGGTGATAATAAGTTGTCTAGAAATAGGAATAATTTATTTATTTCTTTTACAGGCATGTATTTTTTGTGATAAAAAATGTCTTATTTATTTAAGTTAATCTATTTTGTTTATTATAATTTTGAATTAATATAATGTTCCCCCGACTCTGTGCTATAGGAAAATGAAACTTTAATTACTTCAATAAATGATTCACTATTACATCAGCTATTGGCAAATATATGAAAATGGGTGCCTAGAGTGGAGTGGGGCAGGGTGTGGGAGGCATTCCAGGGGTCATGACCCCACCCCTACTTTATCTTAAGAATTTTGTTATCTTATTAGGTGTATTGCTGTATCCTCCTGTATGGAGTATTAAATAAATAATAATTTTCAGAGCAACTAGTACCTAACTACTTATCAAATAAACATATTTCTTTTTGGGTTGGTATTTTTACCTTGTAGACAATGCAAGTGACAGAAATCAGAAATGTCTAATTTTTAGACAGCATTTTTAAAAATATTTCAAGCAATCTGCAGCACACGGCATACGAAAAATTAATTGTTTTTTTTAAAGAGGCACCTAAGTTTTCCACTTAGAAGTAACATTAATACAAGTGGGAAAAATTACTCGACATACATAAAAAAAAAACATTCTTTTAGTATGATACTCACAAAAAAATGTATATTTTTTTTTAAATCAGTGCTAATTACAAATAACAATATAATTGTTAAAATTAAATACCCTACCTAATAACTGTTTGAAATTTTGTCATGGGTTAGCCTAATGTTTTAAGTATGTTCTCTTACTTTAAAACCCTAGAAACTTTTGTATCTAATGGAATATTCACTGAAGTACATAATATGAACATTTGCATGGCATATTTAGAATAGCATAGTAACTGGAGAGTCGCGTAAAACGCTATAGGTAGGTAGGTATATAAGGGTAGCGTGAGGTAGGCGCCGGGCGGACGGGCGCGGTGCACGAGGGACGTACGAGAGGGTGAGGGGTGTGTGCAATCGTCGCGCTAGTCGTATTTCGTCTGGAGTGTTTATCCCGCGTCGCCGGATCAATACTGTTGGCGCAGTGGCGGTGACCAAGCGGCGGCGCGGCGACACGGCGCGTGCCTAGCCTGCTAGTAGCTTGAGTCTGTGAGATGCTGTCAAACCGAGCGCACGCCGCGTCGATGTCGCGTTTGGCGTGAGAGGCGCTCTTTGAGCTTCGTTGAATTTTCATATTGCGCTAGTGCGCTCGCGAGCCTCTACCTAAGGTGCGATTTCCATCCATCCATGATGACAAATACCCTACAAGCGATTCGCTTCGGTGAAAGTGACGCCCAACGATTAGTCTTTCTGATTAATTTTAACTCACAGTGAATAGACTTTGGTTGTCAATTCAAATAGTTTATTCGTGACTCACACTTCATTGCAGGGGCATCAGTGAAATAATCCTCTCCCATCGTCCACGATGTCCGTCGACAAGGAGGAACTGGTGCAACGCGCCAAGCTGGCGGAGCAGGCTGAACGATATGACGACATGGCGGCCGCGATGAAAGAAGTCACGGAAACCGGCGTCGAGCTGAGCAATGAGGAAAGAAACCTGCTTTCCGTTGCTTACAAAAATGTGGTGGGCGCTCGACGATCGTCATGGCGCGTCATCTCCTCCATTGAACAGAAAACCGAAGGCTCGGAAAGAAAACAACAGATGGCAAAAGAATATAGGGTTAAAGTAGAAAAGGAGCTCAGAGAAATCTGCTACGACGTTTTGGTAAGAAACCTTTTCACTACCTTTTTATTTACCCTTTTTACCTAGGTTTTTCAGGATACTACTGATAACTGAGGCCAAGTGCCTCGTTACCGTGCTTGTTCATTAGATCGTGGAATTTGCTCCCAACTAAGTAACATTAACGTCAGTTGCTGCCATCCTACGCGAATGACGTCATGATATTTGCGCGTCGCCAATTTGAGGGGTGATGCAAGCGTACAGTAGCCGTGGTCATTTCCTCCGCAGTCATAACGTTTTCGTTAATCATGGGCGTTATAATGTTGGTTAACACGTGAGAGCATGCAGGGCGCGGTGCGGAGTTTTCGCGGGCGGGGAGGGTGGGGTGACGTATTGCGCCGCGTCATTGCGCGCGCTGCCATCCCGTTTTCGTTCGTTGCCCTATCTTCAAATCTTACGAATTAATCCTGCATTACAATTATTTGCTCTTAATAATTATTCAAGACTTCATGGTTGATGAGTAAAAAATAATTATGACTTTATAATTAATATTTTGCTTTTTACACTTGTATTTTTATTTGTTTCAGGGTTTACTTGACAAGCACCTTATTCCTAAAGCTAGTAATCCAGAAAGTAAAGTATTTTACCTTAAAATGAAGGGTGACTACTATAGGTACCTTGCAGAAGTGGCCACAGGAGAAACCAGAAATTGTAAGTACCAACACTTATAGAGACTCGAGTTGTATACCATTATATAACATTAATAATTGTTAGTTTTTAATATACCAGATTTATTATGCTATAGTTTCAGTAAGTTAACATCACTTTACCTTACAGCTGTTGTAGAGGATTCACAGAAAGCATACCAAGACGCTTTCGAGATCAGCAAGGCGAAAATGCAGCCCACACACCCAATAAGGCTGGGTCTGGCGTTAAATTTCTCCGTCTTCTATTATGAGATATTAAATTCACCAGACAAAGCGTGTCAGCTCGCCAAACAGGTCATTATTAGTGTCAGTTACGCATAGGCTCTGTGCTGGCTGGCACGAGAGGGAAGTACAGGCTAGGCATATTAATGTACTCGCTTGTCCCCAGCCGTCGTGGAGGACTCGCAGAAGGCCTACCAGGAAGCATTCGACATTGCTAAAGCCAAAATGCAACCGACCCATCCCATCAGACTCGGCCTTGCGCTCAACTTTTCCGTGTTCTATTACGAGATAATCAACTCCCCTGCGCGAGCGTGCCACTTAGCTAAACAGGTTTTTTAATCAAAAAGAAAATTAGTGTGTGATGACACAATAAATTGTAATTTACTAACTGTCAAGTTTCTTGCTAGTGCATTCTCATCATTCAGTTTGCATGAAGATAAAAATAATTCAAAATTACAAATAATCTGACAGATTAAAAAAACACTAATAATACCTATATTAGCATGGCCGTGTGTAAAGCAATTAACCCTTAATCCTCGATCCAGCCAGCATCAGAGTGTTTATTTATAACTCTTATATACAGAGTTAATCCTCCCATAAAGGGAATGATAGTAAATTTCTTGTATATGAATATTTTTCTTTTTCCTTTAGGATAGATCATAATTAATATTATTAATCATTGTTTTTGCAGGCGTTCGATGACGCGATCGCCGAATTAGACACACTGAATGAAGACTCGTACAAAGACTCGACACTGATCATGCAGTTGCTGCGAGACAATCTGACGCTGTGGACGTCAGACACGCAAGGCGATGGCGACGAGCCCGCCGAGGGCGGCGATAACTAATCTCGCGCCGCGCTCACCCCCAGCACACGCATTTGTTCTCATTGGTGTTTTATAAGAAAACGAGTAACATTCGAGAACGCCGCGCGGCGCGGGTCCTCCGCCGCTGATGCGAGCCGTCGCTTGTAAAAAAATGTTAAAAATGTCGTTCGCAGCGGACCTTCACGTTCCGTCTAAAATTAAATGTTATGTGTCATCTTTGACGGTTTTGTATTTCTGTATTTACACTGGATTACAGATATCGAGCTGACCCGATGAATATAAATATTTATAACTTAAGTTATTAAAATTACGGTTTCTTAAGTTAAAAGTGTTTTCCTTTCTATATAAAATAAAACAACAGCCTGGTCGGCCCCAAATTAACATTCCTTTCGCCGCATGTCCGCAGTGAAATGGAGATCATGATGGTGAATATTGTATAAAAGTATGCTATTAGTTATTTAAAATTTGTTGAAGTGCGCCCAAAACTGACCCAATGAAATATAGATTTTCGTAAAATATAATAAATCCACCTGTATAATGGCTGTATCAAATTAGGGCACAAAAAACTTGTTAGTGTCTCGTGATTTTTGTGATGTCCTCTAACATTTTAAATATGACCAAAGGAAGTCTTTTTATTGTCGACATTAACCAATTTGTTGTGCCCCTCACTGATATAATAATAGCATTCTGAATTTTCAGGCATTTATTAGCGAAATAGTTTTTTTGTGATGGTCAATATTGTAACATTTCTGCTGCATTATATCAGCCATTAATCTATTATATTTTTCATGTTTTCACCAATAAACTTTTGTATTAAATACAATTTTTAGTTTTAGAACCAATATTTAAATAAACCGCCACCTAACCCCAAAAAGATGTTTGTCTAAAATTACTTAAATTATTACAAAAAGCCCGTGTTGATAAAAGGGTACCTACGAAAAGTACTTGCACATTACAAAGATGGAGTTGTGTGTGTCCCAAGTAACGACTCGCACTACAGCAAGTGGAGCTGTTGGGTTTAGCTATAGATGGCGAGACCCTAAAGAAATATTGGGTTGACAAATCGTTTATACGCATAGCAAGAAACGTTTGATAAATACATAGTAACATAGCTCTGTAAAAACGTACAGTTCTAAGTTCTTATTTCAATATCATTCTAAAAATCAGCCAACCTGTAGCAAAAGACAAAATCTACCTAGTGCATTGTTTTTTTATTTAGTCCACTGGAATGGAAATGTAGAACTTTATAGGACCTATACAAATAACTTTGAGTTCACGCTAATGAGTGTGTTCTTGCGCACTGTAACGCTGCAGCCGCATAATACCAGCACTCTTCGGTGGAATCTGCTACTAAGTAGGTATCTAAGGGTGCGTCCACATCTGGCGAATATGCAGCTCGCGAGCCGTTGGCGAGTTGCACGCGTGCATTTTTGTTCGTGCGCCGCTCGCACGCCTATAAACGAGCCTTGCATGAGTTGCGCTAAAGAGGCGCACCAAACTATTGCCGTGACTGCACGCGCGCAGCTCGCAAACGGCTCGCGAGCTGCACATTCGCCAGATGTGGACGCACCCTTAGGCACACAGCTACTAAACTTTGTGGTTTGTGGTCGACACAAGTTGTCGATGGCCGCTACTTTTAAGCCCCGGATACACTAGGGAACATTTTGTCCCGCAACATGACGCGCAACACTCAATCTACGTGACGCTGCAACGTTGCACATTGTCCCGCAACATGCCCCGCAACATTGTACGTGACGCGGGGCATGTTGCTTGCTCCCATTTCTATAAACACTGACTAGTGTAGCCAGCAAAATGTTCCATGACAATTGTCGCGACTCGCGGGACACTTCACGTAGTTGTTGAGGGACATGTTCCGCAACATGTTTCTTCATTTGCCCCCTAATGTATCCCAGGCTTTATTATCGCACGAGTGGCGCATTTGTGGTCGGTGGCGGCTGCGAGAAGCGGCTTCTTGTAGCACCACAGGGGTGCCGCGTGTTGTTTTGAAACTGAAAACTACACACATCAAAAAAGTCTAGGGATCAACATCCCTAACATTTGTTAGGGATGTTGATCCCTAGACTTTTTTGATGTGTATAGTTCGCAGCTCGGAGGCGGTGTTTTGTGGCTGTAGCGCTTGGTCCTCGTGCCAGAAGGCTAAAAATGTATGGTACAGGCACCGGCACGTAAGTTGGCAAGAGTTTTTGTAGTGGGGGAAGTTTGCGCACGCACAATTTCATAAATTTTTATATGCGCGAACTTCCCCCACTACGAAAATCTCTTGCCAAGTTACGTGCCGGTAACTGTATTACCTGTAGAAGTCGAATAGACCAGATACCTACCTAGTGAACTGTAGCGTGTGTAGAAAAACAAACGGATGATTTTTTTTGTCTAATTCTTCAGAACATTAACAGGTGATTTTTAGACTAAACATCAAGACCTCTGCCTATTACAGTTGCCGGCACGTAACTTGGCAAGAGATTTTCGTAGTAGGGGAAGTTCGCGCATATAAAAATGTATGAAATTGTGCGTGCGCAAACTTCCCCCACTACAAAAACTCTTGCCAACTTACGTGCCGGTAACTGTACTGCACTGTAGAAAAGCAGTTCATTTATGATCAAAATTATTATGCTGCAAAGTTCAAATAAAAAGAAGCATCACGTCAAATATAAGAGAAAAAATAGGTGTACATATTTTTATTTTTTCCACAATTACAACAAAATCTATACCAATTTGGTTTTACCTGCACAATATTTGCAGTAGGTACGCTATTTCGAGATTAACAGTAAAAAAAAAGAAAAATAACCGATAAAAAAAGGAGGTTTTTATGTTCGTCTGTATGTATTTTTGATTTTATGAGTTCATCGAGTAACAACTAAAATCAATCGATTTTCAAAATTATTGGGGATATAGGTACTCCAATTTATTTTATTCATCAACAAATTACATTTGTGTCGAATAGAGTATTAACAATAAATGTGTCACAAAAATTTAATTATATAATCAGTATGTCAGTACAGAAAAAAAAAAACTCCTGAGGTGGTCCCTTATGATTGATTGAGACTGTCCGAGATAGACAATTGAACTCCTCAATAATGAACAGTAGGTAACGTACCTACACGTATTGTGATTAGGTTTTTGTATTGAAGATCAAAGGTAATTGTTGGTTAGTTACCTATCCGTTGTCAATTACTAATCCTGGACAAGATGTCCAATGGAACTCTTCATTGAAGATATATTTTTTGCTAGTTAGGTTATTTAGTGTAACCGTTTTTTAATAGATTTGAATGAAACGAAACATGCTGGATATAATGCTAATGCTGTATTCTACTTTTTGTGGACATATGAGAAAGGGGATTAGAAACAGACAGTGGGGCTACTCCGATACAACACCTACAGCCCACAGAGAGAGCATCACAGACGTCGGTCTTAGAGACCCTGCTTCACAGGTTTATGACCATGATGGGTCGAAGATACTCCGACCAACTGGTCGGGTGGTAAGTCGCGCGATCAGTTAGTTGTTGCGGCCAAGAGTCTTCTGTGTAATTTATCTCTGATTAAATAAAGTAAGTAAGTATGTAATTCGTACGGTCTGTGCGGTCACTGGTCGTGGCCGCGCAGTGTGTGTGGTCCGTAAACGTGAATTTTTGATTGAATATTTTTAACGACCTTGTTTTATCCGGGAGGTACCTACCTAATTAAATATCTGTTTAGTATCTATCTACATTTACAGGTTAGCAACACCTTAAATTCTATTTAGCAGAACCTTTTACGCAAATCGATGAACGGTAAATGAAACATTTCCTACTCTGTCGTTAATGGAGTGTCTTGTAGGTAGGTAAACTTAAAGACAGTCCCATAGATAGAGCATACCAAATGAGTAGCTAGGTAGTTAGCTAGTAGGTATTGTACTTTAATCATAAAACTTTATCATCATCGTTGGCGTAATCATTTTTAGGAAAGTCTGAAAAACCGCTTTTAGAATTGAAAGAATATTCGTGCCGGTTTTTAAATGACCTAGGTTTTTAAAGGGCCTACCACAACCTCTTAAAACAATATTACTTTGCGTTCCGCTCTGTTGGATTTTCAACGCTCGGATCAGCGCCGAGAGTTGAAAATGCAACAACAGAAATTACAAAGTAATATTAAAATAATATAAATATATCTTGGGACAACTCACACACGGCCATCTGATCCCAAGCTAAGCAGAGCTTGTGTTATGGTAACCAGACAACTGATATACATACTTATATAATTTATAAATACATACTTACATATTATAGATAAATTACACCCAGACACAGAACCAACAATTATGCTCATCACACAAAGTTTGTCCTGGGTGGGAATCGAACCCACTACTTCCGGCTTTGCAGTCAGGGTCACTAACCACTAGACCAACAAGGTTGGATTGTTTTAAGAGGTTGTGGTAGGCCCCCAGCTTTAACAACCTAAGCCTCTGAGATCCCCTATCGGTTTTAGAGCCACAAACGTTTAGGTACCTGTAAATTACCTGCTAGGTCACACAAAATTTAACAAGTTCAGTGTCAGTATATAGGTACCTAACTACCTACTATTGTGATCAATGATCATATATAGGTAGCATTAAAATCTTTTAAAATATTTTGCGCAATTCTGAATTACCTTACGGAAATCTGCCGTAACGCTTGACGGGTTTGTGAATTTTGTCTTAATTTATTGGAATATCTACTAGTAGACGAATCATAACAACTAGACTAGAGTCAATAGCAAATTAAATAAAAAACCTATCTGGTCGTTTTTATGTCAATCGAATCATGTGTCTTTGTACCTTAATGCCGATCAGAAGAAATATGAAAACAAAGTAAACCCTTTGTAGGTAAACTAGGTAACAGCTTTAATATGTGGTTAAACTAGGTAACTATAGTCCTTATGTACGTACTGAGTTACTGACCCTCTGTCAAATGGGTAACGAAATAATTCGGCATTAAAATCAATAAAGCCATGGCCCACAAAATGGCTACTTGGTAGCAGTACTAGTTAGTGTTTGTTGCATGACATCACCCACCCGGGAGGGTTGAGGGGGCTACGCGAGACAGAACCACCCCACTCGCCCTCTAGTTGCGCTTATTTGCGGAGTGCATTACATTATTTAGGTACTACATTATGATGCCTATAGGTCTTACTTTTACGTCTAGCTAGCCTATCCTGTAGACTATTCGTTAAATTAATTAGTATCACAGTAACACTTCAAATCCTAAAATAAAACGAACACAAAGTAGCTTTAAAAGTTTATTAAAAAACAGTAAAAAAAATACTTCACAAATATTTAGTAGGTAAGTACTACCTACGTACCTACTTACATGTTTAAAATGTCCATATTATATTTGGCGAGAAATAATATCTTACTTTATATGTACCAACTTAGGTAGGTAACAAAACTAATTGATTACAATACAATATTCAAATATTTTATGTCTTTTATTTTTGGTACCTATTTTAGAGCCCGTGGTTGATTTTTCAGTTCAACCATCCGCTGTATCCAATAGCATTGATTTAAGTAATAAATTATCTGAATCAATGAATGTTATTGGAATGGGACCATGAGCAAACTGAAGAAAGCCCGTTATTAGTTGTATTTACGAATACTTTTTACATGAGGAAAAGTAATGTAGGACAGTAGATATGTTTATGACGCTCTGAGTATTGTATGTGTGTAGGTATCTAATTTTAGACGAATTTATACACTCATTTACCCGCTATTTTCACACTAGCAATGTCCTTTTCACTTCCACTGTAGGTACCTATACCCACTTCTTGCATAGCAAACCTTCGAGTTTGTTATGTTAATCCTTGGTCTCCCTAAATACCACAACTTTTCACTTACATTTAAATGCAACCTTGTTTAAAATGCTACGTACACAGCGCTTAAAATATATCACCTCATTTAGAATCTTCAACTTTAGAAACGTTTCCACATTATTCTCGTATGTCACACATTGTCTGGGTTGGTATAAGATCCGAAAGAGAACGACTTCCTCACTCGCGGCAGTAAAGTTATACTAAGCAGCGGCCGAACTAAAGTGGAAACAATGTACGTACTGCTGGTTGCTACATTCACAGTGGCCATATCATCATTTTGAGCTAAGGACGTTTCATTACCTTGCATTGATTTTGAGTAAATATTATAAGCAGTTACACAGGACCGAGGAGTACACAATACGAAGTACACCACTATTAGCCAGAGGGATAATTTCAGTGCTGCAATTGATTCGAAGCATTCAATCTGCGACAGAATGTTCTTTATCCTCAACTTAATAATGACTAGAACACCAGCAATACTCATAATAATAAGAGGTAAGAACAAATTGAAAACAGCAAGAATTGAGTACATGTGCAGACGTTGACTGGTGTCAACAATGGTGCATAACACAACATCCTGGTCGAGGTGCACTGTTGTGGCTAAAACGAACTCCGGAACACTTAATGAAATAGCCAGCACCCAAACAAACACTGATGGTTGCGTCACTGAGATTCTCCGATCAGTCAGTCTGTAATCTAGATTCATAGTTCTCGGTGGAGTTGAGGAGTCACTACTTGTCACTAAACTGTGACGGGAAGATCTTATTTCTTCATCTTCATCCTGTACGTTTCGTTTGATTCGTTTTGTAATAGCCTTTTCTTCAATGTTAATAGTGGCGAGTGAATGAAGAGCAATAGTAGCCACTAAATAGGAAGATGCAGTCGACGCAAACAGGGTCAGTCCTCGATAGGCTACGCACCCATGGTTACCAAAATGCCACGATCTGGTATTGTAGGACCACAACTCGGGTCCTATTGATGCTCCGAGTATAAGGTCGGCTAGAGCCAACTGTAAAATGATGGTCAGCAAACCTGAAAATAAACCAAACATGATCAGGGATGACCACCCACCCACATACATATTTCACTAAGCAGTTTACATAAATACTACTTATAAGAAAGAGACAAATAATAAAAACAAGTTAATTAATGGACGAGGCTCCTCAATGTGTGAACGTACGGACTACACACAAATGTAATGTAGCATTCTTTTTATACAAATTCAAAAGACAGGACGTTATTGAGGCACGTCATTAGTTAACATGACTCTATCATAACCAGGGATTGAAAACCGGTACCAATTTCGGTTCTGGTTCTTCATTTAGGTTCTTATAAAGGTTCCTCTTTTCGGTACGGTTCCGGTTCCGGTATCGGTTCCGGTTTGGGTTCCGATATACCGGTTCCTAGAACCCCGATATACCGGTTCCAAGAACCTTTAAATCGAATGATGTTATACCGGTTCCTTGTCATCCGATTTAAAAGTTCCTTACGGAAGAGGGGATGTGTTCGGAGCAGGGATTGAATAACCGAAATTTATTGATGTTCGTGCCTCGGCCAAGCCAGACATAGCAAGTTGTTTTGCCATTTTGCCGCCATTCATGTTTCCGCGTCTACTTTGTTTGTCAACATAATCACAAGTGTGTTGAAATACAACTACATAGATTGTCGCCAAGATGGATAATAAAAGTAAGTACAAATATGCGTTTACGTGAAGTTTAACTTTATTCGTGTGGTCTAAAGTACACTCGTTTTTATTCCTCCTTTTAATTTATCAATGCACTTAGTATTACTTTATACTTTTTTAAAGAGAGGCCGAACGAACGTAATTTTTGGAGTTATGATGAGTTCGTAAAGTCGCTGCATGCGGTTTCATACAGAAATCCTAGTCAGCAGTCAACTCTTTTTGCGTCGCCGCGCTCCGTGTGGCACAAACAGAACTTTTGTACTAACCGAATGCAGGGACAGTAGGAACACATTTTACGGACTCACAACCATGAAGGTATAGATAAAACTAGAGTCAAGACTTCGAACAAAAGTTTGAGTCAAATACCTACAAAACTTCTCGCTCTCTGTGGTCTCACTCTCTCTTTCTAACTTAGAAGGTTATCCTAAGTTAAAAAGAGAGAGTGAGACCACAGAGAGCGAGATAGCGATACATTTTTTGAGCTTCAAGTAGGTATTCAAAGTCTGGGCTCCAGTTTTATCTATACCTTCATGCTCACAACTCAAGATATTTCGTCCGTTTTGCTCCGTCCTAAACACGGTATACCTAAAGACAAACACCATCCCTATTTACATATAGAACGGGGTTTTAGGTCTACCGTATCATGGTTGAAATGATCGTCAGATGTTTTAAAATGAAGTATTTTTATATAAAGGTGTATTTACTTGTCATTGTATTGAATTCAACCATTAGGATAATTTAAACTTACTTATATTTGTTCTAATGGCCTTTTTCCCACTTACTGACACGGCACCGGCACTGGCTCTGCTGCGGGGAAACAAAAATGCTGTGCCGTGGCCGATGCCGCCGGCAAATGGAAAGACATGCCATATAATATGTATATTCATACATTTTTGCTTTGGTCCGGTGCACGGTGCCGCGGCTGGTGCCGTGCCGGCAAGTGGAAAACTCCCATTAGTTAGATCAGTAGTGTTTTTCAAATGATGGGATGCGACCCCCTGTGGGGTCACGACATAATAAAGTACCTACTAACAATTTTTGCTTTTATGATTTATTTCAGAACCAGCCATCATGGGTCAGAATAAGCGTCATCATTTGCCAGATATTTTTGTAAATTCGGAACGACCAGTCTCCCTCTGTTCTCCACCCTAAAGTAGAAAAACGCTTTTTTTTTAGGTGGTAAAAATCATCAAAATGACTCCTTCCGTCCTGGGAGGGCGGAAGGGACTGTCAGACTTTTACTGACTAAAAAACCACCCTGTTCCTTCTGTTGCCCTTTACGTTCCGGGGCCACGGTATCCTGTTAAGACGTCCCGCAACCCCGGCAGGCATTTGGCCACTATTGGGGCCCCTTCCCTGTGCTGACAGCTCTTTGAGGCGCGCGCGAACAGAACGCGCCGTCGACCCGGGCATGGTCCTTGATCGGACGGCGAGCTACCCATTCCTCGCCGTCCGCAAGCCCGCGCCTACGGTGGCCGGATGTCGTCTCTCGACGTCCGACGCCCTGGGCGTCTCCCGCGGCGGCTGGGGCGTGAGGTGGAGGATGTTCTCTCCCTCACGCGGCCCGCCTCCTCCTTCGCTTGCATAACTGTTTCGCAGCAGGAGGTGACTGCATCTCATTCCCTCTCGCCCCGGAGCATGGCCTGAACCAGGTCCGGACGCGAGAGGTCGCCGCCGCCTATCGCCTCCGTGAGGACACGGCGGTGCTCTGCCCAAGCGGGGCAGACCTGCACCGTATGCTCCACCGTGTCCTCCGGGCGGTCCACACAGTGGTGACACCCGGGCGTTTCCTCCCGTGCAATCCGACACAGGAACCTCCCGAAACAGCCGTGTCCGGTGAGGACCTGCGTCAGCCGGAAGGTGAGGACGTCGTGGCGCCTCTCCAGCCACTACTCAAAGAGGGGTCTTACCGCCGCGATTGCAGCGGGCCCGTTCGACCCAGGCCTGGACCTTGATCGGACGGCGAGCTACCCAATACTCGCCGTCCGCAAGCCCGCGCCTACGGTGGCCGGATGTCGTCTCTCGACGTCCGACGCCCTGGGCGTCTTCCGCGGCGGCTGGGGCGTGAGGTGGAGGAAGTTCTCTCCCTCACGCGGCCCGCCTCCTCCTCCGCTAGCATTACTGCTTCGCAGAGGAGGTGACTGCATCCCATTCCCTCTCGCTCCGGAGCATGGCCTGAACCAAGTCCGGTCGCCGCCGTCTATCGCCTCCAAAGGAGCACCGCCGTGTCCTTACACACGGCGGTGCTTCTCCCAAGCGGGGCAGACCTGCACCGTATGCTCCACCGTGTCCTCCGGGCGGTCCACACAGTGGTGACACCCTGGCGTACAAAGCATTGCGTTATTCTTCTTGCTTAGTTCACGGTAAAAACCTAATCTATCATTTAATGCCTTTTTGAAATTTTTTAAATCATTTAAAGGAAAATATGCATCAAAAGATAGATTAGCTTTTCACCGTGAACTAAGCAAGATCGATTACAAAAGGCAAGACGATCTACAAAAGGTACTGAACACCCCACATGGGGAGAGTATGCTGCTATTTTATACAAGAAAATTTACAGTAGTAGTGTTTAGTATTGTTTGGTTTTTTCTTCTAAAGAATGTCGATTTTCTATTGTTGTTTGATAACGAATGTTAACCTTTGTTTTTACGAAAGTGGTACCAGAAATGGCTTTTGTTATACGTGGGGAGAAACCGAAGGAAGAAGAGGAGGCAATGAAATAGCTACAATCTTACGAAAGTATGTAGCTGAAGTCGATTCACGTGGTTCGGTAACGTTAATTCTTTATTCAGACTCATGCCCAGGACATAATAAAAACAAAATAGTTTTAGCCGCCATACATAGCGCACTGCTTGAAACAAAACACATTGAAACCATACAAATGAATTATCTGCTTCCAGGGCATACGGAAATGACTGTCGATAGTATCCATGCCGCAATTGAAAATTCTGTTAGAAATACTATAATATGGGCAACGTCGCAGTGGCCAACTGTTTTTCAGTTGGCTCGTAAAGATCCCGGCCCATATTACGTAGAAACTCTTACGCACAACGACTTTATGAATTACGAAGAGTTTTCAGAAAAGTATTTTAAAGGCAATTTAACCGGAAAGATTAGTAAGATTCGGGTGGCGACATTCAAAAAGTCGTCACCCAATGTCATGACTGTCAAATACAGCGTAGATAAAGATGCTGATATCGATTCTATAGCCATAATTTCAAGACCAAAGGTAGTGCAGCAGAAGTATAAAACATCTTTGCCTATAACTACGGCCAAATACAAAGATCTTAAAAAGCTGTGTGATACAGGGGTTATTCCCAAAAATTTACACCTAGAATACACTAACTTTCCGCACCGCATTGGGATGTTCTGATAGATCTATACAGATATTGAAGATGAGACAGAAGCTTAAGGTCATCGTTAACATTTAAAATTTTGTTTTAATTATAATGAATGTTACATTTTCTTTCTTTTTGCTTTTTGATGATTTATTATTTATAATAATAATCTATAATTGTTTGGTTTTTTCTTCTAAAGAATGTCGATTTTCTATTGTTGTTTGATAACAATTGTTAACTTTTGTTTGTTTTCTGACAAGATTGTTATTTTTTTCTACTTCTGATTTATCACAAGTTGATGAAGTTTTTTTTTCAATTTGAATGTTTGATTGATACTTACCTACTGATTTAAATTAGGTAAGTCCATGTTGAAGACTGATTTTGAATAAATTATAATTAAAAACTTGTTGTTTTATTTACAAAGTGATGCTAAAGTTCAATGTATTCCGTGGCGATACTACTTCCTAGGCTTTATAGTGAACTTAGTTCTAAGCGACTAAGGAGTAGCTAACCTCTTTAATTTATTGGGGGGCCTATGTGTTAAAACCGATTTGATAAAAAGATGGAAATGCCAATTTTACAAATACTGAATTAAATCAAAATGTTTCAACGGCCAAAACACTAATGAGATAGGTTAAAATAGCCGAAGTGATATTACTCATTATCCTTAATAGAGGCTAAATGGGTCAAGAGACATCGTTAATCAACATAACTTAATGCAAAATGGTTCAAGCAACACGGTTTTTTAAAATAGTTGAATGCAAAATGGGCCAAACGACATAACCACAACTATGGCGAAAAAGCCAAATGCTTTAATCGACACACGTTATAAAAATTCGAAAAATCAAAATAGCTTAAGTCATCGATTCCTCAAAGTCTAGTTTTATGTCGTATAGATCAATGAGCCTAGAAATGAGGCCTGTTTTGCAGTGGGTGCTAAACGCCAAAAAGTAGTCAAAAATTTTTAAACCTGACTCAAACGACGGAGAAAAATTTGCTGATTCCGAAAATGTATATAACTCAATATTGCAAAAAATGTCGCTTAGACCAATTAGCCTTTCAACCGTCGATATATAAAATATTTATAGACGAAATTCGACTTATTTCTGTCCATTGGCAGTTTTTTTTAGTTTTGATAATTGAAAGTAACGTCTTCTTCATAAAATAGATTATTATACTAACTAATAAGTATTTTACCTACCTATTACAGTAATATATTACAACTAATTTACAAATACACACAAACCAAGCCAATCAAATAGGTACGTATAATACGTGATAAAATACGTGATTTTAAAACAATAATTTTCAATAGGAACACGAGTTTACACGAGCGAGTGGCGCGCGCGTTGGTAACAGAAGATCTACCAAACACCAATACAAATGTGATTTGAAATCACATTTATTTACATTTGTATTGGTGCCGCGCGCTGCACCGCGCCGGTCACCCGGCCGCACATCAAAAAACAAGTTTATACTCGCTTTGCCTAAGAACCGGTAAAATAAAGGTTCTCAAAGGTTCCAATTTAGGTTCTGGTTCCTGTTCCGGTACAGGTACCGGAACCCGAAAATACCGGTATTTTACCGGTATTTTGGAACCGTTTTCAATCCCTGATCATAACTAAAGGAAGTTGGCTATGAGAACAGATGTATCGGGAATTATCTAAGAGGTGGGTTCTTAAATCAAACAAGTTTGTTTACCACTCCGTGAGGTTTTGAAGAGCGCGGCGAGCACCGAGCAGTTGGCGAGGGCGGCAGCGCCGGCGACACACGCGACGTACACGGCGAGCGCAAGCGGCGGGAGGAGCGGCTCGGAGTGCGCGAGCTCCGACATGGCGTCGGCCGTCCGGGACTGTATCGGGATCAATGACTCGCGCCTCGCGGCCGCTGCGTCACCCGCGTTCTCCGCCGTCCCTCGATGTTTTTTTTTTCAGTAGTGATTCACTGTTGTCCGAACATGTGCAGCACACGAGGGCGCGCGAAAATGTTAACCATTCGAGGTATTTATTGTCTCTACAATACTTCCACAGACTGCGACGCGCAATTGCTTATTCTAAGTTTATCTAACTGGCCTATACAACAGGTCGTCGCCTCAAGTAGGTACCTACGTATGTTGTTCTCGCCTACCAAGTGTGCAAATAACGTAATAAAAGGGCTGGGTAAGCGTGCTGTAAGTTCATTATTATTCTGCGTGTGCAGACTACTACCGGCGGCAGCGGGCGCCCGCATTGAGGAGTCAGTCGTCTTGTATCAGCACCATGGGCGTACCCAGGGGGGGGCAGGGGAGGGCAGCTGCCCCCCCTTGGAAATCTCGCAGATTATGTATGAACTCGCCTAATTACTAATTAAAGTGTAAACGGGTCCATACGCTCTAACTTTTAAATAAACCGCGCAGTAGACACTGACAAAATGCTCGATGCAATTGCCAAAAAACCGCGCGCGACGATGGCGGACGTACATTACCGAATCTAGCCGAGCGTTCGAACGCTCGGCCCGGCTCGGCTGTATTCGATAATCTTCGATAAGGACTATTAAGGACTTGCGAGCGTCTAGCATTTATTTTATTCGACCTAAAAAAATCTGACTTGCCCCCTCCTACGCCAGAAGCTGGGTACGTCCATGATCAGCACGATTAAATTAAATGTACTATTCTATTTTACGGTACTATATGAATACGACACAGTCATTATGCGTTTAAGTACTTCCTCGGAATTTCCACATTGTTCTTTATTTTGGAACTAGTGCCTAATTCGTACCTAACAGAGGTACTGTTAGGCACGTGTCAGCTTACTGTACACTGTAGGTGTACTGCCTTGCAGGACATTATAATGCTTCCGCAATCCTGTGCTCAGGGCCGTCTTTAAAATATTGTAGGCCCCGGGCACAAGGATCTCGGGGCCCCTGTGTGTTTTACGTGTACTGATAGTTGAAAAAATTAATTTTTTCATGTTCAATTGACTCTATTTCAATTATGTGACTATATTGATGTCTTGTGACTTTTTCAATTCATATGTAAGTACTAGTTTTCTAAGTTTATCTTGGACATCACTGACATCGGTGAAGGAAAACATCGTGAGGAAACCTGGACTTACCTATACCAGCCTATTACTGTCCCACTCAAACCATGTCAGAGGCCCTTGAGGTGGTTTAGAAACTCTGACACTAGGGTGTGTGGGGTCGTAAGACCTTACTGCCCACACGATAAAGAAGAAGAATAAAAGAGACATACTTAATACTCATTTCTTAAGCTTGGAGCAAGAAAATTATTGTAAATCGCACTGCAATTCAAATGTTTTGTCACTGAACAGACTGCAAGGAATGATTTTTTTGGGGACAGGCCGGGGCCCCAGACGGTCGTGGGGCCCTGGGCACTTGCCCAGAGTGCCCAGTGGAAGAGAGGGGCCTGCCTGTGCTAAGGAAATAAAATAACTTTTGTAGGATGTATAATTAATTATATCATGTTAATTTAAATAGTTTGTTTTTGATCATATTATTATACAAACTTCCGAAAAGAGAAGGCTCTTTGAATGCTTGACATGTCAACCTGTATCTAATCTGCAGTTCTAAAACTGTCTGATTCGCTAATGGCTCTTATCAATTCAGATTTGGTGTGTGCTACTATCACGTATTACTTTCCCAATTGTAGACACCTACATGCAGAGGGCGGATAACCAGTGTCTGCTGTCTAGATGTATATTTGTTTTAATTTCATAAAGAGCCTTGTAGTCAACTTGTAAATAAGCGCGAAACGATCGGGCATGGTGATGGCAACGCAATTAATGAATAAAAGGCATTCTTCATTGTAATAAGTAATGCAAAATGAGTATTCATGAAACCCATCTAGTTGCGGATTATATAAGAGGATGTAGTAACAAAGATTTAAAAGATGAAAATTGCTTAGATGGTTTGTTCATGTTGAGAGAATGAGTGAATGGTGGTTCACAAAAGGAATTTATATGGCAGATGTGAGTGGAAACGCAGGGAGAAGACGCCCTAGGAAGACCTACACTGATCTTGTTTGTGAGGTTCTTCAGAAACGTCAGGTGTGCAGGACCTACTCATAACCGGCGTGCTTGTATGAAGAGATGTATAAACGTGGCGGAGTATGTAAGGATCGTAGCAGGTGCCGTTCTTTTCTGCCTATCCCCATGGGAGAAAGGCGTGAGTTTATGTACCTATGTATGTATGCCATCTAGTTAGTATTTGGTATTTCTAAAATATCCTGTTTTTCCAGTAATCAAGACCTCACATTCAAATATAATTAACAACCTTTTTGAGAAGCAAAGCAATACTTCTTGGTGAACAAAACATTAAAACGAAATGTATCTTTTGTTGTGAACAAGGGACTGTTTGCCAGTCCGTGCCCATTCCAGATTACTTACAATGAAACCTTTTCTTTAAAAGATAACGGAACTCTCTATAGATAGGTACATTGATTGCTTTTGTATTGTATTTGTAAAAGGGAATACCCATCTTCTAAGGGACGATATGCAGTGTACCAGTACACAAATCTTCCATCGAAGGCGGGTTTTTCGTGGAGGGTACCGTTTATAAGGTTCCGCACCGAAGGGGTGGCTTTACGAGGCCCTATTACCAACCCCTAGCCGTTTGTCTGGCACAGGGTTGTATCTTTAGAACCGTAATAGCTAGCTAGTTACAATTTTAAGTATGATCGCTATCGTGGCAAATGCTCTCTACTGATCTTAGGGTAAGGGAATATAGTTATCGATAATCTTACTACTGTTATAAATGCGAAAGTTTGTGCATGTTTGGTACTCAATCATGCCAGAACGTCTGAACGGATTTGGATGAAATTGGCACAGAGATCAGATTATAGTCTAGAAAGCACATAGACTACTTTTTATTTCGGAAAATGTACGATACCCGTGGGATTATAGGTACCTATATTAACTTTGACAAGGACGAAGTCATGGGCAGAAGCTAGTGAAGTATCTTTTTGTTGCAGAGTAGCATCGGCATGCCGTCTGGCAGCCATTGCACCACCAAGCTAGGTTATGTCGTATTATACGAATACATCTGAAACACCTACGGTTTTAAGCATATTGCATAAAAGCAAGCAAAGTAGCTGAAAAGAATTTGACGATACAGTTGGTGCAGTAACTGAGTTATTGGCTGCTGCATGTAGAAGGTTCGATTCCCTGACTAAACAAATATTTGTATCCTCCAACACAGCTGTTCCGGGTCTGGCAGATTGTGTATGCGAGTTTGTATGATTGGTACCTACCGGTACCTACCTATGCGGTGCCATGCGATACACTAAAGAAAAAAAAATTACTTGTAATCAATTCAGGTACAATCAATTAATTTAGGTACTTACTTAGATCTTTACTACCTTATAGGTAGACCAGAAAAAGTTTGTGAAAAGTCGCGGCGACAGGCAAAACGGACCATGTTGGAAATGTCTTAGAGTGTTTTGAGTTAGGTACAGTCAGCTACAAGAGTCGATTAACAATGTTACTTTTTTACATCATTTAAACAGACACTAAACACATAATGTACCGGCTTTCAGATTTTCAGGTAATAGCTAAGGGTCTATTATATCTTAATTTTGTATTCATTGCGTTTTACTGTTAATATTGTACTTAATAATTAGGATTTAAAAATCATAAATGTTAATCGACTTTTGTAGCTGACTGTACTTACTCCTTGAAATAAATAAGGATCTATGCCAAGTCCCTCGAGGTGAGTTGTTACAGCTACTTTGGTAAATCTTCTTTATACTCATTATAATAATCACAATCCCAAAAGATGGTTAGTTCTGGTTTAGACGATGAATTTAGTCGTTAAATAATAGGTATGACTAAGCTTTCCCTAAGCTAAAACTTTTGTTCTCGTCATTAGTTATAAGGGACTAATTGATAATTAACTAGCACTCTCCCCGCGACTTCGTTCGCGTGATTTTTCTTACGGATCCCTAATTTTTTATAATAAAATATAGCCTATAGCACTCAGTGATAACGTAGCTTCCAATTTGTGAAAGAATTTTAAAAATCGGTTCAGTAGATCCAGAGATTACCCCCTACATACAAACTTACAAACATACAAACTTACAAACAAATGTTACCTCTTTATAATATTATATATAATATATATATATATATATATATATATATATATATAGTAATATAGTATAATATAGTATATATAGTATAGATAATACCATCCTATTATTATCCCTTAGAAGGGTTAAGGCCTCTTTTCATATAGAAAGCGTGAGCTTTGATCGCCCCGCTTGCTCAAGGTAGATTGGCGATTTCAGACTTATATTTTACTAGCGACCCGCCCCGGCTTCGCACGGGTGCATGTATTATACATATAAACCTTCCTCTTGAATCACTCTATCTATTAAAAAAAACCGCATCAAAATCCGTTGCGTAGTTTTAAAGATCTAAGCATATATAGGGACAGACAGACAGGGAAAGCGACTTTATTTTATAATATGTAGTGAAGTCCAGGTTTCCTCGCGATGTTTTCCTTCACCGATATCAGTGATGTCCAAGATAAACTTAGAAACGTAACTACATATGAATTTAAAAGTCACATTAGTACCTACTTGCCCGGATTTGAACGCACAGCTTCATGTATGACACGTGGGCACTTTAACCACTGGGCCATCTCAACAAATTGATAATTCATATTACTAGTTAAAAAAAAACTTGTGTAATTTTAACTTATAGGTAGGTAGTAAGTAGGTAGGTAGGATATTAATGAACTCGCACGTCGATCAATAATTTCATGACTCAGTCGACCCTTTCCTGATAAAGAGAATGCGGGCTGTCTTCTACATATCAACGAAAGTATGATAAGATATTGAGAACTTGAGTTATGTAGCTTGAAAGGACGGGTCACACACGACTCCAATTGTACATTATAAGGATAAATAATTAGCAAAATGAAAGGATTTTTTTTTGCGACGGTTTAGTCATAGTTTGATTGGCTTACACTGAATTATAATGACTGGCATATATCTATATAGGACATAGGTATATATGTATTAACTTACAACTTATGTCATTAGTGTAGTGTGTGGGTCGGGAACGCGCGTGGCATCGGCGAGCGCTGGCCGCGACCGACTGGCCGCGTCCCTCTCGATATTGTTCATTTGTTTTGATTAGCGGAAGCCGATGACTGTCGGTGAGGTCGAGTGATGGATGACTCGCGACAATGCTCCTCAGGGGACGCGTGTGGGCGGTGCCTTGACAGCCAAAATCTGCACTTTCCTTCGACTTTCTCTTGGAGGTGCGAAAGGTGTTCACTTCATTCGGGGGCTCGCAATGCTTATTCGGTAGCTGGCGCCTCATAAGTGTACGCGTTCTAATCGCGCGCAACGACGGTCGGTCCTTCGCGTCGCACGGTGCATCGCGCGTGCTTCAGATATTCAAAGCACCTGCATGCGACTTCCGAGTTGGCGCTTATAAGGAGTGTGCCAAGTGTGAAGAAGTAACTTATCGTGTTGTTGCTGGACAGCAATGTGAGGCAGTCATGGCTTTAACAAGTGACATAGTGTTAGTAGCGCTCTTGTGCGTGGTACGCGACGGTGCGCCTGCGCGGTTTCCCGTGAGTAAGCTCGCTGCGAGGGCGGGCGGCGCGTTCATATCTTATTTATTGATTTATAACACTACTGTGTGCTTGTTTTTCCTTTTTTATTGCCCAAATGGAAGCTAGTGGCCCATTTCTAGTTAAATATGAACAGATGTTAAAAATATATGGTGTGACACAAAATTTTATAAAATATGGCCTATTTCAGTCTGAATATTTGAATCCTACCTCGAATAATTTTAATTGCATTATGGAAATTAGTAATTTTATTAAAAATAATGACATGTAATGACGTACTTATGCGTCCCGGCATATTAATATTGTACTATTTTTACGATTCATTTTTAGAATCAAAGAAAATTCCTGATAAGACGTACTAATCCCAGTTTATTTAGTTCATAAAGTAGCAAAAACATTCTTTATTTGCAACCTGTATAATTATAGAAACAGTATAATTATAACCTGTATAATTATAGAAAATAGTAAAATTATTACAAGTGTGGAAGAAGTGTGGATAAAAAAAGATGACGCGACTCGCGACGTATCAAATTAAATTTAGGCAAAAATTTTTCATTTGAACAGCCCTCATGAATCACGAAGCAGGCTGTTAGAACAAAAATGACAGCTCATAATTACAGTTCCATTTTTGAAAACATTTTCCCTCAAAAATTAAAAACATTTTCTTACTTGTTTTAGCTCAGGTACTTGTAATTAATTCGATTTTTTCTTAAAAGCTTTTCCGAAATTGCTTTCATACAGAAAATAACGTATTCTATTAACAACTTACAACGCAAAATAAATACCTACTTATTAAAATTTTCTTATGAATAAATAGGTACCAAATCTTTCTATTATCCTTCTAAAGTAAACAATTATAACTTTCCAAGAAAAGAATTGGAAACGTGAGAAAATTGGAGAAATTACTGTCGGTGGTCACTTTCAACGATTATTTCGGGCAATGTATGATAATAAGTTTTGGAAATACATACATATTATGTTGTGTGTGACGTGTAATAACTGTCCCCCTACGTATAGCATGCTTGACATGCTTTCGTTAGTTCTTGCTATTACCACTTCTTGTATGTGGTCTGTTTATATTTACTTAGGAACAAATTATTTATTATCAGGTCTAGAATTAAAAGAAACCATGATTATACATTAATGTCTGTTATTGAGTTTTTCCATCAGGAATTTCTCAGTAGCAGCCTCGAACCTGGATTTGTGCCTGGCTGATGGCAATTAGCTCGCCCCCTATTACATGGGACTTAAACATAACTGCTGAAATGTGGATGTACTAATTAGGTACACCTCTGCCTAACCCTTCGGGGATTACAGGCGTGATTTTATGTTATCTTCTGTTTGTGATATCTGGAATAAAGAAAAGCCCAATTAATTTTCCCCTTGTGAACAGTAATTGAAGGATTTTACAAGGGTTTCAGAAATCAAAACATTTGTAGAAAAAATTATTAGAAGACATTATTAAGCTGATGGTTTTGGCCCTTACACGCGGAAACGCGGTCATTAAGTAATGTAGGCTTGTTATCCCAAAAAGGCTTTCTGAACGTTACGACTTACGAGATTTACTATGTAGGTACATACGTGTATATAATAGTAACGAGGGACGTAAGCCAAGTATATAATAAAGCCCTATTTTAATAAGGAGATGATCGAACCCCATTATATCAATATCAGGCTGCAAATAAGATTTTCTTCACCTGGTTAGCCTTTGGAAGGGTTACTTACCTAATAGTTTGGTATAATAACAACATGGTTTAGGATCATGTAATATCTGCGTAAACCTGATCCTTACATCCCTTACCTTGAAAATATAATATAAACACGAGGGAAAATTCGTGATATTAATTTTCGTCGGGCCTCGGCATATGGTCTTGATTTATAGGTACACAGTGCGAAGGAGGCAGGGGTTGAATAGATCTCAAATTGATTAATGGAGTACAATTCTTCATGATATGACAGCAAGAACCTCATATTCCTTCACGTGATACGGGATTCTGTTTTAAAATATTACGCCTATTTATCATGTATGTAGGATTGTAGGTATGCGGAAGAAAAAGCTTCATCTAAAAATAAGGAATAAGTAGTGCCGTGTATGAAATCTTCGTTTATTTTGTCATTTAATAGCTGGTTCAAGTAGGTGAATAGATCTCTAAAACAGCTTTTAGTTTGTAAAATAACAAGAAAGGGCTGAGCACACGATTTCACTGTCTTTTGTTTAGATACGTTTCTGAGTTTCCATTTGGAACTCTGCATGTACTACTAGTTCCTACGCTACTTGTTAGCCCTCAATTATGTAACGTTACGTCAATAACGGGTTACCTACAATGCACATTTTCCGAAGCTATTAAAACTTTCACCAAATTATGGTACATTAACAACGCCTTACGATACGATTTTATTTTGACAATTATATTACGTAATAAAAATGCAGGTGTTTCGCGTACTGGATCACGTACAAAGTTACACAACGCAAACGTCAAGTAGAGTTTTTCAATCGCTCTCGATGAATCATAGCGTGTCTTTATTGTGGCCCGGCGACGCGACGTGCTCGCAGCCTCCGTGTAATTGAGATCGATACCAGTAACTTTCATCATCGGCATACTCCGACGTAACACTCACAATTGAATGCCAAAATTAAAGTAATTACCGCCTCCATTATAGGTACCCTGCCACTTTTTCAAAGCCGCTAATAGTTCATCGGAAGGCGCATTGTCTCGCGTAGAAGAAAAGGAAAAACAAATAGTTTACTTTCCCCTTTACATCGCTCGCATCCGCTAATATCGAGCCTACACTTAGCTGACTCATGTGGACTTGATTTCGGTTTCACTGTTCGCCATCAGTTTGACTGACATGCTAAAATTTAATACACACAAGTAGGTAGGTAGATATAACAATAAATAAACTACAGTAGGTAGCTAATAACTTACAGTTTCATTGAGTCAGCCGCTTGTAAGATCGCTGTCATCAATCATTCGAATTGTGAAAACAATGAAACCAGAACAGCAAATACTTAACAAAAGCTTTTCACCGATAACTTATCTTGTCTTGACTTTTATACAATGGTTTCTTGGTAAAGTCAGAAACCAATAGTGTTATTCTGTAAAAAAGCTCATTATTTTGACAACTCACTTCAACCTCACTTCACCTAAATTTACAAAGGAAGATTTTTTAGAGACAAACCGACAGGATGTCGTTTGAAAAGTGTCGAACACGTTGTTGTTTTGTTTTCAAGTTCCAAAAAAGTGTCTTAATGACATTATAATAGATAGATAGTAGTAATTTTCAGCCGCGGGCAATTAGTGTAACTGTGTAAACAAGAAGATTAGAAGAGATCGTTGACCTAGTTGGTGTTAACTGACGGATTAAAATACATAAATGTTATTGTATGTTCGTAACGTGTGTTCTTTAGTGAACTTGAAATCGATGAGTATTTTATTGGAGTGCGAGACAGGCGTCTAAAACAAATGCCTGCTTTCAGGCGTATTATAATTGCGATTACTTAACGAGCCTATTAAAAGAGTAGTCTTAGTCATTAATTAGAGCAATAAAAGTAGTGTGAGAATGAGGAGCCGGCGACATGTCCGTGACAATGGTGCGCGCGCGCCCACCAGACGATCGCTTGCGCATGAGTTCCTTGCCCGCCTTGCCCGCCTCATCGACCTACTTCATTGTAGCATTTATCAACGCCTTGTTCGGATTATTACGATGTTCCTGATACCCAAGTTGATTGTATTGTTGCAATATACTCTCCAAATAGTACGGAAGCTGAGTAATCTTCAATGAATGATAGCTCTAGTCATTCTGGCGGGCGGCACCTAGTTATGTCTAGCTCATTGTTAGAAATTGCATTTGTCACAATGGGTGACATTAATTTTGTTGATTATGAAGTTTCACTTTTTAATCATAATTATGCATTTACAATACAAAAGCAATCAGACTTCATTTAAGATTTTATTACTAAATAATTGCTGCGAATAGCACGAAAAGCTTTCGTAGCTTTTAATTAGTAGTTACTGTATCTCATAGACATGGTTTACTTGTACTATTAGAACAACACTTGAAGATTTTTTACATCGTATATTGAAAGAATACTATAATCACTTCCTGTAAGACGTGATTTACATTTACAGGACGAATTATAGTGAAACAAGAAAGAAATTGACTTCCATTGACTTCTATTGATTTGATTGACTTTGAATTGTTGAATTTCTTTCTTGTTCTTTAAACTGAATTTATCTCCTAGGAATATTCTTGGAAAATTAGGTTGTGCATGGCTCACCCAGCCAGAGTCTCTACGGTACTGCAGAGGCTCTGGCTGAATAAGCCGTAGTAACAGTCTCATTCGTTTAAAAAAATTTTTTGAAAAAATACTATATATGTTCAAAATAAGAAGGTTTTGACAGACCGTGTGTCTACGGCTGTCAAGCCTAAACATAGAAATGGCTATAAAAATATACATAATGATATTAATTTAAAAGTTTTTTTTTCATATTTGAAGTCATAAATATAATTTGGTGTCAATCCAAGTAGATTGAATAACCTGCTATAAACGGATACAGTAGTGCGCCCCAGGGTCGCTATAGTTCTGTGAAGGCTGCATGTCAAGGCAACCTTGCTGAAAGGTTTTATTCTAAACTCTCAGTCAGAATTCTAACTGGAATTGGAATTAAGAAAAAATAGACCGCCCGTGGGTCGACGGTTGTCAAACCCTAACATTGAAAATAGCTTTAATAATATTAATAATAAGTATGAAAAATAATTGAATATGCAAATAAATAAGTGTTTCAATCACTAGTATTTAAAATATCCCGGTACAGTAGTGACCCACACCCCAGGGTCGCTGATAGGTAAGATAAGACGCAGTTGTAGATATCTCAATTTTTCAGATTGAATAAAAAAAAAATCTCCTTTTTACCTGGCTAAAAGGCACCAGACAGTTCATCGCGCTCTCCTCGCTACGAAGGGTACTCGACACGTAAAGAACATTCGCATCCAAAAAATCGATCGGTCTACGCAGACATGAACATGAGACGTTTAAGCTATCACCCTCACAAGAACAGCACAGTGAGCAAAGCTGCAATTTTTAAAAACACGTTCTCTTAAAGCTTGATCGCAATTACTTTAGATAGATTGAACTGTAGATTGGCTATTACGTTGGTATTTGAAGTACCCTGTGCTTATGCCTGATCTATTGCGTAAGAATAGTAACAGGTTGTCGATCGTCGAAGCAATAATATTTGTTAATCTTTATATTGAATCGGCTTTCATTTGTTTATACATTATTCACAACCCGGTTAAAGTCAACCTCGTCAGTGCATGGCCGGTTGACGACAGGGTGCGGCCTTTTTACTCATGCGAGTGAACGGGCCCCCGGGCCCCGGGGAGGCTTTGGTGCTCATTTCGCTAGGAACATCGATTTACATAATTATAATTTGCGTTATGTTTTTTTACGTGACTTACTTATCGTTTCGCTCCCTAAATGTTTAATGGCTCTATCTTCCGATCGATGGGGCTTTTAAATACTAATCACACTTAATACTGACATACATGTTACAAAATTAAATTCATTATAGCATTATTTTAAGGCTTCCATCAAGCCAATAATTAAAATTTAATTTACTTGTATAATGCTGACGTCTTTCATATATTACGTTTTCAATCTCCATAAGCTGTTGTTACGTGAAAAGCTTGTTAAATGAGGAATTACAATTCTGTTTCTACAAATACCTACATAAATCAAATGATTCTTTACAAGCTTAATTTTAAATCTCCGACATTAAAAAGTCATAGAATCAGTTTTTAATGTTTTGCTACAATAAGTACTTAATACGGGGAATCCTTGTTAATTTGTTCTTTCATTTATATAACAAATATTATTGTTATGTTATTTATTTTTTTATTATTCATAAAACATAAAAACGTCAATGAATAGAAAGATACCTACTAGGTACTATTATTAAAGCTTCATCATCATCATATGAGCCGGACGTCCACAGCTGAACAAAGGTCTCCCCTACAGAGCTATATCTATTTATCTATCTAATTTTAAAGCTAAGTTAAACTTAACTTGATTGATTCACAAACCAGACCAAAGGCTTATAACTTAATGTCTAAGTACATACCTAGTATAAAAAAGTCACTTACCTCCGTCTGATGTACGCTTAGATCCTTTACACTGCGCAACGGATTTTAATGCAGTTTTTATCAATAGATAGAGTAATTCAAGAGGAAGCTCTAAATGAATAGTTTAATATTGTTTTGTGTTAATTTGTTAAAAATATGACGATAATTCATTGCACGAAGTCGGGGAGGGTCGCTAGTGATTTTTACGTATAATAAACTAGAAATATCTCGCGGTTTTATCTGCGTTAAGTTATACCTATCACCTTCCTCTAAAGATCTCTAAAGATTGATTTAAATCGGGTCATTAGTTTCTGTGCGTTCAAAGAAATAAACACTCTTTAAGTAAGATAATTTAGCATATAGATGAGAATATGCCTTTTTTCGCTCCAATTGATATGACATCACCGAGTGAAAAAAACCTTTTACAGTTCTAATAATCATACATGGAACTATTAAGGTAGTACCTACTACTTAGCTGTAATTCAAATGTTTACATTTAAGGAAAACGAAAAAGACTCAAAATTCTTTGTTCGCAACTTGAACAACAAGTATGACTGGTTTTTCCAGGAACAAATCGGAGAAATGTACCTTCCATAAAAAATGCAGGCGACGCGAGAAAGAATGTCGAGGGTCGCTGACTGTAGTATTTATTTAGCACATACACACAACATAACTACACTTGCTACGTAGCGCGGTTCGCAGACGACCTTTTTACAACGAAGTTCACTGTCGCGTGACACTTTTGAAATCGATTACAAAACAGTAATTCAAGGGGTGTAGGTATGTACCTTTACCCGCGTACATCCAACTGCCTGAAAATACATTGAAGTCTTTATCATTCAAAATTACTTAAATTTTCTAGCTGTTACATTATTTCGTAGCAAAGCGCTACGAGAAAAATTAAAATAAGAACATTATTTTTCGTCTATAGATAGACGATTCTATACATTTCGAAATAAGGATTCTAGCTAGGCTTTGCCATTTAGATTCAGTCTGACTGTGAAAAAATCCTTTTGTCAGCAGAATCTTTTCTTTCGTAGCTCACGCCGTAGCAGACCGATTGGCCAGTTCAATTTGGTAGCCCTGGTTTCTATAATGCACCATATTAAGATAACAATTTTCAAAGCAACTTATTCTTTAAAGTTTATGTTCATAAAAATACTTTTTCAGGATTTACTCCCGTTGCACGGCTGGTGGACGAACGCAGAGCGCGTACGAGATAGCCCAGACATACAGGTCGTGTACCTGCCAGCATTGTTACCAAGAGAGGCACAGCTCGCCTCCGATAAGCCTGCAGATGACGTCCCGCTGCCCTACAGCTTCGACGCTTTCGGAAGGTACTTATGTGATTTTATATTGTTTTGTCGTGTCTTTTCATTTTCATCAGTGATTTAGACAGACCATGATTTTGAACATTCTATCGTGAATCGTGATTTTATGATTATCATATGTTTCTATTTAAAATTATTTCTATAGAATTAGCAACACATCTACCAAATTCAGTCTAATCAATAGTATTTTTGACTGTTTCCCAGAAAATGAGAGGAAATAACAACAATAGTCTTTTCCTTTGCTGGAGAAATATATCCAGACTAACTCTATCCACATGGAATTTATTTTACGAATCTATACATTTCAACGTAACTACGCGAAACGTGCGCGTTGAATGTAGCCTTCCTATTGAAGAAAAACTGGTTTCATTGAATGTACCAACTGACTGACCTTGAGATAGCGTTATTGTTTTATGTGTGTTAGATTTGTTCGTGCGATCAATCAATCTTGTCGTATTGGGAGAAAGCGTATGTAAATACATTGAGTCATTAGATTATGACTAAGTGATTAGATTCATGTCAGGATTATCCTTAAACAAAATCGATGTATGTATCTAAACTTAATTTATTTTTAGAAATTTTGAGCTACAGTTGGTTCCAAATCGTCGTCTGGTTTCGTCTGAATTTCGAGTATGGTCAGACCAAGGTCAGGAGGCCACACTGTCGGCCGTGGACCCCTCGTGCCACTTCCAGCATTCTGGACCGAATGCAGTCGCAGCATTCTCAGCCTGCAGAGACCACGCCCTTGTAAGTACACATGGTTTTGTTTGAAGATACCCAAACGACTTATATCCTTGCTTGAACTCTACAAAAACTCAATTCAATGTATCTATGCTTCGCTCTTGGTGTGTAAAAGACAAAGTTTACGAATAAATAAACCGCATGATCATTGATGGCTTCTTTAAAATTTGTTGTTAAATAGTACCTTAGTTTTATAGCTCAGAATGGACATTCTATTAATTGAATGATTTGCACTATGCTGAGAATTGCGTCATAAATACAGTGCCCTCAGGGACACCAGTTTGTAGGAAACATTTTCTTATGGTGCATAGTCAGGTGCTTATTTAGATCGTGGAAATGTATTTGATGATCTTTCGTTTTCTGTTTTCAGCACGGTCTAATTGTTGTAGACAATTCTACATACGAAGTGCGACCCTTGCCTTTGGGCAGCGGGCGGGCAGAGAACGGCAGCGGTCGAACAGCTCATGTGATACGCCGCGCACCACCGCCCGCGCCGCCCGGTGACGACGCCCGTTTGCTGCGCCCGCGCGTGCGCAGACCGCGTGCTTACCCACCGCGCCACAAGCCTGGCCCGCCCAACTATACCATTGAGATAGCCTTATTTCTTGATGAAGCAGGCTACAAAATTTTCTATCCATACCTCAACTATAGCGAGTCGGACCTCCGCGATATGCTCTTGGCGTACATAAATGGTGTAAGTTGCGACTTTTTTTTTTCTTTTTGTGTTTTTTTTTTCTTTTTATCAATAATATCAATCATACTTAAAAGTATCTTAAAAATGTAGCTACTGTCAAATGTTTCTTCGGTGTTCCAGGTACAAGCCCTGTACCAGCACTCTTCCTTGGGCACGCACATTCAACTGTCTCTGGTCCGTTTGACGCTATTACGCTCGCAGCCACCATCTCTGTCTGCACACGCGGAACGTGGACGTCTCCTTGACTCCTTCTGTGCGTACCAACGTTCGCTGAATGTAGACGATGACGATGATCCCCAGCATTGGGACATGGCATTGCTGCTCTCGGGGTAACTATAGACAAAAACAAGTAGCTAAGTGTTGAAAAAGTTGATTATATTTGAAGTTACAAAGAATGTTTAAAAGCTGTTTATTATTATCGGTATTAATAACCCTTTTCCAGTATAGGGTAAACACAAATTTAACATACATAACATCACGCTTGTAATTCCCGAAGGGTTAGGCAGAGGTGTACCCATTTGCACATCCACATTTCGCCAGTTATGTGTAAGTCCCATGTAATAGGGGGCAAGCCTATTGCCATCAATCAGGCACAAATTCAGACTCCGAGCTGCTACTGAGAAATTCCTGATGGAAAATCTCAATAACACTTTGCACTTAGACACTAACTTAGTTATATCAATATTGAAACATTTTTGAGAAAAGGTAGAAGAGCTTGACCTAATTATTAAAACCGTTAGCCTACTTAAGTATTCACTAAAAACTGATGGGTCTGCTATTGCATTTAAATGTAAATCAAACATGTTTGCATCACTTTAAAACGTGCAAATATATAAAGTCGTGGTTTAAAATTTCTTGTGGTTTAGTTTGTGGTTTCGGACATGATATTTGCTTTGATATTTCACAAAACGCCCGGTGATTCACTCTTTGCAACAAAAAGAAATTCTTAAAATTATTATGCGATACCAAAAGACTTCGAAAAGCTTTCCCATTGTTTGTGTTAGGTTTATATCAACAGGCAGACACTTGTCAGATTCCGTGGCGTTATTGCTATTATTTTCTTATAGTCGACTTCTTTCACTTAAAAATATGAAAGTACCTGTTAGATTTTGAAAAAAATTGCATTAACTTGTGACGTCTAAAGATAAAGCGGGTTCTTTTCTTATTCCAGGTTGGACTTCTACTCGGAGGAAGGTGGTCGTCGGAATGGCGTGACGATGGGCTTGGCGCCTGTGGGAGGCGTGTGTTTGCCGGCGCACGCGTGCGTGGTTTCCGAGTTCGGGACGTCCGACCTGCTTGGCCGGCCCTACCCTTCTGCTGGCTTCACCTCCGTTTATATCCTCGCGCACGAGATTGGACACAAGTCTGTCATAACTCGTTTACTTTCCTACTACTTCCTTATCAGTAAATATTCCACTTAACTGTCAGCTGGAATATGCTTGCGTCACCACTTGTTATTTAATGAGGGATAATTGTCATCCCATTCCCTTTAAGCATGGTAAGAGTGTAAGGCATATCACGATACTTAACACGACACGTTCCATGAGGTCATTAACTTGAAATCGATTCCGTTATATGTTTAAATGCGGGCTTTGTAAACGGTTTTTTACTATATACTCACATGACTTTTGTCAATCATGAATCATGAAATTAGTATGAGAATTCGGCCTGATTAGCCATACCTACTGAGCAAAAAAGGAAAATAAGAATAGTAGATCTTTGAGGTTATCTTTATAGTTTGCTGTAGAGTTTCTTCAACGTATCTAATTCAATATTACCTTATGCTTTCAGCCTGGGCATGCATCACGACGGCACGGGCAACAACTGTGCTCGCGACGGCTACATCATGTCTCCCTCACGAGGCACCAACGGCGAGGCCTCCTGGTCAACCTGCAGCGCAAGAGTAGTGGCTGATTTGCAGTATAGTTATTTTATCTTCTGCTTGTTCTAATCCTAGACCTAGTCAGCTTTCATCATGGTCTGCAATTTTCGCAGTTTGATGTTACCAGCACGCACTCCTTTTTTCGTTTTTTTTTACTAGTGTACGTTCACTTCTTAAAAGCAAAGCAACTGGAGCCTTATCTGTTAGCACCTGTTTATAGTAACAAAAAAAAAATGTGTTTCAACTAATAACATATTTTTGAAATATTCTTTTCACGTCCATGTATGATGTACGTCGAACGTGATTGTGGTCAATAAAGAAAAAGTTGCATTGGCTACCACCAGTTTTAAGATGTTGCATAAGTGAAATTTGTATACACATTGCATTGTTTGTTTCCTAATTTTTAATTTTCGAAGTCCGATTACAATAAACGATATTGCATTTCTCTTTAATCCTGCTTTCATCAACCAATTTAAAACGTAAAATAATTCAACTTGAATGGTCCTCTTCATTTGTGTGTAGATGGGCGACCTGCCTATTTGATGGTTCAGATGACTTGGACACGCCTAGTGAACTGCATCACGAAAGATTTGGTGGAGCACCTGGCGCCATCTGGAGTGCCAAGAAACAGTGCGAGGTTAGTTTCAGTATATTAGTTATAGTATAAAAGTAACTTGTATTTGTAACCCTAGCGATTATTTTCACTATATTGTATCCCTTATTTAATCTGTGTACAGAGTTGTGGGCTGCAATATTGTCTACGCATTTTGTGTATTTCTTGTACCTGCTCTTTATATTGTAGCTGTTTGTTGTACCTATTGAATAAAATGAAATAAAATTAAAAAATAACTGATAAATGATCCTTTTGTCATGTTCAAGATCCTATTGCGCGACCCTGATGCGGCTCCATCTCCCAGCGGTCCGGTAGGCGAGCACTGTGCCCAGCTAGCGTGCCGGACGCCGCACCGGGCAGGATACTATTATGCCGGCCCCGCGCTGCCCGGAACGCCCTGTGGAATGCATATGGTCAGATCTTTGTCTCAACATCAAGGCGATGCTTGATATAAATGCTAAATAGTAAAGAGAGAAAATATTTTTATCGAAATGGCGCCCAACAGGGTCCTACAAGTCTTGTACCCTGTTGGGCGCCAATTGCTCAAATGGCGCCCAACAAAGGAACTTAGAGCTCTATTACGTCGATTGCCAAACAAAAGTTGCTTTTTTCGTTTTCGGCGTAACTTCTTTAATACATGGGCATGAGATTGCACAAGGCGAGGGTTCAATGATAAAGTAGTGTATGGTTTGTTTATAGAATTGTAGATCTTTCACTAAAGTTAATACTTGCATCAGAAGTTTAAATGTCTCGGGAGCTTACATTAGTGTAACGATATTTTTTTGACTGCTCTTATTTTGCACGAGTAGGTACTCTATCATCCTTATTTAATATTAATATCACCCTAACTTTGATAACGATGCTCTAAAATAATTGACAAATGCTTCAGTGGTGTCAAGGAGGTGAATGCGTCCCCGCGGCCGCTCTACCGACATCGAGCACACCTGCGCCGAAACCTGGTGCTGGTGATACCTCTGTGTCCACCGGCTGGGGTCCATGGCGGGAGGCCAGCTGCCAATCAGGATGTTCCGAGCGAAGCCGAGGCTTCCGCGAGAGGAGACGAGTATGCACGAAACCAACAAGTGATGCCTGTCAGGGAGCGTCTTATGATGTTGTGCTGTGTGACGATACTAA
Source organism: Hoplodrina blanda (assembly GCA_949316365.1). Classification (NCBI taxonomy): domain Eukaryota; kingdom Metazoa; phylum Arthropoda; class Insecta; order Lepidoptera; family Noctuidae; genus Hoplodrina; species Hoplodrina blanda. The sequence continues at coordinate 11,488,897 of OX438579.1, read as the reverse complement.
GGTTCTTCGAACTTTTCTATTTTTATTTTTTAAGACATATTGCAAACAAAAAGCCGATTACATAATACTAAGGGTTGTAGTAGGCGAGTAAAACCTTTTAAAAACTTCGCGTTTTACCCAACATCTTCGTTGGAAGCAAAAATTGTCTGTACCAATATTCACTTCCAACTCCGGTTTGCAAGGTTCGGGTGTAAAGTCATCGTTACATAGAGAGACGTAAGGTAATCTCCTTGCTGTTGCAGCCGCAGGTGCTTAAGTCTTGCAGGCATATTGAATATTTTCACATCAAAATCTAATCATTCAATTTGAAATAGGTTTGCGGCAAGAAGACCCGTGTAGGATCAAGTGAGCTGGCTTCACGCAAGTGTGCTGAGTATGCAGCTCTCCTGCCTGAGCTGGACCCACGAGGAGGAGGCTTACAGGCTCCACATGATTCCAGTAAGTCCAAGTCGTGCATACTTTAACGGTTAGCTTCATTATAATAAAATCACTGTTGCAGTTAATGTAAAAAAAGGATAGTACTACTCTACAGACCGATCCTTTTCAGTGTGATTTGTGGTAAGAAATCCAGATTGGATTGCATCTGTTGTTATAAGTTCCTACTTGATATTGAAGTTGGCTTTGACTATCTAAAGTTTCAATATCCATTTTTTATAGCAACGTGAGATTGAAAATTCCGAAATCTTTGCTCGTCAGCACAATTCCTTCCCTTCTTACCATTTTATACCTTATAAACGATTTTTTCCTATAATAGCTCGTATGTGGATGGGATGCGCGGTGTTTTGCCGGCGTGCTTCGGGAGGCGGTTTCTACGCACCACGGGTCGAACTCAACGATGCGGGCAAGGATCCTTACTTCCCGGACGGCACCTGGTGTCACAATGATGGAAATCAAGACTACTATTGCTTGCAACATCACTGTTTGCCCGAGGTGAGCAAATGCTTTATTTCACATAGCTTTTAATATTATTATTACTTTAATCAGATGAAGAAATGGGCATGTGAGGAACTGAGGAGTATTCTTGTGGTAAAAGATCCTTTATGTATTACTCACAAGTTTCACTTAATGAAAAATATTTTAAACTTTAGTAAAATTATGACATTCGTGAGCATACCTTGTATTACTTGTAGGGTAGTAACAGGCGTACATAACAAGGTAATGAAGGTAAAAAGAAGGTAGCAGTAAAAGATTTATCTGAAACAAAAACAAGCTTTGTTTTTTGGTTTGCTTGAATTGAATTTGAATAGATACACGTGGTCCAATCACGGCAATTGATATGTGTGGATAAATGACCCGCGGCCTCGAAGCGGACTATGACAAGTTGTAAAGTACTCAGATGTAACATAAAGAATTATAGTATTTATTACAATCTGGGTAGGTATCAAACCTAAGAATTCTTGGCAATGCTGCGCCAGTATATAGATATTCTGTAAATACGTCAGGTTGCTATGGACCAGCCATACAAAGTATGACTTAATCTCCGTTGTAGCATCACTCACTGCCATTTGTGTGTAGCTCTAGTTCTTATAAGCCTTACTACGCCCTCGTGCGGTGAGTAAAGGTATCAATAAGTGATTACCGGTGTACCTTTTACTCGTAGTTTCCTCTTTATGTGACAGATGGCGCTGCCAGTATGTTACTCAAACTTCTCTCTATTGTTTTAACAATGAGATAAAACTGATAAGCTGTGTCATACGGAAAATCGTCATTTCCATGGCTTACCTTATCAGTGGTTGTTCAGATTTAGTTCCTGCATATTGTTATTATCTAATATTACTGGGCCAAGGTGGTGGAATTCCATTGCCTTCTGAAATAAATAAATAAAAGTACGCAACATACTATAAAAAAGATCGCGTTGTGGAATTAGCTGCGTACGGCGCGTCATTTCCGGAAAAGCGGCAAGCTGTACCATGCGGTTGTTATAATCGGAACTTGAATGTACCTACTTTTCCGCGAACCCTATACAAATAGCTAAACAATCAAACGTAATATTTGCTCATTCAAATAAAACGTTTACAATGCATTGATCTGCCTAGCGTGTTCGAACAGCCATACCACAGTTAATGCCAGATTTAGTTAGTTCTAAACTTTTCTAAGTACCTATCCATAAAACCATGAATTCGCCATGAAAGGATACATACTTAGTTCTCTTCGGATACAATAGTGTATGTTAGGGGTCATCCATTAATAGCGTGATGTTTTTAGCAATTTTTAAACCCCCAAACCTTGGTGGTGAAGTTTTAGAGACCTCCCCTACTCAAAATCAAATACTCGTATATTCTTTGGTAAAAAGTATCAACATTTTTAGAATACTATCTTTAAATACTGGTGTAATCTAATTTAATTCTGGAAAAATATTTTTTCAATGTATGAAACTCGTTCTAAAAAAAAAATACGCGTGATTTCCTTCCGACCTTGTCATAATTCATGACCCTTCCCCTCCTTTCGAGCCTCACGTGATTAAACAACGATCCCATGTATACATGATACACATGATATATTTGTTCAAACTACCAACAATTCCATATTCGTGAAGCTCACCACTTTATCAAGGATCATTATGAACCTATAACAAGAGCATGGCTCTAAACATAGTTAAACGACTCTATAAAAGGTAGAACATTTAGTTAATTTAATAGTGCATTGTCTTGTTATAAATAGGATAATAAGCACGTAAACGGCAGTACGCCGGGGTAATCTCGTTGTTTGTCAATAGTGCCGCGTCATCTCACGTGATTGTTCTCAGAACATTACACTAAAAGACAAGTAGATATACCTATATAGGTATGCTATGATAATATCCGTACTGTCAACAAGAAATGATGTTTGTCATTATTTCTATAAGGTCCTTTTTTATTAGAAGGCTTTGCTCTTGATCTACTTTAGGTCAGAGGTGACAAAGACAAAGTCTACGATGGAGTGAACGAACCCAGAAGAAGCCTGTTTACTCTTACTTTGAAGAGATTAGGGTAGATTCCGTTCGGAAATACAGACGCCATTAATATGCCCGAGAAAATGATGCAAAGGAAATCCTCATGGACTGCCTCCGCCTCGGTGAAGGCGGAGCTGTGTGAGCCGGTGTGTCGGTCTCCTACCGACTAAAACCCCACGATGTTCCTTCAATTACCTTTGGCCGGGGTACGGGGGTTGCTCTGAGCATTCTTCTGCATAGGTTTGCTATGCTTACCTGCCAAATTCTCAAGGATATTTTGACAAGGTAGAGGGCAAAAACTAGTAAAATATAATAATATATTCCTGATTTTCTTGTGGTTTTGTCTATTCTTTTCACGAATATACAAATAACAAAGTCTGTGCAAGACCTCAGATTTTATCGAGTCGTTATTTTTTTTTTACTTTTTAGCGAGCTAACGTGCTTGCACTGTAAAGTAACTTGTATGACCAGTTAATGCATTACACGTGGTTTGTTTTTCGTCCCGTCGAGATTATATATTATTATATTGATATATATATTCACTGCCTAAACGCAGCGCATGCGTTGCGTTTATGTACAATCCATTTGTTTGTCTACGCGGCTTCCACGTAGCGTCATCGTAGCAACTACGCGACGTCTAAAAAGGGGTTTCATATAATTACATCAGATTTATCAACGTTAGACTGCATTGCGAAATACTACAACTTGAGCCTGGATTTTATTCTAAGATAATGTAAAATTCTGTATGCGCCTGCGTCAGTCGACAACACATTATGTAGTGCTTAGTGTTGTTTAACAGTGTTGTTTGGCCGTCAAACATACGCCTCATTCCAACTTTCTTCCGTGCGTCATAGAAATCCAAAGATATTTGCTCATTTAGAGTAAATTATGGCCTAATTAGTCATGGTTTATCTAGACGTTTGAATTGGACTATGATAAATTACGCAAGTATGTGTACTTACTTTAAAAACATGTTGACTTTTCATAAATGCCACAAAAAGCACGTGCTCAGAGCAGTCAAGTACTCGTCAGGTGAGGATCGTCAAAATGCGACATAAACCCATAATTATGTGTATCTTTACTATCTTAAGATTATAAGTTTAGCTAAGTTAATAAACACGTGGCGCTTTTAAGAAACGCCTTTTACTTACGATATGTTTACTGCAGTAAAGATCTTTTGTGTTCGTCCAACTAAATGAGATTTAACATTTGTACTATCTGGGGATATTGCGGAGGAGCAGTCGAAGGCGGACGTGTAAAATCAATCGGAAGTGTCGACCCTTCGAATACTTTTTTAAATTTTTTATTTGATTGGTTCACCAACAATTGTTTTCACTGATTTAATGCTTAAAAGCAAAAATGTATATGCAACAGTGAAACAGTCACTTACAGGTACAAACTCCGCATGCATAAGACGTTGTATAAATTTTTATAATAATATTAATCTAGTTTTAAATAAAAAACATTTATTTCAAGCGAGATATTGAAATGCGGAGTCAGAGCTCCGTAACACCCCTAGTAGGTACCTACTTTCCTAATTGAATGATACAGCCGAGCATTTAACTTCTGACAACAAATCTCATGTTGTAAGCATGTGCGGATAACACGCATGATGTAGTGCGTTAGAACCTAGATAAGCCTCAAACGGAAGCGGGCGAGGGCAAGCATTGTACTCTATCAAGGCTGTCGCTAATTGACGACAGTTTACGTTACCTGTAGGTCAATATTATTATTATTCTCTCCACTGTCGATATCTCCCAAGAAGTTCCACAAACATGCTAATTATGACTCATTAAGCTCCTGACTTCATGGATCAGTAACTTCTTTAAACAGCACCCAAAATATCAAAATTGCGTAATTATAGCTTACTTGAACCAATTTCATTTAATAGCAGCCATTGTTTTCCAAATTCAAAAATTGTGGCATGACAAAAAATTCCAAAGTACTTATTTAAAGTTCTAATGCAGAAATAATTTTAAACGCTACATTATTATTTTTTTAAACTTAACATAATTATTAGTGGCCATTATTTTTGAATTATTTTTTGAATATCGTAAACGTAACTGGTGCAAGTCGATTGTTTTTATTGTTTGTAATGTTATATAAACAATTTACAACAATTTGTGTTACTTATCTCTTCAAAGCCATTTCGTTTCATTGATGTCAAGTTTAGCTAATATATCTACTTTGTCGTTTCATTGCCATTTTAAATATTAAACACATACAGTAGAAACAATTTTAAAGGTAGGTACTGGTATTGTAGAAATAATGTGATGTTTCTAAAAGAAAATGGCACCAGTTAGTTAATATGATTTCTGAAAATTATATTTTAATCATACTTTTTTATCATCGGTTTCTAGTAGCACTAAAAAACAAAATGCATGTGCTCAGATTATAGAAACAGCGTAGAGCCCAGTAGTGTCCCCTAAGAAATCCCTACTTTTTTCAAGGCCTCCGTCATTTACATGTTTATTCGCACTTTGTATGACCAAGAGTCAAATCAATCAATCATTATTATTTTAAAAAGCTTTTTTGTGTGGTTTTTTGCATTCAATCAAAAGCTTTAATTAATTTTGAAGATGCCAAAAATAAATAAAATTTTAGTTTTTAACTTTTAGTGACGTTTCATTATTTCTATTATTTTTGCACATATTTATAAAATTATTTAGACTTTATGGGTAAAATACATATTTTACACCAGACTTGACGGAACACTAAACATTAAAATTTATATAATTTTCACATTTCAAGGATTATAAAAAAGATAAACAAAGCTATTCACATGTGGTAGTCTGCCTTCCACGTGTGATTGTCTGGCGTTAATGTTCTTTTTATATTAATGTGATCGTTTTGAAGAGAGCTTATAAATAGAGTTCAATAATAAAAACAAGATAAACAAATAAATATTTTAATTGGCTATGAGTCGTCTTAGTCTCGTCGGTACCTAGATACTTTATTTCTCAATTACTCTCACTTTTCTAACGATTTCGACTGTTTGAACAGAAATATGATAAAACTTATACTTATCATCCTTATTTGAATAAGAGCTGTCGGTGAACGTGGAAATCTTATAAAATATATATCACGATGTTTTATTTAAATACAGGATTTATCACTAGCTTTAGTTTAAACTTCTCATAATCGTTTACCTTTGTAAGATTTAACAGTTCCTACTTATGGCGTAGCCTCGTGATTTGGGGTAGGTACTTGCGTATGATGTATTATACGGTCTCTTAACTTAATTAAACACAAGTTTTTTTATAGCTAAACCACTTTATTGAGTCGCCTGCAGGAAATAAATAAATAATATATGAAACTGTGACGTCATCACGTCATATATCTTAAATTAATACAAGTTATACTATCCAGTGCACATTTCTCATCTTACCCCAGCGCCCTTATTTTTTTATTGCGCGGTTAATCTGTAGGTAGATTATAATATTTGTGTTACAAGTGCCTATAATACTGTTACACTATATATAGGCATATTATACCAAAACAAGAAAAATGTGATATAAATAAAATAAACGCTTACCATTTGTTAAAGCCAGTGTAATTTTTCCAATTAATCGAATTCCTATCTTCATCGTAATGTAATCTTCGAAGTAAAGATCCAACTAAAGGGTTTCTGTAACCGACAGAAATTGCTGTCGACCGATAAACTTCAAGGTAACATTAATTTAAGGATCCACTCAAAGGGAAATTTAGTAACTATTTCTGATAAATGCTCCTAAAAACCGCATTTATTATTAACATGCATAATACATAGGTAAGTCATAGTCAACCATTATGATTGTTAATTGGGGCTACGCAGTGCGTAGGTGCCGTAGCCGTTATTAGGGAAACTTGAAGCTTTCGACACGGCTTCTAGGTCAGCGATGTAAGCAAGCACTAAGAAATGATTTTCGGAAATTCAATCTCTAAGGAAAAAGAGGGAGAAGTCAATAGTAGGTATGAAAAATCTTATTTCTTGGGCTAAATCTACGCGGATGAGGTCGCGTGCAATGTGCTAAAGTTATATTAAAACAATATGTCTCTGATTTTATCCACCTTTCTTCTGATCTTTGCTACAGAATTTCAAGATGACAGCGCAGTATCACATCTGGGAGCTTCCAAGCGAAGACGTGACCGGCCCGTTCAACGCGCGAGCCCTGTCCACACCTGATGACGAAGCCGCAGCAGCAGCGATCCGCGCCTATCTGTCCCTGGACAACTCCGGAGTACCCATTTTCAGGTCCGCATTACCACCACAAATGCCAGAGGAACCAGAAGGCAACTGGGAAGTAGTTGATTACGTAGACATACCCAAGCAAAACTTGAAGAGAAAAAGAAACCCAAGAATACATTCGCCTGATACATAGTGTCGTCGTATTTTGGGACAGAGGTTATCAATGACGCATAAAGATATGTTTTGTAGAGGTGATGTTTGACATCCCGATTTTGGGTAAAAGTTCAGTTTGTAGAAACGTCTTTGCCTTAAAATCAATTGACTACCTCCTTGGTTGTCAGTAATTTTAGTTAGACAAGTATATAGTTTAAAAACGATAAAACCAATAATTGCCTTGGGTAAAGCAACACTGCAAGACATCGAAATAGGATATAAGTACCATAATCTTGCCAAAATGTAGTTTTATAAGCCTTATATTATTTAAGTTAGATATACAATTTGATGCATAGTGCCTTGTTAAAGCATTTATTAGTATTTACAGTATTAGTACGAGTATTAGAAGTATTATTTAAAAATGTGTTAGAGCTATATTTGTGGCTAAATTTTAGTTTAATGGATCATTATTTTTATGCAATATTATCGATGCACGATTTCGAGGTCGTGTGACATTAACTAACACAAAGTAAATATCTACATAACGTGGCACAATGTATTAAGTTTACATACGATTACAATTTCAATTTTAGTAGAACTGTGACCATTTTAAATGATAACAGAACATTTTCAGTTGTAAAAGTTAAGGGTCAATAAAAGATAATGTAAAAGTATGAAATATTTTTAGTGATCGATAATAAAATACTAGTCTTTCTATTTATATGAACAGGCCAACTGTTTTTTATTTATAAAATCATAGAGTAGGTGAGATGTTTTAGTTTTATGCTTCCATAAAATTTATTTTCTTTTAACTTACTCCAGTTTGTAACGTGGTATTTTTATCACGTATTGGTTTCATTGAATAAACACCTTTCTTATTTATGAGAGTTTTATTTTTAACAATGTTATTTTATACTGCCTCATTGGTATAGTGGTCTAAAGCGTGGCTGCGATCTTGGGTTCGATTCCCAGGTCGGGCAAAGTGTTATTGGGTTTTTCCATCAAGAATTTCTCAGTAGCAGCCTGAGTCTGGATTTGTGCCCGGTTGATGGCAATAGGCTCGCACCCTATTACATGGGACTAAATCATAACTGGCGAAATGTGGATGTACTAATACACACTTCTGTCTAACCCTTCGGGGATTACAGGTGTGTTATGTTATGTTATTTTATATTTTCACTGCTCCTGTAAATAATTAAATTCAAGTAGGTACTTTACTAGTGTTTTTTAAAGTTGAAACAGGTCATAAATCGTCTCATCATTAAGTTTTACGATGCGATGTTTTAAATGCGTTTAACAATCCTAAATCAATCATTCGTACGCTTCAGCTTTATTGATTAGTTTTTTTTTTCGTTGGATATATTTTAGATAATGTATACAATACCTTAGTATTGTCAAGTAAGATTAACAGTTTATAGCTTCGATATAAATTGAACATTAGGCATATACGTGTACATTGTATACTTCTATGTCCCATACATTAGTGTCAGAGCTTATACGTGTTGGCGTAACTTCGGCGTGATGAAGAGGCTCTAGGCCCCGCATGCGTGATGCGCTGCTTAGACTGTTCTGTATGCTAATGAACTCAGGTGATACGACTATACTTAAGTACCAATGGTAGTTGCTCCGTAACATCTTCAGTGAACTTTTTGAGGTAAATACCTTCGCTCACTTACTTCAATCGGAGAGGGTTATCTAAGGGCATACGATTCAGTTGTATCTTCTATACCTACATATAAAATGCTTTGTCCTGAATGTCTGACTGACTGACGGATCAACGCACAGCCTAAACCGCTGCTCGTAGAGCCCTGAAACTTGGAGGGTGTGTTCTTTGAATGACGTAAGCATCCGATAAGAAAGGATTTACCAAAATTCACCCCCAAAAGGGATGAAACAGAGGTCCAAAGTTTGTATGGAGATACCAACTTTGACGCAGACGAATTCGCGGACAGAAGCTAGTCTAAATGTAATCTGAGAGCGTAGACAACAACATAAATAAATAATTCAATGGAACGCATACAATAACATACAATCAGTTTGTTGCACTTCCAATGCATACTCTGTATGCCTATTGTGTGACCCGTTTACACACGGACATGAAGTGGCTTTATTTACAATCTCTGCTTCATATAGTACTTAGATAGGTATTCGTTTTTAGGTAATACGCATTCAACTCACCTTTACCCTCAGCCAATCCTGAAAAGCAAACAATTGAAACATAATGAATTAAGTTCTTGACGTCACAACGTCGTGGTCGTTGATCACTACAATATAAATGTCATCGTTTGTAATGAAGGGGCGGCCGTAATATCTTCTAAGCTATTTTATTATGATAATATGTTGGTGCCGAAGATGTTACGATGGGCGTACCCTCCATTATCCCATGTAATTGACGAAACACCACGCGAGTGTAACTATGGGTAGGCTTGCCATAACTTTCAGGAACCAATACGGGACTTTTCAAACAAATCGATGAAATAAGTTGAAATTAAAGTTTTTATTCGAAAAGTACATACTTATAGCAATTTTAAACTTAAATTAACACATTTATTTTTCGTTTCAGTTATATTTTGAGCTTGATTTTGCTTTTGTAATGATCTCGTTTTCTTTTGTTACACTTACATATAAATATAGAACTAGAGCACTGGGCACATGTCAATTTTGTTGAAATTATTGTTTACGAGACGTGTAGCAATACGAGCAAGGGCGAATCTGGGGGGGTGTGGTCATCATTACCCCAATGATACCCCCCCTAGGCTTATTATTTCCTTTTAATTCGATTTATTATTGTAATCGAAACGAAGGTTGTCCTAATAGACCTTGATTATATGACCCCCCCTGACTTGAAACCTGAATCCGCCCTTGAATACGGGACGCGATGGTCATATTCGGTGACAGTCCCGAATAACCGGAATATATGGCAACCCTAGCTATGGGGCCTCACTCCAAAGGAACAAAACAATGTGACAAAAGGCTTTGTAAAAACGGATGAACGATTTACACACAATATGTGTCCGTAATTCTGTGTAAATTCGTATAGGGACGTTGGCAAAATACATTAATATTCAAGCCGCGTGTCAATTAGACGTGATAGACCTACGAGTAGGTAGATGTAGATGTACCTTTACCTAATATTGCAGGAAGACATTTATTCTAAGAGCAATGCGTGGAAAGCTTTAGTTTTAGGTACCTATTTTCGGATTTTACCAAAAATATCTGTAGTAGGCATTTATTTAATGGTCATCCAATTCATAAATAGATTTTTCTAGTAAATATACTGTTTTTTTTTTATTTATCTAATAGACTAATTCTAATTAATTAGGAAAAAGCGTCACGGATACAAAATAGGATATAGGTACCTAACACTTCCTAAAAAACGAAAATTAAAGTGCTTTTTTAAACATTTGTGATCCGTTTACGTAATGCCTAATTTTAAAACACAATGCATCTGAAGAATCGTTTTTATTGATACCTACAATTTTACCGTTCTACGACGTCTGGACACCTGGAAAAAATCCAGATGTCGGACAGGAGTGCTGAAATAAAAATGGATATACCTGCGAATAAATTAACTGCCAAAGCTTTAAAGTTTGCGTCACTAACAAATATTTAGAACTAGGTTCTGCTCGCGACGTCTTTATAAATATAACCTATACTGATATACTTATAAAAATATTTTTTCCAATCCGACTGGTAGTTTCTGAGATAAGCACGTTTAAACAAACTGAAATCTCTTCAGCTTTATTATTTTAAATAGAAGTATAGAATATATTCTAACGACAGACAATCATTATAAGTGATTGAAACACTATTTACTTATTATATTGAATTAATACTACCTATTATTAAATTAATTATATTTTAATGTAGCTAGGTAAAAAAATAAAAGCTTGTAAATACCACGCCCTGTTGATTATCAAGCCATTCTTAATTTAAACTGTGTTTATCTTATAGTAATATTAACTACAAATAAATAAGGTTTAATATGTCTAAGCCAGCTACAGTACATAGCTAGACAAATACCTACTCACTTTTGTTTTTTACCTACCTATAGGAAGGATTAGGTAGGTAACTATTCTTCAATTGATTTGTCTTCTATTCGTGACTCCGTGGTCGTGCATAAATCTTTATGTTTCAAATTTGAACGCCAATTTGCTATTCTGTTAGCGGCAAAAGATAAATTTAGTTGGTACGCCTAGCATATTTAGTAGATTTCAACGGACGTATTAGGACTTGACTATGTAGGTAATAAGTACTCGTAGATGCTGAATATATTAAGTAGATGCATAGATACCGTCAAAAGCTCTGGCTCATTTACAAGCAGTTTGCGTACTGAGTTTATAACTCTTTATTTAGTTAGTGGCCATTATAGATAATTTTGTTTTTTGTACTTCTTTTTAGACAATCATTTTGGTAAAATGTGTTGCTTAGGCTAAGGTAAATGCAGTGTTCTGCGGCTTATAGGCTAAAAAATACCAAAATACACAGCTTATGGGAAATCCAAATTATGACAGTTCTTACAGTAGTCGTTATAGTCGTTGGTCGCGAGTCGTTTCTCCGGGACTCATCGAGCTTCCGGCGGTCTCCACTGTTACTTCTGGCTTTTAGGAGTTGCAGTGGATGAACTATTCTTACAATAGGGTTAACATAACCTTGAAAATAACATAACATCACGCCTGTAATCCCCGAAGAGTTAGGCTGAGGTGTACCCATTAGTACACCCACATTTCGCCAGTTATGTTTAAGTTCCATGTAATAGGAGGCGAGCCTATTGCCATCGACCGGGCACAAATCCAGACTCCGAGGCTGCTACTAAGAAATTAGCCCTCAAATATTTGACCTCATGTATCCGTTTCGATACATAAGGTCACATCTAATGTTGTTCACCTTTGCTTGTTTTCATCCAAATTCCGATCACACAAAGTTGCCCCGATTACTGGTAAGTATGTAAACACGGCATTTTCCTAAAAAAGTAAATTGGCAACATTCCGGCCGTAAGACTGAAAAATAAACATTTCAAGCTAAGTGCTTCCTCTTGTTGTTGCAATAAATTTAATCGATATCAGTAAATAGGTCCACTACTACAAGGAAAGTTTACGCCACCTTGAAATAAAATTATCCTTTGTTCGAGAAATTGTACTTCAGCATCGGCTATAAATAACATAATTAATTATTAAATATTGACTGGGTATAATTATAATATTACTCTGATTTTTGAAGATATGGAAAGTGGTGCTTGTTACTTAGCAACTATAGGTAATAAATTGGCTGTTTTATGAGTAATATGAGGTGATGATATAATTTTGCTTGGCAATTACTTTCATCTTCACAAATGCAAGGAATTACTGCAGTATTGCCTTTGTAACTTTATACAAAACTAAACCTTTATACTTTATACGTACTATTCTCCTTATTTCTTTTTAGATAAAAGTAATCTATAATTCATAGAGCAATCTTTAAGATTCTGAGAAAGAAACGTTTTCAGTTAAAATTGTTAACAACAAAAGGTTGCCAAAAGGCAATTCAAAATTGTAAGATGTCTGGTTAGCAAAACGACCCGTCCTTTGACCTTTAAAAACCGGACTTCGACACGTAGGTATACGTAGTGCCTACAGGCAGGCACTTTCAGTATACATTACTTGCTGCCTCAAGAGCGCCTCGATGTGACCTAATGGAACCTGCTGTATAGAACAGGCGATATAAGTAACGAAACTCATTATCCGCTAACCTGCAAGCTAATTGTTGCAAGAACTCGGATTACCTTGTTCACGCTACTTCCGCTGCAAAACTTTGAATGGCTACGTTACGTTTAAAACTCAACCCAGACTTTAGAGTAAGCAAACTGTAGTAGTCTTTGGAAGCATGTACATATTTAAAAAAAACATACCGTTTTATGTACAGTTTTGTTGTTAATCGAAAATAACAAATAATATAGGTAATGGAATATCTAGAAGGACTTGGGGGAACACATGTGCACAAATGCGTGTAAATAATATGTCGGTAGTTGCTAGAATTCAAACTGAAAATCCTGCTTTCCTAGATCAACCAAGCAGGCACTACTACTTACTTAGAAGCAAACAAAAAAGAATTCTGAAAACAAAGTAGAACTTATAATTTTGTAACTTTAAAAATATCATTAGTACTGGCTTTTGCTATTGTCCGTTTTAACTCGTTTAGAAGTTATGGAACCTTCCTGTATTCTAATTCCTGAACGGACAAGAAACATTTATTTATTATCACACCGTAAAAAAGTTATTTCATGTCTTATTGATATATTGTGATTGGCTGTTGATAATATGGATAACCGCTTGACAATTTGTCACTTATTTTCTTCTTTCGAGAAACTGGGGTTTAAGTAGTTATGCAGGTTCCCTGTATACTAACAAGGTATAATTAATGCAATTTTCCTTACTTCAAAGAAATGTGAGGACAGGCTCGACTCGACAGATAAGACCACGTGTTTCTTTACCTACATGTAGGTATATACAGTTGGAAGAACTGAAGGGATTCAACGTTTAAAAATAGTGATTTCCGCCTTGGCCTCGGATAACACGATAAAGAACGCCGTAAATTAAGAAAAGCAAGCAAACAATAGACATCTTGCAGATACAAGCTTGGAAGATGACACGGCGGCAACGCGACGTAGCGGACACGTAGGTAGTGAACAAAAAGTAATTCAATAACAAGTTGTGACGTAGGGGAAAGAATAATTAAAAAAGGTCAATATATCAACCCAAGTTATAGGTCTTTCCCAAACAGAGTCACAATCGACGACCGACGATAGAACATTTTTGGGTAGTTCTTCGAAATTTGATTCTTTGACTGATTCATATGGCCAAAATTTAATTTCATTTTCAGGTCTGTAACACATGTTCATATGAAAAAAGGTATACCAAATAACGTATATTTGAATGAGGGACTCGTTTTTAAAAAGTAGTTTTCAAGATATCGACGTTCGAATATTTTGTGCCCAGATGAATCAGAATTTGTTACAGATGAATCAGAAACCGAAATAAAAATGAAAAACTTTATGTAAATGAGCTCTGTATTCAAAAAAATATCATATTTTAACAACAACAATAATGATAACAATAATTATCAGTGATCATATCACGGAAAAAAAATCTTATATTTTCCATCCTTCTACGTTCTGCCAGTCTCTTTTTCTCCTTCTTTTGTTAACTGCAATATTAAAACAACAGAAATAAGATAGAGACTTTGACTTATGAATAAATAGGTTTTAATGATTGTTAAATATAAATAATAATAATACCAGCCTATTATTGTCCCACTGCAGGGCAAAGGCCTATTCTCGTACAGAGAAGGCACGAGCATTGATCACCACGCTTGCTCAAGGCGGATTGGCGATTCCAGACTTATATTAATTACAAGTCCAGGTTTCCTCACGATGTTTTTCCTTCACCATTGCAATGTCAGTGATGTCTAAGATAAACTTAGAAAGTACATATGAATTGACAAAATTACATTGGTACTTGCCCGGTTTCGAACCCGCCACCTCATGCATGGCCACCTCAGGCACCTCTTAACCACTAGGCCATCATGACAGTTACAATTGACATTACAATAATAATCATTAATTCTTATCTAAGACTCAGACATATCAAAAGTGTCATATTTAAAATAAGTTTATACTCCTGTGATTTTTGAATTATTGAAAAGGTAGCTAAGTAAATATAAAATAAGACTAGTAAAAAATTGGACAACGCAACAAAAGCACTCCTTCCGTGCTGTAGAGAAGAAAAACTAATTTATTTTATGATTCATATGAGGTTTTGACCATACGAATCAGGCACAGATGAATCAGGATTTTGCCTACAATCATGCAAAACTCATCATACATACAGAATTCATTCTTGTCATTTTTCTACACGAATCTATAACCCAAAAGCATCACACAAAACACAGATTGAAGTTTTAAAACTATAAAATAAATTTTATAAAGTAGGCATTGTAATCAGGATGCCACCTGAACCAAACACAGATGAATCACATATTTACCTTAGTAACACCGGGATCTAAGCCAACCAGCCGCAAGTCCGACTTCTAGCTCGTCCGTTGCACGACTGGCTTCCCCCCGCACAGGAAGCCAGACTCTCATTATGAATACCCGACCAAGTACGGTCAAGCGCAGCTTACGCCACATTAATCAGTATTATAGGCCGGACACTTCTTATTTATTTATTTATAAACATACTAACGTAGTTATAACTAATACACATTTTTTTTTTAAGAGGACAGTTCATTTTCTTTCGATGTAATTATAATTTATATTGAAGTATCAAAGGGAAAATGCGACATCGACCATTTTGTTCCGGAAAATGGCAAACGGACGCGCTATATGAATCAGAAGAACAAGCTTCAAATATTTTTATTTTGTACCTAGACAGCAATTATTAAAAAAAAATCATTTGTCCCAGTAACGGACATAGTTAAACTATACAAAAAAAAAATTACATGCCGTTTCGTTAGTTAGTTACAGAAATATACCCACAGACATCGAAAATTTTGTCTCTGAAGAATTACCCTTTTATTGAATAGCTTGTACGTAACAGGTAGGACATTGGAAATAAAGAATTACCTACCTGATATTTTGCTTGACGACATGACGAGCCGTCATTATGATTTTATGTAGGGACTCGTCATGCGTACCTAATAATTTAAAGAACAAACAATTCGACATTAATAAATAACAACATAACATAACTTCACGCCTGTAATCCCCGAAGGGTTAGGCAGAGGCGTACCCATTAGTACACCCACATTTCGCCAGTTATGTTTAAGTCCCATGTAATAGGGGGCGAGCCTATTGTCATCAACCGGGCACAAATCCAGACTCCAAGGCAGCTACTGAGAAATTCCTGATGGAAAAACCCAATAACACTAAATAAAAGCACATTAAATAAAGCTTTTATATTTAGAGACTTACTTGATTTACGTACAAGCTTACATCAGGAATTTCTCAGTAGCAACCTCAGAGTTTATAGCAATAGGCTCGCCCCCTATTACATGAGACCTAACATAACTGGCGAAATGTAGGTGTACTAAAGGTGTGATGTGATATTTGTATGTACTTATTTTATGTAAAGGACCGTAATATTTCGTCTAATTCTATTCCATGTTATGCATGTAAGTACAGGTTTTGGTCTCGGTACGTATCTATAGCTTTCTGATAATAAAATGAAGTGTTTTAAAGTCAAGATGCAATAGCTGCGTCATGATAAGCTGCTTAAGTGAGTGAAAGCAATGCTCTGGAATCCGGAAAGAAATCCAACATCATTACATGGATTTATTATGATACTTACCTGTATACTATTTCCTTGCATGTACCTAGTTAAGTTTGTTACTTAAAGTTATTGAATCGATCTCTAGGGTTACTTTATGTATGCCTATCAATCTTGTTCTGATACCAGCTCAGACAATGGGTAAAGTCACTTTTGTGCCGACTCTATTGACTTTTAATTAATTTCAAAGCAATTCAAAATTAATTTTACAGCTAATTGTAAATTAATCGGGTTTTCAAGGCTGAAATAAAGCGTTTCTTCTTTAAAGAAGTTATGTTGGATCAATGGTGTTTGGTGCTTTCTTCTTCTACTTATTTTTTTTTTCATGTTTCGACTGCCGCCATTCCTATTATACAACGTGTAACGTTAAATGCGCAAAACCTGAAAATAGTTTGATCAGAATAACGAGCAGAATCAATTGAACCACTTTTTAATATAGGTCACATTTTTCAAAAAATCTTCATTAAAAACGTTGCCGTGTCTATTTATTAGTAGGTCAAGCCATCCGGCGCGCATCGGCCCGGTGACGAGTTCTCCCTCGATAGAGCGTCGTCGCAGACGCAAGAAACGATCAGAATTGCCAGTAAAACTAAATCAGCACATAAAACCTTTACTTTTGTTTTAATTATTTTTTTTCTCTGAAATAGGTCAATTTAATTTCAAAATCAGTTGGGGTGTCTGAGGTTTTGCGCATTTAACGTTACACGTTGTATGCTTCTTCCATTTTTATCCGACTGTGGGAAAGCCAAAGGAGGGTTATGATTTAATCAGTCTATGTAAGTGTGTATTTATATTTATCTGTGTGCGAATATTGTTCACACGTCATTTGTATGATCTAAACTCTAAAGTTGATGACGTGTCACTATGACTTTAAAAAAATATTCTTTCTATTCTATAGTTTAATATAATTTTTATAGTGTATGATTTATGAAGTTATAACACATACAATGACCAACTTAAAGCCTTGTTTGACTTTGACTTTGAACGTTTTTGTCGTAGTCGGGTTTTAGTTTCTCAACTTTTTATTAATTTATAAGATTCTGAATAGACCGAAATGTTTTAAACCAATTAAGTAAATTGATTGCAACATATTTTAAAATAGGTAAATTATGATAAATATGTTAGACAATTCGTCATCCTCTTTCTGCCACAGCCTAGAGAAATATCTCAACCATTTTCCTCACCCTTGTGGTGGTACTGGCGGTTTAGTGCTTGAATCTGTTGCGGTAAAATGAACAATTAAATATTGTTTTTTTTTCAACAATTCAAGACCATTATGCAGCCTTGGTATTTATTATTTTGTCGATTTAAACATTGCAATAACCAGTGGATGAAAATGTCCAAAATAACATTTTATGTAGAAACATCATTGAGGCAATATTTTTATCAGTCATCAAGTGCGAATGTAAATGGACTAAAAGCGATCTTATCCCACGCAGTCGTTAAACCAAATCCGTCCCGACATTATGTTGGTCGAGTTATGAAAAAGTTTACTTTAAAATAACTAAGTGTAGTACCTATAGCTGCTACAAATAAGGTACAGTTTATCAAACTTCGAATAAATTACTACTTTGTCCAATTCCTTAACATGATCATCATCAGCACGATTCAGCAGTCCTTTGTGTTCAAACTCAAAACCATTAATATCTAATAACGCTTTTACAAGCATTACTTTTGAATTGTCAAGAAATCAGACAGAAAGTTGCAGCTAGTTGCTCATTTTAAACAATAGGTTTCCATGAAGAAGAACGAGCAAGAAAAGCTCCTACACACACGTGCACATTATAGTCTTCCCCAAACGCACGTTATGCACGCCAGTTAGCCATTTCCTGAAGCGAACTTAATTATATTCAGTCTATGTCTAAGAAGCTTATTATTAGCACATTATCATCGCAAGGATGAGGAAACGACGTTTTACTATACGTCTC
The DNA here is from genome assembly GCA_949316365.1 of Hoplodrina blanda. Lineage (NCBI taxonomy): Eukaryota > Metazoa > Arthropoda > Insecta > Lepidoptera > Noctuidae > Hoplodrina > Hoplodrina blanda. The sequence goes on along the minus strand of OX438579.1, from coordinate 11,470,414 downwards.
ATCGATATACGTCTTCATAAATCTGCTTTGGCGTCTTCCGGACCAGCTTCACACACATGCGTACCGAACCAGTGACATGTTCGTGTTGAAATGGTAATCTATCTTCTATACGTATAGAATGCTAGCTTTGTCCTGAATGACAGACTGACTAATCTACGCACAGCCTAAACCGCTGATTGTAGAGACCTGAAACTTGGATGGTATGTTCTTTGAATGACGTAGGCATCCGATAAGAAAGGATTTTCCAAAATTCACCCCCTAAGGAGATGAAAAAGGGATCCAAAGTTAGAAGAAACCAACTTTGAGGTGGATGAAATCACGGACAGAAGCTAGTTAGGCACTAAATAAATGACTAAAAGAGAGTATTTCCAAAGGAAACAATTATCTATATTAATAAACAATAACCTTATTTCATGGTTTGCCTGTTTGTTAAGATTAAATGCACGAAAAACAATAGCTTAGTATTGATTATGACGTAGCTTGCATGAATATTCGTAACAATGTCGTAGTGAGACGATTACGCATAGTAACGTTAAAAAGGGGGAAAAACAGTGCATCATTGACATTTTCATAACCCTTACAAATAAAGCTTTGCTACATTAAGGAAATTGTATTCGTGGCATATTGGTTTATGGGTGAATGGACACGTTCAGGCAATGAGGTCTTCGCGTTTAGGTAACAAAGTAAAAAGCAATTTAATTATAAATGGCATCAATACATGACGGACATTACAATATTAATATTAATAATAATAATGGTTTTATTCATAACTCATTCAAATTTTCTCCAAGATTTTCTTGTACCTATTTATTTCCGATCGTGCGCAATGCCATATTTGGGATTGTGATATATGTTTTATTACGCGATCGTGAGGTGACTGGACTAATTCTGTCTGACCTTTGCTACCTTTGTAGAATTACGAATAATATCAATATTCAGTATGACTGCTCGGTTAGTCTGGTGATTGCAAGCAGGACTGCTGAGCGAAAGGGGTTCGATCCCCAGGTCAGGCAGTGTTATTGGGTTTTTCCACTATACTATACACCTACTACAAAATTCTGTAATTGCTTACGTCCTTTTTATGATGAACTGTGGGCCACACCCACACACCACACAGTTGGTAAGAAAGCCGTATAGTAATTTTGGAATAATCGTGTAATTTGGAATAATTCCAAATGCAATAGGTATCATCTGTCAAAACAGTCAATAGTTTGAAGCGCCTAGCGAAAATATTTATCTGAGCCACTTGAAAGAAATTGTCACACGGATGATGAAAACTGAATATAAGAGGTGAGAAAGAACCTAGATATAACCAAATTATTATTAACATGAATTATTGCCCGCGGAAACTGTCGGGCAATATTCATGTTGCTTTAGGCGCTTGGCACACGGCGCAACTTAAGTTGAGGCAACTATCAACTCTTAAAAAGTTTCCTGTAAAAGTTGATAGTTGCTATAATGTTTACGCTTGCCGCAACTTTATGGCAATCTGAGAGCAACTTTCACAGCCGAGTTGCCGTGTGCCGTTGCCGTAGGGACACTGGCATTGCCGGGCACAGGGGGAGGGAGGGAGGGTGTGAAATCGCCCGTCGCGTTGCGATTGACGGTTGAGGAAACCGGCAACATTAAAAACCGGTATAATATTTAACAGTTGCTAGTTGCGGCAATTAGCAACTAACTTAGTCATCGATTGCAGCAACTGAAAACTGCTGACGATTGCCGCAACTCGAAACTCGAGTTGCGATGTGTGCGCAGTCCAATAGAAATATATGTACTTAAACAGCTAGTTGCCAGTTGCTGCAATAGTTGCTCCGTGTGCAAAGCGCCTTAATAACCAACATTAATTAATGCTAGCATTTATTTTTATTCATTAAATAAAATAAATAATTGTTAATACAACATCATGTGAAAAATTCTTTAAAACCGGCCCCTAAACATTAAACACCTTCAACTAAGTAAATAAGGTTCTTTATGTACCTAATCGATACATGAAAAAGGGCCCAGATATTAAGCTAGTAAGTAGGTACGCATACCTGCATAATTGCATTTTCCTTCTACATTCTTAAAATTTCTGTCATGAAAAGTACGTCGATCTGGAAACTCTGGTACCTTGGCATGTTATTTTCAGATCTGCAAAAGACATAAATAATGTAAGTACGTATAATGTGTCTACAAGTATTTTCAGGCACAAAGAAAAGGATTCGATGATTCAGAGAGTCCTGTAGAGGCATAAAAGCAACGTGCGGATTTAAATGTTGGTTTTATGAATATATTTCATTCTGTACTGCAATAAAAAAAATTCCAACTGCTTCGCTTACGATATTTTGAGCTCCTTTTCTAGGCTCTGTTTTTAACGCGTAAACACATCATTCAGTCAGTATATTGCTGTTGGTGTATATATGTACCTACCTACATTTGTTTCACACAACCCGATATTTTCACAAAACTTTTCATAAAATAACTTCACGCCTGTAATCCCCGAAGGTTTCATCGTCAGTTATGTTTAAGTCTCATGTAATAGGGGGCGAGCTTATTGCCATCGACCGGGCACAAATCCAGACTCCGAGGCTGCTACTGAGAAATTCCTGATGGAAAAGCCCAATAACACTTACTATACTGCAAAATATATTCTACTTGCCTACTTTCCGTCGCTATCAAGCTAGATTTTCCCAAGTTACTTAGAGTCGATAGCCGTTCTGGTTAGACTGGAAATCAGTATAATAAAACACTCACTTTCCATTCCAGCTCAGAACAGCATCATGGTATATAATCAACCAATCGTTTCGGTCTTTTTCATATGAACAAATGATGAAAAATTACATTAATAACTGGAGCATAACACTACGATTAGTTTCTATTATTCTACTATTCATGAACTGTTTCTCACACGTTGTTGTAGCACGTGGTTGTGTTGACATTGCTCTCAGATTTTTCCCTTTATTTAATTGTAATTGGCAACGTTGGTCTTCAGTTCTAGAATAGAAAGGATTATGTACTCTTTTTGAATTCTCTTTTTTTTTAAACTGCCCTGTCAGTGTCATGGACGCAACCGCAACTGCTAAACGTGGAATCCTGTGGTCAATTCCCAAGTCGGCTTAAAGTGTTGATGTGTTTTTCCATTACGAATTTATCTGTAAAAGTCCTTAGTTTGGAAGTTGGTGGTAAGATACCCCCGTGCCTCGAAAAACACGTAAAGGCGTTGGTCCTTCGCCTGATCTCGCCCTGGTCGTGTCAGATTGCTTTTACATCGGACTACGAGATTGAGGGAAGAGGGTGTGCACCTGTCATGTTTGTTGGGCACACACTTGCGCACTATAACATCTCCTATATACTTGGCTAGTCTCCATTGAGATTGGCCGCCTTGACCGAAATTCGGTTCGTGGAAAATTACACCACACAAATTACAAATACAAACTTTTAAGAATTCGAGTGAGTTCTATTTGAACTTGACCAGAAACAGGGAGGGCAGAAATATTTGAATATCTTTTTCGGTTCTAGGTTCAAACCTAACAATAAAGGCTAGTCATTAAATAAATAAACATATGGAATTAATTAGATGGTTAAGTAATAATAAGTAAGTATACTAAGTGCTTGCTGCCAGGTACGAAATATATCAGCCATGAACCGACACCTAAACTGTATAGGTACCTATTTGTATTGTTGCGACGCGACGCGTATCCACGACGAACTAGAACACAGGTTATCACAAAGGTCACGTAATTGCAAATATAAATCAATGCAAAATATTACTGTCCTTAACAATATCAGTACGATTACTGTAGTTGTAAAGGAAAAATATTGCATTCAATGAACTTTATAAATAAATAAATACGTCACGCTGGCTAACCACAAGAGACCATGCAGATCGTATGGAGGTTTAACTTGAGATATATGTCTGACGTATTGTAAATTAAAACCACTAATAACCTTGTTGATAATGTATATTGGCCTTTGTACATAACCCGTTGCATGTGTGACAGTGTTTATTTGTTCTTAATAATGGTGTTTTCAAACTTTTATTACATATGTTTGCGGTTTAGATACTTAAGTTACAATTAAACATTTTAAAATGGTCAGTGGCTTCAATCAATATTAAGAAACTACGTCTTAAAGTTTAAATTCTATATTAGAATTTAAACTTCAAGACATGTATGTAGGAACGGCAATTCCGAGAATATATATTTTTTTAAGCAATATTCTCATTGTATGGGTTAAGGTATTTATTTAAATAAAATTGCCCAAATGCATATATGTTTTTTGTAGAATGAATGGGTACGTAAACTTCATGAGAAACATAAGTACAAAAGAATTCAACGCATAGCGACGACGTCTTTGCTAAATTATTTTTAAATATATTATATATTTTTCGACGATGTAGGTAACTGTTTTCGAACGTTGTGAATATATTATTAAAATAAGAATACAACAATTGTTTCAACAAATATTTAGAATCGTATGCTTATTATGATCTTCGAATGCATTTTCATAATTTATACAAACCGCCATGATAAATCACCCAATGGCTTTGCTTTATAATATTTATAATACAATATTTTTAATATAATATAATATAATTTTTAATATAACATTTTTATAATATAATATTTTTAATATAATATAATATAATTTTTAATATAACATTTTTATAATATAATATTTTTAAGTAAAAGGAATAGGATCTTCCCAATGAGGAGTCCGTAAAAAAAATAAAGACTATTCTTTATTTTATATTCGTGATCGTTTTATAAAAATTAAAGAAAGATATTTTTTTATAAAAAGATACTAATACCTATCCTTACTAATATTATAAATACGAAAGTAACTGTCTGTCTGTTACGCTTTCATGGCTAAACCACTGTGCATTGTACCGATTTTGATGAAATTTGGTACGAGGTAAATTTGAAGGACATGGGTTACATTTTATTGAGCGTCTTCGACTGCGATAACCGATATTTACGCGGACGAAGTCGAGGGCAAAAGCTAGTAATATTATAAAAACACATTATGAAGTGGTTGAGCAAAAAATACTTTACAGCCTAGTCAGACCAGTATGATATTTTATATATTTGATTAGCTTCAGTGATAAAACATTTCAAAATTCTGAACAATTTGTTGACTGTACTACCTTAGTCATTATTTCAGAGAACTGACTGAAGTAGTTTTAGTAGAAGAGTAAAACCTGAAGATTATATAGAACGAATATCAGCTTGTTAGGTATTTATTTGTACCTAAGCAATAAATAAATAAATATCTTGGGACAACTCACACACGGCCAATCTGATCCCAAGCTAAACAGAGCTTGTGTTATGGTAACCAGACAACTGATATACATACTTATATAATTTATAAATAGATACATATTATAGATAAATTACACCCAGACACGGAACCAACAATTATGCTCATCACACAAAGTTTGTCCTGGGTGGGAATCGAACCCACTACCTCCGGCTTTGCAGTCAGGGTCACTAACCACTAGACTAACGAGGCAGTCAAAGCAGCAATATAATTGAATATTTACTGGTCTCCAAAATTAAATACCTATCAATTGATACGGTAACATGACATGCTAATACTTTAGAATGTAATTATTATTTTAAAACATAGCTAAAATAGAAACTTTATTTTTCTTATCGTACCTTACCTACGATATGAACCTAGTGATATAAATATGTTTTTTTTACTTTTAAACAACTAAGTATCACTTTAGTTAAGTATGTAAATCATTAAAAGTCTTTTAAAATATAAACATACCTATACCTACCCTTTTTATGAATTTTCGAAATTCGTTTATAAAAAGGCACAGCGCCCTCTGTTTCAGGATGGGTATAAACACTATATAAAATATTTTGTTACTATTTATAGTAATTTAAATTCTAAAATACCTCACACCTGCTTGGATTGCCTTCTAGTGGTCGCAAAGCGCGACTGCTGAGCATGAGGTCTTGGGTTCGATTGGTTCTTGATCGAGCAGTGTTATTGGATTTTTCCATCAAGGATTTCTCAATAGCAGGCCTCGGAGTCTGGATTTGTGCCCGGTTGATGGCAATAGGCTCGCCCCCTTTCACATGGGATTTAAACATACCTGGCGAAATGTGGGTACTAATGGCTACACCTTCGCCTAACCCTTTGGAGATTGTTATATAATTTTCTAAAATCCTTTTTATTTAAATCGCAATAAATAATTGACCAACGGTCACGATGAAAGGCGATCATGATTTTCGGGGAATTGAAACGGCACCCGCAGTCTGGGAGTATCTCTCATTTATTTAACTAACTAAGTATTTATTTATTGTTTGAATAAAAATAAATAAACAGCTCACCTTTTACAATTTTATAGTATAGAATATATTTACGTATAACGTTTCGTAGTTTAATATAATGTAACATATTTTACTTTAATGAAATTGTTACACAATTTTTTTTTTAATAAAACAAGAAAATATCTGTCATAATTTTTTATTTACGAAAAATGAGAACTTCTGCTTGTTTTTAACCATTTTTTCAAATACAAAAAGAAAACCGATAGTTTTCCGAGTATGTAACTCGTTTTTCTAGAAAAAAATATTTTATTTAGCGTCTATTATACAATCTACTAGCTATTTTAAATCAAGATCAAGTACATGGCCATTCGATTCGAATGTCAATATCATTTATTTTGTACAAATACCTATATGAATCGTACTTGAATTTATTCTACTTACTTGCATACGCATGTGATTAATATTTTGGGGCGCCTAAGTGTGCGATTTCCTGCATCGATTTCATTGCCGCCCGGTGGAAAATTCGGGCGCGATTCAAAAAGCTACGAGGGCGGCGTTTTTGCACAATAAACGCATGTGCATGGAAAATGCGGCGTATTATTGACATTGACATTTGTGGTAATGTATTTGATGAGTAAATAGAGTAATTGCGAATGGTGAGTAGAAACACAGTAGAAAGCCATACGGTGGGGCGGAGCGCGGCATGCGCGGCGGCGCACACGCAGTGGGCCGGCGGAGCGCGCGCGTGCCAGTGCCTCCTGTCTCGCGACGAGCCCGCCAAGCTGCCGCCGTCAGACCCGCGCCCGCGAGCGCGACCGCTCCGCGTCACACCCGACGACGGCCTTTCTATAAAGACAAGCCGCCGCGAACACTCGCACGCAGTCACGACTCAACCACGTTCACTCGTGCACCCCGCGGACACGCGACATACATCACCCCGCGAAACACTTGACTCGCAACGCACTCGAGGAAGGAAGCAATCATCACCAGTGATAAACATCTCAGCAACATGGCAGAAAACGACTGGGGATACAGCGGCGCGAACGGTGAGTCCACCTTCAATGTTAAGTGCAGGCAGCGGCGCGGACCGGTTTGTTTACATCGAGGCACGTGACACCATGTAAATAAAACTCTGAAAAGCTAACTTTTGATATCACTTTAAGTTTAAACCGAGTTAAGTGCTTAAAATGTGTTTTTTGATAAAGTGTACGTAACCCGGAAGGGTAGATAAGTTAATAATTGCAAAAGTGTAAATATTAAAGACAAATAAGAGGAAGAAAATTATACTATTACTTAGGTATGAGGGGAGTCATCCTGGTAGCCGTGTTTACTTTTGATAACAGTTAAGCTGACATTAGATGATACTTTCGCTATGCACTTCGCTGCAATCGGAGCAAAAGCGTATTATTTATCAGTATACTACCGTGAAAAGATAAAACAAGACAGTGAATAACTTGTCATTGACGTGGTTTCAGCGCTTCTTAAATTTTATCAAAATTCGATTCATTCATACCTACATATTAAACACCTGTTGATTTCATGACCCAACAATTATTTGGAATACGATTATGCTATTAGTTTAATTTAGTGGCACAAATTAATTAATATTGCTATCTTATTTACTAAACGGTTAACCGCTAGTATTGCTTAGTTTAAACCCATTTCCTACACCGCACATCAGGTAACTACTTAGATATAAAGTTTTAAACCGTTTACAGTGTTTTGTTGAATTTAAAAAGTCTTAACAAACGTTGCGTGAAGTTAGCGTCTACACGTTAAATACTGCGAAACTGAGATAAATATTTGTAATAGTAAAACAAAAAAATATATTTTTACGTAAAATCCGATAATGGTGCCAAGAGTTACCGTGGAGTCGCGTGAGGCGATGGCTGGCCTACTTAAATCTGTACGGTGAGCCGGTTCCACTAATGAAACTTCTTGTGTACTAGTACGATACACCAACTGCCTTCTTTGTATTAACCACTTTAAACACAAAACGCCGGAGGCAAACCAGTTCGACGCCAAAAAGATGCAAAAGGTCCGAATAAGGCATGTTTATTCGGACAGAATTGATACAGCGAAGAGGAGGAAAAATATAGAAAAAATGTATTTACAGTTAAAATTTGCATAATTACTTAACACAAGGATAAAAAAAATACGAGTATTTTGCCACTGGTCAAACTTGAAAATGAAAGTTACTTCAGCTTTGTGACTCTACTTTTGATTTACAATTACTGAGATTCCCGTTTGCAAATGCAGTAATTAAACTAAAGGATCGTATATTGCAACTGACATATAATGATTACAGAAATATTTCAAATGAGCTGCAATCAAAACCATTGAGGCAGCAAGTGGGCAACGATGTCTGTCGCGTAACTCATTAATAGTACGAGTACTTCGCTGTAACTCTTTACAATGCGGTTTTTCTTACAATATCTAAGTATTCACAGAGTTAAAATAATAATTATGTTAAGTAGTCTGAGAATCGAGAAAGAGTGATCCACAGTTACAATTGTCGCTTTATTAACCGTAACTAATGTCTTATGTTTTCCAAAAATCTTCAAAATGTCAGACGTCTTTGTTTTCTCATCTTTCAGTTTCGTTAGTACAGTCAACAAAAGAAATAGTCTAAAAAAATAGAAGAAAAAGAAATAGAATTTGTTGTCTTTCTCTGCTTTATGTATTTTTACCTCTCTCTACTTTGTATATTTTGTTTGTATGTGTGTATTTAAGTATTTATTATTATATTTTATTCTTGTAAATATTCTGTACCTGTGCACCTACTATGTTTTGTCTCTGCATCACCCTAAGGTAGACTGGTAGAAAATGCCTAAGGCATTAAGTCCGCCTTTGTACAATGTATTTGTTTACATGCGCATAAAGCTTAAATAAATAAATAAATAGGTATCCAGGGTCGTCATAATAATTACAGTATTCTTAGAAACCGATGAATGTCTTTGATTGAAACTTAACTTAATTAATGAACTATTTGTTATCCACTTTCTAAACTAAATTACATTTGAAAACATCCATCGGTTTCTAAGAAAATTTCAACTATATCTGACGACCCTGTATACCTATCTCTTTTGCTGACTGTACATTGTGTTAAAGCTAATTTAGTAATCCTACTACCAATAAGTTTGTGGTCACATGTTCTTTGATTTTCAATAGCAGCCATAAATCAGACTTCATTGTATTAGCACGTTCTTATTATCTTTTTCAATGGCTCGAATACAGTAGAAATTGCGTTTCTTGTTTGTTTAAAAAGGATAAAGTTAATCTAAATCTAAATATTAATCTAAAGCTAAGTCATAAATAAGCCGCTTGTTAGCTTACTAACTATTAAGTAAGTACAGGAATCAAGACAATGAAAAATTGTTATAGCCTCTTCCGGGAGTTCCCCTCTATTCCGACAAAATGATAAACCACAGCAAGGACTGATGTTATTTCTGCCGTCAGACCTTACTAAAGCGTTTAAATAACCTGTTACAAAACAAGTACATTAAGGATTTACAAATTTATTTCTAAACGTAAATTTACCGAATATAAATGGTTACACAATTTAATTTCAAAGTAAATCCCCTAAACCCAAAAGTAATTTCTAGCTAAAACCGCTAGGAGAACCTTATTAATTCTAAATTAGGTACTAAGAAACATAAATTCGGTTAATAAAACGAAAACTAATCAAATTTTAAGAGATAAAAATAAATCGATTATGTATTAGTACAAATTAAGGGAATCCTGAATTTCGTCAACATTAGATTCGAAAACAATGTTTTTTTTTTTTACTTTAATGAATTACTTTTCTACCTTTTTAAGGTTCTTTTATTTGCACTTTTAAGTACTTTGCAGCACTGAATTGTTATCTTATATGATTATTTCTCTACCGTTGTGTCAATTTGTTTACAACATTATAATACCAACAAAATTAATTTAAAAACAGTTTAAAATTAACTAACATAATGTTGAAAACATTAAAATAAAAGCACGTGAATTGCGTCTACGCCACACTAGCGTATCATCTTGCGACTACGCGACTACAACGTGCATCCGAAAAGGTTCGCTACGCGACTCCGCTACGCCTAAATGCGCCTCTGCTACGCGCCTCTACGCGGCTCCGCTACGCGCGTCTACGCGGCTTCTAAGCAAACCTAGCGCGTATCATAGAAATTTTACGCTTATTTTAGTTTACGCAGTTTTTACGTGACGTCTAAACTACGTATTAAATAGTCATATATACATTTTAAATAATTCTACAGTCTAGTCCTAATTACGGCAAAAATAATAAAATAAAATCGCGCACACATTGTTATTAGTTTTATGTAATAAAATGTTCCTAGTCGTCATCTACCTAGCCTTTTCCTAACTATATTAGGTTTAACTTCCAGTCTTACGGATTCAGCTAAATACCAGTATTTTACATGGAGCGACTGCCTATTTGACCTCCACAACCCAGTAACTGGGTAACACGATAACCCTTGGTAAGAGTTGTTGTCAGACTTTCGGGCTACTGACAATCCGTATCGACTGACGACGAATTCAATGTACCTAGTAAGCAAAAAATGTAAACCAAAGATGATTTTAACGACGAAAATCTTTATATTACTAAAATAAACACTTTTGAAACCATAGCGAAGTTAAAAATTAATATTTTATAAAACCCTCTTCAAAAGTACTTAGTTTAGTTACAAAACTTTATCTATCTGTGCGGTTTTCGCTAGTGACTTCTAAACGGAACCATTATAATAAAATCCAACTAGTATTAATACTTAGTTATATTTTTACATTTCTGATTCAGCACCATTTAAAACGACCGCCTTTTCTGCTTTCTACGTTCGCAAACGGAGACATCGCATTTTGTAATTATTATGATGTTAATTAAGCAACTAGTGCTTCAACGCAAGAAAATATTAATAAAATCGATTTGAGCGTTCTTCAGAAAATAATTATAAATTCTAGGTATACAATGAGATTACCTTAGACTATCATTTAAGAGGATAAACGTCGCTTGTCGTTTCTATCTCTTACAATAACCCGTGATGTTTCTTTTTCCTCGTCTGGCCACGTTTCAGCATATCTAAATTTTATTAGTCGGACATGAATACAATAAGACGTGTTCTTAAATCCGTCTTTAGCTGCTTATCTATGTTAACGTATATATTAATTTTCATGGTACATTATGCACAAGCACGGGAGTGTGTATGGTTTTTCACCAAATCGTTTTAAAAGCGGGAAGTTATTTAGAAGAAACCGTTTAAAACGCGATATGATTTGGTTTCCTTTATCTATGAAATTGCGCAGGCTGTTCAAACAAGGATATTATGCCTGATTACAGATACAATTGTTTCATGACAGTAATCGATCGAACACAATCAGCATTTTAATGACTCCAGCTCAATCAATTTAAATAATTTTAATCACGCTTGTAACTGCTTTAAGAAAAAGTAGGTTCATCACTATACTTACAATTATCAATAAAAAATAATAAAATCATAACAGGATAAATACTGATTTAACACTGCCCCAAAATCAAATTTTAAAACCTAGCATGATCAACTGAAGGTTGTTTTTGTGTTCTAAATCATTGTAGTTCTTTTTTTTAGTGATAATTTATTGTCATAGGCATGTTTATGGCTCGTTTGCCACCGGAATAATAGTTTGACCCGCTTCACCGTAATTAAATAAAACCCATAGAAATTGTCCCGCGAAATGTCAATCGTAACTATTATTCTAATGCTTCCGTTTATTTAAATGTGGCATCTGCGGCGGTGGATGTACAAAACGTTGAAGGAAATATGAAATGGTAAATACGAGTATCCACGGGTTAGCTAAAGGATGAGGTTTCAATACAAAGTCCTCTAAACAACTCCAGTGTCTTTCAGTTGCAGACGAGACAGATATTTTGTCCTTCTTCAATCAATAGTAGACATAGGGTACAGTATCATAATATGGAATGAATAAAACATTTAATAAATATGCAATCCATCTCATCTGTATGAGCCTCCATTACCTAAGCAGCCAGTCTCCACGTACAGCTAAGTAATTGGCCAACTAGATATAAAAACGATTACTATAACAAGAAACGTGACAATTTCGCGCAGATGATGTCAATAAAATGGTTCCTTTTGTCTTGCTAGGAGCCCATTTCAGTTTACATTTGTCTAACTGGAATTTAAATCACTGCTCATTTGTAAACGAACACATTTTTCTTTAACGTCCGAGTAGGTAGTACATGTAATTAATATTAAAGGTATATACTTAAGTACTTACTTAAGATATTTACAAAATTTTAGGACAAAAAATTCTTAGTTTTAACACTTCCGTAAGTAGTAGGTAGATCGTAAAATCCCAACTCTATTATATTCTACAAAACGTTAACATCATATACAAACACAATGTTTAGCGCTTTATTACAACAGTCAATGACAATTATTTATTTAGCAATTATTGTACCGTAGTTAATCAATACCTATTTGACTTTAATTTTATCGAATTCAGTAGTCCATAAATTCGGGGCAAAAAATATTTCCACATGACTAAACTACAACAAACGACGGTAACAATAAGTATTAACCATGTCCGCCAACTATACGCTAACAGGTAGATCAGTCGGTCAGAATAAGTGATAATTAACTCTACTAACGTTATCATTACAGTTTAATATATTTTGCAGGATAATTATGATAGAAATTAGAACTGATTTATGAAATAAGTTGTTTTGAAAATGTGCAAGAATTCGACACCAGATTTTTCCCGTTTCGATAGGATATTGAAATTTTTTACATCTATTAGCAACCAAAACACAAAACTTATAAATAACAAAAGAATATAAGATATGTACATTTATAAAAGAGAAAAGGGGAAGCTCATAGAGTATCAAAAATCTCATGCATCAATGGGATAAGAGGCCAAAAGTCTGGCAGAACTTTTTGGCCACTTGGCCGCAGACGCTGTATGGCAAAACTGATAGCCAGCACTCTGGTCAAGTAAAGAGTCGACACGCCGCTTGGCGATGTCCCGAAAAACAAGATGAGGGAGAATTTACAACTCTAACAATAAGTATGTCAAAGACAGTACAATATAACAACCTGTAAGAATATTTCATGTATGTATTAGATTATGAAACAGAAAAAAGCAACATTGCATTTTAAAAGACCGTCGCAAATGTATAACGTAACGATTCAGCTCAAACTTGTATACTTATCTACGTACAGTAATCAAGAACAACTTACGGTCTGACACACTGACTTAAAAAACGACTAGAAAAAACTGTAGGATGTACCTACATCGTGGTACATACGTGTATAATTGTAAATGATACATAGGTTCTATAGGTAGTGCAGTTTGATAGCGTGTAGTTAATGTTAGGTTATTAGAGTTCAGAGTAGCCATTATTGAACAATGATGAGACTGGAGGCGTATTCGTCCCTCAGCCAATTGTCACTAAATACGTGTTACTGTAAAGATTCTTTTTCCTTGCGTTGAGAATCTTTATTGAGCTACAAACATGAGCTGCACGGGTTGATCCTTTAGGTAAAATACGCTTGCCGTGGCTGATCCGTGGATGGGTGACCACCTTTACACACTGAGACTCCTCGGAAAGCACGTTAAGCCGTTGGTTTCCGGCTGTCAACATATGTCAATCAAATCAAAAATCATTTATTTCCACAACAATGTTTACAAAAACCGCTTAGTGATTGGAGCCTTAAAACCCTTTAAGGCTCCAATCACTAAGCAAGTAATGCCTGTTTCGGGAGTGTATATGTGGATCTTTGACAGTCGTTACGGGTCGTCAAAAGCCCAAAAATCTTTCCAAGCGTTTATGGAGGTCAGAGAGGCAGTCGCTCCATGTAAAATACTGGTATTTAGCTGAATTCGTGTGACTGGAAGCTAAACCTAATATAGTTAGGAAATGGCTAGGCAGATTGACTTACCATTAAAAACATGCGTGGTTAATTAAGAAAAAAATGTTATTGTTAACTGTTTCTTTTGATTAACACTGCCGGTAGGCGTTTTTGTTCCTTCATCTAAAACTTACCGGACTCTGACGACCTCGTCCGTGTCGCTCCATTACGGAAATGAAGGTTAATCGCTCAACGAACAGTTAGTATTTTCTATCAACTGTTAACTCAATAAGGAAATAATTATAAAATCTTAGGTTGTCGTGCTAAATTACGGCAAACTTCGGAACCTCGCACTGGCAATTCACTTGCGCATGATTTGAATTGCGTGCGTCTCGGTGTTATAGAGTTGTAAGGACATATCACTGATATTTCTACAGTCTGTTTTATCTGTGCCACTGACATTTTTATTGTATACTAGCTTCTGCCCGCGACTTCGTCCGCGTTAAAGTTTGTAATTTATAGCCTACTAGCGACCCGCCCCGGCTTCGCACGGGTGCATGTATTATACTTATAAACCTTCCTGTTGAATCACTCTATCTATTAAAAAAAACCGCATCAAAATCCGTTGCGTAGTTTTAAAGATCTAAGCATATATAGGGACAGACAGACAGGGAAAGCGACTTTGTTTTATACTATGTAGTGATGGACTAATTTGGCCAATGTGGTATATTCATACAAAATTTGAACAGAATCTATCCGGTAGTTTTCGCGTGATGCTCTAACAAACATACAGACAGAAAGACAAACAGATTAAAATTCTAAAAAAAATATTTTCGGTATTAGAATCACTCCCCGACCTCATAGCAATTACTCTTTTTCAAAAATATTAAATGTACAGTTTTGACTTCGCTACGATTTTATAATATGTAGGTATATATAGACTAAGTAGCTCCTCCCTGCGACTTCGTGTTACGTCTTTGGTTACTGCTTCACTCGAGGGTCATGGTGTGATGTAATGCAGCCTATTCTATTCCTCATGAATTTGGCTATCGTACTAGTAGTTCCGGAGATTAGAAATAAACAAAAAAAAATCAGCTTTATTATTATCTTATTAATATTCATATTTAATATAGATAGATAGAAGAAAGATGATAATATTTTCCAATATCATTAAAATATATATATCGAATTTTTTTTACACACAACCTGTATAAACGGTTCAACTTATAGTTCATTACCGGTACGGGGTAAAGATTGTTAAGGCTTTTACAACATACTTTATTATCTTGTTAAATGATATTATGAGTCCGTGACACTGCAAAAGATACCAACCGTACACAGCTGCAGCTATTCGGAAAAGTAATTTGTTTACATCACGAGTGAAGTGGTTCAAAAGGTCCGGTCACTTCCCTAACCGCACAGGGTTATACCTAATTAGTCACTAAAGGTGAATATTGCAAACAAAACCAGTGAACTTAACATTAAACGCGACTTCCGGCCCAAAAATGTCACAGTTGTATTAAAATGTAGATACATACCTAAGGGAGAGAGCACACTAAGCCAGTGAAGGCGACAATCCGAGGGCACTTGTAAAAGTGGGTAAATAAATCTGTGGGAGATAAGTAACGCCGAGGTCGGAGGCGACTGCACGCATCGTGACGTACACACTTACAGCTACTTCAACCGATTTATTAATCATTATTTAATGAACCAAGCAGAATTTTTGTGTTATATTTACACAAAAAAACAACAAAAATATCGTTGAGAATACAATTTATTCGTAAACACGTCTGGCTCAAACAGACACAATGTTAACAGGAAACACTTTAATTTATCTTAAAAAAGTAACTCTACAGAAAAGATTGAATACCTACCTACACGTCGTATCAGACTATCGGGTTTAGTAACATACACTTGATAATTGCACCTCGGTACAACATTTTTATTTATTATTTCACCAGATGTTTTAATTTTGCATGCACCGCTTACGATCGTAACTAATGTACTGAAACGTGTTTTGCAGTTCAATTAATTTAAACTGAAAGTGTAGAATTAAAATAGCTTCTAAATTAATAATTAAATACTTACTGAGCAATATCCATGACATTGTACACATGCTTTACGTAAACATAAGGGGGCAAGGAGCAATGTTCTACGTGTTAATTGATAGCCCTAAACTGTGTGACAGGTCAATGGATTTTAAGATTTGAAACAGTAATAGGTCAATAGGTATATTTGAATTCAAATATAGGTAATATAATCGAGTATCTATACGAACAAGGGTTCAAAGATCATAAGAAACACGTAAGTATAGAAAATATGTTCTTCATTAATATAAAGAAATCTCTTTTATCCAATCTAAAATTACTAATTAATTGTTTTTATTTTTCGTTAATTTAGCTGGTGTAGTTATTAATAAGAATTGAGTCACTGCAACAATTTAATTCAATGAATGAATCAGGTGTTTGGATTAGTTAAAATGCGGCTACGCACAACAGAAGATTAATTATAATTTTAATAAGTAGGCAGGACTCAAACCTTCCACGAAAACGCTCTTAGCTGTGAAAACAGTAGCAGAATTTATGATGACACGCTGACGCATGCAGACGGTTTACCCATGAAATAAATAATAATATTTACTTTTAAAGATACTTACAATTATTTCAATATATTCAAAAATGTAGTTTTTTAAAAGGAAAAAGCATTGCCATATAACGTGGCAATGCTGTCAGCCTTTTGGGCACTTGCCCCATTGACAGCGAGGCGGACGAATTTTTTGATGTTCTATTAGGTTTCTCCTTTCTGTCTTTTTTATAATTTGTAAATATTTTATAATTAATTAGTTTAGTTCAATATTTATTACGTTATAATAAACATAATTTAACCAGAACTGAATAAAAAATAAAATAAATTAAGTAAATGTAATATGAAATAGTAAAAAAAAAAGGAAAAGGGATATGCAGTAGGACGACAATGTTATTATTAGCAAGCTTGCATGAACCCCATTATCCATCAACGCAGATAGATGTCATCCCGTGCACTTACTCCTCAATTGACTGTGCGGATGGTGTGAAAGAACATAGAATATAGATAGACCACTTTACTATAAATACGATGCGGTATGGGTAAATATGATCAATATTGGTATTGGCGTTTGTTATTGACACACGCGCATCCGGTACCCGAGTGGGCTCAATTGGTAAAATGACCGGTACATTATTTATTTTCATGAACACTACCATCAATGTGGGCTGAATTATCTACGGATATTTATTTTGGACAGCCTTCACGACTGATTTGTCCCTTCATTGGAAAAAAAAATACAGGTGGAATAGTCAGAACGTGCCTTTATTCTAAATGGTTAGCTCGGCAATTTTTGGTAATTATTTTATGTAGTGTAATTCAAACTTCATAAAATCTGGAAAAGGTATCACAAAATTGAAATAAGAACAGTGAGTAGCTGAGTATTAATAACATAGAAATACAATTTGGCATAACACTCGGAAATACCTAGCCAAAGAGTATCGTTACATGATTGATGACCCCAAATAAGCAAAAAATAATAGAAAAAGTATTTGTACCAGTATCGTGCACGAGGTTTATAAACGTTATCATCAAAACCTCATGCTGCAGTCAGGAAGTACATGATTACGGTATCGTGCACCAGTTTTGACAACGTTATCATCAAAACCAGAAAGCAGTCAGGAAGTTCATGATTACGGTCCCAAAACGGATCGAAACCAGTGTGGGCCGGCCATCAGTCGTCGCTTTATATTATTTTTCAAGTATCGCTACTTCATCGTTATATGCAAATATTATTTCTGGTTTTAAAAGCTTCACTCCGCAGTGGTTACTTTATTTTCGCTTTTCAATAAATATTTTTTCCATCTCACGGCTGCAGTGATAACAAACTGTCGTCAAATATGTCTCGCTAGTCATAAATAAGACAGGGATTCATCATTATAAAAATGTTTCTGTAAGCGTTTCTGACTAGACCGGCGGCCGGTGCCAGTGGCTTCCTGATAAGATAACACTAATGTGATGAGTTAAACAAACTGTCAGCCTCACCCGTGTGTCGAGAGGTAGTCACTCATCTCTCACGTTGACGTTATGACACCTATGCAAATTATCTTCATGAAAATTATGATTTTGTTGTTGTCTCTATAAATTCTTTGTAATCTCAAATTGACAAGCTTTCATCGGATATGTACAGAAAACCAGAAAACATAGGTCTTATCAGCACTTTAGTATGTAATTAAAAAGAGACACAAACTTGAGCGTTTGTAAATATTGTGGTGACTAGTCAGTAATCGTAAAGTCCACGCCCATTTGGCAGTAAACTAAACGACGCTTGATGACGCGACAATGACGCTCGCTCACTGTTCCCACACACACGTGTTTTTCATTAACAATTTGTGGGTGTTTTCGCGATATTTTCTATCATCGGAACTTATTCCGAAATATTTACGTTCGTAAGAATTTTGAAATTACATATTCATTAGATAGTCTTACCTGAATTCGAATCTAAGTTTTAAGTTTTAGTAAAATATTTTAAAGTCAATGACCGGTTTATTGCACATCTAAAAACAAAACAAATCGTTTTAAAAATTAATTAACCGCAATAACATATCTAATGTTATACGATTTATTAATGATGATGACAGGAATTGAAAGCTATTCCAAACTTGGGAATTCCTTTGCGAATGACTCTAGAATTTTAATACGTAAATATCTATTATACAATCGTACCTACTTTCCTTTCCTTTTGTTGAGTTTACGCAATGCCATATTTTTAGTTGTCCGTAGCTCTACATAATACACATACATACACACAAATATAGACGTACATAATGACAATATTTGTTTAATTAATGAAGTTTACTCAATAGGTACATAGTACTACAATTGTAAGCGGATATATCACTTCAGGTGTGAAAAAGATTCTCAAAACTAAGTACATCAATATTTACAATTAAACAATTACGTATGTACACTGTACAGGTACACACACTAATATCAGGATAAATAAATCTTGTATTAGTCATTTATACAGTGTACGTAACAAATGATGAAAAGCGGAGTACAACTACCTCAACCACTTATTTTTTCCTCCCGTAATGAAGTCATCAAACTGATCAAACCACAATTAAGTAAAGTCTTAAGCACAGACAGAGATGACTTTGAGTTCATACGTAACTTATTTGAACTTCTTAGTCACCTTCCACGTCTAAACCGTAAAAGCAAGACTACAAACAAAAGTTGCCAGCTTTGGGAACTCTTTATAAAATTGGCTTCACTGTGGGTACCAACTAACTGTAGTAATTTGTGTTGATATATGATCAAATGAAATAAATTGAATAATGACGACGAAATTGCTCTGAAATCGAAAGTAGACCCTTTACTGCACTACAATTAAATTATTATAAACGCGTAAAACGTAGTAATCGAAGCTGTACACACCGAGACACAGACTTCAAAGAATAATATGCGAGAAATTAAAACATAAATCTTCTATAAATAACCGGTATCATTATGTGTCATCAGTTATCAGATCAGCTGGTCAGTATATCGCACTTCTGGGCTGCTAACAATCGACCTAATGTTTATGTTTGTGTGTCAATGAACGGCCAACAAAAAACAACAGTTAGTTGATTCAGTCGTGTGCGTTTAGGTAGAAGAAATTTTAATCGCTGATCTGTTTTCTGAAAAATGTTTGCTGCTGTGCAACTTTAGGGTTTAATTCTACTTTACTTTAGGCTTTAGGCTTATCTCTTATATATTATGATTAAGGGCGGATTCAGGGAGTGGAGACATGGGGGTTATGACCCTGTGCTTACTATTTTTTTAAACTAAGATTGATTATTGTAATCGCAACGGAGCCTGTCCTGACTAGGCCTTGATTATATGACTCCCTAGAGCCCCCGACTTGAAAGCTGGAACCGCGGTTGATTATGATCAACTCACAACTGACCTGTGCAATCAACACTTGGGAAACCAGTAGGGAGATCAGATTTATTTTGCAACATTACACATGTACACGATTTTTTTATAGCAGCATTTTTATAGCAGTGGTTCTTTAAGCATGTCTTGCATTAGATGCTTTTTAGAAATTTAAGAATCTAATAGTTCCTAACCTCAGATTGTGCTGACGTCAACCAATTAAACAGCTTTTTTGCCAACGTTTTGAGAGCGCTACCTTAACCAACGAGTTTTAGTACATTGTTATCGACATACGCACTGACGATCTACAATACTGTGTCTTGGTTGGTACACAGACTTAAAGGAAAACGAAATTTTAATAGAAACGCAACAACTTAACGTTCAACTTTTGTCAGATTGGAAATCCCATATTGCAACCGCAAACGAGAATTCTGTACCTGCTTGTATCGTTTAAGAAAAAAAAAGGTGAAAGGAAGTTCTATTTTGATATTAATTCATTTTGCAGGTCCCTCAACGTGGACGGACAAGTTCCCAGAAGCGCGTGGCGCCCGACAGAGCCCCGTAGATATTGATACGGCAAAGAGTAGCAGTGGAGGCAGCGCGCCCCCCCTCAAGTTCCGCTATTCCGTCAACCATCCCCGCTCCATCGTCAACCCTGGTTATTGCTGGCGCGTCGACGAAAATGGATACGACTCGGGTATGTTTAGTACTCTTTAAGAACTACATCTATGAATATACGGCGACCGAACATCAAGACAACAATACATTTGAAATATACATAAAGTAATTAAGTAAGGTAGTAGGTGCCTAAATACCGCCCACCGCCTTTACCATGCGTCCTATTTAAGATTTTGGAGGTCACAAGCAAAAAAAATAAATAGACAAAACAAAAACGTTCGTGTTTATTTACTTGTTACTAATGTTATGTTTAATTTGTTACGTTTAACCATGAATTAAGTCATGATGATGAGCAGTGACATAATAACTTAACTTTAAAAGGAGGTACTAAAAACACCATATCATTGGCGCCACTTTTGCTTCTCCAGATCTCCAGCGTAGTGATCGTGTGGCTAATGTGGCTATAGCCACTTGTAAATGATTACTGTAGAATTTAATATACCTAAATGAGAATGCTTGTTTTGTAATCCCTAAATAATTAAAAATAACATCGAAAATCCAATTTTATAATACCCTGAATTATTGACGCAGGAAACACTAATGGGGTCCTATGTAAATTTTATTATTATATCATTTAAGAACGAAACTACTCGACAAAAAACAGCCAAGGTCATTACCGCAAACTCAGTTTGTATGATCTGCCTATTTTTGAGCATTTTAATGATACCTACGTAATAACTCTCTGTGTCCTATTAACATTCAATTGAATATGCCTTGAAATTCCGATAGGCTGTTGGTGCTTAACAACATGAATGATATGTTTGTTAGCGTATTTATAAACTACAACGGGAATCGAAACAACTCGGATGATATAAACGTGTCAAAGGAAGTTGCAAGTCCTCGCGCAAAGTGAGGACCAATTTGCATTTCCATCGACACGATGAGCGACGCGACGGGCGGGCGTACCCTCGCGATGACTCACCATCGTATAACTCATTCAGTATCCTACGCAATTTTGTGAACACCTATTCGTGTGTGCAACAAAAATATTATGAGATTGAAGGGGTTACTACCCTAACTTAATGGGGGAATTTGCCATTTGGCGATGACGTCAGGATTTCAACCCTTTCCTGTAACTGCATTTATTTTGCACCAACTCAAAGTATAGCTAGACGTCTCCCAAATAAAAAATCATCAAAGCGTTACTGCTCGTAGCACGCATCATAGATAGATCATATGAATTTCATCAAAAATGTAATGATATGGAGTCAATTTCTATTTACAATTTTCAGTAAAAAAATGTTAACTTGATGACATTTATTTACAGAGCTCCGAGGCGGTCCTCTCGGCCATGACGTATACAAGCTGCAGCAGTGGCACTGCCACTGGGGCGCAGTGAACGGCGAGGGCTCCGAGCACACCGTCGACGGCCGCTCCTTCTCCGGGGAACTGCATCTGGTGCACTGGAACACCACCAAGTACAACAGCTTTCAAGAGGCTGCCGGGCAAACTGATGGACTCGCCGTTTTAGGCGTACTGTTGATGGTGAGCATGTTGAAAAATCTTTCTTATAATCTTCTCATAGGTTTAGTCGAGACGACTTCCAAACTTCAGGTGTTGCGGCATTACATGGAACGATTGTAAATTCCATCATAATATCCCATATGAGACTTACGTAGCAGATGTTACTAAGTTATATAAAAATTAGAATAAATTTTAAAAAAGCGCTCGTAAGTATTATAACATCGTATTCATAAAGCTCTGGATTACTGTAACAGTTATTTATGCGAATAGGTATGCAGTTATGTGTGCTGTAAAACCACAATACATGTTTATATATACATTGATAATAATATGTACGTACCATATAAGTTTTACCTACCTACGTACCTAAAGTAATTGCAGGTAAAATGTTATTTAATTTAAATTAATGAAAGAAGACGTATCGGTCTGGACCTGAAGGTCACATTTAAAAATAAATAGAGAGATATTGGGAAAAAGTAATTTAAATTTTGTATTTTTATTACCTAAGTACTTATTTTAATTTTAGACAATGATAAGCGCAGTTAATTTCTCTAAGTTTACTGCCTGTGGGTCTTTAATTATTTATGTAAGGTTAGGGTTGCCATCACACGTCGGACTAAAAATTTAAAAACTGTTTGGGTAAAATAGAGATTATTTTCCCGGACGATCAAACAGCAAATCAAAAAATCTTCATCATTAAGGCTCCGGATTACCTATTAGTCGACAAACGTATCTAATTTGCCTAAATGTAAAAACGCACATGTAAGTTCAATATTAGCAGATTAAAATACATAAAGTGAATTGATTTCATACACCGCTACCTTTTATAAGTGAGAGAGGAGATGAGTGCGATAGCAGGCCGCTCATTCGCACTCAGACACAGTAACTTTCTCTTGCCAAAGCGAACAGCGGCACAGCGTTACAATGATGACAGTTACATTTTTTTTATAACATTTCTTCACGACGTTTTCTTGGTCCGAATAGTTACATTGATTCAAACATCATACTTAACGTGACCATGCGTCCCGTTTTGAACGGGACCGTCCGTCCCTTTTTTTGGTCAACACTGATAATTATTTTACATCTCTAACAAAGAATCCCAACAGTAAAATATTGTTTAATCTTATGTTCCAGGTATTAATAATTATTTAATTGTATTTATTTCTACTCAATTTTCATAAAGAAATGGTCTTAATTTATTTTTATTTTTTTGTCTTGGAGATTGCAACTTTACTGTCGCCGTACATTTGCCAATGTCCCGTTTTGAGTAAAAACAGGAATGGTCACGTTAATCATGCTGAAGTCAAAGATGCCTGTAACATTTTACAAGAAACCGATTTAATGTCACAATTTAAAATACCTAACTAACAGCCACATTATTTTGAGCAAACTGTTTACAATTGCAGTGTAGAGTTTGTAAACACTCGAATACATTTTATAACTATGCACTGCCCTTAATGTGGATTCAGATTTTATGAATGAGCATCGCTTAGTTTTATGAATGTGAGGATTTTATGTGAATTTTATTCAGGTTAATCAGTAGAACTTTTTAAAACTTCCATTGCATCGATTAGCTATGTAGGTAGGTTGCTGCTTAGGTTTGTTCATATTTCTCCGAGTTAGAGACACTGATGCAAGAGTAAAAAAAAACATATTTGTTGTATTAACACTAGCATCATTAATATATTATTATTCCACAGGAACCGTACATTTTTCCGGCCTATGTGCTTTTCTAGACTAAATCCTATCTCTGTGCCAAATTGCATCCAGAACCGTTCAGCCGTTCTGGCGTAATTGAGTAACAAACATCAATCTATCCAAACTTTCGCAATTAAAATAGTAGTAAAAATATTGCTATGGTTGCACTACTGCACTTCACTTCAGATAAACAATCATTAATTTCCAATAGGTAGATCATACTTACGTCGTAAAGCGATTTCGCTAAGTTAATATTGCACTTCGCGTGAAGAAGGCGATTATGTCACCGAAGCCTTACATCAAAATCCTGTTAACTGCACTGTGTAGTGCACATCGATACCTTTAATGTAGTGCACATGTCAATGAGTTAGTTGCATGTTTATTTACGTACGTAGGTATTTAGGTGTGTCATTGTTTTTAGTTACATGTAGTAATTATAGATGCCTTTAGTAAACGGACTTCAACATCATAATTACTCGTAAATCTATACTAATATTATAAAGCTGCAGTGTTTATTTGTTTGTTTGTTTGAACGCGCTAATCTCTGGAACTACTGGTCCGATTTGAATGATTCTTTCAGTGTTGGGCAAATCGGACCAGTAGTTCCAGAGATAAGCGCGTTCAAACAAACAAACAAACACTGCAGCTTTATAATATTAGTATAGATATAACCATTTTCCTGTTTTATCAATTTAAGGTACTTACTTCTTATTATCTATACTAAGAACTTACCTACTTCACTTATTTTAATGTAATCCGCGGTAACATAGGTCGCAATCTGAATACAATAAGTCTCATTTAAATTTTACTTCATGAACACGTTCTCAACAATGCCACTACAGGTGTAGCGAATCATGCGAACAATCAGTCTGCAGTCGAATAGAACTCTGTCTGGATATTCGTTATGCAATGCAAATAGTTTGTTATTTTTGTACTAATCATTGTTTCTTTTTTTGTGCAGTGTGGTTCAAAGCATGATGAATTGGACAAAGTGATACGGTTGCTTCCGTTTATCACTCATAAGAACGACAAGGTGACACTCTCTGACCCGCTGGACCCGCTGAAGCTGCTCCCGGAACAGGTCGCATACTGGACCTACCCCGGCTCCCTCACCACACCACCCTGCACCGAGTCCGTGACATGGATCCTGTTCAAGCAGCCTGTACAAGTCTCCGCTGAACAAGTGAGTTCAAGTTTAATGTTAAGCCATATCAAACAAACCATTTGCATCGTATCATAAGGTCTTTGGTTTATTGTATTGCTTGATAATGATGATGGCACGTCACATTTGTTTAATTGGCTGATAATGTTCAAGTGCAATATAAGTATAGATAGATCTACCTACCTTACGACGACAAAATGTAACAAATTCAAAATGAGATTCCTTCCTCATAATAGACTACATCTAATTAGGTACAGGCTAAATGGTTCAACTTTGAAACGGAAAAATGAGTAGGTGGGTACCTATGTGCGTTCTAAATGGATGGATGACACCATGTGGCACCTACCTACATACCATAAGTGCATGGCGATGGCACTTAACGTACCTACCTTAAGATAAAAACTAAACGTAAAAACTTGATTAGGTAAATAATAAACATCGAAGTACTTACATCCCACATAATATGTCATTAATAAGATGCTTAGTAGGTACCTAGTGGTGATTTAAGAATTTATAATCGGATTACGAATAGTAGGCAAGTAGGTGTACTTGTATGTACCGGTTGCCGATGCACGCAGCGTTCAAGTATCCACGGACTAAATAATAGCAGACGTCCGTTCACGACCTACTTTAGCAGTTACTACTTTCCAAATAATCATTAGGCGGAATGTGTTTTTCTAATGCGTATTATACTAACGCATAATTGACAGCTAGAATGTATAAATGTAAAAAAAGATAAAATGTTTGTCTTGTTCATTTATTTTACAACATACCTTGTTCTATTAGAATTAGACTCTACCTAATTACACTTCCTCTTGAGTTACTTTATATTTAACAGTTAGCTATAAAAACGTTTGTAATTAATGACATAACTGATTGGATTTCAGTTGGCTTCGATGCGGAAGCTGAAGTGCGGTGAGGCGTCATGCGGTGTGGAGGCTATGGAGCTCCTGCACAACTACAGGCCGACACTGCCTCTCGGCAACCGCGAGCTGCGCGACTATGGCGCGGGCAACTAACAGCGGCGTCCCCGACCACGACCACATCACCGCGGTGATGCTCTACCACACGGTATCAAGAAACAATCGAACATTGAGCTGCCAATTGCGCAGTTGCTCCTGAAACTATAGTGCCTCTTCGCATTCCGGCGAGCTAATCTAACGGATGACACGTGGGAACTCTTATGAATGGTGCCTACACAATGTATGTAGTATATATAAATGTGTTCCGGATAAAACGAATCTCGTCATAGCTATGTATGTAGTACCTAGTTGTAGTTCTAAGAGAAAATAATCTCCCATCCCATATACGCGTCTGTTGTCTTGTTATACAAAGACCGGGCACACGTTTGATAACTACACACATCAAAAGTGTCTAGGGATCAACATCCCTAATCAATAACATTGTTGTTGATCCCTAGACACTTTTGATGTGTATATATTCCAAAACAGCATCAGAGAGATTCGTTGCGAAATTCGTCGCATTTGGATAACGAACATTCAAACACATTCGCATTTATCATGTTAATCAAGGTAATACAGTAGATATGTATTATTAAATGGGAGTTCAGATGTGTGTAAGTTTATGTGACTGATGCAGCTTATGAAGACACGGTGATCAAGTGCCTCCAGTAATTCGAATAAAGTGTTATTTACTTAGATTGTTTAAGATATTAAATAAGATATCTATAATATTCAAAATAAGTACACTTTTAGGATCACACAAAAGTGTATTGAATGAAAATATTTTTAAACGTAGGTAGGTAGGTATGACAGAATGGCGTAAGCAGAATTTCATTAATAACGTATGTACATAATAAGTTTTATATGAATAATTATTTTAATAATTTCACATGGGTACTTACATAAATGTACCTATAATTACTACAATTAATTTTGGAGGTTCGCAAAATTCAACTGTTGACAAACGTAAAATAAAATGAATGTAAACAGAAGAAGCAATGATAAGCGTCCGCAAAAACGCCCACACTGGTTCTGATTGAAACATGAGAGATGTAACATAAGACGCCCGCTGCGAGCTGTCTCGAACTACATTAGAATGAGTTAGCGTATTCAAGGGTTATTATTGTTTTTATTTACATACACATTATCTCTTTTTAAGTGATATGCTCCAAGCAAATCACAATTTATCACTGATCTCTATGTTTTAATGACTCTGCCATCGACCGGACAAGTCTGTCATGGAATCAAGTCGACTGTAGTCAAAGCAGTGTCTTGACTGATCAACTTACATAATACGTAATAAGTTAAGTATTGTATGTACCTACCTAAAAACAAGAGTGCCTCAAATGTATAAACGTCATAGTTATGTTAACTGGGACGTCGTACGATAAATTTTAAATGTATTTATGTTATTTAGATAAGGTGTTGATGAAGCTTAAAAGCAATGTACACAATAAATAAACATAGTCTTTAATTACTTTTTTGTTTTACTTTACAACTTTAAGCGATCACTTGATGTGGATAAAGTGGTTAAGGCGGTACCCCGACCAAAACCTTGTTATCTCATTAATTAAGGGAAATAAACGACATCTAAAAGCACATTTTTGATGTTTGATATCTTAACATCACATTACACGTTCTAATAATCTTGAATGTGTTAAAAATACATGCAAGACCTTCTTGCAAAATAAGGACTAAAATTATTGATTATACTATACATATATGCTTCTTTTGCTTAATGCAACGTGCTATTAATTTTAGAATTGCACTAATAATTAGATAATTAAAAAATCTAAATAATGCACGTTTTTTTTTATTTCAAAAGGTCGCTTTGTTTTTTATTAAAATACTAGCTGACCCGCCGCGACTTCGTTCGCGTGGTATTCTACACTACCAATACCCCTACCCTAACCCTGCCTTACCCTACCCCCTACCCCTACTCTGCCCCTACCCTACCCCTACCCTACCGTACCGTACCCCTACCACTACCCTACCCTTACCTACCTCTACCCTACCGTACCCTACCCCGTACCACTACAAATACCCCTACCCCTACAAATACCCCTACACCTACCCTACCTCTACCCTACCCTACCCCTACCCCATATTTTCTCACCGTTTAAACCTTCCCTAGACTTCCACGAACATTTCAAAACCAAAATCAGCTAAATCGGCCCAGCCGTTCTCGAGTTTTAGCGAGACTAACAAACAGCAATTGATTTTTATATATATAGAGAAGAGAAGAGATTGATTTCGCCATAACTTTTAAACCAAACGTCCAATTTTAATGAATTAAAGACTAAATACTATCTACATAAACAGTACTTTGTGACAAAATTAGTTTATTTTGATAAGGAGTAATGACATGTGTAAAATAAATGCGTTTAAATGAAGTTCTAAAAAAAAATCAAGAAATTTAAATAAAAAAATGGTTGTTGTGTTTAACTCGAAATAGATAGTTATAGTGTGTCGCGGACTTTTTTGTACATATTTTTAAAGTTTTTAATTAATTAGAACATTTTATGGTTCTATCTTTTATAGTTTAGGCGGCGTACGCCAAATAAGGAACTTTTTTGGATGATTTTTTACACCTTGGGTCCGAAAAACCCAAATATCTTACGGATCCCTATTTTTTCTAAAATATAATATAGCCTATAGCACTCAGTGATAAGGTAGCTTCCAATTTCCGAAAGAATTTTCAAAATCGGTTCAGTAGATCCGGAGATTACCCCCTACATACAAACTTACAAACATACAAACTTACAAACAAATGTTACCTCTTTATAATATTAGTATAGAATTCCGAAAAATTGTGTGAATTCTATGAGAAAGTGGCGTGCGGCAAAGAGGGAACGAATGCTCTAGGTCATTTGGTCAGGGAAGTGCCTTAACCTCCATTGTCCTCGATTGTATACCTAAACGATATAGAAGAAACTATCGCCACACGGCTGCCCACGTAAACGTGGCCTATCGCTAACCTTATAATTGAAAACGACTCTATTGAGAAATAGCTAACAATATCATGAACTGCCTCGTTACCTCGTTGGTCTGGTGGACGCAAGCGCAAAAGTTGACGTCGGTGCTATGCCCAGGTCGGGCAAGCGTTATTAAAAAGCGTCCTAAAAAATCCTACTAGCCTAACTAGGTAAAAATCAAAAGAAAGAAATAAAAACTATTTATTCACGCGAAAATGATGCACATAATACGAGTACTTATAAGAAAAAAAAACTGTACACAAAAGCAGAATAAAAACAACATGACATCACGCCTGTAATCCCCGAAGGGTTAGGCAGAGGTGTACCCATAGTACACCGACATTTCGCCAGTTATGTTTAAGTCCCATGTAATAGGGGGCAAGCTTATTGCCATCAACCGGGCACAAATCCAGACTCTGAGGTTGCTACTGATCAATTCCTGATGGAAAAACCCAATAACACTTTGCCCGACCTGGAAATTGAACCCAAGACCTCATGCTCAGCAGTCGCGCTTTGCGACCACTAGACCAACGAGGCAGAATAAAAACAAGTTGGTAAAACTTAAAACAAATAAATACAAATAAGAAATATGCGCCACTACCGCGCGAAACGGCTGACGCTCAGCATAATGCCGTGGTCCGTGTACGAAAGCAGGAAAACCACGGCGCTGGTTGTTTAGCGTAACCGGCGGCATATGATCAGATTTTCAGGGCTAAAATAAAGTGTTTCTTTAGAGAAGTTATGTCTTGAAATTATTGGTTAATGGTGACTGTCAACTACCCAATTTTGAACATAGATACTTTTTTCGGTCCATGTTACTTGTTTCAATGTTAATTATTGTAATTGGTGTTGCACCGTTTTAATAAACTACTAGCTTTTGCCCGCGACTTCGTCCGCGTAGAAGTCGAAAATGGTTTTAATTGGAAATTAAAGGAGATCGGACATTTTAGTATGGACCTTGGTCCAAATGGCGTCGGCTGATTAAACCTAGTCCATATGATAGTTCATGAGTGTAGGATATTTTTATATTATGGGCACCATAAAATTGGCCTATGGAGAAAAAAGTTATACAGTCCAGAAAAATGGTACATTGTAGACGAACAATTCCGATTACTCGAAGACGCCTGAACCGATTTCGAAAATTCTTTATTTATTTGAAAGGGTATAACTGCCCAAGTAATCCCGTATAAATATTGCTATGATCTGATAATGAATTACGGAGATATGGAAAGGAACTCCTCATAGAATCATAGCAGAGCAGTCGTAACAAGTAAAATTGCTTTGTTTATACGCATAGTTGATGACTGACTGAAGAAAGTGGGAGAGGAGGTACGTCGACCCCCCTCCTACCACTTTCCAAAATTATATTTTAATATGGACCTTGGTCCAAATGGCGTCGGCTGATGAAACCTAGTCTATATAATAGTTCGTGAGTGTAAGATATTTTTTTACTATGGGCACCAAAAAATTGGCTTATGGAGAAAAAAGTTACACAGTCTAGAATAATGAAAATATTGTAGACGAACAATGAAAAAGTTTGCCTTCGGGCGGAAGTGTTCCAAGTGGCGTCGGCTGATGAAACCTAGTCTATATAATAGTTCATGAGTGTAAGATATTTTTTTACTATGGGCACCAAAAAATTGGCTTATGGAGAAAAAAGTTACATACCTAGTCTAGAAAAATGAAAATATTGTAGACGAACAATGAAAAAGTTTGCCTTCGGGCGGAAGTGTTCCAAGTGGCGTCGGCTGATGAAACCTAGTCTATATAATAGTTCGTGAGTGTAAAATATTTTTTTACTATGAGCACCAAAAAATTGGCTTATGGAGAAAAAAGTTATACAGTCTAGAAACAATTAAAAAATATTGTAGACGAACAATTCCGATTACTCAAAGACGCCTGAACCGATTTGGAAAATTCTCTATTTGTTTGAAAGGGTATACTTCCCAAGTAATGCCATAGAAATATTGCCATGGTCTGATCATGAACTTCGGAGATATGGAACGGAACTCCTCATAGAATCATAGTAGAACAGTCGTAACAAGTAAAATTGCTTTGTTTATACGCGTAGTTGATGACTGACTGAAGAAAGTGGGAGAGGACCTACGTCGACCCTCCTACCACTTTTCAAAATTAAATATACCGTGTGAGGAGTCCTCTTGGGAAGTATACCCTTTCAAACAAATAGAGAATTTTCCAAATCGGTTCAGGCGTCTTTGAGTAATCGGAATTGTTCGTCTACAATATTTTTTAATTGTTTCTAGACTGTATAACTTTTTTCTCCATAAGCCAATTTTTTGGTGCTCATAGTAAAAAAATATTTTACACTCACGAACTATTATATAGACTAGGTTTCATCAGCCGACGCCACTTGGAACACTTTCGCCCGAAGGCAAACTTTTTCATTGTTCGTCTACAATATTTTCATTTTTCTAGACTTTGTAACTTTTTTCTCTATAAGCCAATTTTTTGGTGCCCATAGTAAAAAAATATCTTACACTCACGAACTATTATATAGACTAGGTTTCATCAGCCGACGCCACTTGGAACACTTCCGCCCGAAGGCAAACTTTTTCACTGTTCGTCTACAATATTTTCATTTTTCTAGACTGTGTAACTTTTTTCCCCATAGGCCAATTTTTTGGTGCCCATAGTAAAAAAATATCCTACACTCACGAACTATAATATAGACTAGGTTTCATCAGCCGACGCCACTTGGACCACTTCCGCCCGTTCTCCTTTAAATCAAAAGCATTTCCTAGGAAATTATCCTACTAAATTCCTTAGGAATTGATATCAACTTCGAAGCAAATCACCCCGAAAATAACTTTCTACCTCTTTTCATGACCGTTAGAGGATGAATTCAATAAAATAGGAAGAACGTCTTCCATCAATGCTGTTAAAGAATGTTTATGGAATGTTTGAAGTAGATTGGACCAAGGATTCACGTTGTCCCATACAAACTTTGCCTCCCTTTTTCACCCCAATTTCGGATAATCCTTTCTTATCGAATGCCTACGTCGTACAAAGAACAGACCCTCCTAGTTTTAGGCCTATACGATCAGCGGTTTAGGTGTGCGTTCATCCGTCAGTCAGTCAGTCATTCAAGACAAAGCATTTTATATGTATAGAAGATAAATAAATAAGAAAAACGAATAGATACTTTCCGAAGGGTTACTTTTCTAGTTATAACAAGGGGTACGAATGACAACCTACCCACAAATCTAAACCTCGCGGGCTGTTACTGAGAAAATCAGCTTACTCAAATTGGGAATCGAACCCAGAACCCCAGGCTAGGCCTAAGAGGTTGGGCAAAAAGCGGTAGAATAAAGATCATAAGCTCATCAGAGCCACCCGGCACTTGACCAGCACCGCCTCGCCTCGAGCGGTTAATATTCTTTCCATGGAATACTTAGGTACACGCGCACTACATCAATTCCGGAGCGCTTCACCCGCAAGCTGACTACACGCGGACGGCGAGTGGACCACTCGGTGACCTGAATGGATGCATAGTGATGATCGCTGACAAACTAATCATCTATTCGTGGACAACGCAAGGTCCACTCGCTGACCTCGCGGCGTTCACAAGTTGTCATGCGGCATTCAACCGTGGACCATCTTTCGATAACGAGTGGACACCGAGCGACGAGGTAGTGCAGGTCTGGTGGCAGGTGGGTGGAACCTTATCGCTACCAGAATATTAAATCACTCTTTAGTACTTAGTTTACATTTTTTATGCTTATGGCGAAAGAAGGATGTAAAACAGAAAAATCACTTAGGTACATTAAATATATTTATTGGACGCTTGTATTCACACAGCACCATGTTGTACAAAAAGCATTGTTCAAGCAGAGGTTTAACTTAATTACTTTGTTCCAATAGTCTTGCTTATGATTTACGACTAAGCATCATGAAGGCAGTTTGCTATGTATCTAAGTAGGTACAGGTATCTAATAATACAAAAATGGCTTTCAAAAATGCTATGAATTATAACTATGTATTTGGTTTCAGATATTGTATAAAACTTACAAAAACCTATCTATCTAATTTATAAAAAAATGTCGTTGTTCTTATGTAAATTCTAAAAATCACTGAATATGTGCAGTCAATGCTCCTCAAGTCTATGTAAAAGCAACTATTAAAATGAACATGAAATCAAATTGTCAAATCACATTTTTCTTTTACATAAAATATATTATTATGTAGGTAACTTCTATATTTATGTACAGCCGAGGACAATAGCGGTTCACCGCTTTTCAACCTTACTGAGGACGTAAGGGTGTAGGTACATTGCAAATGTCAGCGATTGCACATCTTACGATTTTTCGACAGAACTATATCCATACAATATTTATGGGTTACCTATACAATTGGCAAGTAACTAAATAATTTAATTAATTAATAGGTGGGTGGGATTCCGTTCGAGCAACAGGATTTACAGGATACTAAAATTTAATCAGATCATCACTTTCGTCTACCTGGTCTTTGTTGACATTATTAGTAGTAATCTCTATAGTTGGATTTTGAACATCGATATTTTTTTGTGACACTTTTCTTCTAGGCGGTATTGGTGTTTCGTCCATAATACCCGTTATACCTATATTTCTACTTTGTTCTGCAAACATTTTAACATCTTGATTTATTTCGACGCGTCGACTACTCGGCGACAGTTTCGTTCTGACGGGCGGACTCGGCGCAGTTCTAGAATACATCGGACGATTGTCAAATATAGACGTATTCATTGGATTCATACTACCAGGCAATAGGGCTGCTGTTTTACTTCTCTCTAGAGAATACACCTCACTAGAACTTTCTTCTCGTTTCTCAGTAGTTTTTTTATGATCATCAGTATAAAAAGTCGCCTTATTGGTGTATTCTGAATGGAAATGCCTGTGAGCCTGAACATCTGATTTGCTTCTTTCGAGTGTAAATGCGCCATTTGTATGTAAATGACAACTGAATGAACTCGTGTTCACAGTGCAAGCTGGTGCCGTTGAGAACGGTACTGCAGGTGCCCACAAACATGCTCCCTCATTTCTTGGTACTAGCAGCAGAGGATCCTAAAAAAATAAATAAAATATAAGTAGTTCATACATATGTAACATAGGCATAGCATTATTCTTTATCACAAAATTATATCATTAATCTTTAAAATACCTAATCATTTTTATTTCTTTTAATGTATTTTCAGATAAGGCGAGCAAGATATTTCAAATCTTATAATAAGACTGGTATTAATGTGCGAATGATTACCTTCCCAGTGATAGCGAATATTTTAGATTGTAGTGCATGAAGCCTGTTGCGTAGATATTCATATGAACACTCCCTTAATTTCATGACCCACTGTACAACATTATCTTCAGCACGGGCAGCAAATACATGTCGTTTTTCAGGTTCATCTCTGTAATCATTGTATAAGTTATTAGAAACAACAGTTAATATTAAAAACTGGTAACAAAATTAATTGTTGAGCTTGTAACAAGCACTAAAGTACTTTTAAATTAAAAATATTTTCTAAATACCATGCCCTTATGAAATAATAAACTTACATAAATGATATTGAAAATGAAAATGGTATACTCTGTCCATGTTCCATTTGTATTGAAGAATTTTCTAATATGAACATTCCAGCTGGACATTTTGTATCAAATTTGCCCATTTCACTTATTTTAAAATAAAATAAATAATTATTTATCAGCCGAAACCATCTCTCTTTGAACACTGGAACAAAATAAACATAAAAGATTATACCTACTAACAATCTGGAAGTGAGTACAAATGTAATTAACTAATTAAATATAAAACGTGATTATGTTATGCCAACATATTTTGTGAACATTACATGTATTTATGTCATTCATTCTAATTACTGGATAGAATGCATATGATGTTTTGCGTTATATAGGTAGGTATTGTGTTGTATTGTATGTTAGAAAAATCAATAATAATTTCTATAACAGTTGTACATAATAATAATACTAATGATGACATTCTTAACTTAGACAATAACCAAACTGGTACTTTGGACCTTGTTCAAGATACTGTTGGAATACTACATTCTGTATAATTATTTTAGTTTGTTTCAAATATTCAAAATGGATAATTAATGGTTTTTAATACCTATTGATAAAAAAAATCTCATAGATATCAAAATTAATGTGAGTGAAAATTATTTAATAAAGCATAAGCGAATTAGATATTATGTTCTTTTGGCAATAAATACACGATGAAAAGGACATTTTACATGACTCATTCCAAAATAAGTTTGAGGAAAATGTAAACAAAATAGTTGGTC
Source organism: Hoplodrina blanda (assembly GCA_949316365.1). NCBI lineage: Eukaryota > Metazoa > Arthropoda > Insecta > Lepidoptera > Noctuidae > Hoplodrina > Hoplodrina blanda. The sequence continues at coordinate 11,435,133 of OX438579.1, read as the reverse complement.
TATTGGCTTTAGTTACCAGAATATGTTATACTGACCAGACTGATTACGATAACCGCCATTGGAAATCTTTTTATAGTTTAATCTTCCTTCAATTACACAAGGCTGATCGCTCAGTTGAGCGAGTTCACGAATATTGCATTTCATTTGTACATTCAAGTATTTAAATCAATAATAAAACGAAAAACTAACATATAAACACATGCACAAATTGCAATACCAATGAAAATAGGACGTTACATATCACTAATTTATTGTATTATATTGTGGTCACAAAAAAAAAACAACAAAAATTATATACTGAGAAAGGAAAACGTAAGAAACTGGCAAATTGCCTGCCACTGTTCAGTGAACTTCAGTGATTCTGTCTGTCATCTGCAGTGTTGCCACCTTGATTTTTGAAAGGGGGCTAGCGCGCACCGAAAAAGGGCTAGATTTTAAAAATTCAGTCTTAAAAAGTGGGGCTAGAAAGGGCTAAAAATAACATTTGTTTGAAATAAAATTTTGATCATTTGTTAATATAACAATAACTGGTACCTAATTGAACCGCACCGATTTCTGCTTTCATAGACAAACCTAAATTAACTGACAATTAAATACTGCTTCCCATTCTTTTTGATAATGTTGTTTGTGTGTCTTTTTTAATCGCGATAGGTCCATTTTTGCACAAGAAATAATGCATAGAATAAACGACACACTTAAATAGTTTCGGCAGTTAACGCACTAAACAAAATTAGAGCAGTGAAATTTATATACCATAATTAAATACGGATAAAAAACAGTTATATGCTAAAACATAGTACAATGATGAAATAAAAATGAGATTTAATAAACATACAATCCTAAATGAATGTTATGAATGAGATTGTGCAAAAAATCTCTCAATTTGAACTGTTGTGAACAATCATTACATTATTTTGAATTACTAGATAAAAACTGACGTACGTTGTATACACGTTTGCAGTAGGGTTACCACAGTAAAAACTAAAAACCTACTGAAAATTAAAAAACTTACTAAAAAAGCACGTTGACAGATTTCAGTGTAAGTATTTTTAAAAAGGGCTAGATTGCCCTTTTAGGGCTAAATAGTGAAATTTGGAGAAATTCAGTCTTAAAAAGGGCTAGATCTAGCCCCAAAAGGGCTAAGGTGGCAACACTGGTCATCTGTGCTATCAACTGTGACAGGTGACAGTGACACACAGGCGTGACAGCACACTCAACTGTCAGTCTTTATGTCTAGTGTTGCTCGACGTAAAATATCTCTGGTCTTTACATTCTTTACTAAAAAGTATACATAGAAAAATGTCATTAGCCCACAAGGAAAGTAATAAAAGGGTCCACTGAAGTTTTAGAAAGTTCAAAATCAGTTACGCAATAAAAAACGCGTTTTGCGTCGGAATGTGGTCCATTCGACAATAAAATTATTATTTAAACTAAAAGCAACATAGCTTATACGTGGCCTCAGCCTGAATTTAACGACAAAAATGGCAAGCTGGAATGTTTTAAGATAGTGAGTAGGATTAAGGATTGGCGTTTTTTGAAATCATAAAATAATTATGTTGTAGAAAAATGGAACTTTAGACTTTAAAGCAACTAACTAGTGCAGACGCTATTTGGTGTTCAGTTTTTCTAAAGGTCTTTTCAGACTTCCCACAATCACAAAATATGTTATTATGGAATGACTAGTAAGTATGATCTCGTTGCAGCTACTATAGTTGGGGAGGCCAGGAAAGGATTTTTGGATTTACTCGAGCGCGGCAGATTAATATAAGGGGGGATACCTAGCACCCTGTTAAATACCTCCACCATATATGAGCCCTTTATATAGGGCCGCGCATCTAGGGCAGCGGATTTTATTTTCCAAACCATCAGATTGAAGAAGTTCCTGCATATAATTGTCAGATTAAGGGTCAGCACGACAAGGACATCAAGCTGAACTGTCTGTATATTAATTTGACGCGCTCGAGTATTTCAATGTCATAATTTTTTCTTCCATTTTTAACCATTTTCAGCCCCTTCGTATGGCCACCCCCACCATGCAAACCGGCAGATTAATATTCCTCGGTTATTAAAAACACGTGGGGCGCATACACTATTAATATCTGACACGCTCGAGTAGTAGATCGTGATTTTTTTTTTTTTTTTTAAATATGTACTTATGCGCTTCCTCCACCAGTGAAAGGGTCCTATCTGTAACTATTTTTACTTTTTAGCATCTAATCTTCACAATCCAAAAGGTTCCCACGACGCTGGAGTAAATCCACATTTAGCATCTTGGGCTCCCCTACTACTAGGTTGTAGCAGCCACAATACACGCAGAAGCCACGATGGATGTAATCGGCCGCTTGCCAGTATTTGGGTATTGTATGTTTTCTGTGCCAGGGAGTGCCACGAGTTCGAGTGCATGTGTTGGAGCGAGTCCAGTAAATAATAAAAACACAATATAATTATTCGTTTATTTTTAACTTTTAGTACAAAATAAAACTAGTACACAGGGATACATCTCAAACCTAGCATTTGCATGTTGAATAGTCCGAGGCTTACGACGATAAGTCTTCTCATTTGTACTATTTTAGACACTATAACGTCACACAGATTAGCTCATTATTCCCCATCAAAAATAAAATTAATCATAACTGAATAATGTAATCACTCTTCGAGTTAATCCGACCAAAATAGATGTTTTATTGCCGACATTACACTATATTACTATTGGTACCTACTTCAGATTAGATTTTTAAGCTTACTTATCAATATACAAATACATAATTTTGAGGTTTGGAGCGGCATTGATGAGTTTTTCAGGCACAATCAAACCAGTGCACCCCAATGTTTAAAATACATGAAACGACACTTTATATTGCTCTTTACAACTGTTTTTTTCATATAGGTATAAACATGATCTGGATCAAAATTTTGATATTCCTATTTCAGTGTCGTCCATGTATTATAAACATGTCTGGAAATTCGCATTTACAGAATGTAATATTCATCGATCTCACGTGATTAAAACTGCACAAGTAATTAATTATTACAATCATACAATTCTCGTGTTAATTTTTTCCAAAATCTTATCTAATAAAAACATTACACCATGCACAGTAAGTAAACATACTGTACAAAAATAACTTTAAAAAATAGAACCGACTTCATTGACGTCTCTCTAAGTGGCCGTGGCCCTATCATTTAAATAATAAAACTAACCCAAAACGTTTGATGATCCTAAAGGAACAACATTCTTTCAAAAGTCTGATTAATTCTTGTGTTTTGAATTTTTTATGTAATGTTTGTTTATTTATTTTTTTGCGAGCTTCGATTGAATTTGGTTACCATACCTTGATTTATTTCCTACAATTTATTTGCTTACGTCAGTGCACATAATTTAATCAATAAGTCTTATGCTTATCGTTATAAATACGATCTAGTTACCTATGAATTATTCTGAAACGAATATAATTTCTAAGCTTTCCGATTAATACGTTATGCGCGTTCTGACTTCTAAACGTATGTCTAAATTATAAAATATAAGGCTGCACTACCCTTTGACTGATGCTATTATAACAGAGTTAACATTATCCTGGACGTAAACATCCAAATTTGACCCTGACCATTCGGAAAATCAGAGCCATAATTAAAAAAATATTAAAGTAACAACCATACCGCATTGGCGGTAATAACTATCATCTATCAACAAATGTTTGCTGTTAAATTACTCAGTTGCACATTTTATCCTATTATTATTATTACTTTACTTTGGATCATGAGTACTCCATGTTATGTTTGGATTCCGTTATAATAGCAACGTTCATTGAGCTAATTAGGAAACAAGTCGGTTCTTACACTTTTACGTCACAATCACATTTTTACAGTTTCAAATTACTTATTACACACAAATATTTAATTAATTGCTTTACCGACTGAAAGTATAAAACCGTATTCACTATTTTCGAATATCAACAATGACTTCAGAAACCCCATTACATAACAAATTGCTTATTTTTGTTAAATCTTATTCCTAAGAGGCGGATAATCGTCATGAGCGAAAAAAAGTTTATTCCTAAGTTACTTGTGGCTCGTCACCTAAAAAGATGCTTTCAAAGTAACTTGATAAACCCCCAAAGGAACGCAGATATGTTTTAGAATACTAAGCACATAGCTTAAAAAACGGGGAGGACAAAAAGCAAAATAAATTGCAATTACTCGTATATTTGTTTTGTTTGATTTATATGTAGTACGAAGTGGGTTTCGCAATGAGTGGTAAGCTAATGTCATGAGTCTCAGTGCCATTAAACTTTCGCAAGTTGTCCCCTTCTTTGTGTATGCAAATATTTGAAGATTTGACATAATATTGGAATAAATTATTTTTTGTGAGTAATCAATTTATAACTCAGTGTAGCATAAACAGGGTTGAGATAGGCAGTGTTAACATAGTAATAAATTAAATAATTATGGATTATTAGGGGCCATGGACAAAATTGATACAATTAGGCACGTCGCCAGAAACTCTTTGGTCCTATTATTTTATGATTACAGCTACAACGTGTATAAAGAAATATATCTACATTATGTGCATAATTAGTCGAAGTAAACAATACAGTACTAATCGATTAATTTATCAGTTTTCGTTTGCCAGTAATTCAAATTAACCATATTACTGGTTTTCAAATACATGATTTACGATTTTAAGTGTGTGGCTTCCTAAAATTACAGAGCTCGTGAAAACATATTCATTGACCATTCATATCAAATGGAGCTCCAATAGATAACCATTAATTTTGTGAATTCCCGTCTGTATGTTAAGAGTGCCGGAACATAAGAGTTGAATTAAATTTCGAATAAAAAATAAAAGAGGAATATTATATGGCTATAGAAATATTGCCTTGACATAGTCTGATCTGAACTCATTCTCTAATATAAAACAGTTTTGAAACTTTAAAAATATTTAATATAAAATAAGAAAAAAACAATGTATCGTAACTTAAGAATCAATATATCCCAGTACGAACAGTGGTCGGAACATGATGACAACTTGAAGCATATTGTTTCTCAAGCGGCGATGATAGAGATTTGATTATATAAAGTGAAATGAACGTATGTACACAATACTCCTGTACTATTATAAATATTTCGAGGCACACATTCGCACACATGTGCACGCAGGTTGTACACAACTTTCGAAACAGTTGAGTTGGAAATGAGTTATAATCTTATCTAAAATAATCCCGTATAAAAATAGCGTGTCAATTTATACCATGCAAGATCTACTGTTAATCTGCACCATGGTGTTTCTCTGGGAAAACTTTAACTGATTCATGTTAGATTTTACCATAATTTAAGCTTTTAATACACTGTAGTTTAGTTACAGACTTCTAGCATTAAAATTGATTCTCATTACGATCTAAGGAACTACCTAATATGGTCATCATCAAAACAGTACTGTCCCTATTATACGAATTAGTTAAGTTATTGTAATCACACAGATACTGAACAGATAACAATAATGGTGCTTTCTGTATCACAGGGCGATTGGCGACCTCATAGCTTCGAATATGACTTTATGGGATAGTTCACAATACATATTAAAATGATAATTGCGCTATAATTTACTAAAGAGTTCTTAATGCGATACGTCTCCGATTCGATACGTAAGAAAATTCATAATGCTCTATTCTATACAAACTCGATTTATGTAAGTACAATATTAAAAATTTAAGATTCCCAAAGAAATGATTAACATTATTCAGACAAGAGCTTCCGTAACATCGACAAACAAAACACATAAAACAACAAACATTCACCAAACGACCGGCGCAAGAATGATCCGCTGCAGTCACCGAATCATGTATTTCAGACTCTAAGACCTAAATGAACACATGAAATACAATCCGCCACGGCGCAAACGTCTCGACGTCACCGAACGGAACGGCGACATAAAACTACAATTAAATAATTACACATCTTAAACATAAAATAAACTCAATAATATACATAATTACATTATATATTCGAAAAAATAACAAAAAAAAAATCGACAGTCAACATCCGAGCGGGAGTCGAGCGGGGCGGGACTGACCCTATTAACATAGAATACAATCTCCGAGCGTCCCCTGTCGGCAGTGCTAGTTACAGTAATTGCGCTAGAGCGTGCGGCGGCGCTGCGCTAGGGCTTGCGGCGTCACATGGGCGGGCGCTCCCAGTCCACGGCCGGCGCCGCGCCGCCCCACGCGCCCCAGCGCTCGCGCCGGAAGAAGCGCTTCTTGAAGTGAGCGGCGGGCGGCGAGCCCCCCCCGGCCCCCGCGCCCGCCCGCGCCGCGCCCGCCGCCGCCGCTGCGCCCGCCTCGCCGTGACCGATGCCCGAGTCGGGCGACGTGTTGCACGCCTCGTCCGAGCGCCGCCGCTTGTCCTCCATGGCCGTGGACGCGAACGATATGATCTGGTCAAACCGGAAGGCTATCCGGTCCTGCCACTTGCTCTCGTCCACCTCCTCGCCGGCCTCGCCCTCTGTAACGGAGCGGGCGGTGAGTGGGTCTGGGCGCGCGGGCTCGTTAGCGGCGGGCTCGGCGTCGCGAGTACCTGGCAGGCGCGCGTCGGGAAGCTCGTCCACGAGCGGCGTGGAGGTGTTGGAGTGCGGGTCGGGCGGCGGGGTGCGGCGGCGTGGCTCGTCGTCGGCTCCGGGCGGCGCGCCGGCCCCATTGCGCCCGCGCCAGTACTCGGAAGCTAGCACGCGGGCCTGCAGACACGCCGCTAACCCTGCAAATCAATACATTCCCGTTGAAATGTTAAATTCATTAGAGACTTTTTAATATTTAAAGAAAAAGAAACTAAGAACTGATTTGAGATTGATTTTCGGCACGACTACGTATATTATAAGCTAGTAAAATAAAAATATATAATAATATCGACGCACCCTCAAGCGGTTGGTTGGCAGCAGCGGGCTCGTGGTACCGTGCGCTCATGTTGACGGCCGCGTTGATTATGCTCTGGTTGGAGATCTCGAGCGTGCGCTCGATTTCTCCGTTGACGAGGTCTCCGATGGTGCGCGCGCCCGGCGCGGTGAGGCGCTCCTGCGACAGGTGGCGGCGCAGCGCTAGCTTGGCCGGCGACACCTGCAGGCGGGACACACGGTCAGCTGCGCGCGGGGTGCGGGCGGGGGCAGGGGTGTGGGGCGGGCCTCACCTGCGTGTAGTCGGGCTGCGCGCCGGCCGGCTCGCGCTGCTCCAGATGCGCGTGGCGGGGCGCGTCGCGGCGCTCGTACGGGTAGCGCTCGCGCCGCAGCTCGCGCGACAGGCGCGCGTAGCCCGGCGCGCCGCCCGCGGGGCCCGAGCCGCGCGGGTAGCCGTGCGTGCCGTGCGACCCGTGCGATCCGTGCGACCCGTGCGGCGCACCTGACCGCACATATCCGTTACTGTACGCATGGCTATGCGAAGGTCGCGACGCCTTCCGCTGCTCCTGGTCCTCGTTTAGCACCGATGTTATTATGCTTTTAAGTCTGTCCTCGAAGTTGATTACCTTCGGCGATTCCTGAACCTTGCCGACCACATTGAGAGATTTCTGCGGCTTGACAGGCGACTGCCTGTGCGCAAGGCTGGGCGGCGGCTGGCCCGAGCGCTGCGGCTGCGCCCTGTGTATGGGCGCGGCCCCCTTTGTGTGCCGATGATGATCGCCGTGCCTCTCCGATTCTCTTGGGTACCCGTTCACTGCCACGTTTGGCTTAGTGATCTTGCCGGCCTCGATCTGCCGGCCAGTCTCTAATATCTTCTGAGCGAGAATCTCTGGATTCTGTTCCTCAATTTTCCCAACGTCTGGGACATCGGGCCACTCTTGCGACCGCGATCTATGCTCTCTCGATTTCCTGGGCTTAGAATTGACTGTATGTGGTTTGACAGTAGCAACAGGCACTGTTGGCGGTGCAACTTTCTGCTCGCTTGATCTTTCCATTTGAACAATTTCGTTTTGGAGATGTCCTACCTGTGCGTGCAATCTTTTCCGGTGCGCTAATGTAGCGGATATCTCTTTCAATATACAATCATGGGCTATGTTCTGAGTGATCTCTACGTCGGGCGGTATATGGCCCAACTGACGATACTTTTCTGTTATCTCGAACGTCCTTTGTTTAACGAGGGTTGCTTGATCAGTTTCAATATTATGCACCTAAAAATAACAAAATAATAATGAAATAATGACAATAGTCGATAAATGATGTAATAAATACATTATATCAACCTACTTTAAAATAAAAACCATTGGCATAATATCGTACAAAGAAAATGAAATGATATTCAATAAAGCAATGAATTGAAGAAACTAAAAAAAAATACACAAAGTGACAAATAAAAATACAAATTACGACAAACGATATGATAATATGTATAATACGTATAGCGGGTATCACATGAAAAATAAAAGTCATACAAGTAAAAAACTGAATATAATAATGAAAATGATGAGTACCGTTTTTACCAACTGTTGCGACGTACTCTTCGAAAATGAGCCTAAGCCGTCGCGATACCGAGACCGTGCTATCTATCGGGTGCATGACCGAGTGATAGTGAGCTATAAGAGCGAAAGTACCTAGGGACAGAAGCAGGGGTGGCATCCGGTCACTATAATCTTTGACGTTACAATAAAAGCTGGTTGTTTTCAATGCACGATACTACGACACACACAAGTTAAACAAGATGAGTACCTGCGCTTGCAGCTTGCTAGCCTTGCTCTGCAACTCTTTATGTCTTCCCACAATTTCCTTCGCTTTGGCCAACAGATCCACTGTGTTATTGGCGTGTATGCCCAGCTCACTCATGCGCGCCTTTAACAGAGCAACACTGTCGCTTATGAGCACGTTGATCTGTTTATCTAACTGAGACGCACGCGACTTCAGTTTCTGGTTCCTCTCCTGTATCGAATACTTGGGTTTAAATTATATATTTATACACACTGACTTTTTCATGGTCTTACAAACGACATAAGGCTTACTGTTTAATAATATGTCAGACATATTTTGAAGGTTTAACACACGAAGATCACTGCTATATAGACCAGAGATTTTGAAGTCATTGACAGAGAAATTGCATCAGAGCAATGTTGCCCCAACCTTTACTATATCTGCTCGAAATTGGAATATATTAGTATACGCTTTAAAAAAATAAAATATAAGTGAGTATAATCATCATTTTTATAGAAACTTCAAATACAAGTTACATTTTACGCAGGTCGAATAAAACGAATGAGCGTGTTCAAAAAACTCAATAGTGCACACCCACGAACATAATTATATTTTATACTGATACAGGTTCATTTCGTTACAAAATAAATTACAGAGACAATTTATTCTAATCCAAGATTGCGTAATATTGAATTAAAAGACCGCGTCTGTCTCACATACCATTAGGGTTCTTTAAAACCCATCACCCGTTTGCTCGAGTAGACGGTATATTCAATAGAAAGCACACGCTGTTTGTAAGAACACCAAAAAGTATAAAGCAGAACATGCTAAAAACTAGAGAATGTGAATCATACCTTTTCCTTTTCGATCTGCTGCCGTATCTCTACAGCGTACTCTGGCGTGTTCATACGCGTGATAAAAGCGAGGTACTGGTCGCGGAACATGTCCAGCAGCAGCTGCAGACTGTAGGGCGTGTGCGGCGAGCGCGGGATGTCCAGCTCCGAGTGCAGCCGCGACGCAGGCTGCAGCGCCACGCCCAGCGCCGATAGACGCTGCTCCACGCAGCCCGGCGGTGGGGCCGTCACCTGACCAACCGACATCGTGAGCATGCAGCCTAAGAGCTCGACGCGCTCGATTAGGACGCCGCGGTTATGTAGTCATCAAAAAATTATAAAATAAAAATAAACCATCCCAAAAGAATTTATTTGAATTTAAATATTTTCTTCAGTGTTCACGAATACCGCGTGCCGAATCAACAAAGTTCAAAAACAGATTTGTTGTAATTCGAGAGCAACAGATCTGTCTTTTATGAAATTATATAAAAGATGGTCGGTGCCCTGTTCACATACGGTACCTGGGACGAGAGTAAGTATACTCACGGCGCCGTTGTGCAGCGTGGAGGCGAGCGTGGTGGAGTGCAGCAGATCCAGGCCGGCGATGGCGGCGGGCGCGGCGCGGCGACGCTTGGCGCGCGCCGCACGACGCCGCGCGCCGCCTGCGCTCGCGCTGCGCTTGCTCGCAGGACGACGACTGCGATCTGTACAATATTTATATCATTTAGCCTCAATCGTCCAAAAAGGTCCGCGTCCACCGGCGGGCGCGGCGGCCTTACAATGTAACGATTTGAATTCATAACAAATATAAAAATAATTATTGTGATTTGATTAAGGGTGCATAATTAAGAATAAAACTAGGTTAAAGACTGCTTTCTCGCGTAGTTAAGAACGGTATATGTCTGTAACTTGTAAAGCTGTGTATGAGTACTGACTGGAGTCGGAAGACGATGCCCAGGGCGCGCCCCATTCGCGCGGCGCGGGCTCGGGCCCGGGCGGCGCGTCGTCGGTGCCGCTGGACTCCTCGTCGCTCTCGTCGCTGGAGCGCCGCACCACGCGCCGCTTGGCCACAGCCGCGCGCGGCCGCGTCCGACCGTTCTCGCCTCTGAATAACAAAAATACAATTTTATATAGGTTTTGCTAACTCCAAAAGGATAGGGGCTTAGGGGGTAACTTCACAACTAAATTTCATGCTACCTTAGACTAGATTTACAGTTTAAGGGAACATACTGTCCTTATATCTTTGTAACGTCAGAGCAGTGTCAGATTTTTTTTTTAATGCTTGACCGTTTTTATTCGACGACGTTTTGTGTAAATACGATTCGTCAAAAGAAAAGCTATTGCAATTTGCGATTTGTATATATATAAACCTTATTTCAATGACAGAAAAGTCAGATGACGCGCGTTCGCGATGTGTATGGTTATCATATCATACTCGACTCGTGTCATACCTGACAGCTCTAGGTCTCGCAACCTTCCTGCGTCGCTCAGGTAGCGAAGCAGTGCTATGGTTGCTGTTTCCATTCAATAAGTCTGGCGTCGGTTGGCGCGTCGGCGGAGCGCTCAGGTGTCTCTTCCCGCTCCCTTCGCCGTCGTCACATCCATTATGCGTGCCCTAACAAAAACCACACCAGTAAAGTAATCGCCTAAACAGTTCTCAATGTGTTTACATTTGTCGATATATATCTAGTTTGCTGAAATAAAGATAACCATTGACCTGCACGATCCTGATATCGATTAAGCAGCTTCCCGGGTACACATGTTTACAATAAGTAGATACAGACTAGTTATTAGGTAAAAAGGTACATAATATTGTAATTATCGCAAATAAAATGTAAGCCAGAAAATGTGTTTTGTTTAAAGACGAAAGAAAGTACATATTATGTTCAATTGATATACTTGAATAATTAAATTAATTTCAGGTTACAGTGTGTATAGCCAGAACGAATGTAGAGCAACAACATGAAGGATTCACCTTGTCAAACTATTATTTTTATTTGAGCATGAACTGGACAGGAAATGGATGACTTTGACTCTGTTATTGTTCCATGTTCGTTTAGTCTATTACAGCACCATTACATAAACTATGGCATTACAATGTAAATTCCTTTAATTCTTTGGATTTTTGGGATTCAAGGAATAGACAAAACTACACAATCATTTTGATAATGCATTAATTAAAAAAATAATGTAAGTAATCATTGTAAGCAATGACAAGCCATGAAGAAGCAGCCCAATATGTTGAAGTATGACAACTCTACACAGATATAGAAGATGCACAAAATAGAGCAACATGGAGCATGAAGCCATACTCAAGTCAGTATAGAAATGGAATGGACCAAAACAAAATGAAGAAAACTAAAGATCAGCAACTGTACGGTATTATTCAAGCAACACAGCTGACCAGACAAGCAATTCTACCTCTCTATGTGGAATAGTAAAAAACCTGCACTTGGGATTCCGTAATCACTGGTCACAGTTTGGGTTACAATATTAATAAAATGTAAAAGCTAATATGTCTTGTAAGTAATCCTCACTGAAATCTGTAACTTGCCACAATTAATATATTTGTGCGGTCGCCAAGGAACAGGTAAAACAGGGTCAACGGCTAGATAACTTTGTACACCATATCTTCCAAACTTATTCATTGGGGTCTGTTGATATACAAAATCAAAGTTCAGATAAAAATTAAGTGAGTACTTACTATTTATAGGTAACATAATAAAGGATCAAACCTCAAACAAATCGACGTGACGAAATTACTAGTTAAACTACGGAACCCAGATACGACAAGCCTAATAAAATAAGGTTTTTTTTTTATTATTCACACAATAACACTTGTACCTATCTCTACTGCATAGCTTGACATAGCACACACGGAAATCTCACTCTCACTGCTCACAAAAATGACGATTGGTTGTTTAAATAAGTTATGTAAAAACTATCCGACTGTTAAAACTCTTGTTGTAATGATTACATTAATCATTTCGAGAACCTTTTATTAATTTAGTCTGTAGTTTTGAAAATTAATTATTTTTACAGTCAATCATGTCATCATGAGAAGAGTAGAAACAAAAAAGAAAAATCTTAATCTTATAAAAGGTAAAGTGATTGAAACAGACCCTTTTGCTGACCTTGAGTTTCGGATTTTTCAGTCTTTGAAAATATCTCTCCAATTTGGTCCTATCTATAATGTGTAAATAGTAAGAGACTGGCTTCCCCGTCCAGGAGACTGATCCTTTCAGTGGAGACATCTCGCTGACGTGCATGATGGTCCCGATGTCACTGAGATTTCTGTCCGTTATCCTGAAGTTCAGTGGACAAAAACTCTTCGATGATACGATTTTAGCACCGTCTTTCAAGTCAGCAAATCTTTCTTTTAACTGGTGGTCAACATGCGGGCCGAATGCAAAGTTATTCACAAAAACTATAGTCGCTGCATTAATTTTTTCTCTGTGTTCATCCAGTAGAAAGTCGCCCTTAATTAATTTATATTCTCCACACTTTTTGCCATACCATTTCATCCACATTCTAAAGTGACCATCCATACTCTGAAAAGTAACATTTCAACATATTATTTACTAATCGTAATTATTACATTGTTTGATACAGGTTGCTTTAAAGTGGTATTTACCTCAGCATATTTGCTAGGAACTTCCGCCTTTTCGACTCCGAGACAGACTCTGCAAGGTGTTGCGGCCGCCATTTGTAAGACCACCTGTCCTACGCCCGAGCCCAAGTCCACGAACACATCGTCGGCGGTTATATCTATTTGATCTATCATCTGACACACCAGCTCGTAAGATGTTTCGCCGTATACCTGTAGACATTAATATAATATTTTATTACCACATGGTGTCTCATACAAGTTATCGGATGTCGTCTTGTTTTTTTTTTTTATTTTAACCTTAGTTTAAGGTTTTTATTTTAAAAATAACTATTAGTATGAGACCTAAAGAAAATATGCCTTTAACAGGTTACAAATAGCAAAAATAATCCGTATAATTCTTTTTTATTTTTGCTTCATTATTAATACGACCGTCTCCTGACTACATATTTCCTGTAATCCACTTCAGGAACAGAACAGAGGAATATTATGACTTTAAATACGATTTACCTCTTAGAAGATTTTTTCTTTTGTTTTATTTAAAAATTCTAAATCATAAACATCAGAAAATTGGAGATTCAAGTGTCGAAATGAATGCTATTGCGACAATATCCAACGCTAACCATATTGATTTAGTTGTTCAGAAGGTAAATTCCCAAACATAGGTGCAGGGCATCATTAAATTGACATTAAAAGCTAGCTATTATGATTACGACATCGTTACGCAATTAGGGTGCCGCTTAATTTACCCGCTAAACAAAAACTCGTATATTTTTAAATTCATAATCTATTAATAGCTTAGGTCAAACTTGGCAACACGACATAATGACCGACGCTATAAACAATACGGATTACGTAACAAATAACCGTTAGTACTGACCTCAGGTGAGAAGGGTTCATATTGGTTGAGTTTATCCGGGTCAGACACTGCTTGGTTGTATGTTTGCTGCAATATGTGTTTTAGTAGACCCCTCGACGGATACTTGTTCAACCGATGGGCTGGTAACGACGTGCCTTTTTCCTGTAATGAAATAATTACCATTATTTGCATACCGCCTTTAAAAAAACCACTGGGTTCAAAGTTCTCCTCTTGTACAGTTACTATTATTGTTTTTTTTTATATTCCGTGTATGTAGATATTATGAATTTATGACTATGAGGCGGCTTAGAAAAAACAGATAGCATTACCTGCTCCCACAAGAACATGCTTACAAATACATACACATACATTTTGATCATCGTATGTCAATGACTTCGATACTTAATACCTACCTACAATTCATCAATCATAAAATCTTAAGTCTTATTAAGAAAATTTACATTAATACGAGATCCAAGTAATTTTCGAATACATAGGTAGGTAGTATCAAAATAATAACAACAATAATAACAGCTATTCTATTCTGTTTCCTGGGTTTGTGGATTTATTATATGTTTGACTTCAGTTTGATAGAGAGAACAAGCATGCCGATGAATTGAATGCATGACATTCAATGCAATGTAACTAGGCCACCATGCAGTAATAAAATTCCAATAATGTAGGTATTATACTGTAAGCTTATTACAATAGTAAGTTGGCTAAGCCTTGACATTGCGAACATGGCGAAATGACCGATCGATACAGGCAAATGCGTCATTTAAGAGCAATGTCGATGGCCTTGAGTCCGATCCACGGTTCAAGGTTTAATAAATGTAGCATAAGAGTAGGTACCTGCCAATTTGAACTTAAAGCTTGAGGTCAATAACTTCTCGCATTTTAAATAAGTTATGTGGAATTTACTGCACACAAAAAAACAAATAGGTACATATCTCGTGATAAAACTATTTTTATCACACCCCAGCTGCGATTATAACGAAACACATATTTTGTTTTGTGTTTTAATAATGTACATATTTAAAACACGTTATAGGTAGGTATGCAGTTTACCTTTTGTTTTATTTACGTCGCGTTTACCAGTTTAGTCACTAACCACTTACCTACATGTGAGGAATAAGGACATGCTGACGGCGGGCATGACCTTGTTGTCGAATCTTTTATACCTAGTGTATTTGTTTACGTTAAGTCTGAGCCACTCATTCATAAAAGATAAAGCGATGTATCAAAACAATCTCCCATTTGATGTATTACTCAATATTTTATGTAATAGTATCTGGTACAACAACATAGGTTTGTGTACACACAGCAAAACAGATAAGTATGCAGGGTCGTCAGATATAGTTAAAGTTTTCTTAGAAACCGATGGATGTTTTCGAATGAAATTTAATTTAAAACGTAAATAATAAAAAGTTCTTTATTTGGGTTAAGTTTCAGTCAAAGACATCCATCGGTTTCTTAGAAAACTTCAACTATATCTGACGACCCTGCATACCTATCTGTTTTGCTGACTGTACATCTCTGGGCAATTCGCTCCGATGTAGGTATCTATTTAAATATCTAAGGTATGGCTTATTAATGTTTGTAGAAGGGGCATGGATAGCGGCTGCGTAGGTTGAACATACAATGCTATACCTAGTTAGTACATACCTAGTAATGAACAGCACTACCTTGCACATGTAGGTGTACGAGATACAGTAAACATTATATTTCTATCGGACGAGACTGACGAGAGGCATAATTTATTTCCTTTGAAGTTAATATTTCACTGGTATTCCTAAATAATGTGCAAACGAAACGTTGTGCGTACCCCACAACATTATTTGTTCCCGTTAAATTGAAGGACTGAAGGAGGTAATGGGGTCAGAGGAGGCAGGCGTGCTCGGGAAATCAATACCAAGTCTAATGTAAACAATCTTTTTCACGTCCGTTTATAGGTAGAAACGTGACGTAACTTCCGCAAGGTTTTGGTCTATTTATAAATGTAGCTGTTTTAGCGTTCTTTAGCGTCAGGAATGCATAGAAATATAGGCAAATCCGTAAATAGGTAGGTAAGTGAACGTTAATAAGGATATTATAATTATACTATAATAAGTATTCCTAGATTATTTTGATACATGACATACATAACCTAATTAACTGTAGAACATGTATATTATGTACTGTATAAATAACAAAGTCGCGCACTGAAAAGTATAAAACAAGAACAATATTCATTTGACCGATATTTTCGAAATTTTTAAGTAATAGCCGTGGTCGTATGCCACCTGCGGTTGTTTCACACAATCTTTATTGAATAGGTGGCATACGACCACGGCTATTACTTAAAAATTTCGAAAATATCGGTCAAATGAATATTGTTCTTGTTTTATACTTTTCAGTGCGCGACTTTGTCGTAGTCGGGTTTTAGTTATTTTTAACTTATTTTTTATTTACACTATTTTGGGGGTTACTTATATTATTTGGGGGTTATATTATTTGAAGGAATAACTCTATTTAATTATTTGATATAATAATAAAAGCAAAGTAGCGAGTGAATTTCAAATGTACTCATTAAGCCTTTTCATTTAATACCCATGTTGACACTGTTAAAAACAGGCAAAGTAGCTAGTAAAAGCTAGGGTGAACACGCCAGTTCGCCGACCACCTCCGGCTCTCGACCACTTTGCGAAAATCAGGTAAAAATAAGGAAACCGACGCGCGGAAAATGTTCGAATTGCATGCAAACGAACGGTCATTCAGTATTCTTCCTACGCGTCATCGTTTGTCCACCTAAGATCGTTTGATGCCGCTCAGTGAAGTAATGAACTTAAGCTCAGTACACCAAGTCACCAAATTAAAGCTAAAATTAGTGGACGGGAACATTTTCTAACGTCAGTAAAACATGTTATTATTTAGTTTTGAACATAAATATTATGCTTGGTGTGTCAAAATATGTTTGTATTTACTTATAAACTAATAATCAATTGGAAATTACGAGTATTTAATTAAAATAATTAGTGGTCGGTCAACTAGCTGCTAAAATTACGCTTCCGTTAGTTTACGACCACCTGGTCGGGAACTAGCTGAATTAGACTAGATAATTTTCAAAGATTGTGGACTTACTGCAAGATATAATGTGAAAAATTTCGATTTATTCTATTCATTTCGGCATAGCTGATTTGCTCGCCAGATTACGACCGGCTAATTGTATCAAAGAAACTAAACTGTAAGCCCTTAAAGTTCTCAAATTCTCAAATCATGGTGGTCGACAACGGATCAGTTGTCGACCACCATGATTTTACTCTGAAGAAAATCGACTAGTTTTTGGCGGTGTACAATTTTTTAATAAATATTCCTTACCTACCTTACATAGAAGCAGCATATAAGATTATACCTGCCAGTTTTGTACGCTATAATATTAAATAATTGTGATTATAAAAAAAAAATATTAATGATTTTATTTTCGACTTTAATCTGATAGTGCTTGAGTTGTTTTTACAGTGGCTTTCTACCGGTCGGGAACTAGCGGAAAAGACGGGCGTTAACTGGCTTTAGGTGTCCGGGAACTGGAAAAATCACACTTTTCGATATATTTGTTAATTATAAAATAATACATTAATATAATTTAAAAAAATATATCAGATCGTGTAATTTAAACATTTTTCTTTCACATGTAGGCCCAATATCAAAATATTAACGCTTATTATCATAACTATGTGATTTTAAAGATGACAAGTCGACTAAGTGGTCGTGAACCGGCCTAATCACCCTATATAATGTATATATATTTCAAATGTGCTCATCAAGCCCTTTAATTTGATACCCATGTCGATATTGTGCGAAAAA
The DNA here is from genome assembly GCA_949316365.1 of Hoplodrina blanda. Taxonomy (NCBI): domain Eukaryota; kingdom Metazoa; phylum Arthropoda; class Insecta; order Lepidoptera; family Noctuidae; genus Hoplodrina; species Hoplodrina blanda. The sequence continues at coordinate 11,417,332 of OX438579.1, read as the reverse complement.
ATTTTTTTTTTTTATAACGACTTCACATCCCCTGGAGGGCGCCATATTGGATTTGGTGACACGTCACCTACCCTATAACCAGCGGACAACTGAGACGCTTCTAACGACACCTCATTTGTCATGTAATGATAAGTAGTTTAGAAGTTACGAGGGAACAAACAAACATACATACAAACATACATACATACAAACATACATACATACATACCGGTCAAAATCATAACCCTCCTTTTGGCTTTGCCGTAGTCGGGTAAAAACCCCTTTGATGCAAGTGTAAACAAACTGTTCACGATTATAGAACTTTCCTACCTACCTACCTAATTGAAAAACCGTCGACGAAAATTGAGTTCATAAAAATAAACTCAATTTTCAGATTAAAAACACCATTATGGCGATTTAATACTAGAATTTGGGGGTTAAGGCAATCGAAAAATAAAATAAAAGTACTCAAATTGTAAGTAGCAATACAATTTACTACATCTAGGGACCTTTTCTGACTATTTGTTTACATTTCCAGCAAATTGTTTAGGAAAAGTCGAAAGAGTAATATAGTATATAGTACACTATCAATCAATACTATTTGTCATAACAACGCACATCAGTCAATCTGCATACAATGTGCGATACGCAGACAGACGAGAAGGCGTTGCATCTCAGGCCAGTGATGCAATCAGTTCTCACAGGCCCGCCCGCTGCCCAAACAGTCCATATGGCGCTAAACCATTGCGTCACTCACTATCTACATGTACCTACTCGGTGAAAATTAGAAAGCGGCTCCACGTTAATTCAGCGCAGTGCATGCAATAACATACCGTTTACTAATATTATGTTACATATGAAGCGTTAGGTAGATATTATAGTTTATCCGCAGATAAAATAAGGTAGATAAAGTTAGTGTATGTAGGTACATAATGAATAAAAAAACCATTTTGACGTTTCTGATGGTATCAGATTTGACCAATTTATTATTTATCGCAAACTACATTCTGTTATCGTTCGTCTAGGACACTTCTCGGAAAAGTTTAATAAGTTTATCAATTAGTAACAAAGAGAGACGCGTTATCTTACAATTAATGAGAACTTGAATGATTATAAACTTATCAAAAGCAAAAAATGTATTTTATTTTCATTAAAATTGTTTTAATTAGAATAAATTAAGAGGGTGTGGAGCAGCATATTGCCAAGTAATCGTGTTATTGTTTACATTTTATTCAATATTTTTATAGAAAGTCCCTTATTACCGTTATTCATTATGTTCTCTAATATTTTATACCTACTAAAGAAGTGAAGTTTTATAACGCATACGAAACGTTGCCTCGCTTTTTAGTAAAGTGGCTTTATAATAATTATCCTCATCGAATTAAAAAACATACACGTATAAAAAAGCTAAACGAACATAAAAACTGAGGAGTCAGTATTAAAATTAAAGTCACTTAAAAAACTCAGCTAGAATGAAGACGCTGGCGCAGCCGAAAAAAAAGGTCATTAACACTACGCGAGACATTCGCGTTCGCTCAATATTGCGGTCAACGCCCCCGCAAGTGGCCCGCACTGAGCCACTCACTATAACAATGTGATTCGCAGTCCATTCTTTACCGAATATAGGTACATATGTAAGGTGATTTAGGAGGTATTTCTCTTATGTATCGAAGCAATGCCTTACAAAATTATTGAAAAAGGGGCATCAATACCAAACTTCGGAAATTGTCAAAATATTCGGTATGAAATTCAAAAAATAGATGTGACCTAATGATTATTTTTTTTGCAAATGTTACACTTATCTGATGCTATAGGTACATCTGAATTCTGAAGATAATAATTATTATTGTTTGAAAAGAACATTGTGATTTTCGATTTATTTAACGGCATTCAAAACCGTGACGTAATTACAGTTCACAAAAACTTGTTAAAAAAATGCGTAAGTTACCTACCTAAATCATATCTACGTTTTACAAAAACAATAATTTGAACTAGATGCAAATAAGTTAGTGAATAAAAAATACATAATTTAAGTATGTACTTATTTATTCTATTTTTTTAAAGTAATCGTAATTGTTATCGGAATTAATTCAATTCATTAATTGGCCCTGACTGGTGCCTCATGTTTTCTGTAATGGTAAAGGAAAAGAAATATCCGTCTACTCATTGGGAACTAATAGGAAGATTTTATACTAAAGATAAATGTAAACGTGACCGAGGTCACTACACTGAACTTAAAGGTGTCTATGCACGCGACCAGAGTTCGTTCATATTTAAATGACCTACCTACTCAATATGTGAAGATAGTGAATAAAATAAATTAAGATTTATCTCAGGATATTTTCGTTATTGGCTGACCTAATGCAAATTAGCAGATTTAGCAGCACATTTCCCATTAAAAGACGATCTTTGTGGTACGACGAAAAGAAATTTACGTACCTAGGTATAAAGTAGGTTTTAACCGCTAATTCTTTTTCATTTTATACCTTAAAATTACAAGTTCTCATCCTACGTTATTAACTCATACAGTAGAGGTTGGCGATAATGTTAAATATGCAGAGACGACTATAGGTAACAGTATTTATGCGAGTCACGTTTGAAGAATAGACGTAACGTTAAACTTCTCAATATACTGGTCCTCTAACCAAGTAACACAAATGACATCACCTCTACATATACAAAGGATAATTCTATTATTACAAAACGGCTGTTTTAGACAAGTATGCAGGCCTTTTATGCAAATTTTAGATTTTTATTTTTTGTAATTTCTTGATATTCCGTTGTCAGACAGGGGGCGGTACCCATGGCGGATTACGATCGATTGACATACCTAATCGTATGTTCTAACTTCTACCTGACATGTGAAGTCAGATTAGTCGTGTTATTATGTCAACAACGCGACGCTTAGGCGCTCCACCCACTGCCCCGCGCCCCGTCGCGTAGCGCGGGATGGCAGATTTTACCGTTGTATGCAAGTATCTCAATTTATATAGAAATCACGCCTAGCACAACACACTGCCGACGCGGAAACGAGCGGGAAGGCGCACCGCGCGCAGATTCTGCCAATCTGCGCGGGAGCGCAGGGCGTGCCGCGGGACATGACACACCGGCTCCGCAGCCCCGGGCGTGATTTTATACTGCAAAGACGTTTGCACGATGGATTTCGACGTAGACAAATTTATTTAGCGCGAGGCCGTCGTAATCTGCTTCACCGCGCGGGGGAGCAGATTTCACCGCTAAGTAAGGCAGATCTGCGCCTCCGTCGCCGCGCGCGTTATCTGTCGCTCTGCTCACCGCGGCGGGACGCATCTTCAGTGGGTGGAGCGCCTTAGTTAGTTTGTAAAGTTCACAATTGACATATTTTTCGGCATCATGTGGTGACAGTGGTTTACATATTTTTAGGAGTCTATTCTGTTAAAAGACAACACAGAGTTCAACTACAACAGCACAAATAAAGCCAGTAGTAATATTTATGTAATTTTATGGCACCAACTGCATCAGACTAGGTCCCTACTTGAAAAGTGACCTTCATTTTATTGACTTTGTGATAATGTCTTTATTTTTTTATCTAACGGCCAATATTAATTTTAAATTTTTTGCCATTAAAAATCAACACTAACTGCCTATAATACACACGATTATTTAAAACAACTAGTTACTTAAAAATGTATGAAGTAAAGTTGTATTTTGCCATACGAAAAAATATACAAACGTTTTTTTTTTTTTTGTTTCGAAAGATAATCTCAGTAGGCAATTCTCCATGTCATAGTGAAAATGGTATGCAACGTGTATAAATAGAGTTAGCCTCGCGCGGCGTCTGCGGACATCGATCGTTGCGTCCTCGCCGCCATCTTGGCCCTCGTGTCTCCCTCCTGCAGCCCGCGCCCCCCTCGCCTCTATTGCCCCTCACTGCCCCACATTCACCGCACCGTTTCGCACATGCTACACTACGCGGTATGTCCGCTGTTTCTAGCTAGCTGACTCAACATTTGGCTGTAGAGTTTGCAGCTCTACAAAAATAAACATCTTCAAGGAGATACAATTGATTTCCGTGTTTCCTTTTTAGATCAGAATAGGTTATCCAGGGTTAGTGTGTATTTTATTTGAATGATTTGAATTGTATTAATTCCGACCTATGGTAGTTTCGGTTTTGTTTTATACGTATTAATAAGTGATGCTATTAATAATAAAAAAAAGTTAGAAATAATTGGTTGAAACTCATTTAACTTTTCAAGTGTGCCTTACTAATTGAATTCGCCCTAGAATGCTTAATTTTTACACTTTACTATTAAAGTCATGAGAGTCTATTGAACTGTGACATTCTATGACATTTGTCTACTTGTTTAAAAGCAACTCAATTCACACAAGGTCAGGGGTCGAATAGGATAGGACCCACCTCCTTTTTACTGTTATACATTTTAGTGTCCGTCGTCGGTGGGTGCAATGGTTAAGCACACCTGCCTTTGTAAAGTCTATTCATTCTCGATTTCAAAAGACCTCTAAATTGTAAATGGTCCGGAAATACAGAGGCATAGACTGTCTTAGCTGTGCGGGTGTGCGCATGAGAAAAGTGAAGACGAACTGTTTCATCAAAGGAGAAAGATTGGTACCTAGTATGATTTTATAAAATGTCAAAAATGTATTCCGAAATATTCATCCACTTTTTCTGCAGACGGTTCTTTTGTTTATTTTATGATAGCTAAATAAAAAATAAGTTAAAAATAACTAAAACCCGACTACGACAAAGTCGCGCACTGAAAATTATAAAACAAGAACAATATTCATTTGACCGATATTTTCGAAATTTTTAACTAATAGCCGTGGTCGTATGCCACCTGCGGTTGTTTCACACAATCTTTATTGAATAGGTGGCATACGACCACGGCTATTACTTAAAAATTTCGAAAATATCGGTCAAATGAATATTGTTCTTGTTTTATAATTTTCAGTGCGCGACTTTGTCGTAGTCGGGTTTTAGTTATTTTTAACTTATTTTTTATTTACACTATTTTGGGGGTTACTTTTATTATTTGGGGGTTATATTATTTGAAGGAATAACTCTATTTAATTATTTGATATAATAATAAAAGCAAAGTAGCGAGTGAATTTCAAATGTACTCATTAAGCCTTTTCATTTGATACCCATGTTGACACTGTTAAAAAAAGACAAAGTAGCTAGTAAAAGCTATATAATGTATATATATTTCAAATGTGCTCATCAAGCCCTTTAATTTGATACCCATGTCGATATTGTGCGAAAAAATTTTTTTTTTTGATAACGACTTCACATCCCCTGGAGGGCGCCATATTGGATTTGGTGACACGTCACCTACCCTATAACCAGCGGACAACTGAGACGCTTCTAACGACACCTCATTTGTCATGTAATGATAAGTAGTTTAGAAGTTACGAGGGAACAAACAAACATACATACATACATACAAACATACATACATACATACCGGTCAAAATCATAACCCTCCTTTTGGCTTTGCCGTAGTCGGGTAAATAGTTGAACCTTTGTGCGGCTAATAAAATTATAAAAAGTAGGTTACGCTTTAATACCATTGCCATAGGCAGAACTCATCAAGTCATTAACTCATTACAGAGCTACAGACTATTAATAGCTAAGGTGACATTGATGATGCTTCCGCAACTGAAAATTAAACCCAGAGTACCTACGTTGTGTAACCGTCACAGAGCGAGGTTAATTTCAGCCAACAAAAGCACCTATATAACTAAGTATGTAGATACAGGGCCTGTAGCATTTTAGATGTTACTTTTATTTTGTATTTATACCTAAGCAAAGGCTAATTACCTATTATGTAAAGAGGCATTCAGTTTTGTTATAAGAAATAGCACAGAATAGTATGACACAAAAACAATTGCGCATGCCACGCTTTTTATGTCAGTCCGCACGCATTTTTTTTTTGGGAATCATTACACAATAGTTTGTTACCTGAGACAACAACCTTAGAATAAAAAATATCTAAACTTTGTTGGGTATTTCGAGGCCCATTCATATTAGCGAGGAACATTACGGTTTTGTTTTTATTGAGCTGTATTGAGTACACACGTTATAGGTACCAAGCGTATTTTTATTACAGGTGATTCTGAGAAAGTAGAGAAAAGTATCTCAATTTATCTACCTAGTTATTTAAATATGCTGCTGCCACATAGAATCTTAACTGTTTCTATAAATATAATACATAAAATAATATTGTACATAAATCATTATCGTTATTTTTATACTTAACTCCGAGTACAAACAGCGTAACTGTTAAATTAAATTAATAATAGCGCATTGCGTTCAAAATAAAGAAGCCTTTTGAGTGGGAAGTTCAATGTCAAGGGAGCTATTTATTCGACACAGATTGTGTTTATTTTTATCTCCGAGGGTAACTTGTTTTACCTGAATGATATCGCTCATTCGTAATGATGTAATATTTTATCGCAATCGCTTAGGGGGTGCTGAGAATTTCATAAGCATCGTCCAATGCTGGGTAATTCTTGTTTTTGTTGGTGGTCATAATACCGCATGCTCTCTCTACGTCAAATAATTTTGCTAAGCCGCTTTTAGTTACATTGAAAGGCATATAGGGGCATTTTCACAAAAATGTATACCCCCTGATTTTCAACTGTCCCTCGAATTCGATTAAATTTTATATTATGAAGTAGTCGCCAGAATTATTTAAGTTATCAAAGTGAATAAACGTATACAATATTTTGTTGTTTTAACAAAAACTATAACATAATCTCAAATAAATTTAAGTTAATTAGAAATAACAATTGAAAAATGGGTGTTTTTGCGCTGTCCCCTGCATACTCTTACGCGTTTATTAAATGATTTCTTAACTCTTTTGTAAGAAAGATACCATCTTTTAAGGTTTTATTTGGTCCAGGCAGGATAATCAACTACTGTGATAATAGTTAAAATATAATAACCTAATTACAAAAATAAAAGAATAAAAAATAAAAAAAGTAAATCAAAAAATTGGTTCTTCCCGGAACATTCAGTTTTGTCACCGATTTTCTAATTATATTGCATTATAGCTACCGCTATGCAACTTGTCAAGTTATAAGCCGTCAGTCTCAGTGTATTAAAAAATGTACTCTGTGGCCGGCAGTGTCAAAAAACTGCTTAGAAGGAGTGCAAGCGTGTTTGCAAGCCGCAGGGAACAAAAACTTGGCTCAGATATGTGACCATATTTTGGCTTATTTCTATCTATTTATCTTGTAGTATTTAGTTAATTAGTTTTAAATGTTTTAATATGTAACTTGATCAAAAGTTTTGATGAATTTAAGTGTTGTGGTTATATTTTAAACCGTTTTTATTACTAGAGGGTTATCAAATGTGACTTCCGTTGTGTGACTATTTGAGCGGTCACATATACGCTGAACGAAAAGTCACAACATGCCTGAACACATAAAGCAAAGTTTACATGGCGATTTTCTTGAGCTATAAAAATATTTTTCTAAGACCTTTTTGACTGAGTACCAAACTACAGCAAAAAATAGATTTCAAAATAATTATAATTGAAAAACAACTTGAAACAATTTGGCGTTGTATGTTGTACGATTATACAATATGTAACAAAAACCCTGTTGTTCCTTCTACCTACGTTTTAGGGATCGGCATAAAGCAAGTCATTTATAAAAAACTGTTCAAAAAAATAAATAAAATAAATATTTAGTTATTGACATTTGTTATGTGTGCCTGCGTACTTTTTTTTTCGCCATGTAAACGCACCCTTTCCCTTTTTTTAGGTATTCGGTTGTGTGACTGTCCCTATACCTATTCCGGAGCTGAATTTCTCAATTATTTGAGTAGATTTTACATTTAATGACCTTCAAATTAGTCTCTCAAATGGAAAATTATACTTAAGTATAATATTTGTTGCCTTTTCTCTAAAAAAGTATCTAAAATTTTAAAAGTAAAGATAATAATGACAGTTGAAGTACCAGAGTCACAATACTGAATATACTATTGTATTTTTAATAAGCTAGATCCAAAAGTTGGGAATGGTAAGTGTTTAAATAATAAAAAATAACCATTTAAAAGTTATTAAATAAACAATATCTAAAAATTCTTATAATTTACACTGTTTTTTCAGCTACTGAATATAGTCACACAACTGATATAAATTTGCGAGACTTTCCATTATGTTCTAATATTTTTACAGTATTCCCATTTTAACCCCATAATATTATATATTTTCTTGAAGTATATTGAATTTCCATTATAAAGAGACCAAAAAAGTTTAAAATATAATACTATCAAAAAAATATTATTTTTCAAGGTGGGGGTACTTTTTTGTGAAAATGCCCATACCCATAGTTGAATTTGTTGAGTAGGTATGTATGATTAATAGTGGATTCGTCTAGCTTAAACCGCTTTTTAAATATTTTTCAACAATGTAGCCTTACAACACCGATATATAAAAAACAAGTTTCCACACTGACACATATAGGTTGTAGGTACCTAATACCAGCTTTGTAAATACACGTAATATTTAGTCAATAACGCATACATGGTAGGAACCTTTATAACTATTGTAATAATGCATGATAGCAATGTTTGGTCACTACACCATTTGTTCCAATAAAGCCGGTTGCAATTACGATTCGAGTACCTATGTTGCAATTTCGTTGTCATAATATCATGTATAGCAGTAAATGCGATGAATTGGCTTAAAAGTTACAATTGATTCGGTAATCGAGTTCAATATTAAAGCAGGGCCATTCCTATTTCATTCTTTTTTCATTGATTAAAATTTTAGCATACCTACGTTTAGCAAATAAGTCATAATGAGAAAGAGTTTTATAAAACATTAGGTTTTTTTGAAGAAAATATAATGACAATATGCAAATTAGCATCTCACCAGAGCGACGACGGAGTCGATGGCGCGGTTGAAACGGTCGCACAGGGCTCTCATACTGTCGTATGAGTGGGTGTCGTAGTCGCACAAGATGTTGTGCTCCAGAGCCGCCTTCATCTCCGGTAGGTCGTCGCACACCCATCTGCAACAAAGAAACTGATGAGCAACGTGCCAAGAACCGGAGTGTATGTAGGTTGTAGGTACAGTCAGGGAAACGAATTTATACAAATAAATAAAATTGAAGTGTCTGTTTGTAATATTAACTTAACCGCTTTTTACTACATGCATACTTACTTATGCCAAAATAACATTTTAAATTTTTTTTTGTCTGTCTGTCTGTCTGTTTGTTCCAGCTAATCTCTTGAACGGCCAGACCGATTTTGACGGGACTTTCACTGGCAGATAGCTGATGTAATAAGCCTAACTTAGGCTACTTTTATTTTAGAAAAAGAATTATTAGGGTTCCACGTAAAAAAATAAAACCTCGCAGAAAACCGACATTCACGCGGACGAAGTCGCGGGCATAAGCTAGTTGTAATAAATAGGGTAGATGACACCACCAATCAACTGACGTACTTTTTCTAACCTGTCAAAACGCTATTCTCCCATAGATTTTGTATGGTGTAAATAACTATGACGTCACTTTTGAGTAGACTCAATTTACTAACTATTTATAAATTAGAAAGCAATAAAAAATCAAAACAGACAGTTAATTAAAAATGAATTGGGTTATCAGGGGTTATGTCTTGGTATTATTGGTTAGTGATGTCATCTACCCTATTGCCTGCATATTGAATTAACTGTTTTTTTTTAAATCGTTTAATATCTGTTGTTGTGTATAGTATACGGCAATGTTCGTGTCAATCTGCTAATTAATTTATTTTCCTGATTGTGTTAGGTACCTAGGTATTTATCTAATTTGTATCAATAATTATTAACTATTGTATAAGAAGTACATACACGCGTAAAGGCATAGGAAAGATATCATAATCATACCGTCTAATATGTAGGTACCTATAAGTAAGTAAGATAGTGCAACTAGTGGCAAGCCTAACTGTCGTGTTTCCTCCTAGGCTATAAAACATGCACTACTTTATCAGTAGCTTGGTCAAGGTCACGGCCGCCGGCAAATACTAGTCTAGCTAGCTAATAGCTAATTAATGAGGACAGGATTTGGCTAAAATCGTAATTATTAATAGGTACTACTTATAGTATTTTTATTTTTTTTCTGGAAAGCGAACGCGGCACGTATGAATATCAAGTTTATTGCGATTAAACCACGGATTAAAAGCAAGACCAGTACGAATGAATAAAATATAATATTAATAAATAAGTATACCATTTTTTATTGACGAAACTACCTACATATAAGGTATGTACCTTACCTACCTTAAATGTATACAGTACAGTTTCGTCAATACCACGTGCCCTAAAATGCTCACGTTATAAACATTACTAATACGTCAGCTATTGTGTGTGATGTAGCTACTCGTGTATTTGACAATAGCTAGCTATCTCCACGTCAGACATTATTTTGTTGATAATTTTGACTCAATGATAAAATGGCCTGTTATCATATAATTCAACAAACTTTATTTGTATCTAACAAATATTAATTTCATACAGACAATGCGATGAACAATGGAGTTTAATTGATCTAAACTCGGTTTGATGTACCTACCTACTCTATTGAGATGAGATACCTCTCTAGATTCTGACTTCCAACATTAGACTACCCTGTATATGTATAGGTAATCTATATTTTTCTATTTTAGCACGAGGTTTAACGAACGTTGTGTCATTATTAAAAGAGGTCATGCAACCTGACATCCACGATTTGACCTCTCATTTATTATCAACGACAACGAACTCGTGCAAAATTCTGTTATACATGTATGATTATTAGATAGGTTACTGTTATGTTTTTTCTGTTTTGTTTTATCTATACTAATATTATAAAGAGGTAACATTAAATTGGTTTGTAAGTTTGTATGTAGGGGGTAATCTCCGGAAGTAATGAACCGATTTTGAAAATTGTTTCACAAATTGGAAGCTACGTTATCACTGAGTGCTATAGGCATAGAGCAACACGGGTACCTGACGGAAGGGGAGACGCCATAGGCAGGCGTTCCCCTCTGTCGAAACATATGACCAAATGGTCCACTGTTAAGTCACTGTCACCAAGTGCGATAGTGTTGTTATTTTGTAAATTGTTTGTTTGTTATCGATAAAAATATTTACTTACCATCAGTCGATGTGTGACATTTGCATTTGCAAAAACTAAAGACTAAGTTGTAGTTATGTAGTATGTTAATGGAAAATTATGCTGATACAAGAATTACTTACTTAATGACAAAAGCAAACCCACATAAGTGATAAATCTAAAAACCAGTAATAGATAAATCCATCACTGATTTTTTAAATTAATTATACCTACATGCTTTTAATTATTTTTAAATTATACCTACATGCTTTTAATTATTTTTAAATTATACCTACATGCTTTTAATTATTTTTTAATTGACAACTGTTGAAAAAGTAATAAATAACATAAATAAAGTAAAAAACCTGATTTCCCTAACAGAGTTCTTTAATTTATCGATAATGCGTATCGACAGCTGTTACAGCAATGTTTGTCAATGTAGTTGCATCATGTCGTTACACTGTTATGACACAAAATGTATCTATGTGTGTACGAAATTGTTAGTGTATTGTTATTATTTCTATGTGTGAGTTTCGTAGCGACAGACGATTGTTTTTGTGTGGGGCATTGAAAAGTGTGTTTGTGTGTGTATTTCCCCCCGCAAAAAATGACAGACTTTTCTGTATTGAAAAAATACGCTATGGCGTCTCCCCTTCCGTCAGGTACCCGTGTTGCTCTATGGCTATAGGCTATATTTTATTATCAAAACATTTGGGATCCGTAAGAAAAATCACGCGAACGAAGTCACGGGGAGACTGCTAGTACAGAATAATTTGCAATATCATTTCAAATTAGGTATACTAGAGAAATATACCGCAACAAGCCTCAAGAAATATTCTTATGAATACAATAAATTCACTTTAATAATATGGGTTAGTAACACGCAGTCACGGCATTCAAAATACTTTTGCTCAGCAATTTTATAAGATGATGAAAAATAAAAGCATTTTAGTAAGGGCGCGCCCTTATTTCGAAATAATAGGGATCGATTTCAAGGTCACGAACGGGTGAATGAGCGCGTCCGGACAAAAAGAGGTCATAGTGAAGGTTCTCGCGCTCCTGACTACTCGAGCCCGAATCGACCTGCAAGACTCGTTCTCGTTTTAATCCTAATATAAGATAAGCCCAGCAACCAAGTTATATTTTACAGTGAACGTTTTATTTTAAATACAACGTGTTATATTATTATTTTTAAGCATTTGCTGCTGTGGTTATTACTCATTATAACAGCTTTATATCTAGGTAAAATATTACGCCCACATTTTTTTATCGGGTTTGCTGAACTAGTACCTACAGTTATTAGGTAGATATAATCATTAACAACTCTCAGTTGATACCTATACCTATTTAATTTAATTACTATACCTATCTCGAAGGTTCGTAGGATTTTGGATTTACACTTTTAGTATCCATACTTCCATTCTAATATTTTTAAATGCAAAAGTAACTCTGTCTGTCTGTTACGTTTTCAAGACTAAACCACTGAATAGATTTTGATGAAATTTTGTACGGGGTTAGATTGAACCCTAAGAAAGGACATAGGGTTTTTATTCGTCTGCGTCCGCAATAACCGACATTTACGCGGAAGAAGTCGCGAGCAAAAGCTATTAATTAATATTTTATTATAGTTATAGGTACCAAACGAAAGAGTTTATTGTAACCTTATTTATGCTAGCTACTGTACTGTTGTGAAGTTAGCAATAAAAAAGAACACACCAAAGCGAAACATCGCGATGAAATTGATCGGAGCACGCACATCGCACAGTAAAGCAAATTTTCATTATTGTGGCCATCATAACATTTAAATTTCACTATACATGCTTCCTTGTAAGGTAAATGAGATTGATTAATTTAATCTTGATGTTCGATAGCTTGTCTGTCTGTTCGCATGTCGTGCACGGTTGCCGTTGGCTCGTGCCCGAGAGGGCAGGTGTTTCCTATCTGATTCCCGATCTCAAAACACACGTGTATATGAGTGTATCCTATAGCCTTTCACGTGATACTTTCTTTAGACGTTTTATGCCAGTGATATTATAAATTAACTGTAGTCCCCACTTCGAGGAGCCCAGTTGCGTAGCGTAGGTTGAGAACACGTTGTCGTAATGATTGTTATGAGTGTTATTTCAAACATATGCAAACAAATATTTTTGATAAGGTAGTATCAATACAATGCAAGCGGAAATATAGTATAAGTAGGTACCTACTTATAATATTATCGTACGACTGACGTAATAAATAGCTGCAATAATATTATAGCTATACCTATCTATCGGAAATTATGGTTACGTTAGTACGTACAGGACCATTTGTTTCAAGGTCAAGTGAACAGTTTCCTAGTTTTATGACGGCGCCGTTTCTGAACTGTACCGACTTTTAATTGGAAATTTTAGATAACACTTAATACTGCAGTAATTGATTATCGCATTTCATTCTATACTATTTAGTCTATTTTACCTCAACTGCCAAGAGCCAAGGTGTGTCCTCTTTATTTAACCCTAGCTTATACCCGCGACTTTGTTCCCGTGAATATCAATTATTACTGGGTTTAATTTTTTTTTTGTTGCACAGAACCCCAATTTAATTTTCTAAAATTAATAGAGCCTAAGTTACTAGGTACTTAAAACAAGAGCTATCTGTCAGTGAAAGTCCCATCTAAATCGGTTCAGCCGTTTTGGAGATTAGCCATAACAAACATACAGACAGTAAAAAGCTGTTATTTTGACATGACACACTGACAAACATACACTTCATCATTATTGATTTCTATTGATAAACAGTATTATTATAATATAAGTACCTTATAGTTTCTACTATCTCCAAGGCCCCATCGTGTTTGTCCTGAAACAATATAAATTAACTTTTAATTTGTATTTAGGTATTAAGTAATTTGCGAAAATTTCAACAATGCAACCAGAATAATACCAAAAATATATTTTTTAAGAGTTTGGGATTAAAATGTCTGAGATTCTTTTTTTTTATAAACCAGCTGGCTGTATCTTGGAAAAGATAACATGTTTTACACAAAACTTATAATGAATGCCTTAACTATTTTGTAAATGAATTAGGTAATTGTGTAAATGACAATATTCATTTAGTTGATTACTACCTAAGCATCTTTGATTGTTCAAAAGAAAAATTTAATTAGGTACCCTAATAATTTAATGAAAGATGCAGTAACAGTGAAATCATATTCATAAAAGCAAGAACTGCAAAGCAATGATGTAATAATTATAATAAATCTTCATTAAGAATCTTAAAAGATAAAATATAGTGACCATATTGAGGAAATTAGACATCACCGATCCTCTACAAAATCAGACATCATGAAAAATCATAACCCTTTACTTCATCATTTGCTTTGCCATAGTTGGGTAAAAATGTAGACTGTGTAACCTATGAATGCAGACGTTGGTCAATATAATTAACATAATTGTAATTATAATAAAAATGCTAGCAACAATTTTAGTTTCATGAATTTATTACACATTCTTTTTAATATTTTTTTTAAAGTTAATTATAATAATGTTTAATTAATAACAATAATGAAAAAAAATATAATCATATTAAGTTAATGACACAAAAAAAAATTGAACCGTTATTTCTAGTATTTAAATTCTTTACAGTTACCTAATTCCTGCAGATATTTTTGGTCTTAGAAAGTAAAAAGAAAATACAATATCCCTGCCCAATATATAATCCAACCCTGGAAACTGTTTAATTTCATGATATTATTTGTGTTGATTTGACTATTCCATACACAAAATTTTGACATGCTGTACATAACATAAAAAATCATTTTAGTACCAGTATGACTAAGGATATTTCCAGCTACTTTTTGTTATTATTGGGTTAATGTACTGATAAGGTGTTACTATGTAATTGTAACATGAATTAAATTTAATAAAAATAATAATTAAATTGAGATATAGAGCAACATAATAGAGTGGGGGCATACAATGACATTAAAAAAAAACAAATAATCATATCTATAATAATTACTACTACAAGCACCAGAATATACATTACAATTTTTACATAACCTAACAAAAAGATGTGTATTTAGGAGCATTTACAATAATTCTTATCAACAATCAATATTAAAATATTCAATATCAATATTTAAATCACTTCCACATCAAAAAAAATAAATTTATTAAGTGTATCTAATTAATGTGTTCTTTAATGGAACAATATTGAGATTGTTTGACCAAATTTATTAAATGTTTGAATATTTAACATAATAAGTATGGTTATTTGTCCAGAAGGCATACTTAATTATGTACCTAGACAAAATATTTAGTATTTTTTATTTACTCATATAATAGATCACCAAGTGATACATGCATAATAGATAAGAAATACCAACTAAATCAACATTTAACTCAGTGAAACACAATCAGAAACTCGCATTGATAAATAATCGTATAAAATGTAAATAAATGACGAATGAAAACTACGCCACAGTGTGTACATATCTAAAAAAAGCCGACACCTTGACAAAACACGAGGTCAATACACTCTACTGCAATACCCATGTGACGTGAAGAAGAGCTTACCTATGTCTAGATGTTTGATAAACTTCTTGTTATTGCTCGAATCAATACAAGTACATTGAACAACCTTTATTGATATCATTGTATAATTTATACGGTCACTCAACAATTCAACTAAACACGAGCAAGTACTTGTGTGGATATGGATAGTCACTTGTTGTACAATAGGAGTAGCGAGCCTAAACAATTTAGTTACATCACCATTGATTAAAACGCAAGTCTATTGAAAAATAGAAAATAGAAACCTAGTACTGTTACTAGCGTCACTGTAACTAAATAAATGATAATAAAATACAATTTCCTTACCGAGCCATGACCTGAAGTGAGGGGCCATGTATAAACAACAGGTTCCGCGCCTGCAGGAGAGTGCAGGCGTAAATCCAAAGCCATGATAAGAAAACCACTGCATTAAAGCACACACTTTTCACTTAAACACTAAAATAATCACTAAAAATTCTAGATAATAACATAATTTCACTGCACTTTCACACACACACACTCTGAACAACCGGGCGCCATGTTGAAATTATTTCTAAATTCCAATCATGGCGGATAGTCAGTGTTGCTACTCAAATAATAGGCTGTAAATAGTATTTTACAAAAATAGTACAGAAATAGGTAGGTAAATTCATTTACAGTATTTTAGATATGAAAATCAGTCTGTCTGTTTGTAAAGTTTACTAAGTGGTATCAAACTTTGAATAGAGGCTAGAGATCACCTGTGCAGCACATCGTTGCAAGTATAGCTTTGAAACATGTTTTGCGCGCCGCGTTGCGGGCACAACGGGCGAAATGTAAATTAAATTTTTGCTTGAGGCTCGTCCTGTCCTGTGTTATGAATGTTTAGCTGTGACTAGGTAGGTTGCATGACTAAAATGCAGAAACACGAAGTCATACAAATGGACCCACTCAGCTTTAACAGCCTCTCCAAATATACCCTTTTCAGCAATGGAACGAGTTAATGCCTGCCATTGGCACGTATGGAAATTACTGAAGACTTAATATTCAATGAATTAGCTTGACGGAATTTGAGAATTTTGCAATTTGACGAAGTCGAAGCGAATCTTTGTCCAAAGAGTGACTGACCTTACTTAAAGTTACACAAACCCGGTTACAGAGATAGTTAGCTGTCAGGCTTTTTTTCTGTGACTCACTCACATCACTAAAACCAAAGATCAAAATAATTCTGTCTTGTTGACAGCTTGTGATTGATTTTCGCATTTTCGCCATCTCTATTTATAATAAACAAAACAAATACAAGCTTCTGATGATGTCGGACTCCGAGGACGAAAATAAGGAAATAAAAAGCTTTGCAGAAGTACACGATGAAATTAAACAATTTAAGAGAAACCCAGAAACTTCGGGAATGTTTGTATCTGGGTGGGATGATACAGATCAAGATGTCGAAGTAGTTAAGGATCCAAAAGGTACCCATACACCTTTTGGAATTGGCTACTTGCATGTTAACTGGAACTAAAACTGGAATCATAATATGTTTGTTCTTTACAGCCAATCCCATTGACTACGTGTTGTGGGCGGCAGAACATGGTGAAATCTGTATATTGAGGGAGCTGCTGAAAAAACACCCAGGTCTAGTTCATGCACAAGATGCCGATGGTTACACCCCACTTCACCGAGCAGCATACAGTAACCATACTGATGTCATATCGTATTTGTTGAGTATTGGAGCCAATGTGCATACTAAAACACAGCTAGGGTGGACAGCATTGCATTCCGCTTCCAATTGGAATAATTATGTGGCTGCTGCTAGACTATTAGCTGCTGGTGCTGATCCAGGGGCTCTTTCTGATGGAGGTAAGAGATAACTGGCCCTATTGTCTTTAAATATTTTCCCAATGAATTAATATTCCTTTGATGTGAGGAGAATTGTTTTTATTTCGACTAGCATCAATGGCTATTCGAAGGTTCAGGAAGGTCTTTACTTACAATAAGACTAAAGCGCTTCTTACACTACCCAATCGGTAGGGCCCAATTGATGGGTGGGTGTGGTGTGGCAAGTGTAGTTGGGCACACCCAAACGACTTAGCAGTAGGGCCTATCTCTATCTGTTATTACTGGGAGTTGTCCTTGGATGCACTTGCATAATGCATACAGGGATATTTGTCGGTTGGTGTCTTGTTACATTTAAAGTTACCTGAGGGACCTCTGCGAGTTGGCTTCGGCCCCTCATACATACACCTTCTAAAAGCTTATATAAGCGCTTATTACCCAATTGTTAGGGTCTTCTAATTGGAAGACCCTATTAATTAGGTAATAAGCGCTTTACTACTGCAAAGCTTAGCAATTTTTAAACCTAATCAGAAAACTACACATCTTCGGAGTTCTATATCAGAATAATTGTGTGATATACCTAGAATGATCCATTCTCCATTGTTTCAGGCCAAACCCCAATGCATCTAGCAGCAAAACTTAGTCATTGTAAGTCAACACTATTAATTTTATTCTTGAGAGACGATACTGTAGACATTGCCCATAAAACTAATAATGCTGATGAAACTCCAGAACACTTGGCCCTAAGACATGGTATATATGCTCCTTTGTTTGAAATGGTTAGTCCAGCTGTGTCATATATAAAATCTTTAGCATTTACTTCTAATCCTTATTATAGACAAAAATCTGTGTGTAAATAAAAGAATTAAGTAAATAATTATGTATTTAATAAAAAAAGAACTTGCTTGTAGCTAGGCACTATGTGGCATCAAAGTAATGTGTAGTGTGTAAAAGTTACAATAATTAATCCTTGTACTCAAAATAATATAATTCAAATGGTTTTAAAATAATCTGGTTGTAATAAAATGAAATACATGCAAAATTGGAAAAAAAGTGTACAGATCAACACATTATTGGAGACTAGCTGATATGATAATATTTGTCTAGAAATTA
The DNA here is from genome assembly GCA_949316365.1 of Hoplodrina blanda. Lineage (NCBI taxonomy): Eukaryota > Metazoa > Arthropoda > Insecta > Lepidoptera > Noctuidae > Hoplodrina > Hoplodrina blanda. The sequence continues at coordinate 11,398,814 of OX438579.1, read as the reverse complement.
AAACTTATTAACTAAATATAAATAAATATAAGAAATAAACTTATGCTTTATTTAACCTAATAGTAAAGGAGTGAGAAAATAATTAATTTTCAGCCTAGGTACTACTGTGTTGACTCTTCACAGAAATCTAATCTGATTCTTCTACAAATTATAATGTTCAAAATCTATATCAATATCAATAGTGCATACACCTAAATTAGCATACTTGAGTAGTTTTGGGGATATACATATGTGGGATGCAATATATTATGTAAAAGCTACACTTTATCTATAAATATACAGGTTTGATTGGTAGAGATAACACAGTTGTACTGTTCGTTCATGAACTCATTATCTGTAAGTTCTTGATGCCATTCTTTCAATAACATGCATTGCACCAGATACCAAATAAGTATCAGCATGTAAATTTTTCAAACTAGCAATCAAATTTCTTCTATCAATCTTTTGTAATTCAGTTAATGATTGCCTTGTTTGAGAAGTCATGTATGGTAAAATCAAACAACCTAATCCAAATACTTTACATCTTATGCAGTTTTTCCATATTTCCACCAAATCTTCATCTTTAATGATCGGACAGATTGGTAATAGATTTATAGCATTCAAACATTTTGTTCTTTGACGCTCTGTTATTGGGTAGTCTGCACGTTGGAATGGAGACAAGATAACGGCACGCCAGGCTGTGCATATTACGCTGTCTAATTGAGACGTGAGTTTTAACAATAATGGAATCATTTCTTCGAATAGACCCGCACGCAGTAGAAGTGGAATAAGACTGCGGATAATTTGCGAAGAACCAAATTTATGTGCAAGTTCAGCAGCCGTTCTTAATCCATCCATGTTTCCGTCAGTAGCTTGAAGCAATTGTTCCAGACCACGAAGTTTGTCATGCGTAAATGTAGCTGCTACCCACGGCATATCAATGCTTTCTAAGCTGACAACGCTTAACAATTCTAACAGCGACATCCATAGCGCGTCTCTTTCACGATTAGCTACCTTGATGGCAGTGTCCGAGTCTACTACACTCATTAAACATTGAAGAGCTCTCAATTTTTTTGACTTGTTGTTATCACTCTCATCATCAAATGCAATTCGAGATAAATAAATAGCCCCCATTTTAGGGCATGTTGCTTTTAGTATATATTTTGCAGTCATTAGCTCCTTTATATTTAAAACAGTGACACTTTTGTTATCGCCGTTAGCTTTGTCCAGTATGTTTTCTAATATTTGAATTCTTATTGAACTAACATTTATGCAGTTTTTATCTGCAATTTGATTGACAGCTCGATTAACATCATGACGGCTCATTTTTGAAACGAAATCTGGATGCAAGTACAAATTACGGATGAGTTGAGCTGGCTCTGTAGAAAGTCGAACGAGCTCTTCGCATGCCCAATCAATTTTGTATAGTGCATGTCGCGTGGATAAAGTTGCATGTAGACGTTCCATTTGTCGGACAGCACGATTTCCAGGTTGTAGGGCAGCCCAACGTTGCGCAAATTGGTAGCACAGATGAGCAGCAGCCACTTGATCTGCCCCTCGTGCACATCCTTGCAGCACGTAGAAAAGACATGCTCCTGCCCATTCCATGTTTGCAATGTGTCTTACACAGCGATGTGCTGCACGTAACAGAGGCTCTTCCTGGCTCGTTAAACGCCATGGTTCATTTTTAGTGTCTGAATCTACATCATCATTTCGTTTTCGTGTAGTCATTGTTTGCTTTACGGCATTACTACAAATCATGTCTCTTGCTGTTTGCGGATCTGAGTCAAGAGCGAGCAAAGCTACTGCAGGTATCCATCGTTCGTATGTTTCCAAAGTTATTTCTGATTTCAAATTGGCCCACATATCTTCTCTCATAAAGAGATGAAAAGGTAATCTGAAATGACCAATTTCAGGAAACATTCCTTTCACAGAGAAGAGTTCGTATTCGTACTGTTTGGGAGTACTTTTACGTTTATATTCTTTTAGGAAATGTAATAGAAAGTATTCCTTTGTATTTTTTACCTCGATAGCTGTGCCGAAAATGAGACGGTATATGCACAGAAACACTTCATAGTAATATGGATTTATGGATACCGCACGACCATGTAGAGTGACTTCGCCGTTTTTCCAAAAATCATTTAGTATATCTTTTAAAAATTCTCTGTTTTCTATACTATCCCAAACGACAAAACATTTGTTTAAATATTTTTCGTCGTTTTCTAGAAATATTTGCCGATGGCCCAAATCATCTGTGAATATTTTATATTTTAATTCCCAAGTCGACAGTAAAGCTATTAATTGGAGCGATAGACCATCGTTAGTTGAAATATTTAACGCACGACACAATTCAACCAGCCGGTCGAAACTGGTATCAGGATATTGTAGTAGTACATAAAACAGTATAACTTTGACATCCCAAGTTTCTTCACTATTATCAGGTAAAGCAACATCAGACAAATTAATGTTGAATTTAGACTTGAGTATATACTGAGGAGGATACGATACAGAATTTCCTATTTCTTTGCACATTGAATCATTGTCTAATACAAATGTACGACGGATAGGAGGTAATGAAAGATACCCAATAATATTAGGTGGCAAAAATTCATTCTGACCTCTTAATACTTCAAGAACACAATTATCTTCTTCATAATTTTTCATGACTAGTAATAAACTCGTCATAAGTACTTCATCAAGCTCCTGGTATGCAATAACTTTAGCTAGAAGCCTCTTTGCTATCTCGGACATGTCATCCTGCAATGAAGGCTTAGTGGCTTCAGAGATAGCTAGATAGTTAGAAACCATCCGCAGAGAAGTAAAATCGCATTTACTGTGAGTACTGGAAAATTCTGTATCAACACTATCTGGATAATGTATGGTTTTATACAAATTTATTAATTCGTTAACAGCAGTACTTGATGAAATGGGCAAAAATATGTAATGGAATTTCCATGCTATTGATAAGTTCTTCACAATTATACTGGCGTTTATGAGGTTGTTCAACAAGGACAATTGCTGAATTAAATTATGTAGATATTCTTCACTGCAATTAACGGCCAGCTCAATTAGAACATTGTAAGAATTCAACAAGAGATCGCAGTTCTCTCCATATTTAAATTGAGATAAAACTGCAATAAAGTCTTCAGCTGATAAATCACTTGTTGAAAAAGTTCTTAAGAGATATTCAACAAGTTTCCTCACTTGATGGCAAGTGGAAGTGCTTCGCAACAAGGCCATAAGTACAGAATGTTGGGACTGACATGCATGTGTTAGTTGAATAACACTTCCGCCACGACCAGAGCTGGCAGTAGCTCCATCTTGACATATCCAAGAATTGACTGCATCTTCACAAGCTTTTTCATTGTATATATCATTCATATTAAGCAATAAACTGTAAGAATTCTTGAAATTGTATAGTGTTTCAATATTTTTAATTTCAATTTCATTAAGAAGGTGTGTTCCTTTTATAAAATCAATATAGTTTCTTTCAATAGCCAAATTATTGGTGGTTCCGCAAACTATTTGGTCATACTTAGCTACCACAGCTTTAAGTAATAACTTTTTTTCTTTTGATGATAAGTTGTTGAAGTAATTTAATGCTATTCTAGTTTCACAATCTTGAAGACATCTTTCGATGTATAGGGCATTGCCATAGTTTGTATAAATAGGCATAACACCTGTTATTGCTTTTAGATCATCCAACTCTATAACTGGAGCACTCACAATTTTGTGAAGTACTAGCATGTAATCAGTACATGACATTGGAAAATTATATTTCTTCAGCACCACTTTTACATTTGCGTAATTAATTTCTTTTTGTACTTCTTGGGAAAGAAGTCTCTCTGAATCTGATACTGTAAAGGTTTTGGTAGCATTTGCAACAGTACTTATGGCTAACTCCAGTACAGTTGAGTTCCATGGGACATCCAATACTTTTAAAACTTGTAATAAACATTCAAGTTTATTGTTGTATGAATGGAAAGATTCTAACAAAATCTGTAGGCGTGTGCCATCAATTCCACCACCACTACTTGCTGCCTCACTCTCAATGTATGAACTTAGAATATCATCTAAATCAAACAAATGCTGCATAGCATATGATGGTAAATAATTTTGTAAAAATGTTTTCAGATCCTCAGTGTAACAGCGGCGTAACATTATTAAAGCTACTTCATTTGGACTCTGTGAGCTCAGCTCATTTAGTAACATGTTGATTCTATATTTGTCCTTCAATTCCATTATATATGTTATTCTTGTCTTAAGAACATCAAGGTCATCCATTGATATAGGTCTTAAAGCAATTGATTTTAAAGATGTTTCCAGGATTACTATTACTTCTTCAACAAATTTCAATCCTATCTTTGGCCAGAATGCAGACTGCTCCAACATAAAAACCCTTTCACTTGCCCATCTGACAAATAGGTCTATGTAAAATGGATTTTGTTCTAAAAGTGACGGTATAAAGTTCTTTAACCATATTATGATAGAAGCTAATTTGGTACTATTGTGTATAGCATTTAGAATATTTACGACATCGTCAGCAGTTACAGATAACTTCAACTGAGAATATTTTAACCAACAAATGGATGCAATATCAAAATCATATTTAGATATAAATGTAATACAAAGTTGTTTGAAGTTTTGGTCAAAGATGTTGATATTCTCGTATGAATTATTGCCTGTAAAATGAATGTATTCAATCAAATCTATTTTGATTGATAAGTCACTTACTACATTTATCAGATTGTTATCATTTGTTGCAAATATTCTCTTTTGAAGAGGGTATAACAATGTTTTGTAAGTGATATTTTGTTGGCATAGATGCTGTGTCATTTCAATGAGAAATATAAAATCATCAATAGCCTCAAATAGAGGCTGTAACTGTGGTAATACACTGCCTGGTTTTGTAGCAGTTGTTACGGAGTCTATCAAGGTCTTGAGTTGTGCTTTCAGGGTGTCTTGAGATGTAAGTGTTTGATTAAAACTGTCTGATGGGTCAGCAGTCCCAGCATGATTTAGAGATTGGGCAAATCCAGCACAATTTATCTGCACCTGTAATACACGAAACAACAGATAACATAACAATTCTAAAAACCTTTTGTAGTCTGCTAAGAACTAAGCTAACTAACATTGTAATAAGCTAACTAAGCTTACTGGTGAAAAATATGAACTGCTAAGTTGGAATATGAACTTCAGAAATGGTGATATAGATAAAAAAATCACAAAAATAATGTAATGAGCATACCTCCTCCTTGCTCCAAAGAAGATAGTAAAACAAATCATTGTGGGTCAAGACAGGGTAATAATTTCCATCTGTTTTCTCAAATTCATGAACAATTTGAGATTCTTTCAAGTCAACAGTCCACATATTAGTTTCATTAGCAAGGATAGCTTGGTCTCTCCAGGAGACAATATGAGTTAATTTTGTTCCAGTGGAGATTACTTCCACTAAACCAGTTAATGGACATTTTACCATCACCAAACCGTCTTCAAGGTATATATTCAAACCACATATTGAATCAAATTTTGTCTTAATACTTGAGTGGGTTACATGCGCCTTCTTAAAAGGGACAGCAAGTTCAGTTGTGTTTTCACTTAACTTTTTTATTATTTCTGAAGTGTGTAGTGGTACAACAAAGGTATCTCTGCTTTCACTTATGAAATATAAACGGTTTTCAATCCTTCCAATTTGACGAATTTGTAAGCTGGTATTAGTATCATTCGCAACTTTAGTTTGTATGCCTTTTATTACGTCTATCGCAATGATTTCACCAGATTTGAAAACAAGCCACACAAATTGGTCAAGCAATATTTTATCCACAATTTCTTGTTCAAATGTATGGAATCCGCTTGAATCTTGAGTTTCTTCAATGTTTCCCTGTAAATTCACTACTCTCACACTCACATTATTTTCAAAAAGTATTAATTTTGGATAGAGTAGTTTAGCTTCGATGTTAGAAATATTATAAGAGGTATTTAACTTTTTAAGTTGAGACAGTGTTATTGTCATGATTAAACTGCTTCGATTTTGTTGCAACAAAGAAACAAACAAAGCGAAACACTCGAATTTTAATAACTTTTTACAAGTTCGTTGATAATTTGAAACTTTGTTTTTGAACCAACGTAGATTTACGTCAAACTATTGTCAAAATAATCCAGTCCATTGACCTATACTATACCGTGAACCTCAAAGGCATAGTCAATTTTTTTTTTCGTTTTTTAAACTGGGAATATAATTTACTAAAACGTTGTAAATAAATCTAACCATGCCATTATAGATAGGTAAACCGATTCATTGCGGCGCGGCATTCAGTTTCGAAAACTTCTTGCTGTGTTACGCTGTGTAGCGTTAAAAAAAGCAGGAAAAATTCCCGTTTTTTCCAAGTACGTTGTTTTTTTCAATGTTTCATTCGAAAGTTTCAAGAAATTTTGCCAATGTTTTTTTCCAATAAAACCGAAAAAAAACGAAAAATATGAAAAAAACAGGAAAAATTTCGTGTTTTTTTTTAAATACTGTTTGTTCTGGTGGAATCTTGCGATTGGGCTAAAATTTTGCATGCATAATATGTATACCGGAGACCAATTCAATATTATTATGACATGGAGCTGATCTGATGATGGAGCCGGAAGATGGTCATAGGAACTCCGTGATAGAATGACACAACCCCGTCGAGTTTGGGCTCGTTTGGTTCGTCATAACGAGTACTTTGATCCTAGATGGTAACCAGGGTCTGATGATGGAGGTGGATGGTGGCCATAGGAACTGCGTAATAGAACGACACTAGCCCGTCGAGTTTGAGCTCGTTCGGTAAAGCGGCAGCAGGAATACATCATCTGTGAAAGTTTGAACTGTCTAGGACAGCGGAGGCTTCTATATATTTTTTTCTCGAAAACGGTGCGTCTTAGGCGAAAAATAACCGAAATTTCACTCCCCCCTAGAACGCCCCATGAGAGCAACACCACTATTAAAATTTTGGGTTGGGGGGGAGAGGGGGGGATTGTTTTTATTTTAATTTTTCTCGAAAACGGTGCGTGTTAGGCGAAAAATAACCGAAATTTCAATCCCCCCTAGAACCACCCGTGACAGCAGCACCACTATTAAAATTTTGGGTTTGGGGCGAGAGGGGGGATTGTTTTTATTTTAATGTTTTTTTGGTAATGTTTCGATTTTCTTACATCACAAATAATACATCCCTACATCATACTAAAAACAACCACCCCTCTCCCCCCCGAAAAACCCAAAAATTAAAAAGTGGTGCTGCTCCCACGGGGAACCGAGATGATGTACACTTTCAGCCTTTTTTAATTAAAAAAAATATACTGTGTTACTATGATATATATTTTACTGTCTTACACATATTTTTACAACGAAATTGGTTACGTATTAAACTTTCGCTTGCGTGGTTTTGATTTTAATCTTCTTTTGATCTCCAAGGATTTCTTGACTTTGTTATCAATTTCGGCATGAATTTGCCTTTTAGTTTCGCTCATTGCTTGCTGGTAGCTACTTGTTAGACGCTCGAGGACATCAGCTTCGATTTTTATCTGTGGAAGCTCCGCTTTTCCACCAGCCTGTATAATTTCCTGTGAATTAATAAATTTAATATATTTTAATTTTTATTAAATTTCAGAATTCCAGACTAAAAGTAATGAGAGCACTGATATTTACCTTGAATTGGTTTACTTGATTCTGTAACAGGATAGTAACAGCGTGACCAATACGTCCTGCTCTCCCTGTGCGACCCACTCTATGAATGTATGTTTTGATATTTCTTGGGGGGTCGTAAGATAAGACGTAATTACAGTCGGAGATATCAATACCTCTTGCTAAAGCATCTGTACCAATTAGGCTGTGAAAAAGGAACATGAATTATAATGATATTGTAATACCTAAGCACTTCTAAATAATTTATATAGACAGTTTTAAATGAGGTACTCACACATTAATTTCTGACTGTGTAAACTTTTTTAGTACACTTTCCCTTGTGGATTTGTCTAAAGCTGAGGATAGCTCAGCTACTTTGAATTGTCCATTTCCCCAGGCATTGAGAAGGACAGCTAACCTATGTGCTGCCTCAGCTGCATTAGTAAAGCACAACACTTTGTCCCATTTTTGTTCAGCTAAGAAGTGATACAGGATGAGTGGTTTGTGCTCAGCATCACATGTTACATACTGTTCTGTTAATTCTTCTGGTGTGGCATACAGCCTGATTTGGTCTTCATCTTCATAATTATTTGACTTTGCAGCAGAAAACAATTTAGGTTGAAATAGTCCCCACTGTTCTAATTTTTCCGGATCCTGAGACAAAGTTGCTGAGAAGAGCAGTTTGTGTGGTGGAGGCTTTTGTTCAATGAGACTAGACCATGTAAGATTTGAATGGCGTCCAGTCATTAGCTCGTTTTCCAGCTTGATGTGTTTATCAACGTGATAAAGCCAGTCATTTTGTATATGGTCCATAATTCTGTCTGCTTCATCAATGACCAAAAATTTCAAATGTTTCAGAGAGAATCCTTCTGTGTTCTGTAGATGTTCCACTAAACGTCCAGCTGTGCATACTATGATGTCTACTTCACTCACCCATCCAGATGATTCAGCTGAAATAAAAAAATAACATAGTAAATATTTTGCAGAATGTTGTGATGGCCTAGTGTTTAAGGGTCTCATGCTCAAGGCTGGGGGTTTGCAATAGGGGATGGGCAAGTACCAATGTTTCATTTCCGGATTCATAAGTACTTGCTAAAATTAATCTTGGATATTTATTTTATTTTATTTTATTTTAATAATTTTAGGAAAACTTACAGCTGATCTTATACAATAGTATGGTTGTGGATAACATTAAAAAGGCCAATTACAAGTTTTCACAGGTAAAAAAGTATGACATAGGTAGTTACATATTGCTGACATTGGTAAAGGAAAACATAGTGAGGAAACCTGGACACATGAATACAAGTCTAAAATCGCTGACCTGCCTTGAGCAAGTGTGGTGATCAATGTTGTATCTTCTCTGTATGAGAAGAGGCCTTTGCCCTGCAGTGGGACATAAGGCTGGTTTTATTCAATATTTTGCAGATTTCCGCTGATTATTATAAACAATTTAATATATGAAATCCATACTTACTGTATCTAACAATATTTTGTTGTTCCTGTTGCATAGGTGTAGATCCTCCTAACAAGGCAACCTTTAATCTTGTCTTCATACAATACTTTTTAAAGACTTTAGCTACTTGTGCTGCTAATTCTTGGACTGGTAAAACTACTAAGGCTCTTACATGGCAACCAATTTCATTCATAAGGATCTGAAAATATATTACAATCATCAACACTAAAACAACAACAGTTAAACGGTTATTGCTAAACCGCCTAGTTGAGTCCTTGTTAGCGGGCTACAGAGTTAAGACGAAAAAAGGAACCAAGAGGGGTGCAGGCAGCGGGCGCTCGTACAGTGATACACAAGAGGCGAAATGTGTGCTGGACAGTTTTCGAGATATGGTGTTATAGTGGTTAACAGTGAACGGTGTCAGCAGAGAAGATTCAATTAAGTGGTTTAGCTGTAGTTATCCTTATTGGACTATACCTGAACTATTGGTAAGACAAATGACAGTGTTTTCCCACTTCCTGTAGGAGCAGAAACACAAATATCATGCGGCCAAAATGGATAAGTTAATTTGTGTTCATCTAAAATAAAAGGTACAACTTTTTCTTGGACTGGAAACAGTTTAGTGACACCTTCACTTAACAATGTCGCCTTCAGTGTACTGTGTAACCAATGTTGATCTTCTACAGGGCAAGATGAGGACTTCAAACTCGTTGATATATTAAATGGATGTGATAGCCAGAAAGGCAGAACTCGTGAGACCTGAAACACATAAATTGACATTGTATGATTGACATTGTACATACATGTTGTCTACAGATAGTTGTTCCGGGTCTGGCTGTTTGTGTATGTTTGGAAATGCACCTACGATACAAGGGAAATGCCTAGTGTGGGGCAATGTCTTTATAAAAAAATATAAAAATATAAATGTATAATATTAAATCTGAATAATACCTTTGCCTTCTTTTCAAAGTCATTAACTCCTAACACCTTGAATTCATGAGAAGGTTTTACTTTTTTCCTATCTTGTTTTTGAATAGTATTGATATTGCTGTCATTGTTTGACTCTTGACCGGTCTTAATCACTTCTTTTTTGTCAAGTTGTACATGATCTTCTTTAAGTTCCTCAACAGCTTTCTGTGGTTTGAGGGTTATCACATCAGATGTCTTCTTAGTAGCATACGCTGATTTCCTTTCTGCAATTCTTTTCTTTAACTTCTCCAAATGTTTGGCTTCTTGTTCTGCTACATCTACAACTACTTCTTCGTTTGTATCCCTATATCTGTAATAAAATAATATGTGAGTATTTCAAATTACGTTAAGTTTTTGAATCCAAATAATAAAATTAAGACTTACACACCTGTTAATTACAAATAGATTATCCATTATCTTAGAGAAGGTGCCTCTTCATTATATTTATCAAAATTGAGTAATAAAAACTGATCCTCGTTTGAACTTTACCACTCTAACCTAAAAAATTAAAGTCAAAGTCAACACACACAACAATAACACCGTCAAAGTCAAAACCACGTTTAGTAACCAGTAACCAACTAAAGAACAAACCGCACTAGGTTAACTGGTTAACTAGGTAGTACAGCTCTATGCAACTATGCAACACACGCACCCCAAACATGAAAATTAAATATTCTCCACTCTATCACAAAAGAAAAGGCAGAAACAGACTGTCAACCATGGACTTATAAGTCCATGCTGTCAACGCGCTGCATTATGCTTAGCTTACTACATGACATTCGTCAGGGATTTCGATAAAAATATTTATTTATGATAAAACCTTTACCTTTTTGTGATAATGTTTTCCCTGGCGTTAAATTAATCAAATTGACTAATGCTAAAATGATAGTTTAGTTTTAACATGTTATTTAGTGGTTTTAGTTTTAGTCGATGACATAGTAATTTGCATTGTCTAGTTCAAAAAAGGAAATAAAGTTAAATGAACTGATTATTAACATTTGAATAGAACTAATATAATATTACAATTTAATAATTACAACTAAACAAAAATTAAATAATTAAAACTTTTGACTTGAAGGATTCGATTTGTGTATTACAAATACAAAATGTTTTGTCGATTAAAATTTTGACAAGTCCTAAATTTGTCCGATTTTGTCTATACAATTTTAGCGAAGCACCACGAAGCAAGTTTTCGATTCGTCGCTTTTATTTCCCGAATAATCATTCAAATGTTTTTTCTTCACCAATTACTCATGATAAATTGTTAACTTTATCTTTATTTGGCTTTTGTAGTTTTCTGTTGTGATTTCAGAGACTGAACACATTACAAAATGGCTAGTGTATCCTATCAAATTGCAAATCTTCTGGAGAAGGTAAGCCGGCGTTCTCATAATAACACAGAGCACAATCATTCCGTAACTGCGTATCAATAATGTTATTGTCTAAAATGTCTCCAGATGACGTCCAACGACAAAGACTTCAGGTTCATGGCTACTAATGATTTGATGACTGAATTACAAAAAGACAGTATAAAGCTTGATGATGACTCTGAGAGAAAAGTCGTAAAGATGCTCCTCCGCCTTCTCGAAGACAAGAACGGTGAAGTGCAAAATTTAGCTGTGAAATGGTATGTGACTGTGCAACATTCACTGATTTACACACACAACTTATTGATGATGTATAAATATAAGCAATTATATTGAATAAATATTTTTCAGTCTCGGTCCCCTTGTGAATAAAGTAAAAGAGTATCAAGTAGAAGGCATAGTGGACACACTGTGTGCAAACATGCTCTCAGATACGGAACAACTGAGAGATATCAGCAGCATTGGCTTAAAAACTGTCATATCTGAACTACCATTAGGCTCCAACACTTTGGCTGCAAATGTATGTAAGAAAATAACTGGAAAACTCAGCAGCGCTATTGAAAAGGTAATTAAAACAATTTCCTTTCATTTTGTCTAGTTTTATTGATTATTTAAATAAATATAAGCAATGGTTGCAAATAGCAGTAGATAGAGGTAAATAGACGAAGAGTAGCAGCAGTAGGAAAATCTGGACTAATAATAATTTACTAATTTTTTAAACAAGGCAATACAATATGTTGCAATACATGTAAACAAAGTATTTTACATTTTAAAAAAGGTTAAATAATAACTTAGCCAGCATGTTGTTATTATGGAAAATAAGCCATCAAAGGTATTCTTTTTGAGGCTTATTTTCAAAATCATAGTTGAGGTCAGTCATTCTGAGTTATTTCATTACGAAAGGTGTATCTTATTCTCTTAAACATTATTTCTTTTACAAAGTATGTTTTGACAGTATTTTCATTTTTCAGCAAGAAGATGTCTCAGTTCAACTTGAGGCTCTGGATATATTAGCTGATCTGTTGAGCAGATTTGGCGGCTTGCTCATAACATTTCACCCCATGTTGCTCAATTCTCTACTGCCACAACTCGCTTCACCACGTCAGGTACGTAAAGAATAAAAAAACTAAATTAATGACTGAAATAGAAAACCATGTACCTACTCCTGATCATAACAAGTGTAAAAACTCACAATATATTTAATTGCAAGATAAGTAAATGATAACCATAATAAATAATAATAATAAATATTACTCTTTGTGTTAAACTTTTGACATTTATATTATTATCTCAATCAATACAAACCAAAGCACAGTTTAGAGACATTCTGTATAATAAACATTAGATATTGAACCCGTTACTAATAATGTGAATTACTCTTAGTCTCACACTAACAAAAACCACATTTATACAGGCTGTCCGTAAACGCACCATAGTTGCATTGTCACACCTGGTCATGTCTTGCAATGCGTCTCTGTACAACAAACTTATTGATCACCTGCTGGAGGGGTTAAGTTCTTCCACATCATCCAGCGTCAGCCGCACTCATATACAGTGTATTGCATCCATTTGGTAAGAGAACGTAATAATTCCATGAATATTTTAAACAATAAATTTGGAAGATACACTGAAATAATAATACTTTTTCTTTCAGTCGCCAAGCAGGTCATAGGTTTGGCGAGCAGCTGTGGCGTGTTGCCCCACAGGTCCTAGAATACTCAACCGATGCGGATGAAGAGCTCCGCGAACATTGCCTGCAGGCGCTCGAAGCTTTTGTACTTAAGTGTCCCAAGGAAGTGCAGCCCCATATCCCTACAGTAAGGAGCTGTTTTATCATATTTTTCTTGCTCTTGCCTCATGTTTGGGGTCGGCGTAGCGCCGTTATATCATCCCTCATGCAATCCTTCCATCTTTTCTTTTATTCTTGTCTCTCTCTCTCTCTTCATCTATTAATGTTTATATTTATTACTCTTTTAGTCACATATGTTTTATCCCTTGTTACACATGCCTATACAAGACAAAAGAATCCCTGTCATAATTGCTGTTAATACTTTATTTAGCTTTTATAATAAACAGGTGACTCACACCTGAACTTGTCCAGTCAAGTTAAAAAAAAAATTCTTTTTCATAAGCAATAATCTTTCTTTCATCAGATAATCGAGCTTTGCCTTAAAATGATTACATACGATCCTAATTATAACTACGAAGATGAGGAGGAAGAAGGCGGCGGTGAGGACGAGGAGATGGAAGACGAGTCCTTTACACCTGACGCTGAACCAGAGTCAGATTCTGAAGAGTATTCTGATGATGATGACATGTCTTGGAAGGTATGTTATTTCATGTCGTAAAACAGGCCTTTATTGAGTAGTCTTTGGAAAACTTTAAACAGACTGCACCCAAGTCGGCTGCAGCAAAAAGAATCTCCAAAGGTGGAGTTTCGCAGATGGCGCTCACCTTTTATCTTGCGCCGCATGCCCTGTCACCTGCACACTTGAGGACCTAATGACTGCGCTGGCGGATATTCCTGTCGTAGATTACTGGGCCAAACAAAAAAATTAACAAAATTATACTATGTAATTACTATTTATATTTGCCATCAAAACACTAAGAACAAGAGTGAGGAGTTGGGGTGGATCAAATGATTTGCTTCCTACCTATATGCAAGATACGTGCTAAGAAGTAGAATTGCAAACACCATATTCGGAGTTCCTTAAACATATGTAATCTACGTACTACTAGAACGACAAAAGAAGCAAGAAGGATAAATAATCATTATTTACTTGTATTTTGTTCTCAGGTGAGGCGTGCGGCGGCTAAGTGCTTAGAATCAGTAATTGCGACACGTCATGAACTTCTCGGTGAAATGTACCAAACTGTATCACCAGCTTTAATTGCTAGATTCAAAGGTACATTATATTTCCTTCTTATTACCACCAGTGTTCATACAGGTGTATAAGATTTGTTGTCTATACCGATTTTACCCTTTTTGCACAAAGGAAATGGAATAAAGAACATAACGGATTGTTGGCGCAGTGACAGAGCGATTGATTGCTGTGCTGCGTGTTGCGGGTTCAATTCCCGCGCTGAAATCACGTATAGTTTCCGGTTTTGGCTGTTTGTGTATATGTTTCTATGTTTGTAAAGGTTTTTTTTTAAAGAAAAGAAAGAAATAATTAAAGATATATAATCATACTGCATAACTGTGTTCTTATTAATAAATTTACATTTTTAGTTTCAACAGTCTACCCAACTCGGATATGCAATATTAAATTCGAAACTCATATTTGGCTTTTGAAGCATAATATGACTGGTTTGTTTTTATGTTTAGAACGCGAAGAGAACGTGAAGTGTGATATTCTGAGCGCGTATACCGCATTGCTGAGGGCTACTCGTCCACCACCGTCTTTACAAATGGCTATCGTGCCCACCGATAACTCCCCGCAAGCACTGTTGTTGCATAGGGTGAGTTCTTTTTTAAATAATTTAGCATTTATCTTTATCCAAATGTTGTAACAGCTATAATTTCTGTTGTTGGTACAGTGGCACTAGTATGTTGGTGTAATAAACAAGTTGCTAATATGCTCTGCTTCTGCTCTACGGATGTTGTGATTCTGTGCATGGTATAGTAATAATGCATCATCCTACATGATTAATTATTTTCGTAGATAAATCATAAATCAAATGCCTAAACAGAGCATATGTAGCATGAAACGATAAGTGATTTATTATCGTCTAATAATTCTTAAGGTCATGGGCAGCAGTTACTTTTAAATACTGCCAGAAATCGAGCTCCAATTAGGTACTTACTTTTCAATGTACCTTAATATTATCTTTTGAATATTCTCAATATATAGGTGTCGGGCGTGGTCCGCGGTGCATTGCGTGTAATCCGCGGGCGGAGCGTCCGCGCCCGCGGCTGTGCACTAGCACTACTGCGTGAACTGCTGGCGGCAGCACCCGGCTGCCTCGCCGACCACGCTGCTAGGGTTATTAGAGCACTTACACCCGCGCTCACGTGAGTATACAGATAAACCTACTTAATTCTTAAGTCTTGATTATTAACTGGAGTAACTCATTTTTTAAGTACAGATGGAAAAGGCCTTTTGAAACTGTTGAATTTTGCTTATTATTGTTAGAGGTCATTCCAATAAAAACTCAGTTTCAAAGCTCATTCGACATGAGCATCTCTTCTTTTATTTCTGCTGCTCTAGTGACCATACAGTATATTACACTACTGTATACTTTTCTTTTCTGTTTACTTTCCTCCTCAAAAGTATCTACCACAGACCAACTTATTCACAAAAAAGTTACAAGTTATATGAACAGAATAAAAAACACTGATCAACATAAAAACACTTTTTGCATGTAACATGAAAACTGATCATAATTTTTATTTTTTTTACTTTTCCCTGTCATAAAACAGAGACAAGAGCACAGCATCGTCGATGAAGATCGAGACGCTAGTATTTGTAGTGTGCCTGGTGCGCGGCCACCCGTCGCAGACCATGCGGCCGCACGTGGCCGCGCTGCTGCCGGCCGTGCTGGGCTGCGTGCATGACCCCTTCTACAAGGTCACCGCCGAGGCACTGCGAGTGCTGCAGACGCTCGTCAAAGTTATGCGACCTCTAGGTACAGTTTCAAAAATATTTTAAAAGTATTACTTGTAAAAAAAAGGTATTTTTTGTAGTTTCTACCTCATCCGATGGTGAATATAGAATAAAGGGGTAGAAATATTTTTTGTAGTTTCTACCTCATCCGATGGTGAATATAGAATAAAGGGGTAGAAAAACACTTGAATGAAGCCAAAAGTTATATGTTCATATAGCGTTATTTTTTGTTCTGAATCATACCTTCTGGTTACGTAGTTAAAGGTCAAAGTTTGCACTTTGTAATGCTTTTTTACGAAAACAAGTCTTAAATGTTTTAAGTTTTTGTCTTAGTATTATTCGGTACATGTATTCATACCCGAAGTGGCTTCTACTTTTTTAAACACCTCATTTTCCACTCTGATCTACATAACATCTATCTACCCATCGCACCAATGATCCATTTTACATAATCTGACAATTTTTCTTCTCCTCATTCAGACCTGGTTATCATCGACGACTCCGACACACTCGGCGTTGAGCCGCCTCCTGAAGAATTACAGCAGTTCATCCCGGCCATGTACGAGTGCGCGCTGGTCCGCCTGCGAGCCACGGACATGGACCAAGAGGTCAAGGAACGAGCCATCGCTGCTTGCGGACAGCTTCTCTGCCATTTCGGTGATTATTTGCAAGTATGTCGTTGATGTATTTAATATTTGTGTTTGAATGACTCATTAACAATATCTATACTAATATTATAAAGCTGAGAAGTTTGTTGGTTTGTACGCGCTAATCTGAGAAACTACTGGACCGATTTGAATAAATCCCTTTATGTTAATATCCCGCTTATCGAGGAAAGCTATATAACATTACGCTACGGGCCACGGGGGCGGAACATTAACCAAAGTCGTAACTTAACGCGGGTGTAACCGCATTGTGTAGCTTTATAGATATTTCTACATAACAGCACAGCAAGTTAGTCGTAAACGCCATACTATCAATAACTGCTATACCATTTACGTATTAACAAACTAATATTTTTTAAAGGCATTAGAAAGTCAGCTTCTTTTTTGAATTTTAGCTTAAAATAACTTGTTTCTTTTGCAGCACGAGCTTCCCGTTTGTCTGCCTATATTCTTGGAACGACTGCGCAATGAAATTAC
The DNA here is from genome assembly GCA_949316365.1 of Hoplodrina blanda. Taxonomy (NCBI): domain Eukaryota; kingdom Metazoa; phylum Arthropoda; class Insecta; order Lepidoptera; family Noctuidae; genus Hoplodrina; species Hoplodrina blanda. Next base: position 11,381,649 of record OX438579.1, on the reverse strand, counting down.
TCGTTTGACTACAGTGAAAGCTCTAACTAAAGTGGCCTCATCTCCACTGAGAATCGATCTGACACCCATTTTGGTAAGTCATTATTTCAGCGCCATTAAAAAAAATATTAGCTTGTAAAGAAAATGTTTTTAAATGCATTATTTATTTCAGTCGGATGCCGTACCAATTCTTGGATCATTCCTGAGAAAAAATCAGAGAGCCTTGAAATTGTCTACTCTAGTCCTTCTGGATACTTTAGTACAGAACTACAGTCACGCCATAAGCATAGAGCTTTTGAGTAAGGTATGTCCAATCGCTTTATATCAAGTAAAAGTAAATCTGTCACTAAAATCTCCAAAGCTAACTAACATGAAACTAAAAAACAAAAATGAAAAATAAAAAAATATGTGCCTGTCTGAGACAGGTGTATAATAGAAAGATACAGAGAGAAAGAGAGGGAAGGTCGCCTGGAAGAGGCATAACGCCTTTTTCTTACGTGACTATTTCTGCCGCAAGCCGCGTTAAGGAATTTCGTTCCAAAAATTTTGGAAGAAGGTTGCTACACCAGAAATGAAGCAACTTGTTCAGTATTGGTTTGCAGGTGACTGATTTACAGAGCATTATCAACCTGATCAGGTTCCAGTTACCGTATGATGCAGTGATGTAGTGTAACACTGTTCATGCAGGTGCTGATGGAGGTGCCGGCGCTGGTGTGCGAGGCGGACCTGCACTGCGCGCAGACGGCGCTGACGCTGGTGCGCGGCGCGTGCGTGCGCTGCCCCGCCGCGCTCACGCCCGACGCGCGACACGCGCTCACGCCCAACATACTCGCGCTCGCCAAGTCTCCGCTGCTGCAAGGTACGAGATCACTTACATCGTTTTCATGTGTAATTCTGTATAATCTTGATGTGAAAAACATTTATTTTTAAAGAGTAAGTATGGAGTTTCTTGCCCTTTCTTCTCCATACGAAACTACCCTTTAAAAAGGGCAACTAGATTCATTAATTTTTTCTTGCACGATGATGTTCAAGAGTGGCTTTAATGGTCTAATTAAAAGATTTGACTTGACACTACATAGCTTATGTTAAAAAAGGGTATGATGACTGGTAAGTTTTGCTGCTATACCTTAAAATATAACTCTCATGTACGTTGTAGGTGGCGCCCTAAAGGCGATGCTAGGTGTGCTGAGCGCGCTAGTAGCAGCAGACGTGGCGGGTTGCTCTCGGCGCGAGCTGTTGGCGCTGCTCGTGGCACCCGTGCACCGCCTGCACGACCACAACGCCTCCGCGCATCATATCAAGCAGGTATGTAACGTGTAGGACTTCCCAGGTTGATCGTAAGGTCCTTTTTACATTTAAAACTTCACATTGTTAAAAGATTCATCCGGAAAATTCCTTGATGGAGAACATCAAAATCATCATCGTCATTATTCGGGAAAATAAGAGTTTATTATCATTATAATTTATCATTATTATACATGTAATGTTCAGAGAGGCAATTCCCGTATTTTTTCTAATCTCATTTCAATCTTTTAAAAAGGCCTCTAATTTATTTACATTCATTTATTATATGTTTTTGAGATTGATCATCAAACATCGATTGTTGAGGAGATTGCGACTTGATATTGAACGTTTTCGATTACGAGAATTATCCCTTCAGCTCAGCTGTCATTTGTTTCTAAAATGCTTTTCACAGGCGTTCCACTCCCTCGCAAAGTGCGTAGCAGCAGTAGTAGTGGAAGGAGGATCGGATGCATTGGAAGTAGTTCGCGGGTTCTTACGTGACGCCGCGCAGCCTACCTCTGACGCGCATCACATGTTCGCGCTGTTGGCACTCGCCGAAATCGGACGACATCTGTGAGTAGACCCTTATAATGTGACCTCAGACCTTTATAATTTGGTCGAGGTTTTGCTATTATTAACCATGTCTGAGGTAGTTCCATAAATATGCACCATAATTATCAGTTGGTGCACCAATCGGTAAGTGACCGAATCCTTGACAGTTCAAAAGTGGTCTTATTGAAGTAATAACTAAAATAAGACCACTAAGACCTAGTGGTCTTATTTTAGTTATTGGATGATAATTTGTAAAAAAATCGGATTCGATTCCTGGCAAAGAAAAAACTAAAAATTGCTTTTCTTATCTTAATTCTTATCTTGTCATCTCTTTAAAAATGAGAAAAGATGTTACAAAACGACATAATTTTTAAAATTACAGAGATTTAAGTTCCATTCCGAACCTGAAAGAGGTGCTTCTAAACTCATTTACGCCGTCATCTGAGGAAGTGAAATCGGCTGCAAGCTACGCCCTAGGGTCCGTCGCTGTGGGCAATCTGCCCAAGTTCCTACCGTTCATACTCGGAGAGATCGAGGCGCAGCCCAAACGACAATACCTTTTGTTACACTCCTTGAGGGAGGTAAGATATATTGGTTCTCTTTATATGTGGCAACATTGTGGTTGGTGATCTTTGTTGATGTATAAAAGTTATACTATTTTTCCTTCCCCTTACAAATAAAAAGTCTACTGTATTTTTTGCGGAATTTAGTCTGCAGAAAATCATGGAAATAAATAGCCTAGTGTAATTTTTTTAATAAGTTGATGTAATTGTTTAAATTAATGTATTTGTACAGATAATTTCCTGTGAATCATGCACCCCTGAGGGTGTCGAGGCTTTGAGGCCTTTCATACCTGAAATCTGGGTGCAGCTGTCTAAACACTGTCAGTGCGCGGAGGAAGGATCTCGGAATGTTGTATGTATACATATATGTTGCTATGTTTTTACATAGCAAATATTATTTAGGTATTTTACAAGTAGGAATTTTGCAATGTTTGCTTATAATATAATCGTTTTCAGGTCGCCGAATGCTTAGGAAAATTATGTTTACTAGAGCCGCAAGACTTATTACCACACCTGAAGGAGTTCCTCAAGTCGCCCGAGCCACTCACAAGGACAACCGCCGTCACAGCTGTTAAATTCACGATATCAGATCAGGTTAGTGCATCATTCGTGAAATACTACTTTCATCACCTCATTATCCAAGTTATAAAAAAGTTATACGTACTAATTAATTCAAATGTATTGTGTTCCTTTTATTAAAAATATCAATTTAGAAAACATTCTGTCAATCTACCTGTTGAACTGGTCAAATATCCCTGCAATAATAATTATGTGTGTTCGTACAGCCCCAAGCGATAGACCCACTCCTCCGCAACTGTATGTCAGAACTGCTAGTGCCTCTCTGCGACCCCGAGTTAGGAGTAAGGCGTGTGGCTCTGGTCGCGTTCAACTCGGCCGCGCACAACAAGCCCTCGCTCATACGAGACCTGCTGCCACAAGTGCTGCCTACCATCTACAGCGAGACCAAAGTGAAGGTATGTGTGATTGTGTAGACCCATATTTAATACGTGTACGTAATCGTGATGACCCAGTTAAAACGCCCGCCGCTCATGCATGAGGTTGCGGGTTCGATACCGGGAAATACCAATGTCACTTTCATGTATGCACTTGTATATATGTACTTTCTTAATTTATCTTGTATATCATTGAGATGGGTGAAAGAAAACATCGTTAGCAAATATAGACTTATAAGTAATATAAGTCTGAAACCACCAATCCACTTTCCGCAAGCGTGGTGATTAATGCTTGTGTCATCTCCGTATGAGAAGAGGCCTTTGCCTTTCATTGGGACCATAATAGGCTGATATTATTATTATTTTATTTTTCATTGTTTTGATCTAAAATCTCATATTTTTGCCAACAGAAAGAACTAATCCGCGAAGTAGAAATGGGTCCATTCAAGCACTCGGTAGACGACGGCCTGGACCTGCGGAAGGCGGCGTTCGAGTGCATGTACACACTGCTGGGCACGTGCCTGGACCGGCTCGACGTGTTCGAGTTCCTGCGCCACGTGGAGGACGGGCTGCGCGACCACTACGACATCAAGATGCTCACCTATCTCATGTGCGCAAGGCTAGCGCAGCTGTGTCCTGCTGTTGTGTTGCAAAGTAAGTTCTGTTATATTCGTCATCTGTTGAACCTAGAGATGAAGAGCAGAAGTGGCTAACTTGACTTGACCAAAGATTTACTGTTTACCGACTAGACTGCGCGATCTAACAATAACAAAACTCATACTTCTTTATAAACTTAATATCGAATCGTATTTCACATATTAATACAAGTACATGAAATTGTTACTCAGTAAATGACTAAAAAGAAGATTATTTTTAGTTATTACTTAGACTAGTGTGAGCATTGCGACTGGGGTCGACTAATTCGCGATTGACCGGTTGGCTACCCCTGCTGTAGAGTATCAAGAAGAATTACATGAGTAATTCAGTACCCTCGGAACTACTGTTTTAATAAAATTGAGGCTAACTTGAATTTCGCTCGTGTCGATACGATAATAAATATTAACGATATTCCCTTGTTTGCGTCCAGGGCTAGAAAGTTTAGTGGAGCCCTTGAGAGCGACGTGCACGATGAAGGTGAAGGCAAACTCAGTGAAGCAAGAGTACGAGAAACAAGACGAACTCAAGCGGTCCGCGCTCAGGGCGGCCGCCGCGCTCTTACAGATACCAGAAGCAGGTAAGCTATAAAACAACAGTAAATTAGAAATAACTGACTTGAAACTCGTTGGTTACCGGTAGTGGCAATCATAGATTGTGGTGCTTGAGTTATTTGACGTTGACTATGTTGTTTATTTCCTTTATTGATACTATTATTATTTTTTTGTTGTCTTTTATTGCTATTCACCTACTTTGTTTTCACATATAGAAGCAACAAGAATATGTAACCAAGATTTTGTAAAAACTCAATTGAATAGAATGTCCATAGAGTTTCTTACTCGCTCTTCTCCATAGAGACCAACCTACGTTTTGGGACTAGCAACTAGCTTCAACTAGACTAACAAACTAGCTTCTGACTATCTGACAGACTCCTTGACAATTCAAAAGTGCCTGTAAATGGTTTTATTAAAATAAATACTGACGTTTAAATGTGATAACGCTTGTGCAACTTAAATAGTAACATAGAAATAACATTACCGTTTTCGTCATCACAGAAAAGAATCCTCACCTGATGGACTTCGTGACTCAGATCAAGTCGTTCCCGGACCTGCAGCCCATCTTCGAGTCCATCCTCAAGGACTCGTCGGGCGGCGCGGGCGTGGACTCGAACCTCATGGACCAGAGCTAGCCGCCATCACACTCCCGTACTTCTCCCACATTGCGACCAACACCACGAGGTTCTATTTTGTTTTGGTCTTTTTTGTTGTTTCGTTTTTGTAAGAATGCATATTATTTTCATTCATGTCAAATGTAAAAATGATTGAAATTGAATAGAAGTTTAGTTTTAATACGTATTATTTTAATTTCGCTTTTTATTGAACTCGAAATAAGAAAGAGTTTGATTCAACAGCTTTATTATAAAGTTACAAAGTACATAACTAAAACATTAGCACTGCTAATCGAATTCTAGACGTTTATGATAAGACGTCAGAACGCGACTCCTCGCGATGCTCTCAAGGAAACTAAGGACGAAAGGAATAAAGGTCTCGTCACTGTTGGCATAACTATATTGTGACGGCGGAAATCAGACTTGCATAACTATAGATAACTGGCTAAAGTTCTTAATACGCTTTTAAAAGTACTCAATATTTGGTTAGACAGCTAGATGCTGATAGAGTGGTAGTGTTCTATCGATAGTTATACAGAATAATTTATTTTATTGATATGTATTGTGATATTACAAGCTATGTGGAAAAATCATAGGAAAATGGATAAATACACTATAATGAAGCGAAATCCTTATAGTATCAGTTATTTCCCTTTCCTCTTTGCCGCTGGTGTTGCGCTCGCTGGCCTCGGCACCTCATTCTGTGGGTCACAACGAATCATTTACGAACTTTCTCAATACCATTGGTACGTAGAAGTAAGAAAGGGAATCCTATGTAAGCAGTAAGTGGGTCAAGTGATTACCAAAGAGAAATTACAAAACGATCAGACGATATTAGTCAACATTAATCATGTACACATGATTAATGGACGTGAAAGTAATGCTATAAAGTACCGGCTTAGCTGGCGACCCGCGCGTCAGTGTGGAGTTGCTGGCGTTACGTAGAGGTGGTCGAGACGAAGTGCTCATCATGCTGCCCATCGCGCTCGCCGGCCGCTCTGGACTTAGCTCTTTGCTATAACAATAATCATTCAGTTTATATAAGCTGCTTCCAATTTCTTAAAGCGAATTTAATCAGATCAATTTATATGATCGCTTGTTGTTATATATCGTCAACAAGTGGAGGTGGCATAAAGTTTCATAACTTGAGCTACAAGAATGACCTTTACAATTTTTTAAAATTGGATTTGGATTTACAATTTATTATTCAAAAATACATAGAAAATTTCGAAATTTCAATCGAAATAAATAGACAAACACATCTACACCTGAAACACATTTATTACTTTTTGAGGAAGCCGAGTTAGTAAATATTGGCTTAGTACAAACCTGTTAGTGCGTGATATTTGTCCTTTTCTGCTGAACATGTCGGAGAGACGACCTCGTAAGTCGCGTTTACTACCCGCTGCACTCATGTCTGAATCCGAACCCTGCTGAATTTCAACGAGTATAAAGTAATATTCGAATAATAGGTACATAATAAGCAACTAGGTTGCCAGCCAAAGATATGCCTTATTTATACCAGACTGTCACCGCATTGATTATTAGGAGATTGAACTTTAAAGAGAGAAGAAAATATGGTTAATTTTACCTGAGAAACAGTACCAATAGGTCTGAATTCCACATGTTCTGTGCTGTCCACTTGGTCATCAATAGAACGGGATTTGGTCAGTTTCTTTAATTTGCCAAATATACTCTTCTTTTTCTTCTTTTCTGAAGGAAGCACTTCGCTTTGGGCTGATCCACCAGATAACCGACTGTAAAAAATATTTATTGAATACTAATATTTTACAAATTGACCAAGTTATAATGGTTTACTTTTTGAGGATACCATAGTGCAATAAATTGTTTTCAATTTTTTTCCATCATAGTTTTGTTGATTCCTTATCAATACAGTATTCAACAAGTGTTATGTTGACCATACCTGTCTAGACTAGCATCACGTTGCATGGTGAACAGTCTGTTATCCGCGTCTCCGTCTAGCGACTGCATTGACGACACGCTGCTTTCGTCCACCGACTTCCAAATCGAGCTCTGACAAGGAGGAAATAAGGTTCAATAATACACTTCATTGTATTATGACGAACAATCCGAGACTGTAATTTCGTTCCATATTTCGGTGGTAACCGAAATATACCGGTACCGTTATTTTTATGTCCCCATTCGTGAAGGTTCATGTTCATAGCACCCGTTGTTATAAATATTGCACCTTACCTGGTCTTTAGTAGTCTGCTCAAGTGATATAGAGCGTTTCTTGAGCGAGGGCGCGCGGGAGGGGGTGCGTGTGGCTGGGGAGACTGACAGCGTGTCCCGAGGCTCCGTTGACATCGCTCTGAGAATACATGACAATAAGTTAATCTTATAATCTAGCAATCTTGGTCAGGAGCTATCACTATTTTGTTTCATTAGAAAGTATTTCCTATTCCTTTTGGGTCTGTGCGGGAGTAGCTCATGATGTGAAAAGATAAGCTTTGCTAAAAGCTAGGCTGATTGCCCAGTCTACATGAAACTGAATGTTCTCAAAAAATTTAAATAAAAAAGACCCAAAGAGTAGTCATGGTGGAGGAAGTAGGGTTACCTCCTAGCAGTAGCTTGGTGTCTTCTCTGTCGCTCGGCGATGCGTGATGCCCTGAGCTCGTCAGTGAGGCGACGCAGGCGCGCCGCAGTAGACGCCGCCTCCACGCCGCCTGCGCCGTTCTCTGGCGTCGCGGATCGAGACCGCGATTTGGACGACTGAACAAAAATTTATAAGGTTTGGGGATGGAAGATGCATACCAATGGCTTTAAAGGTACAGTTGAAATGGAAACCAAGGTTTGGCAAGTATCATAATTAGTGACTTCGACATTGATTCTCAACTCTTAGATCTCTAAAACTTCCTTGGTGTTTTCGTCAACATAATGCCATATTCATCATTGTAAAAGGTACTTAAGACAAAGGCAGCTTACCCTATTACGTCTTGGGGGCGTTGGCGTCACCAATCTCTTCTCAGGCTGGACTGGTTCATTGCGGAATAACTCTGGGCTCTGCTTCATTAGGTCGTCTATTGTTTCTAAAAGCTGCGTGATTATTCTGTCATCCTCCTGCAAGAAAAAAATTAAAGTAAACCAAAGGAAGGTGTGGAGCAAGATCTACGTGTTAAATACTTAGGGTCGCTTGCTTACCTGCTGTGCACGTTTAAGTGAACCAACGAGAAGTTTGTTCTGATCGCGATCCCGATCGTGTCGTTCCTTATCGCGACGTAGCTTCTCGTTCGCAGTGCGCAATTTCGCATGTGCATCTCGCAACTCGAGCAGATCACACTGCAACTCTGTCACCTGAATCAAGAGAATTGTTTTAGCTGTTAGAACTGAAGATAGATGAATAAATCGACATCAGCATCAGCCCTTATTCCAGTTTCTTTGGGGTTGATGCAGTATGTCTTTTCCTTTTATACTTGTATCGTTATTATCTCAGAATTTACCCTATTTCCAAACTTATGTTTCATACAACCCATCCTTATTTTTTTTATAAGTACAACTTGTCACACGTGTCAAATAAGTTAATAGAAAAATATTGCCAGTACCTTCTTTTTAGCTTCTTCAGTCTCTTCTTCTGTTGTTCTCTTCAATTGTTCTATTCTTCTCTTCATGTCTAACCTCTCCTTTTCTCTTTCACGTTCTATCTAGAAACAGAAATATTATAGTTTAGTTGGGTTGCCAGAAGTTTATCTTCACTAACCCTAAGGCTCAAGATAAGAAACCCTGAAGAACAAAGATCAACAATCATAAACATTTTACGGCCGGGTACTGAACTTGTGTTTACCACGATGGAATAGTGTCCAACACAGTAAATGGGTATATATTATATACCCAGTTACTGTGGTGTATATATATTGTAGTGTATATACACATATATTTTCTCCAAGCAGAGAAAAGAAAAGTGTGATACCTCAAAGAGTGTCTGCCTTAAGTCCCTGGCGAGCGTGGAGGTTTCTTGCAGTAACCGCTGTTGCTCGTCACGTTCTTTGTGCCAGGCAAGCTCCATACGAGTTGCTAGACCAGCCACGCGCGCTCTGCCCGATGTCAGCAATCTTTCTTCTTCATACTGTGATAAAATATTTATATAGCATGGGTGTTTCTCCAATTTGTATACAGGTGATTGTTAATTTACCAAAAACCTGAAAAGGGGTCATTGTTCTCATCATTATGAACAAGTTTTACTATGGGATCTACCCTGAACTTATGAAAAAGTCAGCTGTTCCCTACAATAATGAATGGATTGTCTGATGTTTTTTTTCACAATTTCATCTTGTATAACTCAAATGAAACCTGTCCTTATAATTCTAACAACAATTGCGTATCCTTTGTTTAACGTGAATGCAGGGCTTTAAAAACTTTGTTTACCTCATTGAGTCTAGACTGCATTTCGGAGAACCGAACTTCAGCTGCGGAGCGTTCGCTAATGAGCTCCGTGTTGAGCTTGGAAGCTAACAGTCGTGCCTCACATAGTTCATCTTCCAAGCACGCTGTCTGTTGTTCCAATGTTGCCACTTTGTTGCGGTACTCCTCCTGTAAAACACATATTTTTTAAGTTTCAGTTATCAACGGGACTAAGTCCGCCCGGAGTTCCTTTTCAGGTACCTAAAAATACCTAAATGATAAAGTTTTTCGTTCCTACTTACTTCATCAGTACTAGATATTGAGAGTCTTGGTGTTCTAGCACCCTTGTCGCCATTCTTCATTTCGGTCATCGTCTTTTGAGCAGCGTCTAACATTTGTTTATAGTTGTCTCTTTCTCGTCTGAACCTCGATACCTAAAAATGATTTACATTGTTAGTTTTCTCTTGTCCTCCAGACATGAACTTATTTACATCGAGATTTTTGTTTACCTGGTTATGCAGAGACTTCAGTTCATCCCTCATTGTGTTCATTTGTCCTTCATACCTGACCTTCATCTCTGCTAGCTCATTTTTCCTCGATACGTCAGCTTGTTCAAGTCTTGTGTTCAGAGATGACAGTTCTTGCTCCAGTTCAGCGTTCTCTGTTGTTAGAGTCCTCTGTACTTTGGAGACTCGTTCATAGTCTTCCAGTTTCTTTCTGGCTTCCTCCAACTGTAGAAAAAGTGATAGATTATTGTTATCATCAATATTTTCTGTTCTTCGACAAGATGGGTAATGATGCTGAAAATTTTGAACCATTTCAAATTACTGGTTTCTAATTTCGATCATAATGTACCTCTTTCTTTGCCACATCATGATGGTGTTGCAGAACATCTCGCTGGTCGTGCGTAGTACGTAGCTCACGCTCTTTCTGTTCAAGCTTGGCGTTAAGCCGCGCGCGTTCCACTTCCCAGCCACCGCCGCACAACCGGTCTTGTAGCGACGATATTGAGCTCTGTATAATAGAAAAAGATATATATAAAGTAACATTTCATAGAGCTGTAATATTACTTGTTCGGAAGGCGAACTGTACCTGCAGTTCAGACTTTTCTTTCGTCCACGCTGAAGATTGTGTATCATAGTTGTCTTGGAGAGTTTTTATTTCATCCAATGCCGCGGTCAATTCTTTCTGCACGTGTATTAGTTCACTGAGAAAGATAAAAAATATTAATATTGTTATAAATATGTAGACATGAATGAGAAGATCTTAGTAATATTTATTACCCCTGCGCTTGCTCTTTTTCCACTGTGAGCCTTGCTTTAGTGACTACATGTTCTTCTTCCAATATTTCGTATTTGCCCGTCAATTCTTCATATTCTGCCTTTTCTACGGCAAGAGAGTGCTCTAATTCTGTAAATTTTCAAATATTTCACATAGATATCCTTGCTTTTAATATTCCAACTTCAATATATACTGTAATATACACACTTTTAACTGTTTCTTCATACTCCTGTTTGAGATCAGAAATCTTCTTGGCGCCTGCACCAGACGACTGTTCCAGAACTTTTAGCTTACCTTTGAGTGTAGCTAATTCTGCTTCTTTGTTCTTTATATCTACATCGTGAGCTTTTCGCATACGTTCCAGTTTCTTGCGTTCAGCCTAAAACATAATCGAGTGGTTGTAGTATTAAATAGAGAATTGAATGTATAGTTGTTGTTTTAGTAAACTAATGACCTGTAAGTCAGTTTCCAGTTCTGAAGCCTTACTCTCCCAATAACTAGACTCTTTCTTTTCTGCTTGAAGTTTGTTCTCTTGTTCCTTTTTCTCATTTTCTAACTTCGTTATACTAGATTTTAATTGCGACATTTCTGATTTTATCATTGATAATTCTTTCTCAGTCTTTTCCAGGTCTCGTTTGGCATTTGTTAATTCTTCTTGCTTTTCTACAAGTTCCTTTGTAGTTCTTTCTAATTTGTCTTGCATTTGTGCCATTTCAACGGACGATATTGCTTCGTCGTATTTCTGGTTTGATGTATCTCGTAAGGCATCTTCCTGCAACCATAATATTTACTTTAAAAAAAATTATTTGCGACAACCAAGGCTGTAAATCACGGTCTAAAGAGAATTAAATTGTCATGGGAATGGACTAAGAGGCAGGGGATAGTGCGAACACATGCTCATGTTCTAAGTATCTAGGGATAAGCTATTCTTTTCTAGGAATTGTAAACCATCACGGGGCACTCAAAATTGGAAATACTTGGTACAAAAATGGGGTCATGCGTGGTGCGTGCCTATCAAACAGGTCATCCAAATACCAGTTGTTTTATATGAATATCTTTGGCAGATATCGTCGATTCCAAATGGGTGATTTTGCTATCATAATCTGTTTTCATTTCTTTCAGATCTGTCTCTAGTGTTATTAGTTTGCTTTCAGCCTTTATAAGTTTTGTTTGCATTTGATCTTTTTCGCTAGTAAAATCTACTGATATGCGCCGCTGACTGTTGGCAAGAACTTGGGCTTGCTCCTTCTCTTGGGTTAGCTATTTTGATAAAGTATGATTAAAATGGATGAATGGTTGGATGGTAAATATTAATTAAGAATCACTCGACTTTAAACTGATATCTTACCTCTTTTTCTAATTTAGCTACTTTGTCTTTACGTGCAGCTAGTTGCTTTTCAATTCTTTTGCATTTGTCCTCTGCTTCTTTGAACTTCTTTTCTAACTCACCTATTTTTTTAGCCTTATCTCCAACCTAGAATAAATGTCTTGTTAATACTGGCCTTTAGGTATCAGCTAACGTTCTATAATCAGTAATAGGACAACCAACCTCTTTGAGCAATTTTTGTTTATCTTGTTCTAATTTATTTACAATTTCTACTTGTTTCTTTAATTTATCAATGTCCTTATCTTTTACATCGATCTCTTGTTTAAGTACCTCAATTTTCTTCATACAGTCGGACATAGTTGTGTTCAGGGATGTTGTATTTTCTGCAATAGTTAAGAAATCTTGTCATGTAACACATTGTTAATGTTTAGGTGATAGTAGTAGGATGATACTCACTTAGATCATTATTAAGTTTACTGACTTGAGACTCTAAATTCTTCTTTTCTTCTTGCAATGTTTTGATTTGACCAGATAAACTGTTATTGTCTTTTTCTAATGTTTTTAATTTGCTATTTATATCTGTTTTATCTGTTTCTAACTTGGTATTAAGATCCTTTAGTTTAGCAATTTCGGTCTGCAATCTATTCTTCTCGTTTGTAAATTCAGAGTCATTTCTAGATAATTTTGATCTGATATCTTCAATATCTTTCTCCATTTGAGCTTTGGTATTGATTTCTGTACCAGAGAGACCGGCGTTTCTCATGACGACATACATTTCACCTGAAAAGTGAATTAATGGTGTACACGTATGATTATAAATTTTTATTTACGATATTATTATTGATATTGAAATTGTTACCGATTTCACTTTCCAAATCTTCAACCATTCTTTTCATTTGGAGTTTGGTAGTCAAATCAGTTGGTTTCTTTGGAACCCTTGGCCTAAATGATTTAATTGCGTCGTCTTTCAAAGCCTTCAATGAAACTTGTAACTGAGCTTTTTCTTTCTCAAGCTGTGAAAATAAGGGTCGAATTTATTATAGAAACATAATCAATTGATAATATTATTATGTAGTTACCTACCTTATTAAATTTCAAATTTAATTTATCTAACTCTTCCTGTTTTGTTTTCAATGCGTCTGCGTCTTTCTTGTTATTGAGTTCTCCTCCAAATCTTACTTTTTTCTCTGTCTTATCATCTTTATTATTTTCTAATTCTTTTAATTTGGCCATAGCTTCTTTTAATTCATTTTCTAGTTGCGTTATTTTAGCTGCACTTTGTTCTACTGATTTATCGGATTTTAATGATTTAGCATTTTTCAATAGCTGTAATAAAAATACGCCAAGTTAAGTTTAAAGTAGTATGAATAGCCTTGGAGATATAAGTATACCTGTAATATGATCCGGTACCTGTAATTTCTTGTTTTCTAGCTGTAGTTTTTCATTATCAGCTTCTAAACTCTGCGTCTTTGAACGGAGAACATTTGCTTCTTGTTCTATTACTTGAAGTTGTCTCTTCAAATCGACATTCTGTTGGTCGCCATCGAGTGATCTATAATGAGTATTATTTGTTAGTTGATCGTTATTTGTTTGTTCTCTAGTGAAACATAATTATACTTACTTGCTTTTGATAAGTGACGCTTTTGGTTTCTTAGATAGACTGAGTTCAGCATGTAGCCTCTCACAGTCTCTCTCTTTTTCAATAAGCTTTTTCCTTAATTCATCAATTTCATCTTCTAACACCTACAAGATTAAAGTTTAGTTTTAATAACTAATAATATAACATTATTATTCATCACATTGTATTGATTAACTACATACTTTTACCCTTTCTTCTGCTAAGTTATTATTCTTAGTGTTAGTAGTTCGACGAAGCGTAACTGTTGAATTAGTTTTAGGTTGACTAGCGACTTTATCAGTAAGTTCTTTGACTTGCTTTTTCATGGATTCCTTGTCCTGTTCCAATTTTTCAACTTTTCTTCGTAAAACTGATGCTTCCTGAAATAGGTTTAGTTGAGAAATGAGTATTGAGTATCTATCGTTCAAATAACAAGTATAGAAATTCATATTTTTAAAAGATGTTATATGGCACCTGTTCGTTAAGTTCAAGTAACAGTCGCAGTTCAGCTGGATCTTCGTCATCTGTTTTTCCATCTTTTTCATTAATATCAATACTAAGTTTATTTGGAGGCGTCGGCGACAGCTTACGACCTACAAATAATTTTGTATTATGTTATTTATAAAAATGTGTAAAATGATTTTCTCCAAAATACAAAGCTTTATAAATATTTTAGTAAATTATGCAAAGGTTTTTGATGAAAATTAGTAAAATTTAATGGCACTGAGTCATTGTTCCGGATACGGATGTTGAACATTGTGGTGGATAAATTTATAAACCCAAACATTGTAAAAGATTCAACAAGGTCTAATTCTGACTGGAGAAAATGGCTACCATCAATACGCCGTATAATTCAAATACACTGACAAGCATGTTAGTAAACATCAAGGAACAAAGGTAATATGTTACGAGTTAATGGTTACGCAAGTAGTACACATGAACATGATGAATCACACTCGGGTTCTGAAGTGCGCCGGTTCTTGGGAGAGGGTGGTATGTTAGAAAAACACAATCGATTTTTCACAATATAAGTATTTTGACGTACTTCTGGCTTTGGTAGCCATTTTCTTCAGCTGTAGAAGCAAGGACTCATTGTCGTCCTCGACCCGGGACGCAGTTTTACGTAAGTTATTTGCCTGTAAATATTCGTTAGTTAGAATTATTGAATATCTATTCTAAATTACTGTAAGAACCAAAATAGTTCAGGATTCTGTTAAGGACATAATACAGGATGAAGAAAACCAACATTTAAAATTGACAAACTGGGCATAAGTACCTATGTTTGGCATTCTTACAGCCAACGGACTGAACATTGATACGAAGGGCGAGGGGTAGGGAGAACGAGATTCTGGTGTTTTATCTGGAGTAAGAGGAGGACTTTCAGATCTGTCTCTACTGAACATTGCATTGACTTCCAATGCATCCATTTGTAGACCTCTATCAAGCTTTTGATCTTCACTTTTAATATTATCTGTTTCTGTGCTAGCATCCAGATATTCTTTAGAATTGACAGCTTGTAGGCCTTTATCGTTGTAAAGCTTAGCTGCCGTTTGCACACTAGCATTTCTTTGTTTCAGTTTATCAGTTTGTACAAAATGGTTCATTCCCATAAATTCGGTTTGCATATATTTATTTTTCATGAATGCTACTTCCGTTTGGGTGTACATTTCCAAAATATCAATCGTACTTTGTACTATTGAATCGAGAGTTATCTTTTTGGTGTCAGTCATCACATCATGCATTAGAATAGTATCCGTTTGACAACCTTCTGAGTAACTAATAATGAGATCTTGTGGTGATTGAGTGACCTGGTTAACACCAATGGATGATGGACTACTATCTAGAGAAGACAAGCTCTTTTCTAAAGCGAGTTGCATTTCAAGTATCCTTTGGAACGTATTTGGTTCTAGCATTTCATTGTCAGGTGTTCGAGGCGAAATGGGATCTGATTGGGGGGACTGTGGAATGAGTTGTGGACGTATCCTTCTGCCGACGACGCGTGGCCGATATCGACTAGCCTGTTTGAACATAATATTCCTTATTTTCACTTTTTACTAACAAGCAACATAGGCTTATAGAGAAAAACAATGTGATATACAATAATACATATGAGTGTCGTCGCGTTGAGTCAGACATGTGTGTTGGCATCGTGCCAGCTGGCAGCCGTCGAACGAGAGCTAATGCCCTAATGAATGCGTTGTTTTTCTAGTGGAACTAAATGATCGGAGAAATAAGTGGTTGTAATGGCATTTAACTGTTAACAAGAGATGAGTTATCGTTAAACTGTACTATTTGTGCATGTTTACTGCATTCCAAGCTCGGCTTTAAAATTGGATAAAGCAATAGGTATATTAAAATTTGTTGATGCTGCCATGTGTGAAAATTACCGAGTTATTTGCGGTGTACCTAGCATGTTTGCACAAAGAAACAAATCCATTTCTCGCAATGGTGATGCGAAGATACATAATGCTGAAATATCAAAGAACCAAGCGAGGCTACTTTGTCTGGACGTTGTTTAGTCAATGATTGGTACCTCTTCCTCAGCGTTGCGCAGCTGTTCGCGCAGGTCCGCCTCGCGCTCCAGTGAGTCCTGCAGATCTCGCAGCAGCTGCGCCGGGTCCTCCTGACTGCCGCCACGGGTCAGCGATGAGCGTGACACTTTCTAAACATATATTTTTATTTTTGTTACTGGTACACTATCTACGAAAACTCATCCTGTAAAGTATTTTTTTTAATAAGTTACAATGAACTGGTAATTAAGTTCATTGACCTGAATATCGAATAAAAATTGATGATAATAGGATACATAGAACATAATCTATTATAATATTGAACACTGACCCCGTCGTTAAGTTGGTTCTTTTTAAGGTTTGCAGGCGTAGCTCCCGAGGTTGCAGATAGTTTTGCGTTCGCTTCAGAAAGCTCTCGTTGCAACCTCAACGCCACCTCGGTAGACCGCGCCACTTCTTGTTCCAAGTCTTTGATGCGGTTCTCACGTTGTAAACCATCCTGACCGCCAACTATCTGGAAAAGTATAAAGTATTTTTTAGCCTCATCATCATCATTTAGTTAAAGATCAACATACAATCTCCAAAACAGTTCTGGGTCTCCTGCATCCAGATCTTATTTCTAAACATGCTGGTTGGCCTGATATTGGCGACTGTATAAAATAATTTATTTATTTATTTTTTACTTTAATTATAACGGTTACAGAACCAATTAAAATAATCAAAGACACAGATAAAAATAAAAAGATAAAAAAGAAAACACAATATACATTTAGGGCGCTTTCAATTTATGCGTTTCTTGGCGGCCTGCTGCGTTGCCGAAGCGGTGCGTTAGACGTACAGCGCACGGACGATCCTCTTTTTTCATACAAAACGCACGGTGCGGCAACAGTGCGGCGCCGGTACCGAAAACGCTCGACAACCGGATATATAAGGTCCATTGGCGCACCGTGCGTTTTGTATCTTTGTGCGTTTCTTCGGCACCGCAGCAGGCCGCCAAGAAACGCATAAATTGAAAGCGCCCTTAAAGACAAAACCTCATTCATTATTGATATTATCTATTATTTGGTACATTCTGTATGTAAATTTTGTCGTAAATTTGTGATGCTGAAGTTTTAATGTATGTAGAATTGTAGAAGCTGTTGGTGAACCTTAATAAAAAAAAACCAGCGGCTTCCCGTCACTATTTTTAACAACATTTAACCTGACATGGGATCAGGCCAACGCAAATATCTATTATAAACCAAAATATTCATAGTGGTTGGTCGACCAAAACAGAAATGAGTTATTTCTATACCTGGCAGCAGGAAAAGATTTATGTTTATAAATATTTACACAGGTAATTTATTGTCATTATTCTAGTTAAGATTTATGACGTTATTTATTTTCTAATCATCATGAATCGCGTCTGAGAATAGGCGTAAACGTCTGGTAATAAATTTTCTCTGGGTTTAGGAACCTTACATTTGTTTTGACATGTTCTGGGGAATGTTTACTGGTTTTATTAAATTGAACCTAAAAGTCATTTCTCAAAGTCCTTTTTTACCTCTAAAAGTTTCTTTTCGTGTTCAGCTTTCTCTTGTTCAAGCTGGTCAGCTTTCCTTTCAGTCTTTTTTAACTTAAACGATAAAACTCTACAATTTTTAATTGTCTGCTCTAACTCCCTTCTTAGTGACGAGTATTCATCTGCTTGGTCCTCCCTGGAAACATGAAACAGCAATATAATTATGTATAATTGTCGTACGCTCACGTGCATCCCAGAAGGATTGACTAACCATCTTTTAGACCACTCAGGCTTAAGGTGCGGTTCCACAAATAGGATTGATTTATTATTTTTAGCTTTCAAAATTAAGCAATCTTATAGGTGTTAATAAGACACATTCTTAGCAACGTTAGCTTAGCTTAGTTCAGCTCAATTGAAACCGCACCCTAATTCTATTCTCACCCCTTATATGTCCTTCTACTCATGAAACCCCTTGAAGGTTAGAAATCATATCTCCAGACCTTATCTATCAAATGCGTGAATCCTATCAATAAACAAGTGCCAATTTAATAATGTATAGTGTTGAAAAAACCTCCAAGGTGAAATCTTTGAGTGATGCGCACACTATCAGCCAAAACTATTTTGGTTACTACTCATTAGTACAATGAACTCTGTTTCTGTTAATACATCTTATAATAACGTTGCATTATGAACATATTTATATTCATAACTGGCTTCTGCCCGCGACTTTGTCCGTGTCAAAGTTGATTTCTCCATAAATGCAAAAGGACCCCCGTTCATTCCCCTAGGAAGTGAATTTTGGAAAATCCGTTCTTAGTGGACGTTTACTAACTATAAACTACCTCCCTGCCCATCATTGTACATCAAGCGGTTTTCGATATTTCGTAATGAGTGAGTTATATATTTAGATTTAAACTTATAAGTATACACGTAGGTACGTTAGACAAGCAGACTGCGAAAGTTATTTTGCTTCAAAAATTAGTCATACGACATCTGCGTGGTTGCGTCTATAAATAAGTCTTCCGCGTGTCTCGTTAAACTTAACCTACGTTTTGTAATAAGGAGGGAAGGGTTACATGTTCTGGCTGGCTGACGAGGACCGGCATTCCAATTTCGTCAGTTTTATAATGACAGAATTTTGAACTTAATTACCCCTTTGCTTCACAGCTTCATATATGTTTGGAAAATTTGGTCTGTTCTGAATATTTTTGGATTGTCATAATGATAGGCATTGATAGTGCAAGTGTGTGCTCAATTAGGATAGTAGTCCAGCTTCTTTTTATATATATCTAAATTCGATCAATGCTAAGACAGTAAGTAATAGTCCAACTTCTTTTTTTGTAATATTCAAATTCGATCTGGAAGCAGCTGCTAAACAGTTATGTGTCTACGTTATCATTCACCTAGCTTGTTTCTAATTATTATGTAGGCTGGGGTACTTCCAGTTTTACTAGCTAATGCATCAGAGCTCCAACATACTACTATTTCATCCTCAAACTTTTAATCTCCTGCTCACTCATTTGCTATGATCGAAAGGGTCCCTAATGATCTGATAAAAATTATAAGTTTACCACCGAAGTTTAGCGACTGGAATGGAGTGCGTAGGTACCTGAAGTTATCCTGCATCTCCTCAATTTCCTCCTCAAGATCTCGCAGCTCCTTCTTCATGTCCTCGTTCTCGTCCATCAGCTCCTCGCACAAAGTCTCCGCTGCCAGCAGCTTCGCACGGAGCTGTTCTATTTGACGGGTTTGCGCTTCTACTGAGGGGCGAGACTGGAAAGTTAATAGAAAATAGGTTTATTTGAATCGATCCATTTGATGAAGAGTCGATGTACATAGGTAGTGCTGCATGTGTTTATTACATTAGATTTTCAAAGGAAAAGGTTAACTTTAATCATGTTTCCAATGGTAAAGAACAGTACTTTTTTAAACCGCACTTATTAGGTACACGAATTTTAGATGTAGGAGTGGTTGGTTTGTTTAAACGACCACAACATTAATGCGGTCTATAGAATTTCCTTATCCCATATTCTTTGGGAGACCAATAAACTATATGCAGTGCCGGTTTTAGCACTACCAGCGCCCTGGGCGAGATTTCTAAGGCGCCCCCCCCCATCTGCACTTCAAACCTATACCTACTGCCTTTACGAAAGAAAAAAAAGGGAGAGAATGAAAAAACATTTTGACAAGAATATTCGGTTCTTGTATCTGTATTTCGAATATTATTGTTTCAAAGACTATTTACTTATATTAAACATATTGAAAACATTAAAATAAAAACAATCCCCTCCTCCCCCCCCCCCCAAACCCAAAATTTTAATAGTGGTGCTGCTCTCATGGGGCCTTCTAGGGGGGATGAAATTTCGGTTATTTTTCGCCTAAGACGCACCGTTTTCGAGAAAAAATACATAGAAGCCTCCGCTGTCCTAGACAGTTCAAACTTTCACAGATGATGTATTCCTGCTGCCGCTATAACAACAAAAAATACTAAAAAACAGAATACACGAATCGAACGAGCTCAAACTCGACGGGGTTGTGTCGTTCTATTACGCAGTTCCTATGGCCACCTTCCAGCTCCATCATCAGACCCTGGTTACCATCTAGGATCAAAGTACTCGTCAAGTCGAATCAAACGAGCCCAAACTCGACGGGGTTGTGTAGTTCTATTACGCAGTTCCTATGGCCACCTTCCAGCTCCATCATCAGACCCTGGTTACCATCTAGGATCAAAGTACTCGTCAAGTCGAATCAAACAAGCCCAAACTCGACGGGGTTGTGTAGTTCTATTACGCAGTTCCTATGGCCACCTTCCAGCTCCCTCATAAGACCCTGGTTACCATCTAGGATCAAAGTACTCGTCAAGTCGAATCAAACGAGCCCAAACTCGACGGGGTTGTGTAGTTCTATTACGCAGTTCCTATGGCCACCTTCCAGCTCCATCATCAGACTCTGGTTACCATGTCGGATCACAGTACTCGTCAAGACGAATCAAATGAGCCATGCTACCCTATGTTATGTTTGCACAGAAAAATATTTGAAAAAAACTTGTTTTTTTTCAATATTTCAAGACATTTTGAGAAAAAATCGAAAGATTCCCGTTTTTCCCCAAAGGATTCTGTCTGCGAATTTTTCAATGTAACATCAAATTGTTTTTTTTAGCATTTTCAACGCTAGTCCGGACAGGCTCTCACGCCTATTTTATCACCATCGAGGCGATCCGGCCGGTGCTGGCGGACTGGCTCGGAAGAAGGTACGGCTCCCTGACGTTTCGGGTGACGCAGATGCTCTCGGGGCATGGCTTCGGGAAGTACCTGTGTCTCATAAACAGGGAGCCAGCCAGACGCCCGGTGCCACCACTGCGTGGACTGCCTGGAGGGCACGGCGCGGCATACGCTGTCAGAATGTATGGCCTGGGAGGAGCCGCGTCGTGTCCTCATCTCTGAAGTAGGCAGTGACCTGTCGCTGCCGGCCGTCGTCGCTTCGATGGTCGGCAGCGAAGGGTCCTGGGACGCGGTGGCCTACTTCTGCGAAACGCTTATCTCGCAGGACTCGCTGCGAAAAAGGAAAGAGATATTACGACCTCTCTCCCGGCCCGCAGCAGGCGCCCTAGGCGTCAGCGGCGCCCTCTTCCGGCCCCTCTAAATGGGCTAGAGGCGGCGGACTTGGGGACTCCATCAACCGAACCCAAGGTGGTGGTGCGTAGTGTTCCACGCGCGCCCCTCTCTGCCGTCGCGGGGCGAGTTAAACACCTCCCTCCCCTCCAGACCCGAGGTGGCCCGCGGAGGAGGGCCAGCACTAGTCGGGAATCGCGGAAGGAACGTGAACCCGGCCTAAGTGTGGGAGGGGAACACCGGGGTCGCTTTCAAGCAGTAAGAGTCTGACAGACCCCTTCGACATCCAAGAGGATTTTCCACCCCGGGAACAAAAAAAAAATCGCATGGTTTCGGCGATAAGATTTGTCAAGTAATTCCTTTACGTTCGGGTTCAATGGGGCCATGTTATTCGGTGATATACTTTTCGAAATCACGAAGCCTGAGCTAAGCGTGTTCCGCTTCGTCAAAAATAAAGCCAACTCTATTTAAGTTAAATTTTAAAAAGAGATAGATAATGTAACGTGTCTTGTTTGTGGCCGCTTCCCGGTAAAACGAACAACAGTGTTAGTGTTCCGGCCGAACGCTGAGTTCCACTCTAGTGTTGTCACCATAGCGATTTTGTCGCTAGGCTTTGAGAATTTACAAGTAAGTACTGACTCAACGAGCGAGCGGACCTAAAGGGGCGCCGCAGGCGCCCCTTTAGGTCCGGCGCCCGGGGCGGTCGCCCTACCTCGCCCTACCCTAACGCCGGCACTGACTATATGGAGAGCTTGTTGTATGTCTTTGTATAGCAAACAAGTCGACCGACCATCTGATGTTAAGTATTCACCGTTCCCTATAGAATTTACAATCCCAGAAGCAAATCATGGCCATCCCAGAAATGAAATTGAAATGTCTAATGTGCCTGTAATTACACCGGCTGTACTCTTCAAACTGGAACATAGTAATACTGCTTTGCGGCAGAAATGGGTGAGGTGAGGTACTTCTTCGGAGGAGCTCCTTCACAAAGAGGTCTACAAAATTCTGTACGCTTACCTCAAGTTCACTCTCAAGCTCTCTAACTCGTAACGCGAGATGCTTCTTCTCGTCCTTCAGGTCTTCATTCTGTGACGACAGCTCATTCACCTTCTGTTGCAACTTCAGCACCTCTGAGGACCTCCCCGTGCTGTACTTATTTACTGAGTCAATATTCGCCAGCCTTCGTAACAAAATATCACTCTTTTCCTTCTCGACCCTCTCACAGCGTTTTCTTAGCGTGTCCATTTCTTGTTTTAAACTCTCTATTTGCTCCTGAAATTACACAGTAGCCATTTCAAATTATGATCTACAAACAACTTATTTATAGGACCTTGAAGTATCGCGATGCAGGTGCGTGGTAATAAAGATAGTTGTAGCGTTTACGTCTGTTTTAACAACGTACACAAGACGCGAGATCAGGATAGGGCTAAATATATTAATAGAACCGGTGCACGTTCGGTATTGGCAAAATTCCTCAAACAGCTGCAGGCTTTTAAAATAGTGTGATTTTACACTTCCGAATAGAATGAAATTGGACTGACGAATGTATCTCTTAACATCGTTGCAAAGAAGTAGATCGTTATCACTGACTTGCTAACCAAAGTTGGTGAGTCAATCATTGCTTGTAAAATTTCCACTCGAGTCACAAAACGTCTTCTAATTTTAATCTAAATCAAATCGTTGTCCGTGTAAAAGTACATAGCACAGCAAATGTTGCATGCTTGTGTTTATATATCTGTCAATTCCTATATTTTTATTTTAATACTAGCTAACATCAGCGCTACTGAGTGTTATTTTTTTACGGATCTCAATTAAATGTTTTTGATAATAGCCTATAGTACTCAGGGATAATGTAGGTATTAGCAAAGAATTTTCAGCATCGGACCAGTGGTTCCAGAGATTAAAACAAGCATACTATTTAGTTTTATAATAACAGTATAATAGGTATATAGGGTTCATCTTCTCCTACCTGATATTCCTTAACGTTGACGTCCACGAGTGTGGTTTCCGTGGTGACGGTGCCCGCTGTGCTGGTGTCGTCATCAGATTCGTCCTTATCCCGCGAAGGTCCACCTCGGGCGGGAGGCTTTGAACTTGCTGATGAGTTTCGAGAACTCTTTACCTGAGTAGATAAAATAAAGAACGTGTAAAGTTGACTAGACATCATTGAGTTCTATTTTTGTCTCA
Source organism: Hoplodrina blanda (assembly GCA_949316365.1). Taxonomy (NCBI): domain Eukaryota; kingdom Metazoa; phylum Arthropoda; class Insecta; order Lepidoptera; family Noctuidae; genus Hoplodrina; species Hoplodrina blanda. Next base: position 11,358,102 of record OX438579.1, on the reverse strand, counting down.
TACTATTGTGGCAATTTTTTTTTAATGATTTTTAGGTTAGAATCCTCATTGCTCCAGTGACAGAAAAACTATAGTTAGAGAAATACCACCATCTATTTATCTGGAATAATTAGATATCTTCCGACAGTCGCCGTATTATGACGTCATAGAATAATTATTCCAGTGCAAGAGAAAGATGGAGCTATACAGGAGGTATCACCATCTCTTTTTGCAAGGTAACAATAATGATGACTAATAATTCAGATTAGGGGTTCAAAGGTTTTTTAAGTTTATCTAGATTTAGAACAACCATATAGTTCTGCTACGAGTCTAAAATTTAGTAGAATATAATTAATCAAATAAATAACTTCTTTATTTATGTTCATCAGTCACCTGCATCATAAACGTGACATCATCTTTGGTTGAACTTCTGTCTTCTTTAGTGCGGGCAGGCTTCTCTTCTTGATGCACTTCTTTACTTCTTGATAAACTTCGCCTCTCTCTTTCCTTTTCTATACTTGATTCCTTTTCAAAACTATTCTGAGATTTTATTAAATTCATCTGGAAGTAATAACCGTTGGATATTTTTAGTGTTGGCTATTTTAAATTGGAGTAAATAAATATTGCGGGATATGATATTTTAAAATAAGATGTGTCTTCTGGGTGTATACGTTAAACATATACATTACTAGCTTTTGCCTGCGACTTCCTCCGCGTAAATTTCGGTTATCGCGGAGTAAAAAGTAGCCTATGTCCTTTCTTGGGGTTCAACCTTACCCTGTACCGAATTTCATCAAAATCGGTTCAGTAGTTTAGTCGTGAAAAACAGACAGAGTTACTTTTGCATTTACAATATTAGTACCTATGGATAAGTCAAAACATTTATTTCAATTAGACCATTTACAGGCACTTTTGAATTGTCAAGGAGTCGGTCAGCTAGTCCGAAAAATGAAGCTAGTTGCTCGTTCCAAAACGGAGGTAGGCCTCTATGGAGAAGAACGAGCAAGAAACTCCACGGCACTCTTTTAAATTAGGTTTTTACAAAATCCTGGTTACATATATGATAAATTATGATACAATCGATTTTTAAATCTGTAACTTATTTTGACCAGTGTTACCTACTACCACTATTACTGTCCCACTCAAACCATGTCAGGTATTACTACCACTATTACTGTCACATGTCAGAGGCCCTTGAGGCGGTTTAGAAACTCTGACACTAGGGTGTGTGGGGTCGTAAGACCTTCCTTACTGCCCTCACGATAAAGAAGAAGACTAGTATTACAAAACATTAGCGGTAATAGTTTTGCAATATTCTATTAATAGAAACCTATATTTTAAAGTAGTATAAACAAATAATAGGTCATTTCCTCAATTAATTATAAAGCTAGCGCATTTGCCAGCACTAACTTTCATGGTGACCTTTTATGTTTATTTTCAGCAGCGCATCGCATTCAGTTCGGGTTGAAAGCTACGAGCGCTAGCGGTAACTATCAGACGGTTCTATCGTTACTCTGACCTAGGGTTGCCAAGTCTTTCTCTGTCAAATATAGTTCTCAAACCCATAAAAATATACGGTCAGCAACAAAAGTCGATTAACACTGTTAATTTAATATATCTTTAAATAGATACAAAATAACATAGAGCACTTTTTCTAATCTTTCTTAATTCTAATTTCAAGGGTTTATTTTATATTTATTTTACATCCATTTTGTATTTCCTTTAAATATTGTGCCCAATAATAAGAATCAATAAAACTGAATTGTTAATCGACTTTTGTTGCTGACTGTACCTAGCTAGATAGCGATAATATGAAAATAAAAATAGTAGGTAGGTAAAAAGTGAACAAAGTGAACGTACTGTCAACTTAGAATAACATCCAGAAATAGTTTAAAATGAATATTATTGCTTTTAGTTTGATATCTTTAAAAATATAGTAGTTTAGCCTTTAGTCATAAATATGGGCCATTCATACAGTAGGATACTATATTACAGGTACCTATAGTAGGGTTGGCAACCCTACTCTGACCCACTTGTACTTCACACGTCTATGAACCCAAGGTGAAGACAATACTGTTATTTGGGCAGTACATTTTTAAACTAGTCGATCTTTATAAATATTTGTAGAATAAAATCGTTGTTGCTAAACTCGGCCGAGAGTTGGATCGTTAGGCGATAAATATTTTCAACGATATAAGCATTTTTTTTTTCGACTATTTTTTATATGATTTACGTGTAATTTAATTGTGAATCTTTTAATCCAATATTTATTTAGTTTTAAATGAAAATAGGTCAGGGTTAGGAAACTTTAAAAAGGGTGTCTTGTGGCGGTGGCGGGTCAATACCTGCCGGGGTGAGGAAGAATGCTCTGAGCGCCCCCGTGCCCCGGCAAAAGGTAATTATTATTGGAGGAACACCGTGGGGTTTTAGTCGGTAAGAGTCCGACACACCCCTTCGCCTTCCCCGAGGTGGAGGCAGTAGTACATGAGGATTACCCAAACGAAAAAAAAAAAGTGTTGCGCTTGCGTAAAGGTAGTGTTGTCATTGCGCTTAATAAATACATTTTGAATGTAATACTATGTTGTGTGATTGTGTCTACAGAATTTGTTTTACCTTTCGCACGCGTTCAGCTAGCGAGTCGTTCTTGCTTATAATAATTGGTGCCTGCACCGGAGCAGCCGACGGCGGAGGAGATGGCGACGGTCGTCGCAGCGTCACTGTGTCTGTGGCAGAAACATAAAATTATTGATTTTTTCGGAAGAATTCTAAGTTTCTTTTGTTTTGGATCTATACTCGAAAGCCGACTGATGAGCTTAGGACTTGTTCTAAAACCTGGGTTCATGGGTTTTCCAACTGGAAATATTATTTGGATATATATATATTAATTAATGTAATTGGACCTGTGCCGTTTTAATTAACTATAAATAAATAAATAGTAAATATGCCCGGGTAATCGGCAGTAGTTGCCCCTTATTACAAACAACGTCACGCCAGTAATTCCCAAAGGGTTAGGCAGAGGTCTACCTATTAGTAAACCCACATTTCGCCAGTTATGTTTAACCTTTTGAACGCCAGAGTATAAACGTATCGCCGTACCCCTGACGCCAGGCCACTTTTTCTATCAAATGACGTTCCTAAAAAATAGGGATTCCAAAACTTGATTAAATTGTTTATTTCATAATATGGTGCGACATGTATTTTGTCTTACATATATTTGTGATGTTAGCGTTCAGGGTAAGATTTCGCTTGTCACATATATGTGACAATGGCGTTCAAAAGGTTAAGTCCCATGTAATAGGGGGCGATCCTATTGCCATCAACCGGGCACAAATTCAGACTCCGTGGCTGCTACTGAGAAATTCCTGATGGGAAAACCCAACAACACTTTGCCTGACCTGGGAATCGAACCCAAGACCTCATGCAGACCAGCGAGGCAGTCCTTATGGTGACATAAGATATACATATATATTTGAAAAAATGGTTATGTATAAACTTGAAATAGTCCTGGATGGTCTAATACTTATCAGACTCTTTCTGGATCCTACTGCAAGTACAGTTACTGAACCAATAAACTCCAACAAACAAACCTGTATGATTCTGCCCCGTATCTATAGACGGCAGTGGTCCAGTGAGCCGTCTCTTGGGCAGCTTCAGACTGACTGTGACCGCGTTCGTGCTCTCGGACTCGTTGGCCCCCAGGTCCGGCGTCGACGTCCACGCTGCACTGGTTCTCGTGAACCCTGGGTACAAATGATAGACGTTGTATATACTTAATTTTGATGTTTATATCAGATGCCCTACCATGAACTCTTATCGCGATCCAAAAACTGAACTGTTCTTCAAATACGTCAATATAACGCATCAATTTATGTCATTATATTGACGTATTTGAAGAACAGTTCAGTTTTTGGATCGCGATAAGAGTTCATGGTAGGACTACAGGTTGATGTACTGAATTGGTAGGTTGTCAACCTGCCCAAAAGTATCACAAAAAGCACTAGATTATAATAAGATTCTGTAGCGTGTTATCTTACTATCTATACGTATACTACTTAATATAATAAAGTTGAAGAGTTTTGTTTGTTGTTTAAAAAAACGCAAATTCGAGTCGAATTTGAAACATTATTCTTGTTTATGATATCTTGAGGAAAAGCATAACATCACGCTACGACCTACGGGAGCGGAGCAAAAAAAAAAAACTACTACTATTATAAATTCGAAAGTTTGGATGGATGGATGTTTGTTTGTTACCCAATCACGTCAAAACGGCTAAACAAATCTAGTAAAAGTCTGGAATAGTACATGTGTTTCTTTTGGGTTCCCTACGTGTATTCGAAAGTTGTTAACTCGATTCTTATTATATCGAACACGGTATGTCGATAATTCAGTTGTACGATGTTTTATTACATCGATGCTTTATTAGTGCGATGTAACGTTTGTGCGAAACACCCTACAGCGATTGCTCATTAGTTCGACAGTATGTCGGTTCGAAACGCCTACTTACTGTTTTCCGTGACATTTTATTAATAATCTTATTTATTTTTTTTTTTCTTATTTTGCAAGACTTTAATAAAATACATTCCTTATAATTATTAAAAAAATAAATGTGCAGATAGCTATAAATATGAACTGTCTTGCTCAGCAGTCGCAAAGCGCGACTGCTGAGCAAGAGGTCTTGGGTTCGATTCCCGGATCGGGCAAAGTGTTATTGGGTTTTTCCATCAGGAATTTCTCAGTAGCAGCCTCGGAGTCTGGATTTGTGCCCGGTTGATGGCAATAGGCTCGCCCCCTATTACATGGGACTTAAACATAACTGGCGAAATGTGGGTGTACTAATGGGTACACCTCTGCCTAACCCTTCGGGGATAACAGGCGTGATGTTATGTTGAAAAATAAGATTATTAATAAAATGTCACAGAAAACAGTAGGCGTTTCGAACCGACATACTGTCGAACTAATGAGCAATCGCTGTAGGGTGTTTCGCACAAACGTTACATCGCACTAATAAAGCATCGATGTAATAAAACATCGTACAACTGAATTATCGACATACCGTGTTCGATATAATAAGAATCGAATTAACAACTTTCGAATACACGTAGGGAACCCGTTTCTTTTATCCCGGAAAAATGTGAAGTTTTCTTGGGATAATATAACTTTGACGCAGACGATGTCGCGGGTAGAAATCTAGTTGAGAATATCGTAAACAATCTTCTAGCATTATAACAAATGAACATCTAAAATTATAATTCCTTGACATTGAAAGTTTGAAATGTAACGAATTCAGGTAATAAACACGCTAATAAAAGATAGCGGTTCATAAAAAATCATCTTACTTTATTGCTATCTGTAATAATAAAAGTAGTTTTATAGCATCCAATACCTATGTGTATATTGTTATTTAATGATTGTTCTGAGCAGAAATATTAATCGTTTACTAAGCTATTATTTATGGCTTTTTTATGCTGGTTGAAAGAATAAAAATTATAAAAAAAAAAAATTATACAACCTAGTTGTCAAAACTACACTGATTAATTAGAAAGTATTGCAGTACCGTCTATATCTTTACTAATATTAAGAATGCGAAAGTAACTTTACTGTGTCTGTCTGTCTGTTACGCTTTCACGCAGAAATCACTGAACCGATTTGGATGAAGTTTGGTACAGGGTAGGTTTGAACCCTAAGAAAGGACATAGGCTACTTTTTAACACGCTTATATTAGCTTCACTTGTAAGTATGTATGTAAGAAAATCTTGGAATCTTAATTTGACCCACTTCCCGGTCTTCGATTAGGATGAAATTTTGCACACGCACTGAGTTCTGATGACAATACATGACTAGCTAAGAAACGTCATTACAAATCCAATATGGCGGCCTCCCCAAGATGGCGGACTGGCTGTTTGAAATCCACCCCCATGTTATGGGTATCAAATGAAAGGGTTTGCTGTCAGGAATACGAAAAAAATAGTCACGTGACTTAAATCCAATATGGCGGACATCCAAGATGGCGGATTGGCTATTTGAAATGCACCCCCATGATATGGGTATTAAATGAAAGGGTTTGCTGAATGGGATACGAAAAAAATTAGTGCGTGCTAAAAGCGTGTTTTTTAGTTTTTTCAAATATTATTATTCCGCGACTTCGTCTGCGTCCGCGATAAACGATAAAGTCGCAGGGAAAAGCTGTTTACTGTTGTTTACGATGCGTTGCAACTTTGCAAGCCGTTGTTATTTCAATACATGTACGCAGTACGTACACGGCACGGTACACGGCATACGGCACTGAAATCCCAGGGAAACTATTTCACTTGTACCAGTTTCCGTGCAGGGCCCGATCTAGCTATTTAGCCGCTCCGGGCAAAAATCATATTCGCCGCCCTTTACACTTATAATAATAATAATAATAATCATTTATTTCAGGAGATTATTCCCATATGCATAACCACTAATTTTAAAAATAAAAATAATAATAATAATAATAAAATAAAACTTAAAACTTATGTCATGAGCTTGCTATTTTAAAGATGGGATGATAATTATATTATGTTATATTGTTTTAGTTCTATAATATTCTCAAACGTTAGTCTACTTCGGTCTCTGAACAAGTATACAAAAATTAATGAGAGTATGTTGGACTTCGTGCAACCGCCCGGCACCCTCAATTTTGCCGCTCTGGGCATTTGCCCCGGCTTGCCCCTCCTTACATCGGGCCCAGTTTCCCTGGGATTGGAAATCTACCCAGATAAAAGTATCCTAAATTATTATCCAGGTCATAAACTACCCGATTGCCGCGTTCCTCCAGCCGTAAAAGCGTTATTGAGTAACAATCATAGGTACAAAGTCACAAACATTCAGACGGTCACATGTATAAAGATTATATAATAGGTTATATAACGATTTCTCACGCGTATGTTAAGTAAATGGTTTAATTAGATAGACTATTAAAATGTAAACGTGTGGGCGTGCGATATTTAAATTAGTGTTTACAATGTATGAGTAATACAGGTGCATGGTGTGGTCTGGGTTCATGTTCGTAGACGTGTCTGGATTGATATTTTCATGATGTAGGTAAGTTTAGTAGTGAACAAAAGAGAAGGTCGGCAGACGGACATTCTATGCATACCTATATACATTTCTGCATCTTCTAATCTAAATATAATGTATAAAAGCGAAAGTTCATACACTCACTCCTCACGACATATCACGATATAGGGATTAAAGTTAGTAGATGTCCGCTAAGAACGGATTTTCCAAAATTCACCCCTAAGGGGATGAAACAAGGAAGTTTGATTATGTAGAAGATTACAGGAGCTGCAGTATATGCTTAATAAAAAAATTAGGGACTACACCGATCGGGATCTAGTTATATAACAATACTAGCTCGAGATTCACTACTCAGAATTGTTCGTAAACCGAAAAATAAAGCGAAGTACTAAATCTGTCCGCTTATTATCTTGCTTAGTGCTTGAATAGCTCATCTATCACTAAAGTTATTAGATGCGCTAGCGTCGCACAATAGTAATTACCCAGCCACTATTATTGTGTGTTATTCAGTGCTTACTGTTTGTCTGGTTCTAATCATTTGCACCTATTGTAATGCGGAAGGAAATTACAAGCAAATACTGTTTGTATAAAATTTTAATTCACTTTTTGGGAATTGAGTTCATTTACCCATATTGAAGAACATGAGAAAACCTTCTCATTAGTTTAGATTTATTTTGTGATATTTTAACCTTTTCACCGCCAGCGAACACAGAACGCGATGCCTCGCCCAGCGCCAAGCTATATGATAATAAGTTAAAATGAAGAGCTTCTAAGAAGTCGTGGAGCTGGTGGCACGAAAATCCGGAACTTCTATTGAAGTCCGTGGCGGTGAAAAGGTTAATGAATTAACGATTCTTACTACAATTACAAAAACGCTAAAGTTTGGATGGATGTAATTATGTTTGTTACTCAATCACACTTTAACGGTTCTAGATGAGCACAGAGATAGATTTTAGTCTGGAATTGCACTTCGGCTACACACTTTATTTTACTTTACTTAACACTTTGACGCGAACGAAGTCGCGGGCAGACCCTACATAGTTTATAATATTGGTAACGTTTCCGTGGGAAAACCCTCATTCGTGCATTCCGACTGAGGAAAATAAAGAGTTATTAGTGGATTTCTACCATCGAAAATATCATGTTAGGTATAGTGCTCCGGCCTGCAACCATGAGTCGGTTGAGTAGGTTATGCTATAGTGAATGGGTTCCCAAAGTATGGGTCGCGAGCGAATATTGGATGGGCTCTGAAAAATAGGATGACAAATAGACCACCCGAAACGATCTTCTCTTTAAATAATAGCACTCCTGGTATTTAAAATATTAATGCACTTTGGAACGGAACTGAATGTTCTTTTTTTTTGTTTGAACAGTCCTTCATTCCTATGCTTATGTCCATTTTTCCTAAATGGCCTTAATTTTGAACTTTTTGTTGGGTGAGTCGCGGCCCAGTTAACTTTTGGAACCACTGCATAGTGCATGATACTGTTATGAATTCAATGTAAGGTGTACGTTACCCGTCGAGAACGCGTCTTTCTTGGAAGTGTCGATTGTGCTGAGGTTGGTACTGGACGCCCAACCTCGCCCCACCTTCTCCACTTCCACGCCATTGTCTTCATCACGACTTCTGTGTACAAGAAAGTAAATATGTACCTACTTATAATACAAGCAAAAATTCTTCTTATTCTTTGGTGGAAACATTAGTCGGGTATATAAGGAAGCACCTTTTGAAATTAAAAGTTTGCATTCTTAATGTAACAGTCGCACTGGTCGCACTTTTTCCAATAGCGGAAACCACAGAACGCCACCTGCTACGTTCCTTACATACTCCTTTCACCTCGTCCACGTTCATACATCTGGTCATACAAGCACGTCGGTTACGAGTACTGTGCACCCAACCTTTCTGAAGAACCTCACCAATAACTTCGGGTCTTTCTAGGGCGTCCGCTCCCTGATTACCACTCACACTTGCCATATAAATTTCTTTTGTTAATTGCTTTTCATTTATCCTCTCAACATGACCGAACCTAAAATAAACTTCACAAAATATGATGAACCCATCTGCATTATGACAGCGACACTGCACTCTTTTTCTCAAGGTAGGGTAGTTACGCATAGTGGCACAGTGTTAGATTTTTGGAGGTACCCACGAACCTAAATAAATTATAATAATAATGGAATAATATATATACAATGATATTATATACCTATAGTTTAATACCTACGTTAAGTAAATTGTAGGTCCGAGTGTCGAAGGACAATTATTAGTTTTATAACCTGTTTAAATTAGTTCTCATGTAAGTGAAATGTTAATTTCTTTATGAGAAATAAATGTCTATCATATCCAGTAATATAAACTTACATTATTCTATAATTACAGGCAAGGGCGGATCCAGGACTTTTTTCTGGGAGGGGAACAAGGGGCGGACTGGCAATAGAAATTAACAATAACAGTTCGACTCTTCCAATTTTTCAAACTCTTATACCTACATAATTTGATTTGCTTCTAAGTACGTACTGTGATGAAATCTCCATCCACAGTACCTATACAAAAATACCGCCCTTGATTTCAGGTTACTCTAAATACATGACTAAATTAAAGAATACCACATAAAATACAAATTTTATTTCTTGCCTGTTTATCTGTTTTTGTAGGTACCAAATAGCTTGTTCATTAGATAAAAACGCGCGGCTAGTAGGTAATAGGTATGGTTAACAGCTCTTATAGAGATCAAATTGAAAGCTTTTAGCAGTTACAGACTTATGAATCATCATATTGATATCGAGTGCGGTCTCACAAAATCCTTTTCGTTGCACTTTGCCACAATAAGATTAGACTTGAGTGATTTGTACAGTAGCGGTCATAAGTGGAGTAGCAATCTCACGAAGCAATAGATTGACACTTTGGTTAATCTTATGACCTTCCGACGCCGTGTGCGAATTTTGAGGTGTACGTAGGTACTGTGTTAATACATCACTTATACACACAGATGTAGGTACGGCCCTATGGTACGGCCTGTACCGTGTGTTCACAGCAATTCAATCCTTAGCATGCTACTGCACTAATGACCGCTTACTTTGCAATATGTTACCGTTTCTATATTAGGTACAACTGGGATTTGATCATACATTTGTGCGTGCTAGGTACTTAAGTATGACCGAACGGAGGTACCTACGTACGTACACACGAAGGCGGCATGCGTCAAACTTCAGCAACCGGGCGCAGTACAAACAATCCACAAAAACGCTCAGGAATTTGGAATTGTGCCATCTTTTTTTGTTGAAGATTAGAAAGAATCAACTAGGGACAGGTAGTAAAGTGGAACAGCCAAAACTATACGTACCTACTTCTTATAGGTCATGGTTGGTTATCTCATGTTTTGTGGCCCGTTTTTCGACTGATCATCATCTACTGATGATTCTTATTGGATGAAAATAAGTTAGACGATAATGCAACATTAATTTTATAATTTAACAATCCGGCTTAGGACATTATTCGTCAAATTGCTATAAGAAGGCAATCAAATACCGCCATAAAATTAGAGGGCAGTAAAATAACACAGCGGAAATTATGAGCGTGCATTCGCTTCAAAGTGAGCATAACTTGGAGTTATTTTGAAATACACCATGTTATAACATTTGGGCAGCACATAAAGATTGTGTGTGCCCCTAAAACGTAAAAACATGCATTGGTGACCATTTTTACGCTTTAATATTGTGCCCTGATTGGACAGAACAACTAGAAGAAGAGTTGTCTATCGGAATTGTTCCGAATTTGAAAGTTACGAGCGTTATTTAGCTGCCGTGACTTTTTTGAATTGATCAAGGATCCAGTTAAATGATCGATAGATCTTCTTCCTGGTACGTCACTGACCAGTCAGGAAGAGAGGCGTACCTACAGAATATTAGGTAGGTATGTAACTATGTATAAAGCTTTCAAGAACCTAGGTAATAAGACCTGAGGAAGTGGTTTTTACCCTTACCTATTAGAGACCTATTTTCATGGTTATAAAACTTATAACCTTTTTAAGATCTTCCACTTGTGTTTCTACCCTCTCAGGGTTTGAAATGTACAAAATCTAACCCCTCACAAAATTATTTAATACTGAAGATTTTTGTAACTATAAGCGGTTTTACATCCAATTTAGTGATGCCATGTTTGAATCGCACGTTCAAAACGCTAACTGATGTTAACTGAACTAATATCTACTATGTTTATGTCAGATTCGGGTCAATGTTTCCCCACGATGAAAATAATATTATTTTGAGTTGCTTTTAACATGTTTTTGAAATAGCTTTTGGTTGTGGGTCATTATCAAAATGTTAATTATGCCTTTAAGTTTTGGCCAGAGATTAGGTGAAGAGGCCTAATCCCTAGAGACCTACCTAACTATATAACTAGACAGAACTACATGAGAGTCCTTTTTATCACCTATCAACCTCCGTGATAAAAAGAAAAGATTACCTTCCATCCTTTAGCCCTTATATTGTAGCGATCATGCCCACCTGTTAGATAGTACCCAAGTATCCTAGCAGATAGACGTTATATGGTAAAGTGTGATAATGGGTTGGAATTTCAAACTTTCGGTGTGCGCTGGTTACCTGGGTCTTGGTTTAAGCGGGTAATGTCCCTTTACTTACAAAGGTAAGTACTTACTTAATTATTAGAAAATAATTTCCTTAGGCGCACTCTCACATTCAGTTCTCTGATGATATTCGGTGAAGTTCAGTACCTTCCTATCTGATAGGACAGTACAGGCAAAACTAAATACTATAGGGTTTTTTGGTAAGGAGAGTGTGGCACACTGACCGTGACGACGGCGTGTTCCAAGTGGAGAGGCTGGGCGTGGACACCGCGAAGTCATCCTCCTTCTTGCGCACGCCGCCGTGCTCCTTGTAGTCACGGAAGCAACGCTTGCAGCGCGTCGGCCAGCGCACCTGCGGGTGGAACCCCAGCGGGCACAGCGGGTCGCCCTTCGCCAGAGGATACAAGTGATGCATTCTCACACTAACACACACAAATGCACTTTACAAATGTCAAAGATTCACCTAAATGCTGCAAACGAAAACAGTTCCGTCACATTCCTCGTCTCACACGCAGTCAATGCCACCACTCGTAACACAGGATCGCACCCGAAAGGGAACTACGAATAACATACACACGCAAATGTTTATGGAATGAAATTTACGATTTTACTCTATAAATAATAATTTATTTAACCAGCAACGTGTTCAGGCGCTCGTACGTCTGCACCCAACAGTGGCAATAAAAATATCTCGCTGCTAGCACTGAACCGGGCGACCTAAATCGGCTGCTCTGAACTCGCTACTAAATCTCAGACTTTCTAGGCGCGTAAACACAAACGCGATTTTATCAGTGGTAATATTTTCTGACAACGCTTCGAGGCCCAAGCCCGAGGTTTGTGAAGGATGGCGTTCGTAGAGTAGCTCGCGCAGCTTTGGTCATGTAATACGCAATAGAGCAGGAGTGTCGGGGCAGTGGCGCGCATGTGTGGCGGCGCAGGCGGCGGGCGGGCCGGCGCTCCGGGGACTGGCGGCGGCGCGGGCACTGCGCCAGCACGCCGCGCGCGGACCTGCGCCACTTATGTTCTATTACACCACACACCGCTGAACCACTGCCCGCTTGCTGACCGTCTATAAAAATAAAACAGACTTGCTAATATACCGCGTCGGGGAGTATCTCGTCGCATCGGAGCCGGATACGTGAACTGCACAATCTGCGCGGCGAATCGGGGATCAGACGATGCACCTACGCTGCGGTTACATGACAAGAAAATCTTCTACGTCTGTAGTGTTTTTTCTACTATAAAAGTGAGTTGTGTGCAAAAGCAGACCGTTTACGCCAGAGGAAATTCACGTTACAGATATAACAGTCAAAGAGTCAATAATAACTTTATGAATGGGCGTTGACGTCAACGCGAGTATTGCGTAGGTATATACTTGTCCATACATCTTAAAGTCATCAACGTCAGTGTAAATAAAAGGCATTTTCATAATAGTACAATTTTAATATATCTGGTATAAAGAAAAATAATTGTAGCCGTTGTAAGTAATTAATTATGTATGAACTATTTAATGATTAGGGTTTTTTTTTAATCTATTTTATTGTAAACTAAACTTACCTACAAGTCTATGATATATTCACATAATTTACACTTTGCGACGTCGAATGATTATGCTGTCATTGTGCTTTCAACCATGTCGTATGGTAATTAGAAATAATAACTTTGAACACAGTGGTGACGATATAATGGTCTTTATTCCCTGTGTTATAATTTCCGAGTTACGGACAAATTTTGCTTAAATATTAATTTGTTTCTTGAAAACGTCGTAAACCATTTACATATTTGGTCTAGACCTACATCTCATGTATGTACGAAGAGTGAAACTTAAATACAATGATATGTTATGTTAGAATTATTGGTTATTCTTATGTACTTTGAGCGTAACTAGCAGAAGTCTCCTTGGTTAAGTGGTTCATCTTCCTTCTTGTCGTACACCAGCGTTTTGTATATGACCTCCTCGAAGTGGAGAGCGTTCAGTCCCTTGGGTTCCGCGACCTTGATTTTGACGTCACCGGGGTAGAGGATCTCACCCTTGTTCTTAGTGCAGCCCATCACGAGTGACTTCTGAAGTTTGTCGATGCATGGTATCTCTGTTAGAAAGATAGGTTATTAAGTAACGAGTTTTCACATTTAACATCACGCCTGTAATTCCCAATGGGTTAGGCAGAGATGTATTAGTACTCCCACATTTCGCCAGTTATGTTTAAGTCCTATGTAATAGGGGGCGACCCTATCGTCATCAACCGGGCACGAGGCTGCTATTAAGAAATTCCTGATGGAAAAACCCAATAACAATAAAAAATAAAAACCTAATATCTGCAATATGTAGGAATAGTCGAACAAAAAGTCGTGAAATCTAGCTGACCTTGAGGTGAGCACCCCCCATCACACCTTACTACCACTGATTGTCCTCAGCTCTGCTGGTCTTTGTTATATAAGACTGTGAAGAGCAATTATACAAGTACCTACCTAATTAAGTAAACTAGATAATAAAATGTTTAAATAGCAAACACAGTACACATAGTACCTACCTTAGAGTCATATCAGTCGTAGAGGTAGGTACACAAAAGACATCTACTCAAACTTTGTACCTACTTAATGTTATCGACACGTAGGGTATACATGTGTATTTTATTAAAACCCAGTTTTTATTATTTCAGAGATTTATGATTAGCGTTTTCCTTATTTACCCACTGATATATTATGAAACTTGAGAATAGCCCTTAAGCTGTATAGCAAAAGACTTGTCACTTTATCTAGTATATGTTTACATTCTCTATGATTATGAAACTGCGGTTGCCTTCTAGTTATTTTGCAATAAGTAGGCTAGTTACTCAGGAAACAGTAATTAGGTCCTTTAATAGTTTTAGTATATTATTAACTATCAGTACAAGAATAATGGTATTTTCAGTCAGCGGATAAGTCGCAAAAAGTCAGTCAGTCGATATTGATCGTTTTTGGTTTTATTCAACGAATAGTATTTATTTATTTAAACTTTATGGAACAAAAGTACAAAGGCGGACTTAAATTCTCTAACAGTCAACTGAAGGTGGTGAAGAGATAACATGGTAGGTGCAAGTTATTGTACGAAAATTGTTAACTTTGTAGTGTTACAATACAATAACAATACAATACATGGTAAAAGTTTGTGTTACGATATCACTTCTACCGTGCATAAATTGCCGAGGTCGTGGTCATCGATTGTGTTTTGAGGCGATCAATATCGACTGGTCTACTTTAACGTAACCCAATCTAGTTGTACTTTCTCAAATTTCTCTTAGCACGAAGCGCGGATCCACCGTTGTTGGCACGGTGGGTCCACAACCATAATTCGCGAAAAGGTTTGAAGAAGTTACTTTAAGTACAAATACATAACATCACGCCTGTAATCTTTGAAGGATTAGGCAGAGGTGTACCCATTAGTACAACCACATTTTGGAAGTTATGTTTATGTCCCACGTAATAGGGGCCGAGCCTGTTGCCATCAACCGGGCAAAAATCCAGACTTCGAAATTTTAAGTAAGCACCTAAAATTATTCAGTGACCACATCCTTTAATGAACGCTGTATCCGCGCCTACTTAACACAAAGAGGCTAAAGAGGGGGAGCCCTATTCTTTAGCTGTTCTATACTAAACTAGCCCCCGTTTCATCCCCTTAGGGGGTACATTTTGGAGAATCCTTTCTCAGTGGACGTTTACTAACTATAAACTACTCCCCTGCCAAATTTCATCTTTATATCAAGCGGATTTCGATATTTCGTGATGAGTGAGTGACCTTTCGCTTTTATGTATTTAGAAGATAAACCAAACAACATGGGTACCTGAAGTTACGACTTTTTTGATGGGCGTGCCGAGCGCGTTCTCGATGACGCGCACGTCACGAACTAACTGCTGGAACTCTGGCGGGGTCAGGGAGCACACGTGATCTGTGCCCTTCATTGTCTTCTCCAGGGTTATGTGCTTCTCCAGAACCTGGGTAAGGAGAAAGGGTTAAGTAAAAAAAATACACGCTTTTATACATGTAGTGGTACTTAGCGTGTGCTAATTAAAGGTTTAGGTAAAGGGAAGTATTATAAAGATAGAAAAGGGACCCCCCTTTTAGTGTCAATGTAGAGGAAGATTCTCGGCAGTGGTTAAATAAAACTGAAATCTTTGATGAGGATAAATAATTTAGGCTGTAAGAATAAGTACTTTCTTTTGTTTATTGAATGTATCAGTATCGATTTTTAGTCATTTTTTTTTGCCCAGAAATTGCCAGAAAACGATGTTCACTTTAAAATACTGCTTACTGTGTTTAACCTTTCATTTGATAAAGACCTTCCCCAGTAATGAAGTACCCTGACTTGTTCAGATTTCGGTTCATGATCAATGTTGGTGAAAGCTGGTTATTGAAATAATTTGCGGTTACGAAATTTAACAGGCCTGCGAACCCAAAAATACAGATAATTGTCCGTCCTGCCTTAACTCAATTTAAATACAGTGATGTAAACAATGCACAACAATAGGCACTTCAATAAAAAGACAAAAACAATTGACTATCTATTATCGTCCTCTTCAGAGTTAACCGAGAAATGAGGCCCTAGTAATGAGCGTGTTTTTAAAAGAAAATCGAATCGAATACCTATCGATTCGATTTTTGAATTGGAAATCCGTTAGAACTAATGGATCGTTATGTGCGAAACGGGTATTTCACTTAAAAAAATCGATCCAATTTGCATTCCGGTTCGTCTAGAGGCCGTCTAGCCATGTAAAAGAAATCGAAAACTTTGAATGTAAATATCTACTTGGATGATTTTGTTTTGATGGAAAATTATTTATAGCTAGACGATTTATTAGTAAAATTCACCAATACTATTTTTGTGTACTTATCGACAACAACATAATAAACGTTATCTCATGTGTGGGTATATATTTTCGACATCTTTCCGATAAACCGCGCTTTATTATCTAAACTAGATAGCAGTCTATACAATATAAGGTAAACAGAACCGGCACACGAAGTACAAATAATATACAAAATACGTGAAGGAAAACATGTAGCGAATGACTTATTACAAAAACATAATATTTTAAAATATTTATATTTTATGTAAAATACTGGAATTTCGTGATGGCCCACTCGTTGCCTTGGAGGTGGGTTGCCTAGGTGCCTTCTCTCAAGCATTAGGTTGTTTTGTTATAATTAATATAATATGTCTTAGATTGCCAATCAGACTTGAGGCAGCGTGGTGATCAATGCTTAAGTGCCTTTTCAGTATAAGAAGAAGCCTTTGTCTTGTAGTGGGCCAATAATAGGCTGGTATTATTTATTATTATTTGACTGCCAAACGGCACTTGGTAATAGACTTGTTCAGAAGTGATCACATACCTACATAGTACATGAGATACATACCTTAGCTCCCAATGCAACTGCGGCCAATGCTACTGCAGTCCCAACCTCCTGCCCGGAGTATCCAATAGGGATATCAAACGTGTTCATATAGTCTTGGATCACAGTCAAGTTGCAGTCTTCATAAGGTACAGGATACGCCGAAATACAGTGCAGCAGGCAGAAATTCTTATGTGTGGCAGATATAATGTCGTAAATAGTTTTAACTGCAGACTTATCGACCATCCCTGTTGATATTATGAGTGGGACATTTTTGGATGCGGCGTATTTCAAGAATAGCAGATTGTTGGAGTCACCAGAACCGATTTTGATGAATGGCGCCTTATTGTTGACTAAGAAGTCGAAAGAAACCTGAAATATAATGAAGGCTTGGTTAAATATTGCGGTTTTAGTTTTTATGATTTTAAGAGTGGAAAGGTGTTGTTTCCGTTTGCCTGTCTGCTGATCCTCGCCTAGACTTGTTAATGCCCATAAAGTTTCTGAATTAGGTCATTATTTTAGGGGCAAGCCCGTCACACTATTTCTTCCAGAAAAGCGCCGAGGCAATGAAGCTCGTGGAGTATCGGAGAAACGATCCAACTGTTTTGGATCCCGCAATGAAATAAATCAGAAAAAATCAGCGGAGGAGTAAGAAAAAAAAACATCATTTCCACTTCCTTTGTAACAAGCCGGAGGCAGAACAGAACAAGACCAATAGCCACAAAGGGACGTTTACAACTGGCAGAAGCCCAGGTTCCTTCCACCTGACAGTTTGTTAGGAATTCGCGTAAGTACATTGGGTATTTAGTATTTACTTTTGCTTAGCAACATAATGGTATCACCCCCATTTCCCTTCAGACTTGAAGAGTCCAATGTTTAGTAACAACGATCAATCACTACATAGTATAAAACAAAGTCGCTTTCCCTGTCTGTCTGTCCCTATATATGCTTAGATCTTTAAAACTATAGATAGAGTGATTCAAGAGGAAGGTTTATATGTATAATACATGCACCCGTGCGAAGCCGGGGCGGGTCGCTAGTGAATGATAAAAATATGTTGTCGAAATCAAGAATGCTAGCTGCTATTAATCACGTCGTTAGAACTATATGGCAATTTATTTCTACCACCAGTAATAGATTTAATAGCATGAAGCGTGAAAATATTTTGTTCGGCTACATAGTGCCGACATATTCTAGAAACATTTTAGTAGGTAGGTATGATTTTCAAGCGAATCTGCAAATCATAGATATAAATACTTTTTGTATTGCGTCTAAATCTAGCGTTCGTGAAAATATTTTTCCACTGTATCACAATCTGGACTGCTTAAGAAAATTGTGGTCAATGAACGATTACGTTGGCTTAATTGCCTGCGCCATGAATGATAAACACTAATTAAAATAGCAGAAAGATAACTTACCATGTCCATAGCCGATGCTGTGCATAATATACCTATTTCATGTGCATATTTGAACAGTTCCCTGTACTGACTCTCCGAGAATTCCAGGTGTCGTTTGTGTTCGCCGTAAGTCTTGCCCCATGAATTGGGGTTATCGTACGGTCGCTCTAAGTATTTCTTTGTGAATTTCTCGTTGAGACAAGTCTTTTGAAACTTGACACAGTTGGCACCTGCATCCTGTAACGTCAATTAAGAAATATAATGACAAGTCTATATGTAATGCTATACATAAAGCGACACATACCTACCTACCTAGCATTACACAGCAGAATTGGATTAAGATCTAATAAAAAGTATGTAGGTACTAAAAGTTAGATCTTAATCCAATTCTGTAATAGTGTTAATCTTTTTAAGAGCCTTTACGCAGTGTTACATAGAAAATTTCATATATATGCTGGATAATGTCCAAAAAATAGTCGAGAACATTTTCAAAAAATAATTTAAAGCTTACTTAGATCGATTTAAAGTCGTTAATAGAAAACTTAACGCTGTTAAGCCAAGTTCTAAGTACATATATTTTGTTTTGATGACATCATCTGTACAAACAGATTACGAGGAAAATTTTACAATATGTATCTTGATGTTTATGATATAATCCAATGTTAAGTAGTCTTGGAAAGTAGGATGCTAAGCTCTGTTATTAAAAACAACGATTACGAAACGATGAGTGTGACTTAACACAATGTAGGTACCTAATTGTGAGATAAAATGTGTGTAGACAGAGACATGCATCCAAATGTGTTTCTATCTACATAATACACAGACAGATATAGTATCAATCAGGGTTTAGTATTCAGTATCTATCGTGTAATATCGCCAAGCACTATCGAATACTAAATTACAAGCCTATTAGGAAGAGAATGTTCATTCTCTTTGTTTTGTTTTTCAACGTAAACAAAGCGAACAAATGTTTTCTTGCCACAATTGTATTGAAAAGTAACTTACCTTGGCGGCTTTTATTAACTTTTTTGCTATTTCGATGTCGCCTTGATGGTTCTGTCCGACTTCCGCTATGATGAAGCACGGATTCCTGCCGCCAACTTTGACGTCGTCGTTTATCTTCACTTCTACCATGTTCATTGTCACGCTCGTTCCATAAAAACAAACAAAACGAAACCGGCTTTCGGTTCCGACTGCGCGTAGGGATTACACTGGCACTGGAAGCGAAGGTTTATCGACCTCACGCTCAAGATCAAACCGGATAAATAAGGTCAATTCAATATAAAGCGAGCAGCTCGTTGCGCGGTGGCCGCTCGAGTGTGCGCGCCTGCGCCGCCGGCCCATACCCGCACCCACTCCGCATGATAATTGATAAAACCTGTAGGTATGTACGGCTACGTTCATGACCACTGGCATGTCCTGGATGAAGGCAAGAATACAGACAGTATCTCAAAATATAATATTTATTTATTGCTAATAAATTGTATTTCTCGAGACTTATACAAAAGAAAATATATGGAGGTAGGTACTTAATATTTATTATTATGTACAATAATTGCTGTCGAGTCTTTGTTTTCAATTTCAGAATGTTTACATTTATACTGATTATAGTTATTCATGGTCAAACATCGCATGAGGCCAGTTTTGCGATATCATTGTGATTTTTGAACCTATCGCCAATGGCACGGTTGACTCTCGACTCGGTAGGTTTGCCGAGATGATTGGATATGTATCGTCCCGCCTTTATGAGTTCGACGAGGTCTATGTGTGTGTTAAGTCCCAGGCCGTACAGGAAGTAGACCAGGTCCTCTGTGGCAAGGTTCCCGGTCGCCCCGCGCGCGTACGGACACCCGCCCAGCCCCGAGATAGACGAGTCCACCGTTTTTATGTCAAACTGCAAAAACAAGTTATGTTAAGAGGCTTGTCTGATGACGTAACTAGAGTCATGCGGGTGTGTGCTGTAGCTAAGAAACTGGTCAATACCATATTATTTTTATTTACTTTTACAATGTAGGTATCCAGCTGTTTAAGATAGGAACTGATAAATGTTATCAGAGGCAGTGGTATCATGTCTTTGTGAGCGTATCAACAAGCTCGAAGAGGTCTGATAAGTAGTTATTATTCATGTAATTGACGAACATTAATATACCATATTATAATTATGTAGAAAGACAATAATAGCACGTAACAAAAAAACGTGTGTTAACGTACAAAGGTGCACGTGGGGCTTCTAATATAATGTATCGTATAAGGAAATATGTTTGGCATCTGACGGTTTGTAACTGTGGGGCAATCAGCACTCAATATGTAGACCGCGGCAATCATAGCAACTTGCCCTGGTTTCGTCACACAATTTTTGTACGACGATAAAACTTCATCTTGAGTTCATTGAGTCTAATATTGACGTTTGACCCCAGATCGTATCAATTCTTTAAAAGAAATTACATAATTATGTAAAAACAAAAAAAATGTTGACACTGAGACTAGACTGCGACTTGAATTTGAACGTACAAAAGATAGTAGAATTGGCCTTCTGAACTTAGACCTTATTGTCTACGCATGAAGACAGATTCTTGGTTACCTATCTCCATTCAAACGAAACAAAACGTGGGTAATGTATCAACAAATATTGAGTTGTTTTGTCTCAGCCTTTTGTCTTACAAAGCCATAATATAAATACCTCTAATCCAGCCAGCAAGTTAGACAGAGCTTGTCCATATGTATCGTGGAAGTGCAGAGCCAGTTGGTCAGGTTTGGCGACTGCCAGCACTTCTCGCATCAGTTTCCGAACGGATCCCGCAGTGCCCACACCTATGGTGTCCCCCAAGGAGACTTCATAGCACCCCATCTCGAACAGCTGCTCTGTTATCTGTTACAGACTTTATTATTAATATTCAATACTATAATAAGAATAAGAGTAATATTAAGAATGTTTTATTCTTCTAAGTTAACCTGAGACTGATAGAGATTTTAATTATTTTGTACTTAATTGTAATTTATTAAGGTAATTGTTTAGATTTCTTTTTAGTTTTACTCTTGTACAATTATTTGCACCTGCCATGATATCTCTTCACCACCTTTGGTTGACTGTAGAGAATGCCTAAGGCATTAATGCCCAATTTCACCATCAATCCCTAATTTTTAAGTATCCCCTAAGACATTTTAGATCAAGCAGAAACGCACTTTAAGTCTGCAGATTTTAGGGTGAAAACGGGCAGTAGTCCGCCTTTGCACGTGCCTTTTATATTGCATAATGATTAAATAATAAATAAATAGAGTAAACTTAGATGATATTGCGATTCTTCTTAGGCTCAAAGGTCGTAAAGGAGAGCCCATGGATATCGATTAAGGTTAATAGTTACTATAGCAGCCCTAGAAAGAAAAAAAATTTAACATAACCAGTTAATATTCCAAGTACTGCATTTACCTACAATAGACTGCGTTATATTTATCACAGGAAAATTATTTTGATAACTATTGTTACCTGTTACTATACAGCCGAGGATAATGGCGGTTGACTACTTTTAAACTTTATTACAAAAAAAATAAAGGCGAAAAGTGGTTCATCGCAATTGTACGCGATTTTACATAATTTCAAACACCTTTCGTGCATTTAAATTATAAACGAGACATTTTTAGAGAAGCAATTTTTTTTCTGCATATTCTGGCAGACTGTTTGTACAAGTAGAGTTAGCTAGCTCATTAAATGCTCCGATTAATTTAATTAAAGTATCTAGGATGTTTAAATATGCAATTCTACCACAATCTGCTCACCCCCAATGGAATGAGCGTCATAAAATATCGAAATGAAATGATTCTCAGAAATGCAAAGTTTGTTTACACACGCTAAAGGTGCAAGATGTCATGTGTACGATAAGAATTATTTTACTGTAGTCATAAAAGTCAAATACCGTCTGGGTGAGCTAGTAATGTTGGTACGGAATGTACGAATGACGTAAGAAATTGTTTACACTATGCAAAACAACATTTTTAATAAACAGAGCCTCGCCGTTTGTAATTTAAACACATTTTGTTACTGTCGAAAAACATCTGTTTTATATGATTGTTTCGAAGTTAGGCAAAAAAAAAAAATTTAGAACTTTTCGGCGTTTTGAGCACCAGACATGACGTCCTAACAAATCGTACCTACCTATCTATGTATAGTACAGGACCTCCAACCATTTTTTTTTTACTGCGAGTCTCTTTAAAAGTTCAAAGGAATTTTATATGTAGCTAATGTAGCTCTAGTGGACATTAAGATTATCTATTTTATTTATATAACTTTAAAAAAGTATATATTAAAAATCTCCTAAGATTATAGATAATTTTAACTCATTGATTTAAAAAAAGTACAAACTACAGTCAATTAAAAGAATGTCGGATGCTAGCGACCGGTGCCTACCGTCGCACGATACAACACCCTAGAGATAGCTCGTCGACGCCCCAGGACCTCCCGACGCACGGTTTGGGAACCCCTATAGTCTGTTCTGTATATTATTATGTCAAAAAATGATGAATTACCTTGGCGATGCCTTTCGGATGTATAGGCCCTTCGTAAGGGCAGCCGACGACACAGGACACATAGCCCCTCACCCTGAGGCCGTCCTTCACAGCCTGATCAGCCACCAACTTGAATCTCTTCAACCCTTCTTCTACGGAACAGTTCAGATTCTTCTGAGAGAAACTTTCGGAACCAGCTGGGAATATTGCCACTTCTTCTACGTTGCATGTTTTCTGTATGTGAAATAGTTATCTGATCAAAGTCAATGTCAAATCTTTTATTTTCTTTAATTTTAATTTTTTTTTTTTTTAGTTAGTTTAATACAATGTTCATGGTCCATAACTGTACTTTTAGCTTTAAGCCCTATGTAACATCTATCAACACATTATGGTATGCAAATAAATAAATAAATATGAATATGAATAAATATTTCAATTAGACCATTATAAGGCAATTTTGAACGTTATTTACAAGAAAAAAGAAATCTAGTTGCCCATTGGAAAAGATAGTTTTAAAATCACAAATTCACGTGTTTAAGTACATGATTATTTTGCTTATAGCAGAGTGATAGTGACCTAAAGATTCAAGTTCGACCTAAGATGGCGACTAAGAATTCATAACAATGGGTTGACCTTTAGTAATGACGAAAACTTTCCGTGCTATTGCTGAAATTGTGCTCGCATCTGCTAAATATAGCAAATAAAGATAAGAAATATATGAATGCAGTACCTAAGCTGAAAGAAAGATGACAAATAATTATGTAAAATCAAATCTTACAGCTGTTTCATATCCCTTCAGATTAGGCACAAGGACTGGGTAGTTGACTCCAGGCACCCTCGGGAGGTTCTTCATGACATCTACTCCATCGCTCATTTGTTTCACCCATTTTGGACTTACGAAACTGTTGGCAGAAATATTTGGAGTTATTACTTAAATGCTTGACTGCATTGTTGGTCTAGTGGTCTTAAAGCGCGACTGCTGAGCATGAGGTCTTGGGTTTGATTCCCAGGTCGGGCAAAGTGTTTTTGTTTTAATCAGGGATTTCTCAATAGCAGCTTCGGAGTCTGGATTTGTGGCCAGTTGATGGCAATAGATTCGCCTTCTATTACATGGGACTTAAACATAACTGGCGAAATGTGAGTGTACTAATGGTACACCTCTGCCTAAGCCTTAGGGGATTACAAGCGTGTTGTTATGTTACTTAAATGCTGTTGCTCACGTGCTCTGTCGCGAGGAAGAATTAGTTCGGAAACTTAATACAGAGTTTTTTAGACAAAATACTCAAGCTTGAAGCCATAGTTTGAAATGGATTAGGTGCAAACAGAGGCGGATTAACGTGGAGAGCGCCATAGGCCAGTTTCTCATCGGCGCCCCTATATTGAAAATAACTCGCGCCCCTGAATGAAAATACTTACTTACTTACTTGAAAATACTTACTGGCGCAATTAATTTTATGCTATATTACTTATATCTTTTTTTTTTGCCCCTAGGCACATGCCTAGTTTGCCTTAAGGGTAATCCGCCTCTGGGTGCAAACGATATTATCGATGAACAATATGTTTGCGACGATGAGTCTGTCGAGAGAAGAGAAAACCGGAAGGTATTTAGTATTATTTTTAACTAGCTGTTTCCTGCGACTACGTACTAGTTTCGGTTATTGCTCAGCTCTTGTGGGTCATAGCGTGATGTTTTATAGCCTATACTGCATAGGCAGTATAGGGATGATATAGCCTACGACTAGTATAGACTAGTCGTAGGCTATATCATCCCTCGTGGATCTGGTTATCATTAATTTACTATAATATGTATATTAAAAAAAAAACCAATCAGACTGGTAGTTCCTGTGAGTAGCGCGTTTTGTACAAACAAACAAAGAAGTGAATAGATTCTTACCATAGGATACAGTTATAGTCATTGATATCTCGGTTTCTGGTAACATTTTTGCTAAGTAGGTGTAGGTACAGTCGCGGTCATAAGTGGAGTAGCAATTTACAAAACAAAACGATTGACACTTTGGTTAAATTTACGACCTTTCAACGTCGTGTGCCAATTTTGAGGTGTACGTAGGTACTGTGTTATTACGTTCAAAGGTGCCTTATATAATGGCCTAATTAAAAAAAATATTTCTCTTTGACTTTAACTTTGAATACATCACTTATACACACAGATGTAGGTATGGCCTGCACCCCGTGTTCATAGCAATTTAAACTTTAACATGCTACTGCACATATGGCCGCGACTGTACCTACGACGTAAAATCATGAATGAGGACAATAGTCAACTAGTCATTAATTAACAATTTCGATCGTGGAAAGTTCCTCAACTCAACGCCCTAAGAGCCACACACAAGACAATTAACACGATAAATTAGAAACTGTTGTTGCTACGACAAACTGTTTAAATCAATGACAAGTGACCATACGCACGCAGTCGATACGTAACTTGATACGTCGGTAATCCAATTAAGATTGAGTTTCGAGTGTCAGGATTTATCGTCTAAGGTAGTGTGAATGTAGTAGGTAGTGTATAGGCAAACAAAGTATTTGGTTTAAAGGTCAAAATATTAATCACTCACGGTCATTTTGCCAGCAATTTGATAACCGCCGCATAGCTTTTTTATTATGGAGAATATTAAAAAGGTAAAGTAACTCTAGCTTAGCCATGTATACCAACCTGACTTATGAAAAGAACTTTGTAATCTTTATATAAAGAAGGATTATTGCAAGGAAGACTGATTTATTTTCGGTACAGGCAGCACAGATTACTGCAAAGTTTTTGAATATTTTTTACGTTAACAACCTCTTTAGAAAGACACCTAAGAACTTATAAAAAATGCAAATTAATTACTTTTTTTTTTGCTGCGTAACATAGTTTGCATGCATAATTATTTTCTGTACGTACCTTAATTATTTATTTCAATAGTAAATGTGAATGGAGGGTTAGCTAACAATTGCAGATTATGTAACAAGTTTCAAAATGAACTCACCGCAAAATGCAAATGTATGCTAATTAAAACAAGTTTGAAGCTTAAAATGAAATCAGTGTTATATTGATTTAACAAATTGTACTGGGAAAAATTGTTTGTTTTGTTTTTGATATTGTAATTCTAATGGTTGAAACTATACACATAGCAGAGGCGTACCCACCTCCGTATCAGCCATATTAAAGATATGGGGGCCCCTACCCAAACCCGCAGGAAGGTACAAGGGCCCTCCAAAAAATTTTTGTACAGGGCCCATATAGGGCAAGCTAAACCTCTCTTAAAAAAATTATGAATAAAAAATTAATAGGGCAGTTTACATCCTGGCATGAAAAATTTGATCAAATATTTTCTGAATTGTACAGATAGGTTCAGCATATTATTGTGTCATTATTATTAGCACTGCTAATGCAGCTAAGCACTCTTAAACATTCTGCCAAATCTATGTGATAAGATCAAAATATTTAGGCTAGTTCTAATACTGCTTGTTTAAGATGTTGGTCCAACAATTTAGTTATGACTGGCAAGTTGGTAATAACAGAAACATACCTTGCAGATTCAATATGCTTAATTCCAGCTGCAGCCAGTTTATTTATGAGTTCTATTTTGATGTCAGTAGGAACAAACTTTGACTCATTTTGAAGTCCATCTCTTGGGCCCACCTCATAGATTCTGATTTGGGGTACTGCTGTACTCTGTAAAAGTTTACAAGTTTCAGTCAAGAATTAATAGAGAATATAGGAATCGAGAGGTTCTATAAACTTCAGCACTGTATTGTGAAAGTACATAATTATTTCCTGAAGAAAATCGCAAAACGTGATGCTAAAAACAATTTATGTGAGAGAATGAGTTTATTATAATGAATTGTTTTACTTACAAGACTACGATGAATCAAACTCTTTACAACATTGCAGTTAATTGTTTTGGTAACGTGTGTCATTTTAACT
This sequence comes from Hoplodrina blanda, assembly GCA_949316365.1. Taxonomy (NCBI): domain Eukaryota; kingdom Metazoa; phylum Arthropoda; class Insecta; order Lepidoptera; family Noctuidae; genus Hoplodrina; species Hoplodrina blanda. The sequence goes on along the minus strand of OX438579.1, from coordinate 11,331,300 downwards.
ACTTTTACGTAACACTTATTAATTATTTTCTAGGTACGTAAAGTGAAGATCGTTTGCTTTCGTTATCAATCATTATCAAAAACTTGAAGATGGAACGGAATGTCATGTTTTTGAATTTGTTTAGCTTTTGATAACAACAGCATCTTATCTACTGTCATTGACAAACTGACACATGACATGAAACGTAAAAGGAAATTGCGGACTTTTCGCACTGACAGTGACAGATTTTAGGCGAACATGCTTGTATGATTTTGTTTCTTTGTTTGTTTTCGACGTTTGCTTTAATATTATGTCTTAATGTGTTTGCCCTTTCTATGAAAGAATTGATAAAAATATATTTAATACATATTTATCATCACAAAATGTGATAAATGCGGAATTCTTGTCAGATTGCTTAAAAGATACTTATTCGAAACGATTAAAAAACTAAATTCTGTCATTTGCTATAGGCTTCCTCTGGATAACTGTCAAAAGTTAACATTGTGTTCATTGCGGCGTTTTCTTGTTGCCGAAAACTTCTTGAAAAATATAATAATATTAGTAGAATTTTACAATGGGTTGAGTATTACTGTAGGATTAATAAAATACTTTCGTATCAATAACATTTGAACACGTTTTAACTTAATATTTCCTAATTTCAGCGGTTAACAGTGCCACGTCTTTCGTGTTATCATCAATTTTGACCCTGCTAATATTTTCTGGAATGCAGATGTACAAACCAGTCCTAATTAGATCGCCAGTTACTATAATATTTGGAGGCTACCTTGGATCATTGATGTTCTTGTTTTTCGTTACTGTATCCTTTTTAAATACTACTATTGGTTAACTAGGTATTGATGTTTGACACAATAGCACCCGCCTAGCCTGGAGATTAATTTTATAAACTATAATATCAGCCTATTATTGTCACACTGCTGGGATGCATAGCCTCTTCTCATACAGAGAATGCACGAACTTTAATAAATTAACTTGCTCAAGGCGAATTGATTTTAAACAATAAAATATAAGTCCAGGCTTGACAAGCACCAAATACAGTGATAAACTTAGTACATATGAATAAAAAAAAAGTCACATTGGTATAGGTTGCTCAGTATTGAACCTGCAACATCATGCATGAGTGGCGAGCACCTCTACCATGGTGCCATCACAACTTTACAATAAAGTTACTTACTAAATAACTAAAACACATCTGGATATAATGCTAAACTGTCTGTAACAGTGTTTACAGAGGAATTAAATTGTAATAACTCAATCACTTTCCTTGTTTGTTTAGAGGCAATGCAAATCTCCCTGCTGTACACCAAATAATTCTAGCTCCACATATTTATACACAATCGGTATTTGTGATAATGTATTTGACAGATTTATCCTTAACATGACATCACAGGCTATTGGTAACTTAGAAGCAACAATGTTTGGCAAAAACTTCCAGTTGAAGTTACCAGAAATAGTACTATCTATGACTATATCATTGATTGCTGCCGGCATGGTGCACAGGATCTGCTTTACTACATGGTAAATATAATTAGCTTGTATTGTTTTAAAACAATACTTTTCCATAATGTGGTGGAATTTTGTAATGATATGATATGACCCATTAACACAGATGATCTTTACCACTTTGTGTAAATGCTTCACAACTTTTTTATTGCAAGTAACTAGAAACCCAATAGCTATGTATGTAAGGAGAGAATGGTTACTATCGGACTTTCCACACTTCCAGTATTATTAGTTTTGATAATCATGGCATAATCACCAGAGAAACAACAAATTAGATTGTAGACAAATTTGAAGAATCTGTGATCAATAAGTCTTGGGAGAGGCCTTATAAAAGATAAGACTGACGGCCTAGACTGCTGTTAATAGGGGGAAAAAATGTATAAAACTGTATCTATTTATAATAATTAAGAATGTTTACCCTTTTCGTAACATATAGTAAGAACTAAAACTATTTTTATAAATATATTAATATTTGATTCTTTATTTCCAGTTTGATATTCTCCTTGATTACAATCTACTACATGAACAAGTTGTCACAGAAAGCTTATGCAACAGCAGCCCCTGTAGTGGCGCCAGCCAAAAGTCGACGCCACAAATAAAGTGTTAAAATTAAGTATTTTTTTAATATTATCTTATTAAAATCATTTATTATCATAAGGTGTTTTATTTAAAATCACGGAAGCTCGTAACAAAATATTTCTTCGAAATTAAAAGCCAAGATTTGAAAAAAAGTTTATTAAAAAAATTAGTTTCTGAGACAAAAGTAGACATTTTATCTGGTGGTATAAACATACTTTCCTCTTAACTGTTTAATATGATTAACTTAAGAGTAGGTAGTTTAACCTAATATAAAAATAAATTATCTATTCGGTATTTAATTAAATAAATAATCATCTAGCTATCGATAATCAAGACATTCAGTAATAGGTACAAGGCCTTATTTTTTAATTTAACAATTTTATTTCACCTCTTTTTTTATTAAACATTCTACTGTTAATTTGTTCCTTCTGTTTTTTGAACAAATATCACATAGGTATTAATAAAGGAAAATAGTATATAATAAATCAACTAACAATCTATTCTATTTACCTACCTACTTTACATAGATAAGTCAATGACACTGTTAAAATTATACTAAACATTCCTCAGATCACCATGAATCAAATAACATTGTTACAAATATTTATAAATGTTTATATTAAAATAAAAGTAATACTTTAATGTTAGTTTAACATAAAAATGTATAGACATCAATCAACAAAAACAATCTACCCACTAACTTTTAATTATTGCACAAAGGCATTTCTTACAAAATAAGTATGATTTACGTAAATTACATGAAAAGTTTGTATGATTTGCACTAAAAAATACTTGATATATGCATGTTAGTACCACTATAAGTAAATGAAAATATTTTAAACAAATAAATAATAATGATCAACCTCATTGAATTAGATTTGGATGGATTCCTTAGGTACTTGTGTTTCGAGTCACATTTGTTAAGGCTTAGGAATTGTTTGCGCTATCTATGAAGACATTCAATGCTTTAGTCATTCTTATTATACATACTTACTTATGAATCATACGCCTAATGCGTCATGACGATTGTAAGACAGATCAGCCGTTTGTGTGAAGAAGCAATAAGCAATAACATTATACTTTTATAGATATGAAGCATGTTGGATAAAATAATTTACTTATTCCCAATTTAACGTTTCTTAACCATTTTTATACGGATAATAATCACACACAATCAATATCACATTCATTAAATATAGGTAAGTATTTTGAGTTTAAAAATAATGTCTTTTTATTACAAGGTAGGTGACTATTAGGTACTGTTATAAAATGGAGTTTTCTTTACATAATTACAAATAAGTTTGGCACAAACTTTAGAATTGTCCAATTTTTGTATAAAAATGAGAAGTATAAATTGCTTACAAAATTTTATGGCAGTGAGTGGGTAATTGTTACACATTCTTTGATTACTCAATTAAAATTGTAGACTACTAAATATCAATTATTTAAATCTGACCTTCTACAAAAACACAATACCAGCAGTAAGTTTGTAACAGTACATTAATTTATCATTGTGATTATCATCTTGTTTCCTTAGATTTGGAAATGGAATGGTAGATAAGATAAGTTATGTAAAACTTTCATTTATGAACAACCAAATAATTCAAATAATAATATCTATCACAGACTTATTCAAATACATAAGGCACTAAGTTTGTAAGTGATTAGATCTTTACAGTGAAAGTTTATAAGCATTTAGATTATTCCTTTATAATTGGTACACACAACTCTCTCTACTTATTTAGATAGGTACAGGTGTCACTGGATACACAAGTGATTACCTACTACTCTTATTTTAAATGGAAAAACTATAATTCCAATTATAAATCTTGTTCATTCTAATAAGTTTACTATACTAAATAATTAATAAAGCAACCTAAATAATGAATACAGAAAGTTTCTTCAAAAAATTATATCAGTATTACACAAACATTGAATAGAATGAGGCATGCCACATAAATCTTATGCAATCATGCAGTTGATAATGTGCTGGAATTTTTAGGCAATTGCATAAAATTTATTTGTTTCTAATATGCATGCTGTTATTTCTAGTGTAAGGGTTCTGTAAAATTCTTGGTGTTGTTTCCATTACTCTGAGAAGCAGTTCATCAAGATAGTTTTCGAGGTCTTTATTCTTCTTTTTCTCATACTCAACATCTTTTTGCAAATTATAAACCATGACCATCAAGTCTTCTCGTGATTTTCCATCAAAGTCCTTTACAATTGATTTAGGAATGTTGTTGAAAGCTGGATTAATAGAATCTTCTTCCGCAATGTTCTCTTCTCCAACTATGATGCGTTCTTCCAATAGTTTCTTTTGTTTGTTATTATTGCCAAATTTCTTGAAGAACTTTGGGCTTGGTCTATCCTTTAAAGAACTTGGGCTGTCAAGTTTCTTATTTCTCTCTAGACTTGAAGACTTTTCTCTGTCAATGGCTAATTGACTGTTAGATTTCCTCTTTGAGTAAAGTTTCTGTGACCACTCATCATTTTTGTCTATGACCTGTGCTGGCAGCTGTGGGGGAGTGAAAGTGTCAAGGCTCAGCCTTACAGGTTTCTGTGGCACTGGTTTTTCTGGTGCTGCTAAATTACTACTTGTCGATCTTCTCAAAAATTCACCACCTCCCAGATTTTCCAATGAAGCATTCACAGGCGAGGGAGTGTACTTATGTCCCCTTGGTAAAGTCTGAACATTGAGTGAGCTACCAGAGCTTTTATGAGATAAATCATCAAAAGCAAACTCATCATCATCTTCACTAATGACCCCAGGGTCCGCTTCTCCTGACAAACGTTTGGGAGTGGAATGATCAGGAGTTGAAAGTGTTGAACTCTTGAGATTGCCAATACTACCACTCAGAGATGATGAATCACTTTTCTTATCTTTCTTATTTAAGTTCATCTTAGAACCAAGATTTTTAGCAAACTTTTTAAGGCTTTTACGTTTTTCAATGCTACCTATGCTCATGAGACTGCCACCTACATTCTGAGCGATACTAGACAAAGAAGACCTATGTTTATCTTTCTTACTTAAATCAGTCAAACTTCCTTCTTTTACAGTGAAAGCAATTTTCACCTCTAACTCGCCTCTTGGCTTATCATTCTCTTTACCTGATTTTCCCTGCAGGGTGTACCAACGGCTTCTTGGCCGCTCGTAAACATCGAGGTCTTTTAACGGAATCGATACTTGACCTAGTAAATGGTCCTTTAGCAAATCTTCATCGTAAATCTTTAGAACAATCTCAGCAGTATTTCCCTGCTGAGGTATTCTTAACTCACATTCTTCTACCCATTCGACATTCTGTGTCGCTTTGTGTTTGACGGAAGTTTGGAATTTATCTTTACCGAGAGCGATTGTAACAAAACAGTTATTAGCACCGTTTTTACCTTTGATCAAAAGTCCTCGAGCCCGTTGAATAGTAACTTGAACATGCGTTGGATCCCACATCTTGGTTTGTTTAATTAGATCACTACACTATTATTGAAGATTTTTAAACTATAAAAATATCATCGAAAACAACGTAACGATGAGCTGTCGACCGTCACTTTAGTCCATTTACTTTTTTTTTTTAATTTACACGACGTTTCGTTTCCTATAAATAGACAGGTAAAGGTAAGAAGTTATACAGCCTTTTGGTACTAATAATTAGATTTTTATAATTTTAGAATGTAAATACGAAAGGATTACATGAGGATATTTTTATTTTCAATTATTTTTATCCGTATTCTTTGATTAGTGGCTGTTTTTTTAATTAATTGCAAGTTTTGTTTCAATCGGGACCGACGGCGTATCAGTGTAGATGTCGCTAGCGTAGCGACACATTCGACTTTGAAAAATCTGAATGTTTTCTTTTGTATACCTGTCTAGATTTAATTAAAATAATGATAATGAAGATAGGGAATTACGAAATCTGGTTGTTTACAGTAACAAAGTTTTAAACATACTATTTTCGTAACACGTTACGCCATCTATGGTTTGCGACCAGAAAATCAGGTCTCCAAAAACCTATTACTATTTAATTTGCTTCTGAGCAAAAATCCGAAAAACCTTTTGATAACCACAAAATAACATAGTTTCAATTAGCACAGAATATTACGAATTAAGTACTACTGAAACAAATAAGGTAGAATATCTGATAGCACGGATTGGCTGTTTTATTTGTTCTACAGTTAAGGCCCTTTCGGGTCTTGTTTTGTGTAAAATTAGAATTGTGGGTAGGGGGTAGGTACAATCTATGTTAGGTACTTATTTTTGAACGCACCCATGCAGAAAAAATAAATTCGTAATTTGTAATAATTTTGTAGTTTGAGGTAGGTATTGTTCCAAACTTATTGCAGTGAGGCAACGAATTATAAAAAATATATTGTATCTTATAAGCTTAGATTATATAATCTAAGCTTAGGTATATCGTAGGTATGCATTGGCCTTCCCAAGTTCCAAGTCCCAAACGCGGCTCACGATCCATGAAGTCATAGGTACCATCTTTTCAACCACTCGGTAGGTAGTACAAAATCGGGAAACATTCAACACGGAATCGGATGTAGGAAAGCGGATGTAAATTAAATACTAATAGAAATAGGACCTAACCGCAGATTAGTATTTAAACAAAAATAGGAAGAAGTCTCAAGGTTCTAAACAAGAAAGCAACTTACTTCCTATTTTATTTCCATTCAGCTTCAACAATGCATTCCATTTGTAAGAGATCACAAAAAATAAACAATGCGGAAATGTTTATAAACAGTCTGTTATCTAACAATATGATTGTATGAGCTTAGGTACCCACCCACCTACATAGAATAAGAATAAATTTATCGGTCCATTGTTTCAAAACAAAATATAACTTATTTAAAAGTAGGTAGGCACTTTATTTAATCTATAGGTACAGTCAACAAAGTAGATAGGTATGCAGGGTTGTCAGATATAGTTGAGGTTTTCTTAGAAATCAATGGATCATACTTAACAAATTAATTTAAAAAGAACCTACATACTAAATAGTTCATTAATTAAGTTAAGTTTCAATCGAAGACATCCATTGGTTTCTAAGAAAACCTCAACTATATCTGACGACTCTGCATACCTATCTACTTTGTTGACTGTACATAATATTAAGTGATAAAGAATCGTAGCTATTGTTTAAAAGTCGAAATTAATTCAAGCATTAATTTTTCAATTCGCAAACTTTTATTCCAATTAACAGGGCTCGCGTAAATACGAGTACTTAGATACCTATTAGAAAACAATTTGCTTCTACAAAGTTATCTATAGTCCATTTCATAGTTAAGTATGGAAATCAATTAATTACATAGCTCCCGAAGTTTGTTTCAAATTGCGTTAAGTGTCTAGCAAAAACAGGTCTAAAGGTGATCCTTAGAAGTATTTATCGGCGACATTGGCAGATTCCCCCAGTAATTATGAGTCTTGAAAGATTGCAATGATTGCACATAATACCTACTTTAACTTATCTCTCTAACTTACTTACTAATCAAACTGGCAAGAACACAACTTTAACTTATGTCATAAAATTCCTTGCAAATTAATTTTAAATTCAGTCCTGCCCGCCATTTGCGTCTCCCAAGTCCGAAATAGTGGTGATCATTTATAACGACTTAACGAGGGGGTCAGGGTTAATTTTCTACATAGCGATGTCGACAATATAAAGTGGGCTATTATTGTTCTGTTGGGTAATTGAGTCATCTGTCAAATGCCATGTCATGGAGGAGTTACTCACAACACCATGGCCGCATTTTGAGGAATGATTATACCATAATTTACTAGGCTCAATTTGGCGCGCGAATTCGCGGGAATACTCGTGAATTCTCGCGCATTCTGTTCAACCTGTTTCGTAGACGCTTGGCACCTTGGCACCGTACCAGTATATCCATCTATTCCCGCGGATTCCACAGACGGCACCGGCCGTAGCTAGGGGAATTATCGAGAATTCGCGAGGATTCCCCGGAAGACGCGTGACCTTTTGTTGGCTCGTATTTAGCTTGCATGTTTTACAATTAACTTAGATAATTATAGTTAATTATGGTAGGTATATACATATAATTTGGTTGCAAAAAGTCGCTTCCATTCCATTCCGCGGCGGTGTAAATTGGTCGACCGGTCGATCGCGATCGACTGGTTGGCCATCCCTGGACTATACTGTTCCGCATGAATCTGGATATAAACGTACAACAAAAATAATTCCAATCCGACTGGTTGGAAAGATTAGAGATTTGCGCGTTAAAACACAAACAAAAAACTCTTCAGCTTTATTATATGAATATCTTATCTACGTTATTAATTTAAATTAGTCCAGAAGAATACCAACTAGGCGTCTTTATAATTAATTTGGAAACTCTAGGAAAATTAAGTTCATATTTAGCAGTGATACCAGTTTTTCTCTCGATAGAGTTTCACCAAGCTTTCCGGGACAGAAAACTTCGCAGATCCAGAACACTTGTTTTCTCCTAAAAATATGATTAAAAAGTAAGATTAGATGGTTTCGATTACATAGTTGATGGCACGATTAATTGTACCAACAATTAGGTGATTTTTTAAGTATCTACTTATTTACCATTTAGTTACGTACTAGTGAATCCTTTCACCGTTAAATGTAGGTACTCGTAACATAATTGGGTACCTAATTGGCACCGACAATCAATTGATATACTTTTTATGCGCTGTCAAAACGTGTTTCCCTCCTCCTGTAGATTTAAATATGACGTCACTGTTATTTACCAAATCAATTTATCAACTATTTATTGATTTCCAAGCAGATAAATGATTTTGACCGATTTTAAATTTTCCGTAGAAACAGAGATTTTCAATTACTTATCTTTTTTTTAAAATAAGATATTACGGAAATGTAAAATAAGGGTTTTCAGGGCTAAAATAAAGCGGTTTTTTTAAGTTGCGGCTTGGAATTATTGTTTAATGGTGTCAACTTGAACTAGCCAATTATGTTGCTGTAGCAATATCTGCAACTGTCGTATTGCGCACATGACTTATTAATTAGTTAATTAATGAACGACTCGTCTTGTCAATGACAATCTCTGTAGGTACGACGCGTCATCGTCACTATGATAAGTATCTTATCTCCCTACCTACAGAACACTTACAAACGAATGTGGCTTCTGCATTATAATATCTAATTAAGATGTTTCATTTAATGTTAGGTAAGTATAATGGTGTACATAAATATTCATTAGGTAGTCGTTACATAAATACAGGTTAACAGTGAAAGTGTAGCATTTATTACGTACATATTTTTCTTTTATGCCATTGGATGGCAAACAAGCCGACGACCCACCTGGATGTTTAGTGGTCACCGTATGTGGGACGCCTATAAACATCTGCAATACCAGAGGCCTTGTAGATAGCGTCATCTTAGAAATAAAGTTGAGATATTTTACGCACCCATACCTATCCATCAAACCAGAACACAGCAATTCTACTTTGCGGACCGAGGACTGTCGATTATTCTTTTTTTTTTGCATACAACATTTTAATTAATGGCAGTGGTGAGGTTTGCAAAAAAAGTTTAATCTGAATAATAACAAGTTCACTTTAAAAGTTATCACGGAAGAACTCAGAAGATGCTTTTGGGGCCACCACTGTGTATGATGGTCGTATTTGCTCGGACTTGAACTTCACACTTACTTATTAATTTTTAAAAATCACCTAGAACTGTCCAGAAACACTACTGAAATGAAAAACCTTACAAGAACCTACACCACTAGAATTAGGTACAAGCATACAGCAGTAATATTTCACTCGTGCAAATAAAAATAAACCTACATAATTTGCGTTGGTAATACAGCTTGTACGGACAAATAATATAAGGAAAAAAGTCCTAGAAAAACCGCAAAAAGTTCGAATGAGATCGTTCTGCAAGTACCTACACGCCGCAGTTTGATAGGGTCACGGACTCACGGCACGCCTGAATATTTTAGTAGAACAACTCTGAGATTTAACTCGACCTGTGTGTTACAAGTAGTGCTGTTGGCACAATGGCACGTTATGTTTTCCCAAAACAAAAACATCGCAAAAGTTTGCATTTTCTGTGTTTGTGTGGAAACGTACAATAATGCTGGGCGGAACCATGTGTGATGTATAATTGTTGGTTTGCGTTTGATGTAGTTGCAAAACATGGATGTTTATTTGTTAACATAACGTGAACCAACCGCTGAGCATGGAGTCATTCATGGGTTCGATTCCCGGGTCGGGCGGAGTGTTATTGCGTTTTTCCAGCAGGAATTTCTCAGTAGCAGCCTCGGAGTCTGGATTTGTGCCCGGTTGATGGCAATGGGCTCGTCGCCTATTGCAGGGGTACTTGGACATGACTGGCGAAATGTGAGTGTATCTACTAATGGTTGCCTTCGGAGATTGCAGGCGTGATGCTATGTTATCTTCATTTAGTTTGATTGTATTTGCAGTAAATTATTATGAATCTTCTATCGAACTTGTAGAACACCAAAAATGTTTGTTTTGTTATAATTATTGAATTAAAAAAAAAAAATTGCGCAAATTATATGTCACTAGCTTTTGCCCGCGACTTCGTCCGCGTAAACGTCGGGCCCCCGTTCATCCCCTTAGAGGGTAAATTTTAAAAAATCCTTTCTTAGCGGATGCCTACGTCATAACATCTACCTGCATGCCAAATTTCAGCCCGATCCGTCCAGTGGTTTGGGCTGTGCGTTAATAGATCACTATGTCAGTCAGTCGTCGTCTAAATATATATACCTTTGAGTTATATATATTTAGATGCTACCAATCAATATATTATCTATACTTTTACTTTTAATATTATAAAGAGGTAACATTTGTTTGTAAGTTTGTATGTTTGTAAGTTTGTATGTAGGGGGTAATCTCCGGATCTACTGAACCGATTTTGAAAATTCTTTCGGAAATTGGAAGCTACGTTATCACTGAGTGCTATAGGCCATATTTTATTTTAGAAAAAATAGGGGTCCATAAGATATTTGGGTTTTTCGGACCCAAGGTGTAAAAAATCATCCAAAAAAGTTCCTTATTTGGCGTACGCCGCCTAAACTATAAAAGATAGAACCATAAAATGTTCTAATTAATTAAAGACCTTAAAAATATCTACAAAAAAGTCCGCGACACACCATACCTATCTATTTCGAGTTAAACACAACAACCATTTTTTATTAAAAAATCTTGATTTTTTTTTTAGGACTTTATTTAATAGTAGATTATTAACCAAGGGGATAAAGCAGTGTCTTCTGTCGCGGGTGACGATTTAAATTGCGAGCGTAACGAAGGACTCGAGGCTTACTCCCGAGCGTAGCGAGGGTGTTAAAAACTTAAATCACGAGCGAAGCGAGGGATTTAAGGCGAGTCCTGAGTGTAGCGAGGGATTTAAGTTCACCCAAGACTAAGACAGCTTTATCACCGAGGAAAATACTCTACTTTTCGTACCATTTGCGAAAAAATTAACACAATAATAATATGAGATATGCATTTTAGAACATTAAGTTATTTATAAAAATAAAATAAAATAAACTTAACGTTTATGTATTTGAAGAAAACAAAAACGCGGCAAATTCCTAGACTAATATTTTTTTGTCAGAAAAGCAAACGCATCAAGCTCATACGGCCTCGTCGGTTTTCGTAATTTTATTTTAATAATCATAACTGCATAATAAATGCGTATTCCTTTTTCAAAAAGATGTATAATGCTTTATAAACGAACTCAATGGTGTAAACACAGATGTAGTGCAGTATAAATTTCGGTAAGTATTCCAAATTTAAATCACATTCTCTCCCTAGAGCATAAATGAAATTCAGTACAATTTTCTTTCCCTGTTTTTGACAGATTAATAATGACTATTGTTATGTTCGCTTTTTGTGGCATAGAATGTCACTTTTTTGAGCAAGTGGTACGAAAACGCATTTATGTTACACATATCATTACTCCTTATCAAAATAAACAATTTTGTCACAAAGTACTGTTTACGTAAATAATATTTAGTTTTCAATTCATTAATATTGGACGTTTGGTTTGAAAGTTATGGCGAAATCAATATAATACTATTTCTGCGCTCCGCGGCCCGTGGCGACAGGCGAAGTAGGCGTCACCAAGGCGGAGTTGCGGATGCGGGAGGGGAGTTTAGGTCTATGAGTAAGGTACACGCGCGGCTCAGACGCGTGGTCGGCTCCTTACGCAATAAATGCGAAAGTCTGTTTGTTTATCTGCCTGTTTGTCGGCTAAAATGCTGAATTTACTTTTGGGTAGTTGAACACATGGGATTAAACTTAGGCTTTTTGTAGCGGTAATCGACATCCAGGCGGAGCCACGGGGGACCGCTATAGGTTATATAAATCAGAATAACACATAGGCTACTTTTTGTCGCGAAAACCGACATCCACAGAGGCGGAGCCGCGGGCGACCGCTAGAAAAAAAACCCTCTTTTTGGCAGTCAGGAAATAAAGCACTCGGTACTAACCGAACCACACTCATAATTTCATCACAAGTTAAAATGTTTACCGCCCAACGAAGTGGGCACGGGTCAGCTAGTTATTAATAAACTGAGTCATTTTTGATTGGGTTTGGATTTTATAATAAAGCTTTTTGGTTACTTCTTATTTTTTTGTGACGGCTTCTTTTCGGTTGGGTGGTTGTGGAAATGAGAAAGAGCATGCTCCAATGGTTAAGATATCATGAAAGAATGCCTGAGGAATAATGACGAGTAAAATATTTCGTAGGTAGGTACTAAAGTAGGTATAAGGTGCGAAGACTCGACCTTTATACAGCAAAGCTTATTGTGTAAAATATACTTTACCAACCCACAGGAGACCTGCATTAAATATGAACATTAAAATGATAAAATGTAAATACTTAATTTAAATAAAAAATACGAAAACATTTTTTTGTTAAAGTATACAATTTAGAAAACAGAATAATATTGTCTTTTATGAAAGAATATAAAAGCTCACCGAAAACCATAAGCCCTTCTAAACAAATTTACGCGTATTACTCAAGAGAATATCACCGTAAGTACTAATGTTTCGCATAAACGTGTAACAACCTACACTGAAGAAAACAATAAGTGTAAATACGTGTGTATGTACACGTGTACATACACACGTATTTACACTTATATTACAGTGTGACACAAATGAGAAGTTCTTACATAAGATAAAATCGGCAACTCGTCACTGCCTCGTTGGTCGCAGAACACGACTGCTGAGCATGAGGTCTTGAGTTAGATTCTCAGGTGGGGCAGTGTTATTGGGTTTTTCCATTAGTAATTTGTCAGTAGCAGCTTCGGAGCCTAGATTTGTGTCCGGTTGATGGCAATAGGCTCGCCCCCTATTACATCAGACTTAAAAACAACTGGCAAAATGTGGATGTAGGTACTAATGGGTACACTCTCTCTGCCTAACCTTTCGGGGATTACAGGCGTGATGTTATGTTTACTAGTTTTAGTTGTCTGATTAGGTACAGCCGAACAAGCTATTTGGTATACAGGCAGCTTACTTGCAACTACTTTTATCAATGTTTTGAGTGTGTCGATTCTTATAAATCACTCTAAATAGGTTTTAAAATTATTAGACACCACAAGCTTAAAAAGTGTACACAAAATAACAATGAATGGCAATGTAGCACAAAGATGATTATTGTTGTCTGTAAACCAAATTGGCGGGGGCACTGCCGTGCCCCCCGATAGCTTGTCCGACCGTACATTAATGAAACTTTTAAATTGTGTCGTACTGTACGAAATATGATGGGCCACGTAACAGTGGCTACATCGCTACACTCCTCTACGCCCGAGGAATGTTATTGCCTTTTAAATATCTAAAAAGCTTAGGTACCTAAGTTTTTCGCCAAGGCTGAAGACAGTGGGCAATCAACTGAAAATACGATGTTTCATAAGTCGGACAGACGGTAAATATTTTATAACTGCTATAAAACTGATATTAGATATTTGTTCTACGATTTTATGTATCGCCATGGTTTTAATTGTTATATTTATCGTTACTTGTTATTGGTTATGATGAATCGCACGGCGTGCTGGCTGTTATTGGAAAAATGAGAAGGTTTTTCCAGGTAGCGATGTACTTCTATAATAGTCATTTAATTTTCCGTACAGGGTTAGTAATACAACTTGGTATTACCGGTGTAAGCAGTGGCGGATCCAGGGGGGGAGGGGGCTAAGGGGCTCAAGCAAAAAGCATTGAGTTGAGATGAGATGAGTTCTTCCGTTCTGTATCTACTTTTTTTAGTGTTTACTTTGCTAAAAACCTACCCTCGGCGGGTCAACACCCTCCCATACGACCTACATCCACCATTGAGTGGAAACCTGGTAACAAAACCTTTTACCATATATTCAGTACAAATTACCCCCAGCGTTAAAATTTTTCGTTGGTTATTGTAAAAGGTCAAAATGCACAGAACAGCTGTTTTTTTGTAACCGACCAAATATGTTTGTGCTCAACGATCTAGAAGCATGTAACTACTTAATTCATGGTTAAAGCTTTCGTAAAGATTTTCTTCCCTGCATGTTGTCTTACTTTATATTAACTAGTTTTTAAGAGCCAGCCACTAAAATACAACCAACCAATTGTAAATTCAACCAATTTTAACTAACTACACGAGTTGGTTTTTAAAATTAAATGAACAGTGCTCTACGCCACGCGTCCATCAATTACCCATACGGCGCAGCACGGTCGCATCATACGTAATGTACCTACCAGAGTAACATCACAACAGTTCACAAAGCACATTTGTTATTCCATCGAAAAGGCGAGCTTTGTTTGTTTTCTACAAAACGAAAAACATACTGGCAGTTAAATGAAGTCTTTTTAGGGTTCCGTACCTCAGTCGGCAAAAATAGATCCCTTACAGGATCACTTTGCTTCTCATCTGTCAAGACCTTTTTTCCCAGGAACACGTAGAGGTATCAAGCTGAAATCAATATCTATTACTCAGGTCTGCTACCCTTTGGAGCAGTGAAGAAATCAAACTTCTAAGTAAACGCATCTAAAGATAAGGTCAGGTCGTTTATGGCGCACATTTTGACGCTCCCTAGAGAATCAAAACCTATAGGTGACTTCCCGTTGCCCTAGAATCATATAATTTGGCAAGAAACTATGCCATGTAGCACAAGTCAAGAAAGAAATCCGAAAACCGTAAGTTTTTAATTACGTCACAAAATATAATATTATAAACTTGGTGGTACAGAACCTTTCGTATGCGAGTCCGACTCGCTCTTGGCTGGTTTTTAAAGTAGGCACAGTCTATTTTTCCTTGGGTCATTTGCCTGCCAGTCGTTTTAACTTCACCAGACGTGAGTGTGATTTTTTTAAAACAAGAATACAATATTTTATAATGATCACGATGTTTTCCTTCATCGATGTCAGTAAAGGAAAGCTTTTTTTTCCTCGGTCCTTCGGCCCTGAATGGGGCGGAAGGGACTGTCAGACTTTTACTGACTAAAAAACCACCCTGTTTTTTCTGTTGCCCTTTACGTTCCGGGGCCACGGTATCCTGTTAAGACGTCCCGCAACCCCGGCAGGCGTTTGGCCCCGTTGGAAGGGAAGCTGGACAGCTGGACTCATAATTACTATAGGTTTGTAATCATCTTGAGCAAGCGTGATGATCAATCGGTGCCTTGTCTGTATGAGAAGAGGCATTGGCTCGGCAGTGCGATAATAATAGGCTGGCATTATTATCATTCTCTTTATTTTAGTTCTGTAGGTGATAGTATCTACAGAAGTTACTTATTAGAGTTACTTATACAAGCTGTTGATTTGCATCCTAGTCAAATTCAAGGACGTAATTATGCTAATGATTCTCGGCCCAAATCAACAATAAAATGAGTAGGTATTTTTTATATTTTTTTCCTGTTTACTGAAATCCATAATTGTAAACCAGCCGTATTTAAAAGCGGCCCGTCTGTTACTAGCTATAACCGCGCTTTCACACACAAACAAACGCAAACAATACATACACAACGCATACGCAACGATCATTCAATAATTTCGTAGGTACTACTCGCGCACGTGCCTAGCCACGCTCGCGCTTATTAGTTATTGCCCGGTACTGTATTTTCAATTGATTATTTGTCTTTTAGGACAACCACCAGAAATTTGACGAGGATGCAAAACAACATCTTGTATACAAATTATATGTTTAAATATTAATATAAAAATAAAAACATTTATTATTATTCTCCTCTATTCAGTACCATTCATATTCATACTAATTTTATAAATTCCAAAGTAACTCTGTCTATCTGTACGCTTTCACAGCTAAACTACTGAACCGATTTTAACGAAATTTGGTACATGGTAACTTTGAACCCCAATAAAGGACACAGGCTACTCTTTATTCCGCAACTTCATCTGCGTTCGCGATAACCGGCATTTACGCGGGCAAACGCTAGTATCACATAATTTATTAAATTACGCAATCAATATTTATGCCACATAATTGCTCGCGGCCTTTCGTTCCCTCAGGCTGGCTAAACTTAGCGTGACATTTTACACCATTTTGTTTTTTTTTTCGGTTTCACGGCCGTAAAGTTGAATTTAGTAGCTTTACTTCCGTAATAAAGGGTAATGATAAAATCGTACGATAGGTATGATTTGTGATTTTCTTGCATCATCTATGTAATAGTACGTAAACTTAAATTCCTTACTTAAACTACAGACAGCGTCACTTATTTGTTGCCCCTCCTTATTTAAGGTATTTTAATAAGTGAGGCGCAATAAATTAATGCAGCTGACTGTGACTATGGCCCCTATGGGTAGACCAAAGAGATGGAAGAAAGACGGATTGACATAGAAAATCTGTGATCCCATATACCTTTCTTGTATCATACTTGACCTGACAGGCTGGCGTATGACATTAGACTTAATATCAGAAGGAATAAAGTTCGATTTTAGTCGCTGTGAGCCGTCTATTGTAAATATAGGTAATGTGCAAGGTTTTTTATTTGTGGAAACATGAGCATGCAGCTTGTTCAAGTAGGTAAGTACATTACAAATCAGTCATGTTTAGTTTTAATGGCGTATAAATATTTAAATATCAGTAAATTAATACTAAGTACTAATAAGACCAATAAGTTTCAATTCCTCTGAATTACCATAGACAGGTTCCAAAAAAAAAGTTTTTTTTTATTGGAGATTTTAGTAAACATTTTAAATAACTAAATCATTATAGGAAACTGGTTGGTCATAACAGGACCTACCTTCATGACATCTAAAGAATTTCTGCTCGTCATGTCATGCGACAACAGCGGCAGCCATGATTGATATGTAATGTGGGGTAAAATGTGCAACTTCACCATAATTAGTTACGTTAGGATATCATTTATGTATTTATCTACTTTTAGCGGAAATACATACTTAGAGTTATGACACCATTGGCGCAGTGGCTGACCGATTGGCTGCTTAACTGCGTATCCTGGGTTCCAATTCCATACGGAACAAATATTTGTATGGCCTGGCCTACACTTAGTTGTTCTAAGTCTTGCTGTTTGTGTATGTCAGTTTAATATGTTTGCTAGCGAACATACAGGGGAAATTCCCTGAGAGGAACAACGTTTCATATTAAAATAAAAAAATCGTGCGAATTGTCTAAAATCGAAAATTTGTTTGATTGCCTTACCTGGCCAGCGATCTCTAACGAAGCCTAAGTACATAGGTACCAACATAGGCACAATTTTTAGGAAGTACATTTATAAAAAAACTCACCTATTCGCTTTTTTTCATAGTACGGGTAGTGGGTGGCTTAAAAGTCAATATTCCAAACCTCAGTGCTAAGATGCAATGGTGCTTGAAATTCTATGGTTGGCTGGGAGCCATCTGTGCTCGCCATTGTCCGGCGAACCAGTAAAAGCTGCTGGCTGGAAAGGCCATTCGCTAAAAAATGCCGCAGTACATAAGTGATGGATTGGTACCTACTCGTCAGGTGCCTACTACTTAAGGTAGTACTTATATTTATTTATTTATTCAAAATGGCTCGTCAACAGTACATATAAACAGAGACAGGACATTAACATTGTAGTGGACTTTAGGCTAGTGTTTTTATCAATTACAGACATGCACAGCATTTTGTTTATTGCAGTGTCTGTTTCGGAAAATTTAAATTAACGAAAAATAAACAAAAATAAAAAAGATAACATAAAAAAAATAAAACTGCAAAAGTAAGCATAATAAGCATAAGAATATAAATACTTAAGCAAAAGTAAATTTTACCCAGCCTTCGTCATTGGTTCCTGGTCTTCAAAGTGTTTCCTGATGTTGTAGGCGTTTCATAAGCGATTACAAAAAATCATTGATCGTTTATCAGCAGCGCTTTTTCGAAAAGTCTCCCACGGTGGTTTTAGGTGAAGTGATTACAACGTAAGGTGTCATTCCATGTGATTAGCTCACTTCGCCTACATTCTCCAATCGAGATGTCTTATAGATTTATGTCTTCACTGCTGAAAGGCTGAGAGTGATTACCTACAGTTTAGTTGATGTTAGGCTTGTTATAACAACCTATAACAGGTAATAACGGCCTTAACATTTATCCATTCGTATTGAATAAAAGCAGAAACAAAATTGCGCATTCAAGTGATTACTTTCAAACTTAACAAATACAATAAAATCTCCAACTCTATTCGAAGTTGGTAAATTAATTCGTAAATGTTCGAGATCTCTTCTAATTTAAGGTAATTACATTATTTCTGAGCAAAATATGAAACGTCGATGGTGAATTTAATTTAACTTGAGCGTTTAACATTTTGTGAGGCATGAAGGTTTAATTAAACGAACCAAAAGTTTATTAGGACGAGGTCAGAACTGTTTAAAATGTTTAAGAAATATTATTAAGTTCAGTAGTTTGGTGTAGAGATGTTCTATCTGTTTAGATATACCTATTTTTATGAGAAATAAAAGCTGGTCTCAGGTATAAGCAATTAAACACGTCATTTTATTTAATACTAGCGACTCGCCCCGGCTTCGCACGGGTGCATGTATTATACATATAAACCTTCCTCTTGAATCACTCTATCTATTTAAAAAAACCGCATCAAAATCCGTTGCGTAGTTTTAAAGATCTAAGCATATACAGACAGACAGACAGACAGAAAAAGCGACTTTGTTTTATACTATGTACCTAGTGATATATCTAACTTTCTATAGTATTGTTAAAATTCTGTTGTTATGGAACATTATGCAGTCATGTGATTTATTTCACATAAAGCCAAAATTATAGTCCCATAAAAAGTTCATGGTCCACTTAAGTCCCGTTTTTATTATTTGCCATTAAAAATCATATTCATAATCTATGCATAAACATTAAAACTGCTTTTATTTCGGAATGATGTTTGAAGCGCGCCCCAAATTATTAAATCTGCTTCATTTTGAAGACATCAAAATTATAAAGGCATTGTGTACATAGGACGATATATTATAAGTGAGTAAAGGCTTACAGGCTGAAGATTGGAGGAGTCGGCGGAGGCGGCAGCCGAAGTATTTTGATTGATGAGTTCGTAGCTTATCAGAATAATAATTACACTAGCTTGGTGCCGCCTCATCTAAAACTCTTATTCTTGCTCATTTGCGGCCTTTCAAATGGTGCCAGATTGATTGATAGGGTCCTGTATCGATTATTTGTATTTATACACCTTCCGTTTTCTTCAATTTCATAATATATTCATTTATATTTTGAGATAGGGTAATATATTTACGTACAAAAAATGTCACGTGAAAGTTCATATGATTTATTGGAAAATGGAACTGAAACGTATAAAAGAAAAGAGGAACTACTATTGCGTTATAGAAAGACTAATAAAAATTAACCACTTCTCTTTTCTTGAAAAACACTATGGTACGTTGGTATTATAACTTAGTACTTTCATAACTTCTCATAACTTCGACCGGAAAAGGTGCCTTAACCAAAGTTTGGGTGTTGATGTAGTTTGTTGGCAAGGCAAGCATATACCGAATGAGAATCTACTACAGAAAAATAAAATGGCTGGAAATAGACTAACTTGATTGAGGAGAAACACTTACGTAAGGCCTAGGCCCCCACTACGGTTAAACCGCTGCGGTTTTTAATCGCGTGAATTTGTGCCCCTAGAAAACTAATACAAGCGGCCGCACCTACGGTTTTTTCCCGCGACTGATTTTAAAACCGCGATTTGCTACAAAAAAAGGTAAAAACCGCGGCAAAATTTGTAAAACTTATCGAAGCTGGCTACTGACATCCTATAGTAATTAAAAAATTTATCAGGATGGTCTCTTAAGATTTGATACTTCATAAGAAAGAAACCTTTCTCAAATCTACGCCCAGTAAGTGGATGGATCCAATATTTTCGAAATTTGCGTTGACGTCTTCTTTTTCTATTTCTTATTATCAGAGCAACAACACATACAGCTACCTTGAAATCCATCTTCAAACTGCGGGTCGTTTCGCGCGTTTTTAATCGTGGTGTGTGCGTCTCAAGCGGTTTCGCGGTTGTAGCGGTTAATCGCTTGCTGAAAAAAACCGTAGTGCGGCCTGGCCTAACGTTTAACAGATTCGAATACCAAAGTTTGGTGTCCACCTAACTCGCTATCTACTATGACCTAAGTTTCAATGATTTATCAATAACATTTCTGTTAACGCACTTTGTTAACAAGTTGTTTCTGATGATAAACAACAAGTTTAATTTATCAGCACCCTACCGACTTGTTTGAGGGAAAATTCATTAGCTTATCGTAGTATCGGTGTCGCGGTGAACTAAAGGCTAATGTCAATATTTTACTACACCACTGTAACTAGGGTTGTCACGTCCCCGGTTTTAGCCGAACTTTCCGGCTGTAGCGAGTATATTTCCGGACTCTGGCCGCAATTCTCCGGCTTAAGCCCCTATACTCAGAGCTAAAACCGCTATGTTTACTTAAGACTGCAATTTCGGCTGTAAAGAGCTATTGTTGGCAAGACTGCGCCTTTCTTTCCAATTGTTATTTTTGGGTGTATACGTTGTTTTCTGGATATATTTGCTTGGCCAGTCATTATGCTTAGGTAACATCCCTAATGGTAGTTGAGTAACTTTGGCAGTAAACAACTTTGCTTCAATTTTAGACCTCTCTATCATCGTGATACCGCTTATACTTGGTTGGATCATAATTATTAAGTTACCATGTGTAGTATAGTCATTGCCTAACTAGCACAATTGGGGGTCTGGATTTCATGTAGGAGACAATAGCAGAAGAGAACGTATAGAAGATGCGTTCAACAATGGCGTGATTTATAAGAAATACAATTAAAAATTTACACGATATTTTAAACACTAATTCTTGCCCGCGAGTTTGTCCGCGTAAATGTCAGACGAAGTCAAGGTAGCTTATGTCCTTTCTTTAAGTTCGAACTTACTTCGTACCAAATTTCATCAAAATCGGTTAAGTTTTTTAGTCGTGAAAGCGTAACAGACAAGACAGAGTGTCTTTCGCATTTATGATTTTAGCAAGGATTGTTCCACATGGATTGTAGGAATCATTAATATATTTGCCCCAACCCGGATCTTTTTTATCTGTCGCGAATGAAACCGGGACAATTTGGGGTAGGTACACTTTACTGTGGCGAGATGAAATACCGAACAGGATAAGTATTATAATTGCTGGCTCAATCCGGATTACTGCGGGAGCCGCCGTAATACCGCCTCTTTGTGCCTCAAATTCGTCTTTGTGAGTCGACCGCCACAAACTTTACATTGACAATTTTATTTCAGTTTATAACTTGGTTGTAGATGCATCACACAGCATCAATTATATCGCTTTCTAAGATGAAAGCGCCATAGATAGTTTTTGATAGGTCTATTAATTTTTTGAAATGGTGTTTTAAAGATCGTGCCGTCAAAGTTGTGTAGAAATATGAAGTAATTATGTAACTTTCATATTACAGAAAGTCGTAAAAGTTATTTAACTATCTTCTATTACACCTATTGAAGTTTTTCTTGGCACTAAATAGTCTTTATTAGACACGGTGTATATAGTGTGACTGTGAAGCGCTCGTAGCTAAATTGCTACGCAAGCTACGCCGTAGCCAGCGTAGCTCATTAAAATATTATTTAATTAAAAGATTCTTTTATATGTCTCAATTACTCGTAGTACTATTTATCTAAATTTCAAATAGTTTTGGTCGGATCGTAGTTGGCTTATCACGAGAGCGTCAACGTAAAAGTATACGATACGAGTCGATTTTCAAACTGGAAATACGAATATCCTACCTATCCTACAATCACAATAAGTATCACCCATGTTATTAAAGCTTTCAAGTTTAATAAATATTATGTGCGAAACAGGTATTTTATTTATTTATTTATTCTCACTTTATGCACATGTAAAAAAAATACATTAACATAACATAACATCACGCCTGTAATCCCCGAAGGGTTAGGCAGAGGTGTACCCAATAGTACACCCACATTTCGCCAGTTATGTTTAAGTCCCATGTAATAGAGGGCGAGCCTATTGCCATCAACCGGGCACTAATCCAGACTCCGAGGCAAAAAAATACATTGTCAATTCAAAATCGATTATGAAATTATGTTACGTTTACTTCGCGCACTCCAGTGTCCATTTCAAAATACTTGGTAATGTCAAAATCAGATGGTGCTCTTTGCCGCATTTTTATTTGACACACAAGATTTTCTTCGTTTCGAATTTTTCTACGTTATGAAAAGGCAATATGCACCTATTATATTGTGTATTGGTGATCTACAGCGACTTTCTACAATGTTAGCTTGCAATATTGAATACATTACTTTTTAAACGTTATGAATAAAATGAAATGTGTTAATTACATGATAGTGGGATATGAAATAATAATTATATGCTGTAAATATTTATTAATTATAATTGTAAAGATGCACTTTCATACTTTGCTCGTTCAATTAAAAGAACTAATTATAAAATCTATTCTATCGGACTAAAATACTCGTCAAGACGTGGAGTTGGAGATATCAGACTGTTATACAATACAATATAACGGATTATTCCCTCTTTAAAAATCTTTTCAGAATACAAAGTTCACAGTAAATTATAGAACCCTATTTATACATTGCGTAGTTTCATTTATCACTTTTAATTTTAAGTTAGTTAAAAAAAAATAGCATTAGCTTCGGTTAATTTATTAAAAAGAGATGGAATTTAGGGTAGGTATGTACTATTTAGTTTAGGCAAGTGTACAATGTGAACATACGCCTCAATGATTTATTAGGGATGTCCACTTGACCTAACGAGTCTAGAGGTCTTTAGTCTAGGTACTTATTTTCTAGTGTAGTATATTTTTACTGGCCAGTATTAAATGAAAATAAATGCTTTATTTTCCAGAGTATACATCGTACCTTTATGGTATAAAAGCGACATAAGTTTACACTGTATTCGGTTTTCTGCGAGTTTTTAAATGACATACCAACAGTAATCGAATTACAGTACAGTGAATTACAGTCTCCTATTAATACAGTTACCTATTAAATACCAACTCAATAACTAATTGAACATCAGATACCCCTTATGCTGTATTGTAGTGTAAGAAAACGTAAAGATATTGTGGTTTAATATACAATAGAGGTACTCGTTTATACAAAATGTTTTTCAAAATTTTTGCCCGTACGTGATTCGTCGTAGTAAGTCTTTGATGTGCATACATGGAGCTAATAATTATGAGTATATCATGATTTATCTCTCAGGAGCGCTGATTTCATCTTGATAGTGTGCCGTTCCACAGACATCGCAGCGCAACTTGAACTCCTAGAATAAAATAAAGACTTTTATTAAAAAATAAAAAACGAATCTTATTCAACGGTCTTATTTCAAGAGAAAAAAGGAGGAGGTTCTCTATTCGTCTGGTATGTTAGGACTTTCTTGTGGTGTCCAACTTTTCTTGGAATTAAGAGATAATAAGAAGTGCATTAGGTTAATTTTTATTTTTTGTGAATGGTCCAAGTTAACTGAGAAAAAGTGTTTAATCGGACCCGGAGGCTAGTCCGGAGTTGAATAAATTAGCAAGTATCTTTTTTATTGAGGCGTTCGTTGTATGTTCTCAACCGAATGAATATAAAAGTATTAGGCGAGCTCCATCGATTGTTGAGTGTCTGATAAGATAGATAGGTAGGTATATACGTACACCATTTTTAGGCATTTTTATGCCCTGTGAGCTCCCTCCCCCTCTAATATAAATTGTACATAATAATTTTAATATTTATTATAAGTCTTGTTGTTGTCTTGTTTTGTGTATATGATGATGGAACAGTAGATGATGGTACAGAACAATCAAAATTTCATGTCCTTGGACGCGGACACAGCTCACTGAGAATGTCGAATGATAATAGTAATATCATCGTGGCATCGAGTGGGCCAATCAGGTGGAAAAATCAGGTGTCTGTTTTTATTGTAATACAGACTTTGATGTAATAAAGATAGAACTGGGTTTTACATGTCTACAAATAATTTAAAACAAATATAATTTAAAAAATCACAATATCATGAAAAAAGTTACTTACCAAATTAAAAAGCTGTCGCAGCTGATTCATCGCAATCTGGCGTACATGTGTAGGGTTATTGGGTATGGTGCTCATATAGTTAGCTGCTATGTCCGCAAATTCCTCCAATTCTATGAGTCTGGATGGTCCACCGCGTGCGTACAAGTTACGATTACTCTGGTACCTTACCCACATCTCCCCCACCGGCAAAGGCACGTATGACTCATTTTCTGGCAACTTTACCATCATTAACTACTTATCACGCCTAATCACTTATAGCAAATGAAATAGAATAATGACTTCCTGGAACGAGTGGGGATGTCAACAAACGCATTCAATCTATTGTCTAGTTTCTTTTTTGCAATAAATGACCTGCCGGGTTGTCCATTGTTATATGCGGGGGCCCTTTAATTAAAACGTGGTGTTTTCATATTTCTGAAAACAATCACCACATGCCTGCATACAATCCAACCCTGTTGTGTTATTGACTTAGATATTTGTTGTGTACACTTAATTTCTAAAAAACATTATTGTTCAATTAGCTAATTAATTCGTTCATCTAAATTAGCTAATTAAAGACTGTCCATTAATGTTCGGTAATTAGTTGGTCGCCTTTAAAAGAAGGGTTAGCGAAGTTCGATTATCATTTTTAAAAAGTAGCTACAATGGTGAAATTAACGGAACCGTGTGAGCAGCCTGCCAGAGCGATGGGGGAGCGTGGGAGCGTCCGAGGACCCCGCAGTCATCACAACTGGGGCGTAAGAATCGGTAGACGGGGAGAGAGTCAGCATTCAGAACCAAAGGGACTTCTAGAATTAGAAGCCTTAGCCCAAAGAACTGTCGAGCTCATGGAGAAGCACGTCCCGAAATCAGAAAACAATTACGACCGAGCAATGGATTTGCTACGACTTCAATATAATCTTGTAAATATTTAATTACTAACTACAATTATTATTACACTTTGAACATCACCTCTACAGGGATTCGTTTTAACAAATATTTGCATTCTACTTCGAGTTTCTGTGTTCGAGTCGGGAGCGAACAAACATTTTTTGTTTGAGCTATCGACAGAAACGTTTTATAGTTTTTTTTTGCGCTCGACTTGCTGGCAAGGGACCAATTGATCACGGCCCCAAAAGTGAAAATGCATTACTCTCCACGTTTTATTTGACCCTTTTCACGGCTCGTCAGAAATATGAATGTATAAAGTACAGTCGTCGGGCCGTTAGTCCATAAAATTATTTTCATACACAAATGTTGGTGTGCTAATATTTGTTTTTACCTTTTCAGAATTTTATAGTGGTGTGTGAGAAATGTGGCGGGCCGCATGTCCACGATGAAATTATTGCTCCTGAAAGGTGATTGACGAAAACCAAGACTTTTGTAGAGTAATAAGTTAAATGATAATCGAATAAGTAGCTACACAACTTAATAATATGTTTTTTTAAGTACCTATTTTAAACGTTGTTATGTAAATAACCATTTCTTGTAAACATAAGTAAGGATTATGAAATGCAATGTAATAAGACTGATGCGTATCTAATTTTATTTGTGTATTTACAATACTACTTTGAAATATATTTATAAGAAATACAATTGTAATATTTCAAATAAGTTTATTCAATAATTGTATATTTAAGTAATACATTTAAGTTTTTTTTAAAAGATTTGTTTTTTTAAGTGTTTTAAGCGTTGTTATGTAAACAATTATTACTTGTAGGTACCTAACATTAGAAAGAATTATGCAATGTAATATTAAGACTGCGTATCTAATTTTATTTATGTATTTACAATACTACTTTAGATAAAGGACAATGCCCAAAAATGTATGGACCAAAAACCCGGAATCGATTAAAACGATTTATGTGTGGCTAGGTATAGTGAACATACTATATCCCAAATTCAATATTTGTTTTCGAATAAACAATCACCAAGTACTAAAAAAAAAATCGTAACTAATTGACTTTGTCTTAAAAATCCATGATATTTAGAGCGGCATTGTGCGTAATATTGAGAGAGATTTGAGAGTAAAGTACATTATACATGTTTACTGATTATATGAAACATTTTTCCATATATATTTATATATGGAAAAATGAATTATTTTGAATTTATATATATATTATATATCTAAAAAAACACTACACAGCTAGGTTTTTTGAAAGTTATGTAATAGTGTCGATATATATAATATATCTATATATATTATATAATTAATATATATATTTTAAAAAACCTACGTACTGAATTCTTGCAACGAAAACTTACGAAGGACTGCGCGGGGGACAGGGTCGGTCAAGGTTTGGCTACCTGGATAACAATGGCGCGCATAGATAAAAACATCTTCTATCTCTTTCTTTCTCGTAAATTGTAATTCCCCATCTCTTTCATGAGTGAGTGAGAAACTAACATAATAATAAAACAATGAACTTGTTATCTTGGTTGGGCATTCCGCTATAATTATTGTTATATGCTGCTGGCCTGTTCGGTTATAGTTTTATGCGAAACGAATTGCATATTTGCGACCTCTTATATATGGTCTATCTTCCTGTACATAAATTATTTTAATCGACTCCGGGTTTTTTTTGGGCATCCTCCTTTATTAGAAAAACAAAATTGTAATGTTTCAAATAAGTTAATTCAACAATTGTATATTTTAGTAATACAATTTAGTTTGTTTTAAAGATTTATAGAATAGAAAGTAAATAAACATCGAATATTTATGACAGGCTTTTAATTACATGCTAATTAGACAGAAGTCAACTGTGGCAAACGGGTTATTTCCTCATCATTATTCTTACGATTTATTCTACAATTCCGATTTGCTTATGAGAATTCACCCCGGGGGCGGTCGCCGCGAGCTCATTGAAAAAGACATCATCCGGGTCAGTAGTTCCAACCTTACAATCAGAATCATCTATGATTGTTCTCCTGCAGCATTGATTAAAAGATGATATTATGAGGTATTAGGCCAATGGGCCTAATAATGTAAATGGCTAATGGGCCATTTACATTATTAAGCTTCATATTTAACAAGCCCGCGGCTTCGCTCGCGTTAAATTGGGGTAAATTAGTTTACTCCTACGTTTCTCCTAAGTTATATTAAACAAAAGGGTTGCATAAAATCTCCGGTCCTCTCCAGTGGGCAATTCTATTGGTTAATATTTCTCCGTTTCTACGCTTACCAGCCTCACTCCGCTTCAGTGGACAGGCATCCTAAAGGTTGGACAGAACACGCGGGCTAGGAGACAGGACACGGACGACGGTGCACCTTACTTCTATAATTTTATTCTCGTGTTGATACCACATTATGTTTTCAGGTAAATGTCTATTCGTTTGTTTGGAAAAGAGCCTGAGCTTATCAGGTAAAAGTACCGTTTTCAGCTCAGAAATTTCTGGTAAAACCTTTAAAAAACCTAAGCTGCTTACCCTATTTGACTTTGCACTTTGTTATTCGCCTGAAACAGCACGTGGTGAGAAATGGGGGCTATTCTCAGACGGGACCGCACTGTAACTTGAAATAAAGTACGGTTAGCTGCTAAATGAAGTAGTATTTTTCAGGAGTCAGTAGTGTAACTAACTTAATCCAGTAGGTATTTTTAAAACACCAGTAACCTGAAAAGGGGTCATTGTACTCATCATTATGAACAACTTTTTCTATGGGACCAACCCTGAAAACATTAAAATAAAATAGCTATTCCCTACAAAAATGCTATACAACACAATCATAATGTATGAAACAGCTGATTTTTTCATCTATTTTTTTTTTATTAAGTTTCTGAAGTGGTCACCGCTCAGCGCAAGGTGGATCGTGGGAATCCGCTGGATGAGAACACGATGAAGCACAGAACTGATCTAGCAGTTCTAGCACGATTGGTGCAGGCCTATGTCCAGTAGTGAACGTCTTTCGGCTGAATTGATGATTATAAAGATTCTTTCTTATATCCGTTCAAAGCTAGTGCTATAAGGTATAGTTTTTACCAGAAAGAGGTCTAGTTTTTCGTCGTCCGTCGTCCTCACATCATCAAATGAGTCCTTCCGCCCTGGGTAGGGCGGAAGGGACTGTCAGACTTTTACTGACTAAAAACCACCCTGTTCCTTCTGTTGCCCTTTACGTTCCGGAGCCACGATATCCTGTGAAGACGTCCCGCAACCCCGGCAGGCGTATGGCCCTGTTGGGGAGGCCTAGCTGGAATACGTAGTCGGCTTTTAGATAGTACCTTGTACCACTCTCAATGCTCTCATTCTAGAGACATTTTTAGAGTACTATTCTTTAAAAAAAAATTATTGACTTTGCGCAATATTCTACAGCAGCCTGTTTAGTGGTATGACTGACGTATTTTCACCGAAATTTCTAAGCTACTAATTGTAAATCTACTGCCAGTGGTACACAGCTTAAATATTTGTGTGGAAAATAGTTTTCGTACGTATGTAACCGAATTACGAACACAATGTTGCACCCGTCTTCTCATAGCTTCGGTTAAAGAGCCAACTAGCTACTGTAGCTGTAGCGGTGTTGACTTGACGTTTGTCGCCGAGTGCTATGACGCCGGGCAACGTAGACTTTGTTAGCACAACACACACCCACTACGTTTTAATATAAATTATTGCGTAGGAAACCGCCGCCGCCGCCGCCGTGTGTACGGAGAAACGATTCAAAACATATGTTTGGCTTCATATTCCCACTTTACTGGCTTCGATAATACGAGTTTAGTGA
This sequence comes from Hoplodrina blanda, assembly GCA_949316365.1. NCBI lineage: Eukaryota > Metazoa > Arthropoda > Insecta > Lepidoptera > Noctuidae > Hoplodrina > Hoplodrina blanda. The sequence continues at coordinate 11,302,034 of OX438579.1, read as the reverse complement.
CGTTGAAATAAAGATTAACTTTGATTTTTTCATATTTTATTTTACTGGTATAGGTCGTTTGCGTTTACGTCAGCCAAGGATATCTTTTAATTTCTAGTTAGCTGCTAACACGGACCCATTATGTATTTACATAATGGGCATACATTTTGTAATTTAATCTCGTTTTAGTGACAAACTCTGAGTTAAGTTTTTGAGGTAAATGGATCTTAAACTGTTATATGTTTTTAAATCTTCTTTCCAATGTTATAAAGCGTCTATTACGTTGAATTGAAGCAAAATGTGAAGGTTTCAATCCCGCTTAAATAACACTCGTTCAACATTCAATGCTCAACACTTGTTCCTATAAATATTGAAAAATATACCCTAGATCGATAGCTCATAATAATATCGATAGAAACGTAGATAAATATCGTAAATTATATCATAGAGTCCATAATACCCATGAATCGACAAATACGTAATTCAGGCAGGATTTAAATAATATAATTTATTCAGTACGTGACTTAGTATATAAATGGGTCGTATTCGATGTTTCAATAGGATCTACGTCGATATGAATTGGTAATAGCTGCCTCGCTCCCATTGGTTGTGGTGTTGCGGTGTGTTCAGTCTCAATGTGCGGTCAGTGATCATAATGCCTTGAATACGATCTGTATTAGGAACTATGTGTATTGGTACCGATGGAAGCAATTATTCCTCGGTTGGCTTTGTGTATACCTAATGGAAAATGAAGTAGATCTCTGAAGCGTAAGTCGGCAGATATGTAACGGTTTGGCAAGGTAACCTGGTATGGCCCTAAGTATACCTAATACTGTTATTTAGTTTATTATCTATAAAAAACAGCTCAGTCCAGCCCATCAGCAGCAGTTTGTGACTGACTTAGTCTCCTGGTTGCAAGCGCGACTGCTGACTGCTTATAAAAAACAGGAATTTTAAATAATTAGTTACCTACCCACCTATTTCTGGTCAACTACTTTTATGAAAATACTATCAACACTCTATAACTCTGAATATGCAGTCCATCGCTTCAAACATCATTTCGCTACAAAACCAAAATTTTCGAGTTTGAAATAAAATAGCTGGCCATCTACTCGGTATCAAATGGTGCTGATAGATTCCGATATTGAATTTTCAGTTATTGGCTAGAGCGAATCGTGATCTGATTACACGACATTTTCGATTTAAATAATTTTCTACCTTTGCGAAATAAAAATATTTGTTAAATTAATACCTATTTAAAGTAGATTTTTGTTCTAAGTAAGTATAATTTCAAATAGTTATGTAGGTATACCTACGCTAAGTAATTATTATATTTATTAGGGTTCCGTACCTCAAAAGGTAAAAACGGAACCCTTATAGGATCACTTTGTCTGTCTGTCTGTCTGTCTGTCTGTCTGTCAAGACCTTTTTTCTCAGGAACGCGTGGAGGTATCAAGCTGAAATTCATATCAAATACTCAAGTCTATGGTCTCTTGGAGCTGTGAAAAAATCAAACTTCTAAGTCAACGCGATCAAAAGATACTCCCGTTTATGCCGCAAATTTTCGACACTCCCAAGGGAATCAAAACCTACAGGGTACTTCCCGTGAACTCAGAAACTTGAAATTTGGTATGAAGCAACGTCTTATAGCAGAGATATAGGAAAAATTGCGAAAAGTATAAATTTTTAGTTACATCATATAATAAAAATATTTTTAATAATTTTAAACTTACTACCCCTTTACTCATGAACGCGTAGTGGTATTATATTGAAATTCTTAACAAATACTCAAATCTATAATATCTTTAAGCTGTAACAAAATCAAACTTCTACGTCAACGCAATCAAAAGATACAGCAATTAAAGCCGCATATTTTGAAACTCGCAACTACTCGACCTGGAATCTTGAAATTTGGCATGAAGCAACGTTATAAAGTACACATATAGGAAAAATTCCGAAAATCTTAAATTTTTAGTTACATCACATAGTATATTTTTTTTAATAATCATAAACTTACTAGCTGACCCAGCAAACGTTGTTCAGCGATTCAAAAAAAAAAACAGATGTTGGCCGATTCTCAGACCTACCCGATATGCACACAAAATTTCATGCAAATCGGTTCAGCCGTTTCGGAGGAGTTTGGAAACAAACACCGCAACACGAGAATTTTATATATTAGACTTGCTGACCCAGCAAACGTTGTTATGCGATTAACAAAAAAAAATAAAAAAATAGATTTTGGCCGATTCTCAGACCTACCCGATATGCACACAAAATTTCATGCAAATTGGTTCAGCCATTTCGGAGGAGTTTGGAAACAAACACCGCGACACGAGAATTAAAAATACCATAACTTTTACTTATATACCTACAGGTTTGTACGGAACCCTCGGTGCGCGAGTCTGACTCGCACTTGGCCGGTTTTTTAAGATTAACTTGTGTTTCTCATACTAAGTGAATTGTTGTATTCTTTTTGAGAAATAAATGTCTTAAACCGTATATATATTTGATAAGTCATTAAGAGGAAGGCCAAAGAAAAGATGGATGGATTGTGTGAAGAATGATATGAATGAAAGGGGAGTCAGTGATAGCATGACGGCTGACAGGACAGAGTGGAAGAAGAAAACGTGTTGCGCCGACCTCAAGTAACATGGGACAAGGGCAGGAGGATGATGAAGTCATTAAAAAAACAACCCTCATTAACATTTTGTTTAACATTTTTTTTTCTATTTCTTTGATTCTGTCACACGAATCTATTAAGTAGGTAACTTTGAGGATTTAAAACAATCTTTTAGTATTAAGTTAAGTACTTCTGTGACAAATTTACCATAACGTACGCTCGTCTCATTATACGTATGCTATTACTTAGTGGATAAATCGTTGAAGTACCAATTTATAAATAAAATCTCTACAAACATAGTATAAAACAAAGTCGCTTCCCGCCGCCCGTCTGTACACTTACATCTTTTCAACTACGCAATAGTGTTGCCTATCAATAGTCGACTATCGATAGTCTATCGATAGTTGACGTCATATCAATAGTATCGATAGTCTATCGATAGTATCGATATTATCAATAGTGTCTCCATACCCAACTAACAAGTATCGATATTATCGATAGTATCGATACTATCGATTGCACAAATTAACTAATACTATTGATTGGAGGCAATAGTATCGATACTATCGATACTATCGAAACATATGCTGGTCTTCGATAGTATCGATAGTATCGATACTATTGCTTCCGATCAATAGTATTAGTTAATTTGTGCTATCGATAGTATCGATACTATCGATAGCACTATCGATATTGTTACTAGTTTTCGAGGTCCCCTATCGATAGGGAAACTATCGATAGTTGGGCAACTCTGCTACGCAACGGATTTTAATGCAGTTTTCATCAATTGATAGAGTGATTCAAGAAAGGTTTATGTAACTACATTGCACCCTTGCAAAACCGGGGCGAGTCGCTAGTCGCTAGTAAGAAAATATCTACTAATGACGTACAGGTTATATTAATTAATTAATTGTTTACCTTGGTTATCCAAGGTTTATATTAGTTATAACAATTTCCTGTGTTAATTAGCCTCCTATACTGTTCCTGAGATGCAGATTTTAATTAAATTGCAACGTTGCCTTAGCTTGCAATAGATTATTATTATTATTAACCTCCGACGCAAAAACGACGGAGTGTTATAAGTTTGACGAGAGAGTGTGTTTCTGTCTGTGGCATCGTAGATGCGGAACGGATGAACCGATTTCGATTTTGTTTTTTTTTTTTCGCTTGAAAGGTGAATTATTTAGATATCAGATACTACAATAGGCCATCGTCTTCTACTAAATGGGACTTAAACATAACTGGCGAAATTAACTCGTATTATTATAGTCACAGAAGTTTAAATGTTTGGTTTCCATCTTTGTTCAATTATTTTGTAACTAGCTATACTTCGCGGTTCCACCCACGTTAAGTCACGTCTTTGATTACTGCTCCACTCCCGAACGTCATAGTGTCATGTTATATAGCCTATAAGTAATTTGGCTCGATAAACGAGCTATTTAACGTAATTTTCACAAGGATTTTTCCAAATCGGATCAGTTGTTTCTGAGTTCCCAAACCACCAAACAAACTCTTCAGCTTTACAATATTAGTATAAATAATAATCTTACCAATTCATTAACTTTAAATATTATTTTTATTATTAAAAATATGATCATGCATTCAATATTAATCTTTAACGACATTTCTTGAGGTTCCAAAACAACTTAACTTTTTTGAAACAACACTTATTGCCCGGATGGTCTTATTGCTTGTTCATCTTTTGATCCCGGGGTACACAAGTTAAAACGAGCCGAATGTATAATAAATGCCCTGTCATTTTGGAGTGAGGCTATGTACCTACGGAATTTTTAAAGATGATTAATAATGTATAAAACCTTGTAACGTCTTAATAACGTTTTAAAACCTTTATCTCTTGTGGAAATATCCTTTAGTATTTACTCTTTGATGTTTATTTGTCATTAATACTTAATACTGTCATGATATTGTTCATATTGCCCATTGAACATGAATGGCGATATTTATTACAATCACACAGTTAGCGCAGTGGCAGAGAGATAGGCATCTGCCCTGCGTATCGCGGGTTCGATTACCTCACGGAACAAATATGTGTATGGCGTACAGGTACTTGTTCTTGGTCTGGCTATTTGGTATGTGTTTGTTGGTAGTTGATATGTCTGTAAAAGAATCAACGATACATTTGAAAATTATAGTGGTAGATATAGGCAAAGTTAAAAAAAAAAAACAAAATAATTGCATAAACTACTATAGAACAGTCCCAAACTCACAGTCCACTATATCAGCAGGGGAGGATAAAAGAAAACAATTTAGTCTTACCAAGGGGTATCGTATTACCCAGTTACTGGGCTTTGGAGGTCAGATAGGTAGTCGCTCTATGGAAAATACTGGTATTCAGCTGCATCTGGTTAGATGAGAAGCCGACCCCAACATAGTCGGGAAAAGGCTAGGTTAAAATGATAATGTGTTAAGACATGCAGGCGTGCTTCAGCAGTAGGTATAGTCCTCTATGTGAGAATGTTGACCTTTCAGATTACGTTTCGTTATCTCTCAGCTTAGGTAGGTACTAAGATGTGTAAAGTACCTAAATTAATATCTGACCGGTTGTTGGTCCAGCGTCCACTGTCTGCGGCCGCCTTGTTTGACTTCTACAACTTTGAAAGACGATTAATAACTTTATGTAAGATAAACTTGCGTGCTTCTACAGCAGCAAACTGACTATAGAGAAAACATAAAAGACCCAAATATGCGCGGACACGTTCCTTACTTACGTATTTATTTTTAAAACACACAACAAAGCACAATAATGGAAAGCTATGTTCATCTGTTTGTGTATGTATATAAACATTCGTATTGTCTTATACCAGCGCCGATTAGTTAGCTACAGACAAAAGTTTGAATAGAAATGAGGCCTTTAAGGTTTATTCAAGTCAAAATTATATTTAAATGGAACGTACAGGGGTCGCCATTTCTCTCCATGTCTTTAGCAGGATTTCTTCCCGATAGTATTACGAAGTCTGCTTACGCAATAATTAAACTAAATTCCTTAACTTAAATAGATATTGTTCTAACTACCATTATTTATAGGTAAATAATTGAAGCACAATGGAATAGTTTAAGGGAAAACAACAATAGCAGCTAATTGACGTCTCAGAAACATAGATCGGTTTACAATGTTGATTTTCATTTGTTCGAGTATTGTGTAATGTTTGTTTAATGTTCCTTTGGTTAAATTAGGTACTGGTGTTGATTCTATTATGCACGAACTAAACTTAATTTAGACTGTTTCTTGCCTTTTCTCTCAAATAAAACAAGATATCATCATCATATTATCAAATACGGAATCAGTAATAAGTAAGTAAATAACTAGTAAATTAAATAATGTCACTGATTTAGTTATGCGATTCTGATTGCTGATGTCACCCGCACCATCATAGAACGTATATGAAATTATACATGCAACTATTTTTCTTAAAAAAGTACCCGTCCGTGTTTACTTAGCGTCGCTTTAATTTTAAGTTGCAACTTTCCCTATAAAACAAGTACTTAGTTTAGAGTTTGTCTTGCAGTTTATAATTTACACGCTTAAGTTTTTCCGCGCGTCATAAAAGCTACATTTTTCATCAAGTGCAAGACTTCAGCAGGTAAGAGCAATATTAGGTTCAAAACTTTATCTATGCTTTGCACAACCTCGAAAAGTGTTATTCATACGTAGTGTAGAGACTCTGTACTGCCCCGTTGGGTTCGTGGCCGCAAGTACTGAGCGTGAGGCTGGGTTCGATTCCCAGGTCTGGCAAAAAGTGTTATTGGGTTTTTCCATTAGGAATTCTCAGTAGCAGCTCGGAGTTTGGTAGTATGATGGTGTAACACCCCCTCCTTGGACAGCACTTAAAGCCGTTGGTCCTGCGTCTGATCTCTCCCCGATCGTGTCGGATTGCCGTCCCGGAAGTCCGTCCGGGAAGATGGAGTGCTTTTGTGTTTGCGTCAACACTTGTGCACTATAATATATCTTGCGCATTTGGCTACCATTGAGATTCGCCGTCGTGACCGAAATTCGGCCGGGAGGATATTATTAGACTCTGTGGCTGACCTACGAACGATAAACTTTATCAACGAGCTGCGTGCAAATATTATGAGTTTAAAATTAATTATTTCTAGAATTTCATTAATATTTTAACCGAGCACACAGTGCGGTAAACCGAGCAAATATTTTATCCAATATTAAACTCAACCAAAAGCCAGGAAAATGAATGTTCACCATGTGAATATTTCAGGATTTCTTTGATAAAATTAAAGACAAAATCAACTGTGAAACGCGAAGGTGAAGCGTTAGAAAATGTACTGTTATGTTTAAAATGATTCGCAACTCCTCCAAGATATTTGGAAGGATGTTTCGAGATTGAACCACCCGGGAGTTGTAGGCAGGAAATTAACTGGAAGCTTGGTGCTAATCTGAGGAAGTAATATACGGGCTGGGGCCCGATGTCGCCTTCTTTAATTGCTGCAAATCCGACGCAACGCTTGATTAAACTATTTCCGAACAAATTAAGTGCGGCAACGAGGCCGGGCTTCACAAAATGGGACTTAATAAAATCGTAGTTGTATTAAGTGCCTACTTTAAGGTTGTGATGCCGTTACTTTACGCGTTTACTTTAGAATGAAGTGACGGCTAGATTTTCTATACTAACTTATCTTTCATCTGAAGAATTTTCCATACAAAAGCTGTCAAACCGCCATATTTATTCCTCTTTTAAGAGTTATTCCTCTTTTAAGAGTTATCTGACGACTGAAAAATCAGACGTTAAGAATGAATAATTTGACAAAACAGAAGCCAAAAATTCGACGCAATAAGTAACACTAGATTAAGCATTGCTTTCAATCAATTAATCCCTCAATCAATCACTCAGTTGCGAGTTCGAACGGTGCTAAAATTAGTCGTAATCGTTTGGAACTGGACTCATTTGTTACAAAAACGTATTGGGTCCAAAGGTATTACTTCGGATTATTTGAAGATAACTGCTGTGGATTGTTGGCTGAAAGAGAGTTATTAATAGGTCATTTAAAATACTAAAATGTTTATTTTTTTTAAGTAAACGTGTCATACATATGGTATTTGGAATAAAAATCCTAATTAAATAATCCTCTGTATTTCATAGTTAAAATGATATAAAAACATGGAGTTTAGGTAGGGTGGTCATCACCTAAATTGCTGACACCGGACCAAAACTTGAAAAAGCCCAGGGTTAAACTTAGCTTTTTTTACTGAAAAAATATTTTCTCAATTAAAATAAAAACATAGTAATGTATTTATTTTATTTTTTTGATTATTATAATTTATTGCTTATCTTTCGATAACTCTTCAGTACGCTAAAAGAAAATTTTGGAAAACTCTTTCGTGCTTTTTTATCTTTCGCTCTATAAACTAGGAAAAATCAGGGGGATCCAGGGCGCATGACAGCCCTAAGTTAAGGTAACAGTAGTTGAAGTAGGTAGGTACTCATAACCGTCCGTGGTTGGCTGGTCGTACCTCGCATCAGTTCGTCAGTCTTGGTTGACTGAAAACTGAAACCATTCGTGTACCTTGTGACGCGAATCGAATGGGAAATTCACCAGGTCGTGTTTGCATGAGGTGTGTTAGCTACTTAACCATACCTATTTTTACTTACGTGAGCTTGTAGGTGAGTGTACTGCGATAATAATGACGCATATTCAAGAGAAAGCTTGCGGAGTATGTGTGGTGTAACTTTGAACGATAGAGTGAGGAATGAGGTTATACGGGACCGTTGCGGATTAAAAGAGGATGTAGTTACAAAGATAGAAAAGGGTATGCTTAGATGGTTCGGTCATGTTGAGAGGATGAGTGAAAGACGATTAACAAAAAGTATTTATATGGCAGAGGTGAGTGGTAACGCAGGGAGGGGTCGCCCTAGGAAGACCTACACTGACCTTATTGGTGAGGTTCTTCAGAAAGGTCAGGTGCGGAGTACTCGTAACCGGCGTGCTTGTATGACGAGATGTATGAACGTAGATGAGGCGAAAGGAGTATGTAAGGATCGTAGCAGGTGGCGTTCTGTGGTTTCTGCCTACCCCCATGGGAAAAAGGCGTGAGTTTATGTATGTATGTATGTATGTATTCAAGAGAAATTGCTATATTTAGCTACTTATAGCTACAGTTACTGTGTTTTAGTTTTTTGTTGTTTAATATTAAATCATTTTATTATTTTGTGTGAAAGTGTGCAAGAATTGTAATTATTTTAGGTAAGGATCAAACACGGTAGAAATCTCTAATGATTTGTTTATTAATTAATCTACATACTTAGATCCTCTTACATAATACTAAAATGAAGATTAGGAATATTAAATACTGTAAATTGCAAAATGTAAGTAGGTATGTACTTACCTATATTATAATTATTTAGTTCTTTAAGTCTCAGATCAATTCACTTCTTCTCGTAGGTATCCCAAGGCGATTTAGGCATCCATTAGAAATACGAAAGAAAAAAAAATGTACATACGAACAGCGTCATTAATTCGAATGAATTTTATTGTGTGAAGGGTACCCAATAGATGGCGCTATCTGTACCTAGTGATATTATTCATAATTACTAACAAATCCTACAATAAGTTTGAAACAAACTACAATCATTACAACACAATCACAATGTCTGTAACGTTAAATTATTCAAAATATAGTTAGATCGTTGAATAGATTGACACATTTTGATGTATCGGAATATTGATATTGAACACGCCTGAAACGATTTGTTTACATGAAATAATAATATCTACGATTACATTGCGATTATTTATTTATTAAGTTTACTAGCTGGCCGGGCACGCGTTGCTGTGGCTCAGGTTTGCAATAAAAAAATATTAAGACCAATAATTAAGATAAAAACTATCCTATCTTTCAAGTTGGATCAAACTGCACACGATGTGCAAATTTGATTAAAATCGGTTCAGTAGTTTAGGAGTCCATCCGGGACAAACAACGTGACGCGTTATTAATATGTTTAAATTAAGATTATATCCAGCCCTTGAATAATAATTAGTTATAATAGTAATGGTTTTTTCACCCGCGTCTTTGCTTACTTCTCTGCTCTCGTAGCCTTGTACATGAATCTGTCTATCACATAATAAAAGATTTTTTTTCAATCCGACTAGGAATTTCATATATAAGCGTGTTTAAATAAACAAACAGAGAAAAAACTCTTTCGCTTTAATATCTTTTAGTATATTATTATAGATTAATTTAAAATCAATTTTCAAGTAATTTTTAATAACTCATTTTAATATTATGTGGAAAATGTCGTGGGTTATACATTTGCTCACTCTATACTTAGTTATGGTTCTTTTGTAATACTGTAATGTGTAACCGTTTGTTTTCCCAAATAAATAAAAATAAAATAATGCCACACCGCGCCGTCATGATGTCGAAGATAGCATGTTTTTTGTTATATTTCATGGTTATATTGTTAATTCATCAGAACATTTCTGTTAACCTACGTTAAAACGCAAAGAAAACATCTGTCAAGTTTATTTGAGAAAGGTATTTTTTTGCGGAAATACAATATTACCTACCATTGTTGTATTTATTCCACCTATTTCCTCATTGCAAGGTCGAATAATACATTTACATCTCATTCTATTATTATCATACCTACAGAAGAAGATGTATTGCCGTGTCTTGTGCAAAGGTGTTGATTACATACTTGTAAATGCATTTAAGAATTATACTACGGCTTCTTTGCTAAAAGAATTCCATTTATAGGGTTTCGTACCCGAAAGGTGCCAAAGAGAGACTCCATTACTAAGTTGACGCTGTATGTACGTCTGTCTGTCAGCGGGCTGACAGACAGACGCATCTCATGAACCATGATTGGTAGAGACTTGAAATTTTCACAGCGCGTGTATTTGTATTGCAGCTATAATAAAAAATAAATAAAGTAAAAAAATAATAAAGTTAAAGATTAAATACATGTAATAAAGCTAAAAATTTAATAAAGTTATAAACGTTAAAATTAAGTAAAAAACATGGGTTGTATGGGAACCCCCATATAAGAAACGTGTTTTTTATAGATATGTAGTGTTAAATTATTGTACAGAACCCAGCATCCATTAGGCCGGTTTTATAACTAATTGCGAGCACTTAAAATTAACACCGCATTAAATTTTATCTTAATTAATTCCTTGAAGTAATTTTCTGTTTGTCAAATAAGCCGTATCTTCGCAGAAAGCATAGCGGAGGCGAGAAAGTGGCGCAACAAACTTCGCCCGGCTACCCGACGGTATTTTAAGCGAAGTTTGCGCTAAGTATTATTAAGTCATCATTTGCTCCGATCTGACTTTATTGGGTAAACATCTATACCAGCTATGTACCAGCTGGTGAAAGTCTAATGCTAATTATGTGCGCCCTTCACCTTCTTAGTTGGAAATTCAATAGTAACTAAGGAATTTTGGATTTCAATATTTAGTGCAACTACCTAATAATATAATAAGGAGATAGTAGAACGACTTGGCCAGCTTCCTAGAGAATTGGAATGACGTAGCGCAAAGTTGGGACCGATGGAAGGAATGGAACCTTTGCCCAGCAGTGGGACAGTACGGGCTAATTATATCTAACAAGCGACCCGCCCCAGCTTCGCACGGGTGCAATGCTGATATTAATATTCTATAAAATTTCTTTACATACAACGTTCACAGCTTTTTTATCGTTAGACAATACAAACATGTTTTCTTTCGAGGTTGTCGGCTCCCCGCTGCATTTTAAATCTGTAATATCTTGGAAAATTTTCATTTAAATTACATGCTGTAAAGGGCCATAATGATCTATATGAAATGCACAATGTTTTTAAGGTAGGTACTTAATTGGATAATGCTGTATTGCCTAAAATTGCTTCTTAAATAAGCCATTATATCTCGTAAAAAGTTAAGGATAAAAAATAGTTATTGTGGGTTATCCTTATGAGATAGACATATACCATCGCGGACTTTTTTGTAGACCTTTTGTTTTATACTATGTAGTGATAATTACTACATAGTATAAAACAAAGTCCATATGTAGGTATGCTTAGATCTTTAAAACTACGCAACTGATTTTGATGCGGCTTTTTTTAATAGATAGCGTGATTCAAGAGGAAGGTTTATGTATCTACATTGCACCCGTGCGATGCCGGAGCGGGTCGCTAGTAATATAATTATAATCTAATGTTAAGTAGACGGTAAAACAGCCAAAACTGCTCAGACAGTTTAGTGAAATAGCTGCAGATTTCAAGTATTTTTTATTGTGTAGCGCAGGTATAAAACTTACAAGCTCTCGTGCAGAAAACTTAGCACTTAGGTAGCTAGAAATTGCACAAAGTCTTCTTAATGTAGGATAATTATATTTAAAAGTCAACCAGTGTTACATTGTTCTCACATTGTACGCCTAGATTGAACATGAATGATATAACCTAAATTGAATATTTCATTGATATGAAAAGAGTTTTAATTGGGTTTCTTGCTCGTTTTTCTCCATAGAAGCGCTTCTTTGGAACGAGCAACAAACTTCAACTTTCTGATTGACTCCTGCACAAAAGTGCCTGTAAATGGTTTATTTGAAATACTAGTTTGATTTGGGAATTCGTCGAATTCATGTGCGAAGTCAATACAATATTTAGAAAAGTAACTAGTGGTCCTTTGTCAATACGAATACTGCATATGTACGGCCATTCTTAGAGGAGTTTAGTGGTTTCTTCCAAAAAATTATAATTTATGATAATTATATTCCCGGCACTTTTAAATCAAGACGTTTACGAATATTCGTATGTATAATTAATTTAAACCAAGTTTTCCATGCCAAAGGCCCGTTAGGTCAAATTACCTAAAACCTATTATACAAACACGCAAGGCGCGACGCTTCGCTCCTTTCCCTTGTTTTACTTTGCATACGAAACTCTAGCAAAGTACAATCACCCTGACGTCAAAATACAATCCCTGTAAATCTCTTTGAGTTACATTTACGACTCGCAATGCCTGATATTTCTGAGAAGCATAATTTATTTTCTATGCTTTATTTATTCTTGACGCAGTTCAAAGTAGAATTAAGCTAAAAAAAAAACAATTTCATTTCTCCGCTATTTTTAGCTGCATACTGATTTACTTGAATTTTAATTCTTACGAACTCACTCAAGCACATAACTTTTATTTAGTACCGTTCTCGAGTGAACAATATAGTTTTTCTTATTTAAAATAGAATGTCTGCATTGCAGACAGTTCCGTGAAATGAAAGAAAATAATTTAAGTGAATGCCAGCCTTTTCACAACCGGACTCACCGTAATACCAAGTCAACGAAACGCTGCTCTCTTATTTAAAGATCTTCTAGAATATCAACATGTGAAAATGAAGATGTTATAAATAATAACATGTACCTCAGGGCTTACGTTACAGAATAGGTACCATATCTATGTATTTACATCGCGTGCACTCACCAATGTGCCACGAATTTCATAAATATGTGATTTAAGATAAGAGAAATGAAAATTGTAAATTGCCGTGTAAAATAATATGTAGTGCACTGTTTGATAACACTCGAATGTTTTTCTTTCCACGAGGTTTCCGACTGAACGCCGGTGATAATGTCGAGCCGCGTGATATTGTTTGCAAGTAAGTTATACATTTGATAGTGTTGGGAATGTACAATCCAATATTTTATTGAAATAATATCTGTCTCATATTTCATTCAAACCCCATTAATGTAACCGTATTACTTATGTCTTTACAGCACTTATAGCAGTAATAGGTTTGTCAAATAAAGTGGAAAGCTCCCCCTCAAATAAAGTGGAAAACATTCGCGACATACATTTAAAAAAAGTTCTAGAACGTGTAAAAAAGCAACTACAAAAATTGGAAAATAGTAAAAAACGTCTCGAGGCTTTTTCTTCGTCTTCATGGGATGATTCTGATTCGGATTCTGACTATTCTGACTATTATGATGATTCTGACAGTGATGCCTATAGAGGGAAGAAAAAAGATAGAATGAAATCTTTAAAGAAATTAATTGAGAAAGACGATGGTATTAACGGCCGTGTATTGTTGCGCAGTGGGAAAAACAATTACGGGGGAAAGTTGTACATATCTAATGACTCAGATAATGATCGCATGAGAAAAGAAATTATTGATTTAATAGAATCCGTTGCGAATACAGAAAACAATAATGATCGCAAGAGTAAACCAAACTATGGTCAAAAAAGTTATAAAATAGTCCACAATAACAATTACGCCAATACTCAAAGTATCAAAAATGAAGTTCAAAAACAGATTCTGGAGAAACTGTTTTCTAAAACTTCTAATGATAAAGAACGTAAACCGAAACCTGAAGGTGGTCGTCCAAAAAAGAGACTCAAACCTAACCGTTTAATACCATCTACTCTAACTATAAATGACGTCAAAACGTTCTATGAAGGAAAAAATAAAAATGATGAAGCTACTGGTTTGGAAGATTACTCCAAAATATATATAGTTCTAAATCCACAAGCAGTTCCAAAAAAGAAGAATCCAAATTCACTGTATGATATGTAAGTCATTGTTATTGCTGATAAGTAAATTGTGCTTTATAGTGTAAGCAGTAAAGGTTTGAGCACAGACAGAGAACTGCTAAGTAGAATGTGAATTTACATTCAAAACAATGCATTAGGCAGCGACAGCGCCTTCAGCCGACGCGTTGTATTCTAGCCTTAGTATTATTTGTAGCTAATTTGCGTATCATATCAGTTTACCTTACAAGTCTATAAATGGAGTGTAAAAATACACATCACATTCAGGGGCGGATCTTGAATTTGTGGGGCCCTGGGCTAATACGGCTTAGGGGCCCTACCTATTACTCAATCAATTGCCATTTTATCAAAAAACTGTTTTCTGTAGTAATGTAGGTATATATAATTTGATCGCAGTGTTGCCAACCTTAAAATCGGATTTTTTTAATTTAAGATAATTTTTATTATTGACAATATCGTCTATTGTTTTCAGTCCGGTTGGGGGCCCTCGGTATTCACGGGGCCCTGGGCTGCAGCCCAAAAAGCCTGTAGATCCGCCCCTGATCACATTACTAACTGTCTTACTGTCCATCAAACTAAGCAACATGGGCAAAAATAATTGCTGGGATACGACTTTTAGTTTTGGTGTGAGAATTTACTGTTTTTTACTAGTGCGTAAAATTATGTATCACACGCAAAACATGGTATGCTTACGGGTGCACCGAAAAGTACAGAGATAATGGGGTAAAAGTTTAGTTAGAACATTTCAAACTTGTTATACTAAAACAACGTAGCAAAAAGTTGAAACTTTGAACAAAAAAATAGGTTTTGACATTCGGATTCGTGTGGTGTATTTTTTACACCCTTTTCTTTTTCCTTAAGAGATTCGTCCTTTTATATACATATATCGATCTTGTTGATTGGATTCATCTTAATCTTAAGTTCTCTTTTTTATTTATTCAGCGTTTCAAAAGTTCTCTCAATGTCTTCTCAAACATCCAAACGGGAAGTTCAAGTCAAAAGAATGCCACGTCGCTATAAAGGGTTTGTTTTAAACCAGAACTTTTCGCAAAGACGATCCGGGGGTATAAAAGACAGTGAGTATGCGACAGCTGTATTACTACATAACATACATAACATTACGCATGTAAACCCCGAAGGGTTAGGCAGAAGTGTACCCATTGGTACACATTTCCCACATTTCGCCAGTTAAGTCCCATGTTATAGGGGGTGAGCCTATCGCCATCAATCGAGCACAAATCTAGACTCCGGGGCTGCTACTGAAAAATTTAATGGAAAAACCCAATAACACTTTTCTCGACTTGGGAATTGAATCTAAGATCTCACGCTCAGCAGTCGCGCCTTGAGACCACTAGTCCAACGAGGCAGTCAGCCAGCAGCAAAGCAGCTTACTATGAAGTAAATTATGACTGTGCTAATCGATGTGATGCACACAGGTGTTAATATCGACACGCCCAACGACACTGCATATAGCGTGTTCACCTATAACAGTTGGCTCTCTTAACATGTCATTCGGTGATAATTAATAGCCTGTTTCTGCAAAAAGGCACGACATGACGGCATTTATATATATGATGTAAATTATGATGTATGTGAATGATCTATCAACTCATGTGCAAAAATGTGAGGAGTCACTTTGTAATTTTTTTTTTAAGTTGCAGAATTTGTTCCTGCGGGTGAAGTTGAGATGCAGAGAGCTACACATGCAGCTTACAATTATAAATGAATCGTGAAGACAGTTACGAGCGGGTTTCGTTTGGTTAAATAAACTTTTTTTTTCCTAATTAATTAAGTAAATTATATTTGTATGTTCAGACACACGACATTATAAATGCTTTTTGAACTCCTTTATTGCGCAAATAGCCCGTTCATCCGGGCTTCGTATTCAAAATTTAGCCACAGAAGATCATTACCAAGAAACACGTTAATCAAACACAGAAAAACATCGTGTATTAAGTTCTTATAATTTTTGATCTCGGTAAGAAAGCAAAAAAAAAGAAAGTAAGTAGGTATTTTAAAATTAGAATACAAAAAAAAATACTTACCAAATCGGCACCACGCAAGCGTCAAATTTTTAATTTGGAATTGTAGATACTGGCTGAAGAACGTTGCAACAATGTCCTCCATGTTTTGTTTTTCGTTGAAATTCTTACAGCATACAGCATACCTTTTCACACGTTTCACTTTTATAAAGATTCACACACACATTTTATTTTATCATAGACTTACATCTCGAAATAGGTAACGGAAAAGAAAAAAATACTAACCATTTCTCATTTGGAATAGCATAGTTTCTTTTTCAATGTTGCCGAATGCTAGAGGTCGCAAGTAGATGTTTATTTCCTGCCAATCCAAAACAAGGCTAATACGAAGTATAGTAGGTACTTATTCATGAGAAACGAGGTGTTATTTCCAGGCAATCCTTTATAATGGCGTTGTTTAAATAAGCCCGTTTATTTTGTAACCAGATTTTGCGCCACAAAACTTCTCTGCGGTTTTTTGGTTTTACTGTTAAGACCATTTTGGCTCGCGGGATAAAATATGGTGGATATGAGCGGATACCTAGGTATTTGTTGTGTTCCTACTATTCTAGTTTCTACAAAGTAACGCAATCGCGGTGAGGCTACCCAAATATTCCCACATTCATTTTGTGCAGTTTCGCCTTGTTTACAGTAGAAATTATTGTTATATTCTTGTTTTGTGCAATACCTCGAGTTTAATTGCAGTTTTACGTTTTTTAATCATGTGTACATATGTTGTGTCAAATATCCAAGTATTTGTCTTTGTTGGGGCAATACAACATTATCAATGGAAATGCCTACGTCTTGTAAAAAAGGTATAGCCAAGACATAAGTTCCTAAAATTAAAATAGCAAATGCCCATTACTTCAGGGAGGTATGAGCTACACAATAAGAATAGGTGTTCCTTTATCGTTAAGGCATATTTTCGAGATAAAAATTCTATTCTGGAAATAGTTTCGGCAAGTCAACTTCCCGAAACTTTTGCTATCTTTCTTTGTGAGTGTCGTTAACAGTTGTTTCCCGACTAATTACCTACAATACAATATAACATTTTCTATACCTACAACGAACCTTGAATTTAGTTGAACTTTTTGTGCGACTCCTCATTCAAAATAAAAACTTAAAAAATCGAATTTCTTTTCTTTAATTATATGAAAGGAAAATACTCGTAAGTAAAATTTTGGAATTTTTAATATTATTATGGACTGATACTGCATAGTGTTTCTTTTTGTAACACAATCATTTTGGCGACAATAATAAAATTGTATTATAGTGTAGGTTTTATAATAATATTCTGGCTTCTCCTTTGTCGGATGAAGCTAGGACCTTTTTTAATATAATTATCTTGGGTATAAGGTTGCGGGTAGTCAAGTTTATTAATTTGTTTTTAGGTAATTTTGTTTGCAATCATACAAACTTCAGTCATACAAGTCCTTATTATTTTAAATAAATGAACCGATTTGATTGAAACTTTCTATACATAAGCAGGATACATAGGTCTATAAAGTTATTAGAGAACATTTTCGACAAATTGTGTTACGGCTAAATTAAACCGATTTTATTTTTTCATAGAAACAGATTTTTCCAATTATCTTTTTATAAATAAGACATTTCGAAAATGTTCTCTGATAACATTTTAGACCTATGTATCCTGCTTATGTGTAAAAAGTAACATAAAAATAGTTTCATTTCTTTTGGAAAATAAGGACGAAAGACTTTGTAAGACGAGAAGAGAGTTTTTATGAAATCCTGTACGGCGTAAACGCTCATAATAAAGATTGGAAAAAAAAATAACACCACAATCATGTAGTCAGATGTGCACATAGAAATACGTATACAGGTCCCATAGTGACACATCATGGCCGAGGTCAGTGTCACACAGTCACACCCATTATTTATCTTGTACAAACGAGTGACGCATAAATTAGCTTTTTTTTTTGTAAAAATACGCTGCTTTATAATACGATAAAGCAGAGGTCACCAATAAGTTTTATTGGATGTCCGTTTTTAAATTATGATACTGTCGTGGTCCTCTTGGTGATATGTTATACAAATTAAATAGGAACTTATTTTCACTAAGGAAGACTGGGTTAAACTAAAATGTCACAAGTTTTATTTTGTTATTCACGTATATGCAGACATATTTAAATAATTAATAGTTTTAGGTATGAGGTTTACTGTTTTCTTAAGGTCCGCACAATATACGTTGGCGGTCCGCTGTTTGGTGACCCCTGCCATAGAGTTTAGAGGATCAGTAGCGGCACTAAGCTAAGCCGCACAGGAGGCTCCCCAACTCACACGACTATGCAAAGCCTAATTACGTGGTGTGCATCCAAATTAACACTTAAAATTTAAATTGGGTTCACAAAAGAAATTAAAACTGCGTTGTAATTCAATTACGTTTTTACTAATGCATAATTATTTTCTTCTATTATAATAATTTAATATATTACGAGTATATCACAGTCTTCACTTTAGTAAGTGGATTATCATAATAATAGTGTATTACACAAATTGAACCGTTAGGCTATATGAGTTAGTAGTATAACAGATGAAATATAGAAAAGTAATAAACGAATATTTTTTTTTCACTACGTGTTGTGTGCCTATTGATTAATTTAATGATATCGTGTCTCTAATTGCGTGATAGGTATCTACTAATTACATAAATTGTTTATTTATAATAGGTACCTGTGTCTGCAGTGCACTACATTAAAATAAATATCATCTATGCAGATATAACAATTAATATCCACTTTTTAAACATTACTTATTGTTTTACATCTTATTAAATAACTATTTTTTAAATATAGATATATTTAGGCAACATTTTGCTAATTCAATAATGATTGAGATACATGTGCAACGTAATAAGCTATTAAATTCATAATCATTATGTTGTGTTTTAAACTTAACTTATAATAAATTTTATGAGATTAATAGGTGATACTGAAGGTGTTACAAAAGTAATTGAACAATAATTGTAGAGGCTGATTTTTAACTAACTGACCATCTTTCAGGGGCTGAATGTTGTCATGAATATGAACAACTTTCATTTCAGGACAATCTCTAAACTACACAAATGACATGACCAAAAAGTATGTTGATCAACACGATTAATATTTTTTTTATTTTTTCAGGGTAGGTCCCGTAGTAAAAGTTATTCATATTCATGATTACTTTTATTTCCCAAAAATGGCTAGTAAATTAAAGTCCCTCATTATAAACACAATATTAGAATAAACCCGTGTACACATCATAAAAATTCCACTAAGTGTATTTAGCTTATCGGCTATGGTTTACAAAAGTGTAGCACGCGAGCGTGAACAGAACCTAAAAAAGTGTGAAAAAGTTGGAACTTTGACTTTCAATATTTCCGTAACCAAGGATTTCCCAGGTCCCATGGTCGAGAACAAAAAAATGATCGCAATGATGGGAAATACCATATAGATTTCGGCTACGTTAAGCATCTTTTTACACCCGTTAAGGCTTAAGGGAAAACCGCAAGCTATAATATGATAATGCTTGAATATGCTTAAAAATGAAATCGCGGAAAATTTTATGATGTGCACTCCTCTTAAAACCGCTAATAACCTTAACAAAGTATCACGTAATTTGTCTATTAGTAAGTTGTTAATTCTGTTTAGCATGCTTAATTTAATTAACTTAGCAATTTTATGGTATTACAATAATTGACTAGTATATTCAAGATTAATTTACGCAACAATGACTAGGCCATCGATTAAAATAAAACGTTATAGTAATACTTGAAGTATTCTAATGTGAGCTAATATTTGGTAGATACTTGCAACTAGAAATAATTCTTACCCCTTGGGTGGCTAATAACATGACTGGCAAGAAGTGGGTGTAGGTACTAGGTAGGTACCTAAATCTCTGCCTTCCCCTTTGGGGAACATAGGCGTGATGTTATGTTAAAACTAGAAATTCATTCAAATGAAAAAAAAAACTAATGTAAGATTTAGGATAGAGAATAATTATCTTTGTTTTATGTATCAATAAATAAGTATAAGTTTTTAGTTTATTTACAGATACATTTACCTACGGTTTATTATAAATGACTAGAAAAAATAAAAGTCACAAACTCGTGGGAGAAAGACGAGATGGTAAGTTGTGACCCGACTAGAATGTACTTACTGAAACATTAGGCTATTTGAATATCTAACAGCATACGAGATAGTTCTCTAGATTATAAATAATGTAGTGAGGGATGGAAAAATATCTAAATATATAGTATCTACTACAAAACAAAACATAGATAGATACAGTCAAGATAATTTATCATAGATAGAAACCGCGTAAAAAAGTTAACCTAATAATACAAAATGGAAATCATAAACACGACACAGCCATCAATGCAATGACCTATGGTGCAAAAA
This sequence comes from Hoplodrina blanda, assembly GCA_949316365.1. Taxonomy (NCBI): domain Eukaryota; kingdom Metazoa; phylum Arthropoda; class Insecta; order Lepidoptera; family Noctuidae; genus Hoplodrina; species Hoplodrina blanda. The sequence continues at coordinate 11,281,524 of OX438579.1, read as the reverse complement.
AATACTAATTATTTGTATTATATACTACTTAAACGCAATTGATCCCATTCCAGGCAATTCATAATAATTAAATCTATGCATGAATGTATGCAGTACTTTACATTACTATAAATTACTTAATTATAATTGAACTACATACGTGATAATAATACGATGTCAAATCAACCACTGTGAACATGTCAATTCGCTAAATCAGTTACTAATTAAACAATGTAATGGACCCATTCTGCGCACAGAGTGTAGCGTCATTCACTGGTATTCACTTGAGTCACTCGTGGTCTGAACCGTCTTAGCATACCGTGGAGGCGATGGCCGCTTGCGCGGAGTTTTGCCGCCGCGTGGGCGAGACCTGTCACCCTCAGAGGTAGTTGGGCCGTGACACACAACAAAGTACTCCCATGCCTTTGTACAACGATCCTCTTCGCTTATTCCTCCACAGTCCGTTGACGTCGTCGCCTTTCAGCGCTATGTTGCTCTCTGCAAAAGACGCACAGAGTTATTTATGTTTGTTTCTGAATGTATAACGTATGAAATATTAAATCGCTATTTGTGTTGAGTGTTCGAGATAGTTTGGACGTCACGTAATACATAGCGTATGTAAATCTTTTAGTACGTAGGTAAAGTTTAATCAAGTTTTCCACATTTTCGTGTAGGTACAAAGACTTACAGTTTTTTGTAAGCATAATAAAAAAATCCTAAAACTTGATTACTCTCATAATGAGCGGGGAATATAGCCCTTACTTGGAATAATTTTTCCAGAACACACCTTATAGGTACAAACTCGCATTTAGCGGTATGATGACTGCGCGACTACGCGTGTTATTTCCCAGTTGTGAGCATAACTTCAGCGGAAAGGGCTTTCACAGCGTTAATAGCCTGTAACTACATACATTACGTTGGAGGAAACAGCTTTATTCCGTAAGTAGATATTTAGTGGCGCGGTGGATTATAAAAGAGAACTTTTCCCTCTCTTGGTTACCAAGTGTTCTTAATGTCAACAAAAAGACACAGAGGTGTTGCAGTGCTAAAAAGGGTTCTTCGTTTCGTTGGTAATGCCTTAACCTGCCATTGTAAATGTACTTTAGTATTGTGCCGACGGGAGGTGTGAAGAACAATGGCCGCAGAGACTGAAACTCCTTCCGACATTTACGTTCCAAATTAAAAGCACAATCATTTTAACTTTAATGGCCGTAGAACGACGACGCGAAATATAAATGCAGTGTATTTCATGTTTGATCTGAATATTATTATAAATTAAAATTCTGAAAGCAGTAGCACTGAATTCGTTGGAATAACAAATTAATTTAAAACGGGATTGTTCGCACTGTAAACTCTTTGGTAAAAGTGGGTTGTATTTTAAAGCCTCGTCCCCACTAGGAATATTTGTCGAGCGACATGTATACCCGGTGACATCGGGCGACGGACGACGTCGCCGCGACATTGTTGAAACTGTTCCTTATCACTACTCTTCATCGACTGTGCGACAAGAAACAGTTTCAACAATGTCGCGGCGATGTCGTCCGACGTCGCCCGACATCGCCCGATGTCACCGGGGACACATGTCGCTCGACAAATGTTCCTAGTGGGGACGAGGCTTAAGTGTGTCTCATAAAGTAATTTTAAATGAAGAATAGTTTTATTTTATTTTCATCATGATACCAAGGAGTTTTTGATCATAGTACCTTGCTACATTGCTGTTATAGTCACAAAAAAGTACTATAATCCATCAATATTGATATAATATTATTATCATCACTTACGACAACTCGGAAGAAGTTGACAAGGGTAGGTAGAAGCAATCAAGCGTTGTTAAGGGGCTTCCGACTCAAGGTGCCAGAAGGAACCGTGGGTTTTAGTCGGTAAGAGGCCAACAATGTTTCGTTATCCCCAGACGGCGGTATCCATGAGGATTTTTCCACGAAAATCAATAAAAATTGGTTGAAAAATTTATCTACTACACTCGACTCTTGATTACTTTTAAAATAATAAAAAGCTTTTTTACAAAAAAGACAACCGCCTTCAAAAACTACAAAATAAAAAATAACTTTAGTTTGGAAGTCGGCGGCTTTGGTTTTGTTTTTTGTTATGTAGGTATTGCCACCGACTTCCAAACTAAAGTTATTTTTTATTTTGTAGTTTTTGAAGGCGGTTGTCTTTTTTGTAAAAAAGCTTTTTATTTTTCACTTTTTAGTGCTTGTGTGTTAATGTTTAAAATCCTTAATAAAAGCCCTTTCGAACAATACCTCACACGATATATTTAATTTAGAAAAATGCTCACAAAATAAAAAGCACTAAACCAAATTGGATGAAATTTTTATGGGACCAAATGGCAAGTATACTGCATCGAACAAAAAAGAATCACACTAATCGGACTAGAAACCTCGGAGTAATCGGTGTACATACATAAAAAAAAAAAAAAAATACCGGCCGAATTGAGAACCTCCTTCGTTTTTTGAAGTCGGTTAAAAAATGAGAAAAATATGACATTAATTGATTTTATATATTTCAAAAACGAAATAAGTTGACCACAGAACAACTTTCGCATGCCGCAAAAATACATATTATTCTTATCTTATAGACATTAACGATTACAATTATCTTACCTAAGTGATTCAAATTCTCATGCTGCGGTAAATACTCCTGTATATCATTGACTATTCTCGTGATTTCCTGCGTGTCCTTCACGATGCTGCATAGTTCCTCCTGGTTGAAGTCAGGAGTGATCTGCTTGCACAGCAGGATCTGGCTGATGACATTCCCGAAGTTGGACGGACCCGCCCGATTCTCTGCGAAAAATGATAGATGAAAGTTCATGATGCAATTGTAATACAATAGACAGATAGTTTGTTTTGTTTTAGTTTTATCTTATCACGCTTTTGCTGTATTTACTACACAACTATAAATTGCTACATCATCAAAAAATAAGATAGGATTTAATTAATAATAGAAGCAATTATTTTACTAAGGAAACAGTTAAGAAGTCAGTAATGTTTGGAAAAACTTTTTGTGTAGGTATTCTAGTTTTTTGTTCTGCCCGTGACTTTTTCTGCTTGAATTTACTTACAGATACCTATTTCTTATACAATAAAGCCTTTAGCACTCAGGTATAACATACATACATACATAAGTACATAAACTCACGCCTTTTTCCCATGGAGGTAGGCAGAAACCACAGAACGCCACCTGCTACGATCCTTACATACTCCTTTCGCCTCATCTACGGTCATACATCTCGTCTTACAAGCACGCCAGTTACGAGTACCTACTCAGGTATAACGTAACTTAATATTAGCAAAACAATTTTCAAAATCGGGCTAGTAGTTCCGAAGATATATAAGCGCGTCCAAATAAAACAATCTTACAAACTCTTTAGCTTTATAATATTAGTAAAGATGTATTGTAGTCTACGTACCAGCTTTTAGGGCAACCAATCTTGTCTGTTTATTATGAAGAGTGCTGTACCGTTACCTAATTTAACGTAAGTAATTTTAATCAAAATAGGTGCATAATCTTTTCATAATTAGTCTTGTAAATTATTCAATAGCAATATAGGATGATTCCCGTAAGTAGATTTATAAGCTCTATAATAAGCGTAATCGTAATTGCACTATTACAAGTCAGGGGAAACCACGTATAAAATTAAATAAAAATTTAAAAAAGCCCCTGACGGCTGCCATCATCAGCTTTCATCAAACATACCTAAGAACACTCCCGACTAATTTCCCTTTCAAACAAAAAAACAAAATCAATATCGGTTCATCCGTTTGGGAGCTATGATGCCACAGACAGACAGACACACAGACACATCAAACTTATAACACCCCGTCGTTATTGCGTCAGAGGTTAAAAATCCAATTAATCACGTTTGCGTGTGGGCTGCCACGCTGCATAATTTTAGAATTAACAGTCACACCCACGATTTCACATAGAAAACACTGTTATATATGTGTGATTTCATAAAGCTCCGAATTCATTTCTAAATCCTTGCAATTCAATTCTAAATGTTGTGTTGTTGGAAAAATAAATAACGAATCGGAAATGAACAGAACACGCATGGAACCTGCTTGGCTTTGAACGACAAAAATAGCGGTTTATTGTTGTTCTACAATAAGTACAACCCCTAAAATATTACCTACGTAATGTTTGGTATACATTTTATTGTTTATTAAAAAAAAAACAGCTAATGCCCGCGACTTCGTTCCCATAAATGTAAGTTTTTTGCGCGGTACCTACCCTAATTACTTTTTTGTTAATAAAAGTTACTCCTAATAAAATGTCATCAGCTATGAGTAAGTGAAAGTCCCGTCGAAATCGGTTCAGCGGTTTCGGAGATTAGCAGGAACAAACAGACTTACAGACAAAAAATTAAAAGATGGTTTATTCTTGTTGTTAAGTACTTTGTATTTATTTTGTAGAAAGCTGTTATTTTAACATTACAAACAGACACTTCAATTTTATTTACATGTTTGAATAGATTACATTCTGTTTTCTTTACAAATAAATAAAACAATATTAAACAAAGTCTAAAGAGTTTATTAAAAAGTGGCCCAACTACAACTACAATAAAGTCTAAAACTAATGAAACAATATTTTGTTCAACTCACGTCTAGCAAGAATAAAATTGGAATCGAAATCCGAACGACATCCAAATCCATATTATCTTCGGATTCTAACTGAATAGACTTTCAAAGGATAGATTAAACTTATGCGGACGTCTATAAAGCTGGTCTGACTTTCAATGCAACTGCAGGTACTCGTAAGACACAGTTTCAATAGAACCATCAGTACACCGACTTCCTTTATCAATGTACTCAAGTATTGTGTCGCAATTTTAGATCTTGTTACTTTAACCGGTATTATTGGTCTGAGTCGGGGAAAATAAGGACTATAATTCCCCGAAATTTTGAACCAAGTAGAACATTGCGGCTGGTGTCTTTAGCAGTGATTAATTGCCACTAATTGTTACTGGCGGCACGCTATTAAAACGGTACTTTTGTTGTTCAATCTAGTCGCAGTAGAAAGAAAGTGTAGCCTTTGATTTCCAAGAAGAAGTTTTCAATTAAGAGTGTTAAGTGGTTGCTCGTTAAGATAGGCACCTTAATGGCGATAAGTTACTGCAAAAACCTGACTAAACCGCCAGACAATGCAGGATCTAAACAGAAATAATGTGGTGAATTAAAAACCAATACCCTATACACAGTTTTCCAATACCGTTAGCCAAATCTCTAAGAGCAACCGAAACGGGTCGTTTTATCTAATCGACAGGTGAATCACTTATTGTCTGCCATCCCATTACCCTCAGTTGCCTCTAAGCGAGGGAAGATAAACACCTGTCTCTAATATACTCTACGAATTCGTTTCCTCTCTGAACCATCTCAAAAGAAAAAAACTTTTGTTACAAATGAATTTATAATTCGGGAATACCAACCATGTTTCAGAAATGTTTAAACTTTGTTTTCATTTGATATGCTAATATCTTTTTGTTCTAGCATAATTAGAAGACAGAACAGTATTATAAAATTTTGCGGATCAACCAAAAATATAATCTAACTTTCTTGAATAATTAATTAACAGTTTTAATAAGAAAAGCCATAGTGTTTGATTTTGGAGGGTAATTGTTAGACGTAGAACGAATAGGTACAATATGCGCCACGAAAGATGAGACTTGAGAAGCTTCAGTAATGGGGAGCTTGCGCAGGTATGGATGTACGAAATAGTTATCCATAATTTGTGTTTGTATTCAGGGATAAGTCGGTGACATTTAGATTCATATTCTTAACAATATTAAAATATTTATCACGAAATAGTAAAGTTTGTGTGGTGTCTCATCTTTCGTGGCGCGGATTGTACTTAGGCTTACAGCAAAAAGTTTTCTTCGGCATCTTATTGGACGACTAAAAGATAATACTGAAAGATAGTCTTTCAAGCTTGGTAATTATTAGCCAAGGCTTACATTCTAGGACACTGTGACAAATGTCTTCTTCTAAATTGCCACTTTTACACTACACACCAATCTTTCTTCGAAGATATTACGGTAACGAGTACAATTGGTCGATGGATTGGGTTCAGAATGTTATTATTAATACATAAGCGGTTGCTGCCGACCATTCTTCTGATACGGTAGTAATCCTTTATTCAGTTGTTACGACACCCACGGGAAATAGTAGTGTTGTATATTCGAACACACACTTAGATAAAGATACATGTTTGTCAGTAAGTGATCTATTTTTCAGTGCGATCTTTAAGACATTTTTGTAGTCGGTATACCACAAGAGTAATTTTATATGCAAGAGCAGTTTTAAAAGTGCTATTTTATAGGTTACGCCGTAGTGAGTAGTCGGATCTGCAACATTATTTTTGTTATAATACCGTTACTCGTACGACTAAATAGGTACCAATCTACTTCTATTTAAAGGTAGGTTTAAAAGTTGTAGAACATACCATAATACGACGTCATATCCATTGGCACGAGCTGCACAAGTCGGTGACACTTGGCGAGCTCCCGCAGCAGGAGCTGTGCCATGAAGTACAGCAGCACCAGCTGAGGCTGTTCCGCGCAGCCGTCGCTCGTTGACCTGCATAACAAATTGCTCTTCACATTCAGAACATAAAGATGTTTAGGAGCTCCCCGAAAATGATTTACGGGCACCGCATCGCGCCGAAACTAACGTGCATTCGAGTATAAAGGCCATTTTACGTGAATAAATCCATAAATACAAACGAGAATTTCATTGGATTTGAAAATTGTTTGTAGAGAGCAATCGAAAGTAATCAAGATTGTACCAATGGGTTTAGTTTGTGTTCACTCATTCAAAAGTTAGATTAAATAGCGTATAGCTTTGATGAAATAATCCGGAAAGGCTTGCGATAAAGAAAATGGGACTATAATAGACGCATTGTATAGATGTTATTTTGTTTGCCACTATGGGACCTGCTTGAAGAAGACTGAAAGGAAACATTCATTGTACACAAATCACGCCTGAATTCTCAACGGGTTAGGCTCGTGCCGGCGGCGCGGAAACGGTATTTCGGACCTACGTAATAGGCGGCGAGCCTATTGTCATATTCAAACAATTCAAACTATGTGTCGCGCCAAAAACGTACATCGAGATTGGAGTATCGATACTGTGGACAATGTATTATTGAATTCCTCTCAAAAAGACAAATGAATGGAAGTAAAGTTTAAATATAGCTTATGCTTTAAACATTTTCGTCTGTGTGGTTTTTTGATGATATAAATATAGTGTGATGTTAGTCTATACCATTAGATACTAATGAATCTGGGTACCATAATAAAAAGATCTCCGTCTTTACAAAAATATTTATAAATTCATACACAAATAACCAGACCCAGAACAACTGCAGCAGGGCATAAAAATAATTGTTCCATGCGGAAATCGAACCCACAACACTCAGTGCAGCAGTCAATCACTCACACTGTGCCGTCTATTAGCAATAATAACTGCAAGCCGTATTTAAAGAAAACTTATGCCACTAGATGTTAGTTAAATTTTAGTCACATGTAGTAGACCAAGCTGAACACATTCTTTATTTCCACTAGCTTGAGACCTCTCCACGTAATTAACAATTTGTTTTTGCCAGTTAATTTATCTAGTTACTCTATTTACGTGTCCGAGAAGGATTAAGATGTTGCACTAGATTAATACACATAGCCACTGGAAATTTGGAACAAGTAAAACTTGGCAAACTAAGTCGTTGTTATGTTTTGGAGTGAGCTGAAGTTCTAGTCAGACTATGCAGCTGTTGTACAGTAGCGGTCATAAGTGGAGTAGCAATCTACAAAGCAAATCGATTGACAGTTTGGTTAAACTTACGACCTTTCGACGTCGTGTGCGAATTTTGAGGTGTATGTACGTAATGATTTGACTTTGACTTTAACTTTGAATACATCACTTATACACACAGATGCAGGTATGGCCTGTACCCCGTGTTCAGAGCAATTCAAACCTTAGCATGCTACTGCACTTATGACCGCTACTGTACGGCTTATCTAGGATCCTAAGACATAGGATAAATATAGCTACAAGTATGTTGAAGTATTTTCTAGTTATTAATATCAATATCTTTATCAATAACTAGCTGTCCGCTGCGGTTACACCCGCGTCTTTGGTTACTGCTCCGCTCCCGTAGGTCGTAGCGTGATGGTATATAGCCTATAGCCTTCCTCGATAACTAATCTATCTAACACTGAAAGAATTTTTCAAATCGGACCAGTAGTTCCAGAGATTAGCGCGTTCAAACAAACAAACAAACACTGCAGCTTTATAATATTAGTATAGATATAGTATAGACTAGTACGAAATAATGATTTACTAACATTCGACCAAACCACCAATAAATTCAGTTCTAAAAATAAATATTTCGATACGATAACATATTGAATTGGTTTTGTTAAAGGACTCTTCAAATACTTCTAAGTTACAATATATTTCCAATCATACGATATTACAACAGCTTTAGTAGAAATAAATCCAACTTTGCCTAATTCGTGGATTTTATTAATAAAACTCATTGAAATAAAGTTATAAATCCCGGCTGAGTATTTTATTAGACCGCTCAGTAAATCGATACAGGATTTAATTCGTAAACATTTTAATTTTCCATCAATCTGTGTAGTCATCTGTTATTGTTTAGAATTGCTACAACAAAATGCATACATTTCTCTAGTCGTAATTACTTAGTCCTCTTTCGGATTTGACATCAGATACGGCTAACTGATTCGCTTTTTGGAATGCAAATGCCCGGGTATCAGTACCTATGTACGTACTATGCAATATACAGAGAAGACTTCCCGAAATAATTCATCTATTTTTGTATATCAATGTCTATTAATGTGAATGTCGTGACTGCCTCGTTGGTCTAGTAATCGCAAAGCGCGACCGCTGATTCCCGGGTCGGTCAAAGTGTTTTTGGGTTTTCCCATCAGGAATTTCTCAGTAGCAACCTCGGAGTCAGGTTTAGAGTCCGGTTAATGGCAATAAACTCGCCCCCTGTTACATGGGACTTAAGGCTGATTTAGACGGTGCGAGAAATATCTTACAAGTTGTGGTACACTTCCGTCAATGATCAGTCACTTTTGACATGACAGCCGCGCGGTCCCGCAATGTCCGTCAAATCGCACGATATTTCTTGCATCGTCTAAATGAGGCTTTAAACAAAACTGGCGAAACGTGGGTGTACTAATGTGTACACCTCTGCCTAACCCTTCGGGGATTACAAGCGTGATTTTATATCTTGTATTAAATAAAGCAGTATAATGAAATGGTGAAACTCCAGCGGTACAAATCGTGTCGTTTCAGGAAATCCCTGAGCTAGCAGGAACAATAGAGAAACAATTTTAAAGACAAAATTTCGGCTGAATACACTGTCATATGAACGGTAAAATGTACCGAAAATTGTTTTTTTATGTGCTGTAGTGAATATACGATACGTATTGTTTTGTGTTAAACGGGCAGCCATTTATCTAGTCGAGAGGGCGCATTAATCTAAAGGCACACACAGATTCGCGGCCACGCGGGATTCGATTCAGAAACTCCCATCGCGTGGCACTTTTTTTCTTCTTTCGATCTGTAATTTTATCATCTGCCTAGCCTTTTCCCATTCATGTTGAGGTCGGCTTGAAGTCTTACCGGATGCAACTGAATACCAGTATTTTACATAGAGCGACTGCCTATCTGACCTCCACAACCCAGTAACTGGGTAATACGATACCACTTGGTAAGACTGGTTGTGAGATTTTCGGGCTTCTGACGACCCGTAACGACTGGGACGCACGGAACGATATCAGTGATGTCTAAGATAAACTTAGAAAGTACATATGAATTGAAAAAGACACATTGGTACTTGCCCGGATTCGAACCCACAACCTCATGCATGAGAGGCGGGCGCCTCAACCACTAGGCCATCACGACATCGATCTGTAATTTTATATTTACGTTATAAGATTACGGGGTTAAGCCGCCGCTCAATATTGATTCAAAGCAGCCATTCTGTCAGAGACAGAGTGCCCGCAAATAAATAAACAACTAAGGTTAAACCCTTCTCAAATTGTGATATCGGAAATTTCTACTCGATCTTCTACGTGATCGATTCCTTGGTATGTGCAATGAAATACGATCCTCTCCACATCTCTGTGAGCGGTGAACTAGGTGCTTTTCAATATATCTAAGTTTATTTTATATTGCTGCTCATGAAAATGGAAATTGGAGGACGAGAATAACCATGCTTCGTTCGATGATACAAAATCTATTTTGTTTTTTTTATAAGGCACACCTATTCCTTTGCAAATAGTATCGAGAAAAGCAAGGTTAATAAAAAATTGTTAGTTGTTATGCCGTTATGACTTTTAATCAGTGGACGAATGATTTAAACCAATCTTTCCCAAAGTGGGCGATAAACGCCCCCTTGTGGGCGCTATAGGCCTAAAGGGGGGCGGTAAGAGACCCAGAAAAAAAAATCGAGGCGTTGTGTACAGGCTTGGGGACCGATTTGTAAATTCATCTACTAGGTGGTTTTTAAGTAGGTGAAGAAATGGGGGCGCTAGAAAATATTTTATTCTCGAAGTGGGCAGTAGACAAAATAAGTTTAGGAATCCCTGATTTAAACCGTGATGTTATCAGTTTGAACCTACATTTATATTTTCCTAGGTTTCTTTTTAAATAAAACACCCTGTTTAAAGATAAGAAAGGAATTTCTCAGTACCTAGTAATCTCGGAGTCTGGATTTGTGCCCGGTTAATGGCAATAGGCTCGTCCCCTATTACATGGGAGTTAAAACATAACTGGCTAAATGTGGGTGTAGGTAGGTACTAAAGAGTACACCACACTGCCTAACCCTTCGGGAATTACAGGCGTGATGTATAAAAATACAGTATGTTTTATTTAACTGGGACAGTAGGATAAAATCCTTGACAAATAATAACAAAACCCATACTAACTTTTTACAATTAGGTAGAACTAGTGCGCTTGTAGTCTTTGTGGCCTCTACGCATGCGCGGCGCAGTCGGCGCACGCGCTCGCGCAGCTCGGGCGAGTCGTGAGGCTGCCCGATGTGGATCAGCAGGTCGCGGAACAAAGCCAACTGCACGTTGATCTCTGTTATGAGCTGTTGGGAAATAAGACTTTATTTAGTAGACATTAATACAGTTTAATATTCAATAGATGTTTTATTGGTATTATGTATAAGGAGCTGACAGTTGGTGGGATGTGGGTGAATGTGGGTGGGTGTGGGTGGACACGGCAATAGCCCAGGCGGAACAGCCTCAAAAAATCCATCACTTGCTGACAGCGCACCGCCCGCTAGTCGTCAACTTTTTTATCTTGTCATAATAAAATTAACTTTAATGCACGTGATTTAAAGCCCTATTTTGAATGGTAAATTATTGCCTGTGTCGGAACAGTGCTGTTTTATTGAGAGATGACCATGTTTTAAGTATGGTCTCGAAAGACCGAGACCAGCACAATTAATGTTATTTCACGCTTAATCACACACACTGTGGTATTGCCATTTATTATAGCTAAAAGTCGTATCTAATAATTATAATCTGAACTCGTTCCAGATTTATTTTTTATTAAGAGAGGCTTATGAGGGGTATACTTCTGCCTAACCCTTCGGGGATAACAGGCGTGATGTTATGGTGTGTTTATATTATTTTTATTATTTGATGTTATAGCGACTATAGTAATACACATTCATTACACACATGATACAGGATACAGCATTATCCTAGTAAGCCTCATCTTACATTATTATACCTAAGTACATTGTTAATTTCTGATTCATTGTAGGTATATTTTATCTTTTAAGATTCTTAATAAAGATTTATTATTATGATTATTGATACAGACGGACGAACAGACAGCCGAGCCTTAGTAACAGAGTCCCATTGCCACTCTTTGTGTACGGAAGAGCCTTATTGAATCGAACCGGGATTACACTTTCGCTAACCGTGTTGGGAATTACAAATGAGACATGGTAATATTTAAACATGGAAGGCTTTATTATAAAACAAAGTCTTTGCTTTAACCTTCGAGCCGGTTTTTTAATTACAAACTTTATTTTTATCGAAATAAAGTTCAAAATTCAAAAACCGGCCTGGAGGTTCATACCTTGTTTAAGCTCTTAAATCAGAGCTGCGAATAATATAGTTCGTAGTTACATATCGGGTGTCCGGTAATGAATGGATAATCTTGAAATGGGTCATGGTAGAACTAATGGCCATTCAGAAAAAAATTTTTAATAAAAAAAAATACCAAGTAGAACCAAAGATATGAGTTATTTAATAATAATCGACGTTTTTGGTACCTTATTTTACATTCTTGTACACCACGACCACAAATTTATGATCTCCATCGGTTTTTTATTGTTAACGTTATTTACGTTAACTAAGCTGATAGATAAGTCATCAAAAGTAGGGCTGCTATTACACGGTTTTAAAAAAAACCAAATTCTTTTAAAAAAAATCGTGAAAATTTTTCTTATTAACAAAGTTTAAGCGTCCGTAGTTTAAAAAAAATGTATCGAAACATAAGTGGCCAATAATTTTAAAAAATTATGTGCTTATAGCCAATTTCAAAATGGTATGATTCATTATTGTACGTATTGTAAAAAGTGAATTATTGCTATTCGTTTTCAAAAGGAGTGAAATTTAGTTAAACAATAAAGTTTGCAATATTGTAACAAATATGAACATTAGATGAACCTGACCATCTGGGTATAAATAAAATGATTAGTAGATGTTAGTACTGAATAGGAAAGCTTGGTTAGCCTGTTGTGGGACTTGTGGGTTTGAAAATGTGGTGTGACCGTGATTTTTTTTTATTGGGGCTGTCCTAAGGAAAATTATTACGCGAAGCCGATCCTTGGAAGACTTACGAAGCTGTGTCCGGTCAACCACATCGAAAATAAGCAATCGACGTGATAAGCCACTTCTTAGGAGAGCATTATTCTAAGATGTAAGGTCTGAATCAGAATGGGTGGCAGACAATTTGAACATTTATTGTAATTTACAACGAATACAGTGTTAACATCACGCCTGTAATTCCTGAAGTGTTAGGCAGAGGTGTACCCGTTAGTACACCCACATTTCGCCAGTTATAACACTTTGCCCTATAACACTGCCCAACCTCATGCTCAGCAGTCAAAAACAGTGTTGTTAATAACAAATGATGTTTTTTATTAAACCCCAATGACCAGGTACATTTAATGTAAATAAATATTCCAATATCTCAAACTTTGTTGTTTAACCAAATTTCACTCCTTTTGAAAACGAATAGCAATAATTCACTATTTACATTAGGTACAATAAGAAATCATACCATTTTGGAATCTGCTATAAGCACATGATCTTACAAAATTATTGGCCACTTGTGTTTCGATACATTTTTTTTAAACTGCGGACGCTTAAACTTTGTCAAAAAGAAAAATTTTCACGAATTTTTTCAAAAGAACATAATTCAAGTTGTTTTTTTTTAAACCGCGTAATAGCAGTCCTTCTTTTGATTACTTATCTATCAGCTTAGTTAACGTAAATTACTTTAACAATAAAAAACCGATGGAATTCATTAATTCGTGGTCGTGGTGTACAAGAATGTAAAATAAGGTAACAAAAAACTTCGAATATTATTAAATGAATCATATCTTTGGTACTACTTGGTTTTTTTTTTATTTGTATTTTTTTTCTGAATGGTCATTAGTTCTACTACGACCCATTTCAAGACTATCCATTCTTTACCGGGCACCCTGTATATCAATACATGTATGCGTAAGCACATCTGTTTAATAATGCAAACTGATAAAACAGTAACATGTTACATTTGATAATGGATTCTGAATTATAAACTACTTTTCTGTTTATTATTAAGCAATACAAATTAATGGCGCCGATTTTTGTCTCTGACTAGAGTTTTTGAGCATAGACTAAAAGGAATTAAACTACTTATTGTTTTATTTTATAACAGGTAAAAGGGATAAAGTTGGGTAAAAAAATATTTACTTGTGAAATAAGTTTTTGTATCTAAATATATAAATTAAACGACGCTATTCATTAGACAGGTTGGATAGCTGATAGACTTTTGACAAATCACACATTGACACATTGCTATGGCAGTACCTATACATACCATCTTACTACTTTAAAAATGCGAAAGTTTGGATGGATAAAATGTTTGTTACTCTATCAATCCAGAACGACTGAACGGATCTGGATGAAATTTGACTTAGAGATAGGTTATAGCCTAAAATAGACTTTTTGTCCCGTAAAAATGTATGATTCCCGTGGGATAATACATTAACTTTGTCGCGGACGAAGTCGCGGGCGGAAGGTAGTATTTTGATACATTTCTAACGCTTAAATCTCACCTCACTAGTTTTCCGTTAGAATTAGGAGACATTCATGTTTTGAAATAATTAACACTGTTCCCCGCACATACTGGGCGGTGCGCCAAATAGCTGTCAGTTAATATAATGACTCACTTTACTACCCACGCTCGCATAAACTTTCATAGTCACTAAAATTTTAATAAAACTATTGGTAAACTTGAAAGTTGCCCCACAGTGTTACCAACTGATTTATATCTAAAGGTAATTTAAACTTTTCCTATTTATTTCAACATTTATTATTAAAAAACAAATAGCAAACAATACAGTCCTTTCTTAATTCGCAGACACAAAAGGAACACATAGATTCAATCAGCCGGTTTCACGGTAGGCCACAAATACATACATATAGTAATCAATTTGGTGTGTGGGCACGACCAAATTTACGAAATCGAGCGAAAAACGTAATGACGCACTGTTTCGGTCGGGTGCGATAAATCGAGAAGAGAATTCGGCAGAAGTAAATACAAATGAAAGCTTAGTGTAATTAGTAGCCAGGGGACTTTCGATCGGTCGTCAGTCGCAGGTCCTAGCGTCATTTTTCAAGCCTCGGAATGTAGTCTTGATTTCTTTTCTATTCCTGAAATAGATGAGGCTTTATCAATCTCTTTCTATCTACTTATGCAAACTTTTACTTTGCAAGTTTTCGTAAAATCTATTTTCTTTATGATTTAGTCGTTGTGATACGTTAAGTAGTTATTAATATAAAAAAAGATGACAGAAACACATGCCGGTCATTAATAACAGGATATAGATAGATTATATATAACCATTCCAAAAAGAAGGTAGGTACCTACCATTCGAGCTACGGACACGCGAATGATCAATTCCATAATTTATCAAGTAACGCGATCGAGTTCCGCACTCTACACCTACCTACTCATATGTTCGAAAAAGGAAATACGTTTTCTAACAAACGAAGCAGCCAATTACAACCGTTGAAATCTCTTCCCTTTCTATTATTATTGCTAACATAATAACCGTGCCATGGTGTATGGTTTTATTACTTTTATATGGCGCAAAAAATATATGGCATCAATTTTATTAAAGGCCAAGTCACGTCGACTTATAACTCAATTTATTTTGTGGAAATGTCAAATAAATAATTTAGATATTTCATTTCATTAACAAAAATGTTGTACAATGTTTGAGTTTTATTATTTTTTTATGACACCTGCCGAACATTTTACATAATTTTAATAATACAAAATTAATTTTGTTTATTATTTGGCTAACCCAACCTAAGTATAGGATTAAGTTGATCGCTCCGCGTCCGAATAAATTGGGTGTTGTAAAGGGTTGTAAAAATATCTTGACTGAGGTACAAATATAGAGGTACAGGAATAAATATTTTTCTCGACCGCTACTCTTCAACCAGCGACCATATAACGCAGAAATATACGGATATATTTCCGGACAAGTGTATGTTCAGAAGAGATTTATCGAAATCCAACACTTAGAGATGGTAAAAAAGAAATTGTGGGTCAAAATACACAAGTACTCTTTTTTTTTTGACGTGGTGAAAATCATCAGATGAGTCCTTCCGCCCTGGGTGGGGCGGAAGGGACTGTCAGACTTTTACTGACTAAAAAACCACCCTGTTCCTTCTGTTGCCCTTTACGTTCCGGGGCCACGGTATCCTGTTAACCCGTGTCCCCGCAACTCCGGAAGTAAATACCCTAGTGTATTTTTACCTAGATAAACTTTACCCGATCAACAGAATTGTACTTGTAATCATAATTATCAGACTTGTAACACAGCACTTAACGAATTTTGGAAATAATTATTAACTTAATCCTCTTTCAGGGTTCCGTACACGAAAGGTGCTAACGGCCCTATTACTAAGCCTTCGCTGTTCTTCTGTCTGAACCGTAAAAGGTAGAAAGCTGAAATTTTGACGGAGTGTGTATTACTATGGCTGCTATAACAACAAATAAAGTTAAAAACAACAATACACAAGAAACGTGTTTATTTTTTATTTAATATTAAATTTTGTTTCGGAACCCTTTGTGTGCAAGTCTGACTTGCCGATCTTTTATTGTTTACTTTTACCCAAAATATGCTATTCAATTTGTAATTTTGATTTTGACTTTTTTATATTTTGAATAAATTTTTTTATTGCTTCGTTGGTCTAGTGGTTGCAAAGCGCGACTGCTGAACATGAGGCCTTGAGTTCGATTCCAAGGTCGGCCAAAGTGTTATTGGGTCTTTCCATCAGTTTCCCAGTAACAGCCTCGGAGTCTAGATTTGTGCCCGGTTGATGGCAATAGGACTTAAACATAACTGGCGAAATGTGGGTATACTAATGGGTACACTTCTGTCTAACCCTTCGGGGATTACAAGCATTATATTATGTTTATTCTATAAAATTTTTATGCCAAATGTATCACTTCTAAAAGTTTAGTTACCCCAGAAACAAAAATATTCACTATATTCAATGTTAGCGTGATGTCTGTCTGGTTTCGACATGTCATTTAATTATAGCGTGTATTTTGTTACACAGTTTATTGCTAGGTGCCTGTAGCCTGGGGCTTAAAATAGATGTACTATAACCGTTTCATTCGGTTCAACTCTCTCAAAGCCCTTGGCCGAAAGGGTTGCGTTAGGGTGTAGGTGTTCAGACTTAATTACAGGTGATTTTTCATTCAAAAGCGAATATAATGACGTCATTAAATGTATATGCTGTCTTCTTCGTCCTGATTGGTTGCCATGATAAGTATCTAGTAGTTGCGTATCTATACAAATAATAAAAATTGAAGGGTTTCTTTGTGATATCAAAATAACAGTATTTTACTAAATGGATGTTAATGTTATATCAAACAACATTTTTTTTTTTACATTTTTGTCTGTCTGTTTATCTGTTTGTTCCGGCTTATCTCCGAAACGACTGAACCGATTTTGACTGGACTTTCACTGGCAGCATAGCTGATGTTATAATGAGTAACTAAGGCTACATTTATTTTCTATAAGAAAAGAATTTGGTTTCTACGCAAAAAAAATAAAGCCCCATAATAACCGACCATCACGCGAAAGAAGTCGGGGGCATAAGCTAGTATTTATATAAATAATAAAGAAGAAAAGTTGATGTTTCTGTTGCCCTATTTTTGGTGTAATAGGTATACCTAACCTATGTGGTGTGTGTTGTATTTGCATAACATGCATTATTTAGTGACTTAATGTTTGTCAAAGTTGCACCGAATATTCCAAAAATTACCAACACTGCCGTTTTTACGAAAAGTACAATAACTAGGTTAAACATGATTTCGAGAAAAACGCAGGTAAAGATTTTATTTTTGTTTTGTTTGTATCTCCACCACTATACATGGTATCTAGTTAAACCGGCCTCATCATAGATACGTAAAAACTATCTAAAAAGAAAATATAGATCTCGTTCTGCAGATTCCAGAAATGTATTTAACTCAATTCTCAAACTCGAGTTATTGCAGTTTAGGACGCCAGTATAGGTATTCCTACTTCGCTAAATTCCTTATAAGTATCATGACATGAACCAGTTATAAAGCAGAATTGTTTTTCTTACGCAAACGATAGTCGGGTCGCGTGTGGTATGGTTTTGACAGGCAGATAAGTAACACAAACGGTAAATAAAACGCGTATTTATTCAAACTACGCCTATATTAGTGACTAGCTTTTGGCCGCAACTTGACCCGTGATTTTTTTGTTGCGTGACCTAAATTATGTTTGGTGCTAGACAGAACTTAAGGTATTTCTTAAAAAAATTAACATTTTCTAGTAAAACTGACCATTGACACTATTGACAGGTTCAATGGTCAGTTTTGTTCATAGGTATTAACTTTTTACGAGTAACCCTAATAAAAACAAAAGGAAGATTAACCTAAGTCTAGCCTAAGCCTTATAACATCAGGGGGCCTACCACCACCTCTTAAAACAATTATTATTTTAATATTACTTTGTCTTCCGCACTGTTGGATTTTCAACGCTTGGCTCAGCGCCGAGAGTGCAAAATGCAACAACAGAAATTACAAAGTAATATTATAATAATATGGTTTTAAGAGATGGCGGTAGGCCCCCTGTTATCCACCAGTGAAAGTCTCATCAAAATCGGTCCAACCGTTTCAGAGATTTCCAGACAGAAAGACAGATAAAATAAATAAAATTTTAAACCCATGGAAAGTTCACACACATTTATTTTAAATAAAAGCTATTACTTTGACGGTACAAACAGGCACTTCAATTATATTTATTCGTGTAGATTGTTGCTACCCGCGATTAATGGACGATAAAGTTAAAAGATTCAAGATTGACTTATTGTTATACAAACCTTTTTAATGTAATAGAAACGCAATTCACGAATTCGTGCCTACGAACGCTGGAACTAAGATTAGGCTCTTTTTGAAACCACTTAAAAGACGTACAGAGGTAATATTTTAGCGAGAAGGATAATAAATGGTTTGCATCAAGAGTGGCTTTATGCGTGGTTTGTGCTGCCGACTAAGACATATGACGTACTTCACTAAAACATGAAGATTGTGATTGTGTAACATTTGTCTTACTCTCCGGCTGGGTTGTTGGGCGACCTAATAAGGACTCGCTATGTAGATCTTTTTATCCTAGCATTTTACTAGCTTAGTAGCGTAGCATCGTTTTATCAAAAGAAAAATAATACTGCTATAGCTTAATAGTCTTAGTATGGCAGTAAAGGTCACTGACCCACCTATATATTTTGATAGATTTTTTAGTCAAACAACAGATTGAGATTGAATGACAGATTCTATATTCTTCATTTCAAAAACGGAAATAATGTCTGTTATCGTTTTGATTGAGTTTCTATCTAGATCATCAACTTTTTTTTCACTAATAAAAAACGGGTTTAGATTTTAACGAAGGTATGTAAAGAAAAGGTCAATGACCGCCACTGTCAAGCTATAAGGCATCAACTACACTTCGTATTTTGGTAATAACGTTAGAAATAGTACCTCAGCGACAATCAATGTCAAAAACTTGTATAAAATATATTTTTAATTGAAGTTATTTTTGACAGATGGAGACTGAGATCAATTTTGCATTTAAATCGCTGGCTTAAGTTCTTAAAAAGTGTCAGCTCCTAGAAGTATGAGAATTGCCCCTCCGATCAGTGTATAAGTAACTTAAGTTTAAGGTTTTGTTACGACGGCCGTTGGGGTTGTAAGACTCTCGAGTGGCGACCACGTACCGGAAGGCGAAGTGTGGGAAGGCCCCCCATAAGGTAGACTGACGACCTGTCAAAGGTCGCGGGAAACTGCTGGATGCGGGCAGCGCAGGACCGGTCATTGTGGTTATCTTAAGGGGAGGCCTGTGTCTAGTAGGACGTTTTCGGCTGATATGATTGACGACGGTAATAAATAAACCTTATTATGTAATTAAATTAAAAATTAAAAAACCCCTGACGACGGCCATTTTGGACCGATCTCCATCAAACATAGCTAAGAACAGTCCCTACTTCACCTTTCAAAAAAAAAAAATACAAAATCATAATCGGTTCATCCGTTCGGGAGCTACGATGCCACAGACAGACACACACACAGACACGTCAAACTTATAACACCCCGTTGTTTTTGCGTCGGGGGTTAAAATCAAGATAAAAGAAAAAAAGGTGCCCACAAGCATGACTTAAAACTTTCATTTTATTGTGACAATAAAACTTGACGAGTTCGGATTTCTAACTTCAATATTTTACACAAAGGATACAAATTCATAAAGACATAATTGGCGGGAGGGCGGCGAGCCTACTCGCCAAAAGGATGTAATTAAAATTCAGTTGAGCCACGCCTGACAAAAGGGAATTGCATAGTCAAACGATCGGCGAGCAGTGGGAGCCCGAACTTGGCGCGGGTTTTATCCGATTCCGGGTTATGGTGCCGTAACTTTTAAGATTATTAAGGTGGAAACAGAAACACACGCTACGTCATCCCACGCGTGTTTATTGGCCAAAAGACAAAGAGTTAGTTTCGTCGTGAAACTACTTTAGAATCTTCTCTTCTTCTTTCTTTCTTCACTAAGGATAAACAGTGACAGAACCGACAGTGCGATTTCCTTTTACGGTAAAGTTGGGACGAACCTTCGCGGGCGTACTGCACGGTCTATATTTGTCTATCTAAATACTAGTATACTACTAACAGTTATAAAAATAAAGCTGACTAACTAGTTCTTTGTTTAAACACGCCTAATCTCTAGAAATACCAGTCGTTCCATGAAGAATAGCTAGGTTCTATAGAACTAACGAAAGTAACTTAATGGGGGTGAAAAAAACTACGCGGACGAAGTCGCGGGCAGGAGCTAGTAAATATAGGCATGCGCTAAGAAAGGATTTTCTAAAATCCACCCCCAAAGGGGATGAAATGGGGGTCCAAAGTTTTATCGAGAAACAAGACTAGATAGACTTTCAACGCGTACGAAGTCACGGGCAGAAGCTAGTTACAGTATAAAACTGTGAATTTTGAGGTTTAAACAAGCTGGTAAAACTGTCAAAATGCCAACACAACTTAGCTGTTACGTAATAAATGTTTCCACTGGATTTGCGGTTTTTGCCAGGTGACACTTTGAAATGTTGGGACGATATTTTATTTAAGGACTTTCACAACTAGGCGGCTGTGGCTTTTATCATAGGGAAGAGATAGAAACGCGTTAACGCATTAATATTTTCTAATCACACTCTATCAATGATATTGTAGGGGGGTGTCATAAAATACGTCACAAAGCTATTTACTACGTATGATGTCCATCAAACTAATATCAAATTAACATTATGCAAAACATATTGTTGGGAAATAACTTTCCGCAAATTTCCGTTTTTTAATGTTTCTGTTGTTATTAGTTTTTTAGATTAAGTACCATCTTGTCTTGCTGCTGTAAAATTATTTTGTATTGTGCGTCACTTTCACGTGAATAAAAGGTTTTTCTTTCTTTTTATTTTTCGTGTGTATAATCACTTTTATGGTAGCGCGGAATGTAACGCACGCAAATAATTTTGCACACAACAGTACAGGGTTCGTGTGGATGGATATTTCAATTTTAGTTATAACATTGAAAACTTGTTTTTGTAAAAAGACAAAAATGAAAAGTTGAACCTTCGACGTTCAACATGTCTGTAATCAGTAAGGAAAGTTTGGTCCAGAATCAAAAAATGACCGCAATGATGGAAAGAACATGTAATTTTCGACTTCGTTAAGAATGTCTTTTCACAACCGTTTATACTACGCTAAAATGAGCTTTATTATTATAAGCATAAGTAAGTGATGAAATAACAATATTGAATATCTCATCATGATATTGCGAGTATTATTAGTTTTACCCAGATATTGCTACCAAATGTTGCCGCTGGTCTAGATTTCGGGCTAATCTCGAGAAAAACTTTATACCCACGGATTTAATAGAAACTTTTCTTCTCTACTAATACAATGTTTTTAAAAGCTTTTACGTATAAACAGAAGAAATGTGTTAATTAGGTGCGAAGCCGGTAGGTGGTCATTACTGAATTATAAAGAAACGACGTGGCTGCCTCGACCATTGATTCTCTTTTAGGGCTCTCTCCTGACCCTACCAAGAAACAATACAATTAAGTATTAAGGCACAAGTCATTAAACTTTATGTTTTGTGGCTTGTTGTGTGGACGCAAAGAAAGAAGCTTTAGTGGATGCGGAACTCATTAAATCAAATAAATCGGTAGCTAGATTCTAAATGATGTACAAGCATATAATTTGTATCTCGACTTTAAACTAATTGGAGTAGAATTTATTATGTAATCCATCAATTCTGAAACGAAATTTGTGCTGAAGCGGCGTTCTAGGAAACAGACTTTAATTTCCTCACATGTACTTATATAAGGTACGGTCCAACCAGCGATTTGGTTTACAGACTGCTACATTGCCATTAATTATTTTGTGTTTACTTTTTAAGCTTGTGGTGTCTATTGAATGTTGGTGTCTATTGAATATTGAAATCTATTTAGAGTGATTTAAAAGAATTGACACAAATAGTTGCTAGTAATCTGCCTATATACCAAATTTCTTGGTCGACTGTACGTGTGCGTAACTAAGTAGGAGATAAGGTAAGATAGGTATTCCATTCAATATAACATTGGAAAAATTAAGTTACAACGCCATCGTTATTTTAACGTTAGCGTATAAAAACTCCGTTATTTTTTGATAATTATGAAGCCATATAGGCTATTAACCATTTACAAAATATTAACAAAATACAGTCATTACAACATTAAAATACAATAACTGCCGTTATTCGGTCGTTATTTTTCTAACGCTAAAAAATCCGAATTAATTGTATTTTCTCATTTTACA
This sequence comes from Hoplodrina blanda, assembly GCA_949316365.1. Classification (NCBI taxonomy): domain Eukaryota; kingdom Metazoa; phylum Arthropoda; class Insecta; order Lepidoptera; family Noctuidae; genus Hoplodrina; species Hoplodrina blanda. The sequence continues at coordinate 11,258,815 of OX438579.1, read as the reverse complement.
CGTCTATGTATAAGCTATACTTATGTAACAATCACACAGACGTATTGTATTTCTCATATAATATATTAGATTTTTTATGTAATTCTACAAAATATTAGGGATCATTTCTACGATTCCATTATTTATTTGATTTTTCATGTACGTATTTCTGCCCTGACTTTTTGTACGATTCCAGTACATTGCTGGCAAAACCTCAGTGCATTTCCAATAAGTGTGAGAAGACAGATGAGGCCTCGTTTAACAGTAAAGTATTGGTTTTTTTTTGTATTTTTTACTGCGCGCTAAAGCTTCGAAGCGCATTTTATATTGAGTTAACTTGGATATGCGACGAGCCGACGTCTACGTGATATATCTAAGCAATGCGCCGTTTCTGTTTACTCTTGATGTGAAATTTAGAGATCACGATATAAACTCGCGGTTTTATTTCTTCATTGTAAAAAGTTTACGACTTTTCGCACTAAGACGTATTGTACTATATGAGTCTGCAGGGACCCGACAAATGGGGTTTTATATGATGTAGTTAATACTGACGCAGCAATAAATTGTTTTAAGTATAATAATTTTTGACTGTAGTAACATTTATGATAATTTTGTTTTTAATGAAGTACCTAATCGTCTAAATTGACAAGGATTTTAAGCAGGATACTTAGTACTTAATACCTACTTAAAGTATTATTCTTCAAATTCATTTTGGATTGTAATTACTACAACCTATCTATACTTATACATTTTTTTGTGGTAAAAAAGCTGAGGATTTTTTTTGTTTGTTTGTCTCGCTAATTTCTAGAACTGCCAGTCGGAATGAAAAAATATTTTTGAATATTATAGCCAGATTCACGAGGAATAGTATAGGCTATATAACATCACGCTACGACCCACGAGAGCAGAGCAGTAACCAAAGACATAACGCGGATGAAAAAAGCCAAGCAGACGAAGTCGCGGGCAAAAGCTAGTTTTAAATATAAAGTGAGTTTTGACACTTCAACAAAAATGTTTTTTTAAATAAAATGAATTCTCATACCACCTCGACGATCCGACACTTTAAAAAGTTTAAATGAACTGTCAAAGCGAAAGTATTGAAATAGAGAAGCGGTGTTACTACTTTAGTTTGAATCGACATTATTAGGGTAAAGGTCGACTTGCACTTTCATTCTAGTTCATTCAATCGCGTAGGGTGTATGATTTTGTAAAAATAGAACTACGTGGGCGGCGTGAGATCTTTCGAATATTTATTTGATATTACAGTTGGGATATTACTGACATTAGGTATTCCGTGCCTCGGAAAGCACGTTAAGCTGTTGGTCCCGGCTATCATACAGATCTTTGACAGTCGTTACGAGTCGTCAGAAGCTTGAATGTCTGACAACCAGTCTTACCTAGGGGTATCGTATTACCCAGTTACTGGGTTGTGAAGGTCAGATAGGCAGTCGCTCCATGTAAAATACTGGTACTCAGCTGCATCCGGTTAGACTGGAAGCCGACCCAAACATAGTTGGGAAAAGGCTAGATGATTACAGTTGAGCATTGGACAGATTTTAATAACCTGAGTCATTAATTAATATTGATGTGATTAGTTGACGAAAATAGAAAACAATCATGCCTATGGGGTGTAAAAAGGCACATCACATAGCCTACGCATATTGCCCTTGAAACAAAGAAAATTTTTGCTGGGAAACGAGTACTTTTTTGCTGTTGTAAAAAGTCACTCTCTATAGTCTTTTGGATGCATGCAACAGTATAATAATAATACAGTATTTAAAGTTTAGTTATAGCATTTAAAACTGATTTTCTTAAAAAAAAAAACAAAAAATATAATAATGTTTTTTTGTTTGGCTTTTTGACTGAGCTACAACAACGCCATCCGCTGATGTAGTCATTAGATCCTCACGTGTGCAGGGGCCATGGTCTGCGCAGACACTGACAAGGCACTGAAGGTCAAAATAACCACCGTTGGAGATTCTCTTTGGTGCAGCCGACTTGGTTGAGGAGTCAGTTTAAAGTTTTCCAAGAAGATTACTAAGAATAGATGTCAGTAGTTGCATAGGTATTTGTATAGATTTAAAATTCTTAAGAAACAAATTCGATTCATATTAGAACACTCCAAATAGATCTAGATTAAAGGATTAATGTATGCGAACACTGTAGACGTAGATCGAAATAAGCTTCGGCGCTGACAGGCGGGATTTGGAACTCGTTTCACAATGTTATCTAGTTTCAAACATTAATGGAATCTGAGAATCACGTCACATATATCTAGGGTATTTTGTTTAAATTATTATTAATCCACGTTAAAGCCTTGTCCCCACTAGAGTACAATGGACAAGTTGCGAAATTCGATATCACAACATTGTATAGAGAGAGAAAATGATCAACATATATTATGCAAAAAGTCGCAAATTATGTAGACAAGGCTTTAATGCTACGAATAAGTATGTCTATTTATATGCTACGATTCTAAGACTCGTCAACTAATTGATAAAGATGTCAGTAGACGAAAGGGTAAGTTTGTGGCACGGAATTAAACAGACAGAGTCTCGGGAACATGATATATTATTACATTTCTAATATGAGTAATTTATTTCATGCTAACTTACATACGAGTATATTACACTTTTTTCTCTGAAAAATTAGTGTGCGTGGAAAATTTTCTAATGTGTTTGATTCTTGATATTTTGTTGATAAGTTGCAAATGGATTTCTGTGTCACGGATTGCAAATTGTAATGTGATTATGGATTCGATTCCCTCACGGAAGTATTTAATAGGTAATGATTGGGTTGTGGCTTAGGTCCTGGCTATAACTAGCAACCCTTAAAATCATACTTATTATCGTCCTGAACACAAAAAAAAACAGCTAATTCGGGCGTTCTCAATTGATAAATAATCTTTCTGGCAATAAGATTTTAAGTTTGCTATGCTTTGCTTAACTTACCTTTATAAAAATAAATACTATATTCTAAGTAGCTATCCATAGTTGGCGGATGTACCTATGTTTGTACGAGTATACGAAAATGTTACGATATTATACTAGGTACCTAAATATAATTTCTTTAATTGAAGGTAAAAGTTTAGTTGCATTTATTTTTATCCATTCTCACTGTTAATTAAAAATATGATCAAACTTAACCTTTGAAAAATCAAAATGACGAACCTAGTTCAAAACGATATAAGATGAGAGAACGGTTTTACAACTCACCGAGGCAGCTGAAGGCTCCGTCTCATGGTGGTAGGTGGAGTGATGTCGGATAGTTCCCGCCATGCCGTCTGCACGTTGATCTACATGCCGATATGTCACATGACGTCAACCGTCATTCAATTGTTTTGTATTATCACCTCCTTTTTATTCGACAATCCATGGTACGAATAATTTGCTCGTATATTACCTACTTGGTGGAACTTTAAGGATGCATTATTTAAAAAAAGAACACCTTTTTTTTTGCTTAAGTAGTTAAATGCAAATGCCATTGAAGTTTCAAGTTATTTAAAAAAAAGAAATGAAGTGAATAGTTTTTTTCAAGTTATTTTTTTATTTTTCTACAAAAATGTAATTTTATAAATTGTAATTTTATACAAAATGCTGTACAAATAAAAGACGTTGTTTGCGGGTGTGTTATTTTGGGTATTATAATTATAGGATGTAACTATCGAGTAAAGAAGCTTAGCAAACATGTAGTGACGGGACTAATTCTAATTTTAGCTTCAGACAGAGTATTTCACTGGATAAGTGTCTACTGTCATTCTGGACTTTATTTTGCGTGGGATGTGAACGGTAATTGCTTTCACATCATGAGTTATTTTTGCATGATCTCTTTATGTATTAAAATCTGTTGATGATTGTAAATCATCATTATAAAAGAGAAGTAAGTGCCTAATGTTTATTTTTGTAAATGAATTTTCATAATTACTTTTGTTTTGCTGTTCCACAGAAAGTTTAATGCTGGTCCAATCAAATCATACTTACTAAGCTTAACGGATATTTAAACGATTATTATTACTGAATGGATAAGGCTTTCTGGTCACGATTGTATTGGGATAATTACCTCCGAACGACCTTCTCCATAAATCCTAATTCATTGTTGAGGATTCTGTATAGATTTCTGTGATTCAGAATAATTTATTCGACCAGATGGTGAATAATTACTTTTTTAATATCGATTATTTTATGATATTATACTTTTGAATTTTTTATAGTAAAATGTACCTAATAAAGAGATCTATATTTTTCTAATTTAAAATGGTTCAGAATTAAAGAAAATTATTACTGACTAATATTTTAATTTTTTTAAGTTACTTTATTGTTGTTTAACAGGAAAAGTATTTTTAAATTTACTACCAAGTTACGATTAAGTTTGAAACTTTGACTAAATATTTATATCAATTAAGTGCAACTATGCAACAACTCACAAAGTACGACTTTATTCACTTTATTCATTGGTTGAGGTCGCTACGGCTGTAGACGTCGTAGCGCTACGGGGCTACGGGGCTACGAGCCGTGCGGGTTCCGGCGTAGCGGCTGGCGCTCGACTGCCGCAGCGTGTGGCAGGCTACTCGCTCCGGCCCGCGCACTCCGCACCGTAATGATTGACAAAATAATTCACCTGTGTTTTTTCTTAGAGACACAAGTGGCAATAGGCAATTATATATGGAACTAATAAAAAAGAAAAAAAAAATCGCGCAAAAATAAAAAAAAGTAAATGACGAAATTCGCGGGTAGTCAAGGCTGCGCTCACTGCTGCATGTATTGTTTACACTTTTTGTTTTCAATGAAAACTTTAATAATATTTAAGTAAGCTTAAAATGACTAAATCATCATAAAACATTATTTGAGCATAAAAAATTCATTAGAAATTTATTTTTTGCTAGTATTTACAGTAGATTAAATCGTATCTCGCAAGATATAAGAGTTAGTATAGTAATGTGAAATAGTGCCAGACGATGAGCGGCAGTCTATCTTATTTTTCATCTTTTCCAATTGGAAAAGCAGCGACGTCGGCACTTGAGGTTACATGTATTGGAAGAAGTCACTATGACTTTTTAATAAATATATTAATCACTTGATTTTATAAATTAAATATTTATAAGATCTCCCACGGAAGTTTAAATTAAATGATGTGTGAAAATCTCACGCAAATTGTGTTAAACTTTTTAATTGGGTATTTTACGTACTTTTTATGAGCTGTCAAAACGCGATTCCCCCATAGATTTTCTAAATTAATAGTAAACTGTGACGTCACGTAAGTATGTACCAACTTAATTGATTATTCATTAATTAATTTCAAAGCAACAAAAAATCTAATTTAACTATTAATTGATAATAATCGGATTTTTAGGACTAAATAAAGTTTTTTTATTAAGTAGTGTCGATTTTTTTTTAATGTTGTCATATTACCAATTTATTTGGTAGATGTGTCTAAGATGAGGTGGTGTACCTACATGCTTATAAAGGGTTGATGATATATATATTTATACAGCATGTAACAAAAATCCTGTCCGATCCTTAAAGGTATTATTCGGCATCGTACTGCGTACACATATACGTAACCATTTAATGGATTTGAGATTATTATTTTTTTCCCCAGTGAAAAAAAAAAAGAAGAAAGAAGAAGTAATTAAATTAAAATAAAACATAAAAACTGATCAACGGCAACACTGATCTGACAGGGTTTTTGTTACACAGTGTATAACTGCTATGACGTACAGTCACTACCCGACTGTGGTTGCACCCTAGTTTTATAGAAGTAAAAGTTTGTCCATTAGACCAAGTTTCTCTAGAATGTGGTTTTATTTCTTTAAAAATCATTTTTATATTTTGTGTTGCTAAGACGAGGTAGTTGCCTCTTTTTTGTACATAATCCAATTTTTTTACGTTCTGTTACTTGTTTTAAATATTAGTAACGTTAAAGAGAAGGAAAATTGTTTATGCAATTTCATTATTATTATAGGGAGCAGAAGGAAGCATTTACTTCCTTCATAAAAAAGCTTTTACTAAATTGAGTTAAGTAAATACCTACTGAATTTAAGTAGATGCAAAAGTGGACGTTAATTAATGACTTATAGGTTAAGCCTTTTCAATGAGAATTATAATTGAACTGGTGTGGTTTAAATGACATGATTAAACATTTATTATTTTTTCAAGCAGTAAGCGCTAACTTATTTGATTGTGGTTGTAAATACATTGTTAATGCGTGGTACAAAGAAAAAATTAAGGAGACAAATTAATTATTATCTATTTGATAGAATTACCTAATGCTTAAGATACTCGTAGATATTGGATACCTACTAAGAAAGAAAAAGCTAAACAAGAATTAGCGAAAACAAGCTTAAGATTTTTACTTTCCTGTCGTAGCTGTGTTCATTATTTGATTTGTTTTTTTTTAAGAATAGCGGACCCGTTTCTGCTTAGTATGATGACACGATAAAACATCATCTCTGTGTTGTTTCTAAGCTAAATATAAATGTATTTCTAAATTATGGTAAAACCGAATCAAAATCCATTGATAAAAAAATATTATTTTGTAGTAATTACATTCAGTATTTAGCTACGTTTATCGTTGCATCAGAGGTGATTTTAATACCCTCTGAGGTGTAGAGACACTGGCCACTGTTGTATATATGATCATCGCCTGGTCAGGAGTATCTCACTCACACTAGGAGCATGTCACAAGTCACACAGCTTAGCACCAAGCACTAAGCGAAGTACTTAGCTGTGTGACTTCGTGTGCTACCTACTTATAAAACATTGTCCATTCTATTATGCATGACCTAAACTTAATATAGATTATTTCCATCTGTTTCTCACTAATAAAACAAGAAAAAACAGCTGTCAATTTTAGTTGATCTACAATTTCTATCATAGTTGACATGTTTTCATTAAAAATACGAAAAAGTTCAAGGCAAAACTAATTTGACATCTCTAACTTAGTTTAAAGATGTCACCGTCCCTGTCATTCACTGTTTAATAGTAAGAAATGTCAATTTTATCATTTAAGTCTAGTACGAACAAAATAGGAATTTCTCAGTAGCAGCTTGGAGTCTGAATTTGTGCCCGGTTGATGGCAATAGGCTCGCCCCCTATTACATGGGCGAAATTTGGGTGTGCTAATGGGTACACCTATATTATACTCTTTGGGTACACCTCCGCCTAACCCTTCGGGGATTACAGGCGTGATGTTATAATGTTACGTTACGATAAAATGTTCGTCGAATAAAAGTATGTACGCTTAACTGCTCCCCATGGTTACTAGGTGCAGTTAACTGTAAAAATAGCTTTCATTGTGTGCAAAGGTAGTAGATACCAGGACTAACGTTCGTTCGCAGATAAAATAAAACACGAGCCGGTGTAAAACGATACTTCTTACTTTAAGTGTTCCTATTTACGTTTCGCTCGTATTTCTCTTTAGGGATCAGTAGGCAAAGCCCTAGAAGTCCTTGGATTTAATTAAAGAATATAAAATAATTGGGTCGTACGTGAGTTATTACTGACATCGGTGAAGAAAAACATCGTGAGGAAACCTGGCCTTACAGCTAATGTATAAAATCGTCAACCCGTCTCGAGTAAGCATGTGTATCAATGCTCGTGCCTTTTCTGTATGAAAAGAGGTCTTTGCTAGGTATAGTTATTATTAGTCATAAAATATTACAATGTATAATAAAGCTAATTAAAAACAAGGGGGAAAATTTTCTAGCATTTTTGTTGTAAGTTACGAACTATAATAAAAAATCAAAGTCTACTTAGATGTAATAAATCCTTTTGCTGAATTTACAATTAAAAGTTTTTATGTATGTTTTCTTTTAATACAAAGTAGCTCTAAAAAAGGTTCATACAGTTATTATATGTAAGCCTTCCAAATGAGTTTTGTCCTTATTACTAATGCATTAAATGCCATTTTACATATCTATAACTATTTATCATACTGGCTGCCTGAGATGAGTCCACTAGAAATATAGTAAATTCATCTGATGTATTCCCAAACTATATTCAAGACTAGGTAATATTATTAATATATTCATATGTCTCAGAATCATGTCTTGTTCACGAAACATGATAGGTATAACTATACCTACCGATATACATTATACCTACACACATGTTCAGTATAATGTTATTAATATTCAACCACGTTGCATATCACAACTGCTCAATTACGTATTCATATGTGTAATGGATATTACTATGACATGAGAAGGTAATGTTTTAAGCTCGAGTAGGCACGATAGAGACTACCTGTTGAAAGCAAAACATCAATATTCGAACATTTCGAACTTCTGAGCTAAAAAAAAAAAAAAAAGACACGTAATAATATTTCGCGGGACATTACGTCCAGATGAAGTTCGTAATAAGGCCATCTTTTTACATGTTTTGGCAAGTTTTGCTAAATTAAGGTGTAGGTTTACGAAAAATCTTTTTGCTAGGGCTGGACGCTTTTGGCATAATATATTCCTAGACGGAAAAAGGCGATTTATAAAAAGATTTTAGGTTGAATCTTTTATAAGTACCTAAAAAGGCGTTCAGTGAATTTGTTTTGAAAAAGACACGTTAATTTCATACACATTACGACGTCTCAAAGAAGTGCCGTATTTAAAATTTCCATCATTCCACAAACACCTACGCTTTTCAAGGTTAGTACAGAACAAATGATAGAGCTGCTAGAAGCCTTAAAAAATTGAATAAGGTAATGTCTTAACAATGTTAGTCAATTATTTAGAGCAACGATCTTCTGACCAACTGGCTTTAATTTCATATTTCGGAGTTGTTTGTTTACCTTAAGCGCTCTTGGCGATGTAATTTCATTTATGGCTCAGTGTTATGACAAACGATGGACTAATATTAATATATTGTAATGTAGGTATCTTAATCATAAGTATGTTAATTATATTAGCTTCAAAGCTCAGTGCTTTGTTTGTACTTAATTAAATCATGTATTAAATAAGAGTTCAACTCATTTTTTGTAACATGATGTTTACACATTTACCGTATTTGAATTTTGATATTCGAAATCTTGTACATACCAAGACGAATCAAATGTATCTAAAAAATATCAAATGTATCTACAATTTCACAAAACGTTTTGTTTCATGTACATTTTCAAAGATTTTCGACATGTATCCAATTTTCCCTTCAATTACACGCACTTCTAACGTAGCATACAAACAATATTTTTATCAACGCATTTCATTACGTTACAAAATGTGGATAACGTCGGTACGAGCCGAAACTAGGTCATTGTTATTCATAATTCGACGTTCCGTATTCAGTAAGTCTCACAATAATATTATGTTAACCTGTTTATCGTTTTACGAATAAACAGGTAAATAAAACGACACTTGGGATTACAAAAAGTAATTTTTAGTAATGTATCGTCCTTCCTCATACATTTAAGAAGTTATGGTCGGGATCGACGACGCGGTCAAATATTTGCAGTGAGCATCGAAGCTCGGGCGGTCCCGGGGGAAATCTCAAGTTGTCTTTCCGTTTCAAACAAAAATATATAAGACGTAAAAACAACACATACTCTGCACGGTTTCTGTTTCATTCTAAACAACGCTGACTTAATTAAAATTCAAACGAGGCACATAGGTACTTGTATTATCAAGAACGTTTTCGAGTGTTACTTTGTTTATGTGTTCGTCTGGTACAAACAGGTTTGTGGGTAACAAAACAAACTTAATTTTCACAGTCTGGTGGCATGTGATCTCGAAATGTTTTATTTCAACTTTTGTCAGTAAAGTATCTATAATAATAGAATACTTAAGAGAATGTTGTTGTGAAAATTATAAGACGTCTGAGTCTGAGACACATTATGAGTGTTTTCACCTTTAAACACTTAAAAGTTTTGAGCTCTTTAGAAGTTTGGAGATGCTTCGCTCAATTATTATAATAAAGCGTTGTTAAGTCAGACAACAGTCTACACTTCGCGTAGAGGCAAGACCTAATAGCTTCGTTTCGATTTACGACTACATGAACTACATCTAATAGTGATTTGTGTTACAATTCCTACTCCTGCAGCATCTACTAACAGAATTTTCCACGCACATAAAGTCAGCGGGCGGGTAACGTTTGCAGGTGGCCTTGTAATACTTTCAGACGATGCGATCGCAAGAAACCGATACCGTCATCCCTAGTTCAGCAAATACCAACTTTATGAAGGACAGGAAGTCCCCGATGCAATCTGGATTAAATTAAGACGACATTTGCTTGCATATCAGAGGATGACATCACTTCTGTTCCACTTCAGTTTATAAGCTGTGATTTCAGTCGACGTTGAGCGTGATTATGCTCCTCGTCTCTCCTTATACAAACTTAAAAGCGGAAATAGGCTTTTACTCCGTAATGAGACATTAATAAACGCTTATACATCTTTGTGAATACAGTACTTTTCCCGTCGTCATTTCCACGACAATTTTGTGTGAAGCTGTATTAAGCTTACAAATTGGCAAATCATTCAAAAACATAAGCTTTAAAATTGCCTAAACACCTTCATATTTATTGTAGCTAAATGTCAATATTTTAAGGTTTAAATGTACAAATTTGAACTTTGATCTTTATGAAACAAAGTACAACAAGAAACAAGTGTTTCGGTGGTAATTGGAAAGCGAATGTAAACAAGCGAAAGTTGTTTGTTAACAATCACAAAACGAAGTATGTAGGCGGGTGTAAAAGCAGGTGATAGTGAAGACAGGGCTACAGGCTACCTGTTGCTGTGAGCGCGGCATTGAGCTTCCGTCGGGCCTCCGGTCACACTCGCTATGATAAACAGACTGTGATGTTATCACAACATAACACCGCTCAACATAATCTGATTAGGAGAACGCTTCGCTCGAGGAAGTGGCGCTAAGAAAAATACTAGCGTGTTTGTTGTTTCTTTTCTTTCTTTCTTTCTGTTTGAATGACGTGTCGATGCGTGTTTGTAGGCAGTATTATTTTATAATATCACGATTTCAATACCGCATGTCAAGCAATAATAATGATTACATTGTGAGGTTATTTTTGTGTCGCGGCTAAGCTATAAAGTAATGATACTACAAATTCAATTTAATTAATTAAAACATTCTAAATCTTCTCAGCGACAAATAATGCCAGAAAATTAAGGTAAATGTAGGAGGCATTTTTGTTTATTTTAAATAAAACGTTGCCCCACACTAGGAACTTCTCCTGTATCGTGAGTGCGTTTGCAAACAAATCAATTCATATACACAAACAGCTAAACCCGAAACCACTATCTGAATATTTGTCACGTGAAGAAATTGAACTCGTGACAGCAGCGTAGCAGCCAATCGCTTAGCCACTTGACATTGAGACTGAGATTACGTTGCGATCGTTCCAAGAATTTAGTAGAATTGCACCCCTGTAATCAAGTTGCATTTCTACTATTTCCTATTAAGAAAAAACATAACAAGGTAAACTAATCAACCGTGGGCTTTCTCATTAAATAAATAACCTAATTAAAATAAGCAGTCGCTAATGAGTTGAAGAATTGTGTGCTATATATTTATTTCTTGTAAATCTCAGCTCGTTTCGTTTTCTGAGCGAAAACTTAGGAAAACGGGCGATTAAACGTAATTTCATGGAAAATCTTGCACAAGATTGTGTAGCTCTGTTTCAGCTTTGCTTTATTACATAACTAGCTTCTGCCCGCGACTTCGTACGCGGATCCTATTGCTTATGCCAGCGACAACGGGGTCGTCAAAATCGAAGATCGTCTGATGTAGAATTCTAAGGCCCGGGGACGGAAAAACAACGGGATGAGCGAGACGATTGGAGTCGTTCTAGATCTTTGATTTTTAAACGTCAACAGAGAGTGCTCATCAGGCTGAACAACTGTTGCTAAGACGTCATTTCTATATTATGTTATAGTGTAGCTGGGCGCTTGGAATTTCACAACGTGTGTGCCAGATCTTCAATTGTTAGACGTCAACAGAGAGTGCTCATCAGGGTGAACAACTTTTGCTAAGACGTCATTCCTGTATATACTCGTATTATAGTGTAGCTGGGCTCTTAGAGTTCCACAACAGGTGTTCCAGATCTACAGTCTTTATACGTCAACAGAGAGTGATCATCAAGCTGAACAACTCTAGCTAAGACGTCATTCCTATATATGTATAGTTATAGTGTAGCTGGGCTCTTGGAGTTTCACATCAGCTGTTCCAGATCTTCAAATTTTATACGACAACAGAGAGTGCTCATCAGGCTGAACAACTCTTGCTAAGACGTCATTCCTATATTTGTTATAGTGTAGTTGGGCTCTTGGAGTTCCACATCAGCTGTTCCAGATCTTCAAATTTTATACGACAACAGAGAGTGCTCATCAGGCTAAACAACTCTTGCTAAGACGTCATTCCTATATTTGTTATTGTGTAGCTGGGCTCTTGGAGTTCCACATCAGCTGTTCCAGATCTTCAAATTTTATACGACAACAGAGAGTGCTCATCAGGCTGAACAACTCTTGCTAAGACGTCATTCCTATATTTGTTATAGTGTAGCTGGGCTCTTGGAGTTCCACATCAGCTGTTCCAGATCTTCAAATTTTATACGACAACAGAGAGTGCTCATCAGGCTGAACAACTCTTGCTAAGACGTCATTCCTTTATGTTATAGTGTAACTGGGCTCTTGGAGTTCCACATCAGCTGTTCCAGATCTTCAAATTTTATACGACAACAGAGAGTGCTCATCAGGCTGAACAACTCTTGCTAAGACGTCATTCCTATATTTGTTATAGTGTAGCTGGGCTCTTGGAGTTCCACATCTGCTGTTCCAGATCTTCAAATTTATTCTCTTAGCAGAAAATGCTCATCACGTGAAACAATTTTTGCTATGGTACCATTTTTGTATCTCTTATAGTTTAGCTGGTCTGTTGCGATTCTGCATCAGGTGTTCAAGTTTCCAAGATAAATTATAGCCTATATGTTGCCCAGACTTAATACCTATACAATAAAAAAAAAATCATTCAAATCCGTCCAGTAGTTCCGAAGATTAGCGTGTACAAACAAACAGACAAAAAGACAAACAGACAAACAGACAAACAGACAAACAGACAGAATTTTTTTTTTGGTTTCGTGCTCTGTTACTGTTTCTAAACCCACCCCAATTATTATTTTTTTAATATATTCAATGTACAGACACACTTTTTTTACTGTTTTATTATATGTATAGATATAGATTTACGTGCAATTGTGTATGTTGGTAGGATTTCTTGTGCTGCTATTATATGTTTCTGTATTTGTATTAGTTATTATCAAAACACAGATATATTTAATGGTATTTACGTACTAAAGTTTTAGCAGAAATTAAGGCCCGACCACATTGGAGTGGACAACTTGCGGTTGCAGGCGCGGTCAGATATTGCACTAGTGTTTCTATATAAGAGTTGAGATCAACGCGTGCACAATTACTACTGCAGTCGCCTGAAGTTGTTGAAAAGTATCTACATTATTTAAGATTACCTATTGTTTGACTCACGCGAGTGCCTTACACTTTCCACTTGATGAATATTATGCTGCGTAAGTGCGTAATCTGCATTCTATTTAAAGTTTAGTCTCATTCTGCTGTTACTCCCTGTTACTTTAAGGTCTATTTTTATTTAACATCCAAAAATTAGAGAAAATTGTGAAGAGAGAAGGGAGTCCTCAGACTCCTCTAGATATTAATAATAAGTTGAATATTTAACGACGTAGACAAAATTGTTACTCTTTGACTTAAAAACTCACTGAATGAACCATTTTGTACAGAAGAGTAGCTAATTCAAACTTTACAAATTATTTTCTTCGTTTAAAGTTAAATATCCTATTCTTGTTACAAAAACGGCAACGAAATGAAAAAGAAAACTTATTCAAATTTCAAAATAAGAACATAGTTAAAATAAACAAGTGAACCGTTATCTTGATTTACGTCACTCGGCTCGCCTACGTCACCGTAATGATAACTCTTAAGAAAACACGCAAGTCGCGACCGAGTACAGGCACGTGCAATTAAATTAAAGAAATCCAATCTGTTTCGCAATTAACTTCAAGGGTAAGTCTTCATACCTAAATATTCATGTTTTCTAGCGTTTTTGTTGTGCTTTTGGGTTTGGTTTCTAGTCAAACCCGATGCGGCTAAATATCAGATTTCGTGTATAACAATTTTAACCCAATTAACAAGAGAAACCTAAGCTAACCTACTCTCAAATTGGACAGGTTTTTAGACTTTCGGGCTTCTGCGTGCTCTTAATTATTTGTAGGTAATACATTATTGTTACCTAATAAAATGTAGCCTTGTAGATATGCGAGCACGCATAAAATTTTTGTTTATTTTGTATTGTAATACGGTTGTATAATACGGATTGACGGACAAATTACGGTTCAAGAAAGACCCGGTCACACCCGAGCGGTCAACCTACAGGGGCGGTCAGTCACTGCAGCATTATTTTGGACAGCGGTGGCCCGCGTTGATGTGGACCGGTCCATAATACTATAGCAGTATCTGAGTATCATTGTAGCCACAGCCAGGCCTAAAAATTGGATGTAGTGCGTAAGTGCCAAGTAGTTTGTCCTACATAATAAAAATATTATAAAAATGAAAGTTTGTAAAAATGTTTAGATGTTTGGATGTTTGTTACTCAATCACCCGTAAACCGTTGAACAGATTTGGATGAAAATTAGCACATAGATAGGCCATTTCCTAGATTAACATAATATAGGGTATTTTTAATCCCGGTAATATGTTCCCTTTGGATAATAGTTCAACTTACTTTACGGAAATTTACTTTCTACGCGGGCAGAAGCTATTAAGTAATAAGTATTACCTACGAACAACTATTTCTGTTCGGTTCTGATCGTAATTAGTGCATGAACATTTTCAATTATGGTGATAATTGCACGTCCTGCGTCAGTAGAGGAAAAGTGCATAGAGCTTGCTCACCACAATATAAATAAATAGCGTTCAGTTCATTTCGCAAGTGACTGTACAGGGAGTGCACGATTTGTTACTGTTTTCCTCCAAGTACGTATATATGGCTGTTTTCTACAGAGCGCTGATTGAATGAACGGTAATGGCAGCTAATGAGACTTGTTACAGGACAAGTTATTTTTATTTTACTTGAGTTGGAATTCTTGCCATTTTTGCTATCTATAAAAGCAATGGCTAGCTTTACAATGGCACATATAATGTTAACAATTTTATGGTGTATTTTTGTGTAAATACACCACGACAATAATGATAATACCATTACCATTAGGAAATTATTATTATTAAATTATTCATTATTAGGAATACTTCATTTTTGTTTAGCCGACTACATAATTATGTACTGCAACAGGACTAGGTTTCATACAATCATATTTTATCTAGTAAGTATCTATCTACTATATTAATCTTGTTCAGATGTGTTTTGTAATAATAAAAATATATAACATAAAAAATGTTATCAGCACAGACACAGTACAAATAAATATGAAACACATTTCTATTTCTCTTTTAAGAAAACATCGTACCTCTGTACGATGTTTAGTAACTTTTTTATTTAAATTAGAATTAGGATTTAAACGTTTCAAATGAAGACTATTAGTCATGTTGGTTTCACATTATTAGTATGTTAACCCCACTAACCAAATAACTATTTATATAATGCAATGGAGTGGTCACGCCAGCAGTGTCAACGGTCTTGCTTGGTTGCAGTGTTATCTGGTTTACAGAGTTTACACCGTATGAGCTGTTGAAGACAGTTGCTTGTACCGTAGCGCTTGGCTGTTTACATCATGAGAGTAGCTGCCTAGTCTCTGGACTGCAAGTAACAGCCAAAGCGTTCAAACGATGCGAGCGATATGCTAGCTAGTGAGGCAATAGTGATTTCGCCTCGGTGAACTATACAGTGTTAATTAGAATGTAATGCCTGGTTCACACAGTGCGTGGTGCTGACTAGACAGTAGACAGTGGCTCGTATTGTGTACTTGGATGTCAGTATAGCTGACCAAAGCTGTTTACATGATTAGACTTGCTGCCTAGTACTCATTATACTAGTTGAGTGCTGGAGTAATACTGTGATCCCCTTGCGACTGACTGACAGCCAAGTGGCGGGAGAACGCGAGACAAAACAAGAAATGTATAAGTTACTCGGTTACGAGCTACGGTCCAACTCGCAAATGCGAGTAACTCGTATGATACGTCCACATGGTCTGAGTTGCTGCACTGCAGCAACCTAGACCGACTCGCATGCTAGCTCGCACTGTGTAAACCAGACATTACACAGTAAGTGCAGTCTACCGCTTAGATACGAATCAATCAAAATCGAATTAATCAACAATCAATATCCATTGTGCTCTGCCATTAATCGGTAATCAATCAAGCATAACCGATAACTTGCTCTAACATCTTCTTTACCTAGAATTTCTTATCATAATAATGCTATTCTCTAGTCTAATATAAAAGCCAACCGTTACTGACCGACTGATTTATCAACAAACAGCTCAAAACACTGAACTGAATAGTCATTATGACGACGTCTGTAGGCATGCGCAAGAATAGATTTCCCAAAATTCACCCCCCAATGGGATGAAACGGGGATTCGACATTTACGTGGACAAAGTCGCGGCCAAAAGCTAGTTCAAGAAATAAATACCTTGAAATTCAAATTGGAGTTTCCAAGTAGGTACTGTTTTGCATGAAAACGTCAATGAAAGCGAGAAAGTCAGAGAGAGACGTTTAATAGCGGCTACAGACATGTCAGTCAGGCTACAAGACGCTTGTTACTCCTTGTTATAAGTATCGACATAAAAAGGAGGCTGTTTACATGTTGTTTACGAGTACTATATTAAGTAGAGAGGTACCTAAAGTCACCGTCACGAGAAGCTATAAATTATGTAAATAAAGAACTTCTACTAAGTTACATAGCGACAATTCAATCGACCACAAATAATACCAAATTCAATCAACTCAAAGTAACATACGTGTAATACGAAACTAACGTGTGTGTTGTTTAAGTATAATTAGGTAAAAATTATGTGTTTATATATATAAATAAAAAAAAATAAAAAATAAACGAGCAATTTTACTTGGTCAGGTTATATTATAGCGATATAAAATGCTGTCGTCTAGTGTTTTGTGGTACTGGAACGCGTCTGACACATGGAACTTAAACATTTGGACCGTCATTTTGAAGTAAGTTCACGCAGATGCAGTATTTGATCTAAGGGTTACGATCCCCTGAATAGCGCTCAGCACACGCACAGTTCGGACCGCGGGAAACAGCATGCGCCTCGCTCCGAACTGTACGTGTAGATGTGCGGGTCATACATTTTATACAGTTCGGAGCGAGGGATTGGAACGGCGCGTGCTGTTTCCCGCCGTCCGAACTGTGCGTGTGCTGAGCGCTAATGTGTGTTTACAAAATTTATAGGTTCTCGTGACGGCGACTTTAGAATGTTGGAAATGTTCGAAGAATTTAGTTAATAAATGCCAAATTAAGGTACTTTACATCTGTAGGTGTATCTTCCAACGTCTTTGTAAGTCGGAGTAAACAGAAATATTTCATAATATTTTATTTACCTATTGTTCTCTGTGATTTTATTGTATTGTATCGTTCTGCTCATTTTCACGGAATACGCGTTTTGATATACAGTAGAACAATATTATACTTTAGGATCGATTTGTTTAATTTGCTATGCGCTTGACGCCAATCATCCCAAAGGCGTACGCGCGTGTTGTATACGCTTGGCGGTTAAATAAAAAAAAAACCCGACGGCGGACATTTTGGACCGATTTTCATTAAACATAGCTTTTTTTTTAGGTGGTAAAAATCATCAAATGAGTCATTCCGCCCTAGGTGGGGCGGAAGGGACTGTCAGATTTCTACTGACTAATAAACCACCCTGTTCCTTCTGTTGCCCTTTACGTTCCGGGGCCACGGTATCCTGTTAAGACGTCCCGCAACCCCGGCATCAAACATAGCTAAGAACTCTCCTGACGAATTCACCTTTCAAACAAAATCAATATCGGTTCATCCGTTCGAGAGCTACGATGCCACAGACAGACACATACACAAACACGTCAAACTTATAACACCCCGTCGTTTTTGCGTCGCGTCGGGGGTTAAAAATGCATTTTAAAGGTGGAATAGTTTTGTTTGTAAAAAGGGATAAGTAACTAAATTAAATTAAAGCTGATTGTGTGTTATCTCTGTTACCCGCTGTTGCTTTGCAAATAAAAAGCAAACGGTTCTTTGGAAAGGTCCTTTGTTATCATTATGTCATATGAGTACAATCATGTGTATTAAAAAACAATCACTAATTACCAGTCATCATAATTTAAGTAAACATTTTGAAAGCAATGTTATTACCATATTACCTCCGTTTATTACCACGTTATGTGCTTTTACAACAAGCCATTACTTCATAAGCTTTAATATTTATTAACAAATGCCACTCAAAATTAATTCCATCAAATTAATTATTGTTGTTGACAGATTGAAATAGGTTACCAATTGACCATTATCACGTTAATTATAATATGAAAGATTAATTAGTTACTTAATGGACACTGACAGATTACATTAATTTCAACTCGCATAATGTATAAGTACCTTTTATTTGTTTACTTTTCGTTTATAAGCTGTATGCAGCGCTAAAGCGAATGTGCTGGAAGCGCTTCTTCTACATAGTATATATATTAAAACAAAGTCGCTTCCCGTCGACTTACGCTTAGATCTTTTTTTAAAAACTCTGCAACGGATTTTAATGCGGTTTTCAGAAATTAGTTTGGTTTTTAATGCCATTGGATCAATTGTTGTTAAATAAATAATATAAATTTAAGAGGAAGGTTTGTATATAATATACAGGATGTAACGGGAAGGGTATATACATACAAAGAGTAAGGCTTTTTTGGACGATAACTAACGATATGGCAAGGGTTTCAGCTCAATATAAAATACTCTAAAAATTGGTACAAAATTTTCGGTTTCATATGTTTCTTAAATTCAAATCATAACAAACGTGTCAAACCGCACTACGTGGGTCAAAAACTTACTTGCCTAATATCACGATAAATCTCTTCCGTAATTCTGCGCGCCTAGTACCGCATAGCCTACTGCAGGCGGTGTTCTTTGTTGATCATAATTTCCGAACATGTAGTGTGATAGGATTAAAAAACCCTTGCCATAATTATCGTTAGTTATCATCCAAAGAAGCCTTGCTCTTGGTATGTATATACCCTTTCCGTTACACCCTGTGTATGTAGTTATATTCTCAGGACCGGCATAGTGTTACTGGGTTTTCCCATCAGGAATTTTCCAGTAGCAGCCTCGGAGTCTGGATTTGTGTTCGGTTGATGGCAATAGACTCGCCCCTTATTACATGGGACTTAAGTATAACTGGCGAAATGTGGGTGTACACCTCTGCCTAACCCTTCAGGGATTATATTAACATCGTGTTGTTATGTATATGTTAGTATCTATATAACGTTAGTTAAAGTCAAAAAGCGAGATTCCAGGAACACGCCTACTTAAGTAGTCGGTGTTAGTGAGATATTCCTTTATGAATCGCTTTATTGACCTGCATTAAGCGATTCTATCGCTAATTTCAAACTAATGATATGCGTTTAGATTATTTGCATTACAACAGAGGGCTTATCGGGTGCAAAGTGATTGGTTCATTCAATTTCTTAGAGGCTTTAGGTATTAGGAAATGAATATTTAACTAGACATGAGCATCGCTGATGACTTGAGCTCGGATAATGAGAGAAATGAGACGATAATGCATTTATTTGATTAAATTAAAATATTCTTATAAGTACATGACATTGTTTCCTCTTTTTTCCCTTGACTGCCTCGTTGGTCTAGTGGTCGCAAAGAACGACTGCTGAGCATGAGGTCTTGGGTTCGATTCAAATGTCGGGCAAAGTGTTATTGGGTTTTTCCATTAAGAATTTCTCAGTAGCAGCCTCGGAGTCTGGATTTGTGCACGGTTGATGGCAATAAGCTCGCCCCCTATTACATGGGACTTAATGAGTACACCTCTGCCTAACCCTTCGGGGATTACTGGCGTGATGTTATGTTTTTATGTTTATGTTTCCTTTTTTATATTTTTGTTGTTAGTGGAACCTTAAACCACGGTATCTTTTTTCAATTTCGATTGAATTTACAAGTAATTTAAAAAAAATATATTATTCCACAACTTCTAAATTGGTTGAAACTATATAATAATTATTCAGAAAGTAATGTGTTGCATTATTTCAAAACGAACAGCAGAATCTATAGGAACCACTCTATAGTACGGTTAGCAAGGAAAGTCTAATTTATCATTTTTTTACTTTTACACATAGGTATTTAAGTTAACACAAGATTATTAAACTCACAGTGTTTTGCAGTATTTAATATTAAGTTATTATATTTTTGTGAATTCAGTTCTTTTTTTTTAACAAAACGGGTGTCCAGTTGAGATTAAACAACGTCAGCATCAACTGATTTTTGTTGCAGACTCTACTTTTATTAGCTCAGCACACACACGTCACTCTAATTCCAATCAAGCGGGTTGCACGGTGCGCTCAATCACGACAGTCGATTTTATTTGCTAACTAACGAATCCGTCCACATGGTACAATATGACCAAATAAGATAGTATAGTAATTTGCACAGTGGGTTGTGTTGGTATGGGATGCAATCGAGTACGAATCAGTTCTACATCGCGTCACTGGGTTGCTCATGTCACTGTTAGAGGGAGAATTTTGTTAGATTCGATGTTATCATAACTATGAATTTAAGAATGAGGACCTTTATATTACAATGGGCATATTATTTTCCCAAAGCAGTGCAAACGCCTTTTCTCATACAGAGAAGGCACGACGAGCATTGATCGCCACGCTTTTATGGTATACTTACCTGACTTTCACGCGGACGAAGTCGCGGGTAGAAGCTAGTTTCATCTTTTAATACAGTATTATTTTAATATTACTTTGCGCCGAGAGTCAGTAAATCCAATAACAGAAATTAGAAAGTAATATTAAAATAATACTATTTTGAGAGATGGCGGTAGGCCCCCTGATGTTCAAACTATACTAGAAACAGTAACGTTAACATTTGTCTAAGAGTACGCGTGCAAGTAGTTTAATTTTTGAAAACTTTTGCCCTTTCTAAGATTTCTGCAAAATGTCAGATACAGATTTATACGTCAGCACCAATACCGCACTGAGCTAATTGCGCCAGTTCGCACGTGCCCCATTGAGGCCTGACCTACAGCAACCAGGCAACGTGATCCACATGAATTGAACGCTATTACATTGCCAATAGACTTACTAATATAATTTTATTATTGATACAGTAATATTTAAAAGTAATTGGTAACTAGAAGTTCGCAATGTTAGATAGGAGGCTAGAATTTGTTTTATCGTAAACTAGATTTTGCCCGCGACTTCGTCCCCATTTTTGTCGGTTATCGCGGACGCAGATAAAAATAAAAAGTAGCCTATGTCCTTTTTTGGGGTTTAAACTTACACAGTACCAAATTCCATCAAAATCGGTTCAGCGGTTTAGGCGTGAAAGTGTAACAGACAGTCAGAGTTACTTTCTCATTTATTATAATACTAGCTTCTGCCCGCGACTTCGTCCGTGTCATAGTTGATTTCACCTCATACAAACTTTGGACTCCCGTTTAGGGGATGAGTTTTGGAAAGACGTCTACTAACTATAACCTACCTCCCTGCATCTTCATTCGTCGTACGGTTTTCGTATTTTTGATGAGTGAATGAGTGAGCTTTCGCTTATATATTTAGATTAGTATGAATTAGCTTCTTACCGCGAAAATATCATCATCTGCCTAGCCTATTCCCAACTATGTTAGGGTTGGCTTCCAGTCTAACCGGATGCAGCTGAGTACCAGTATTTTACATGGAGCGACTGCCTATCTGACCTCCACAACCCAGTAACTGGGTAATACGATACTCCTAGGTAAGACTGGTTGTCAGACTTTCAAGCTTCTGACGACTCGTAACGACTGTCAAAGATCCACGTATTACAGCCGGGACCAACAGCTTAACGTGCTTTCCGAGGCACGGAATGATGTCAGTAATGTCTAAGATAAATTTAGAAAGTACATATGAATTGAAAAAGTCAAAAATATACATAACATAAACATAACATCACGCCTGTTATCCCCGAGGGGTTAGGCAGAGGTGTACCCATTAGTACACCCACATTTCGTCAGTTATGTTTAAGTCCCATGTAATAGGGGGCGAGCCTATTGCCATCAACCGGGCACAAATCCAGACTCCGAGGCTGCTACTGAGAAATTCCTGATGGAAAAACCCAATAACACTTTGCCCGACCCGGGAATCGAACCCAAGACCTCATGCTCAGCAGTCGCGCTTTGCGACCACTAGACCAACGAGGCAGTCAAAAATATACAAATTACAAATATTTGTAATCGGTTCGGTACTTCTACAGATTACTTCTCCTCTCGCAGATAACATCTACCTACACCTGTGTTAACTGCCTACTTAATAAAACATTTACCTAATTACTTGTTTAATTTTACAATTTAAGGACACTAAGGTCATTGGCTGTTGTCTCGCTCCTTCATGCTTACCCCCACTTTGTATAAAATCTCATTGAACAAGGAAATTTCTTAATTTCCTCCGCCATCTTAAAATCGCTTGAGCTTGATAAATGGTGCGGTGGAGGGTTTTATTTTTAACAGCAAATGAAAATATATAACCTATATAGAGGAGCTTTCCGGAGTTAATTAATATCTTGTTCATTACGGACTATTAAATGAATGTTTGATTCGCTCTTGTCTTGTGAATGTCTTGCCTGTCTTCAAGGCAAAGTCAAATCATTTATTTCAATTAGGCCATTATAAGACACTTTTAAACGTCATACACTTAAAAGGCAAAAGGAATTGAATCTAGTTGCCCCTTCCAAAAGGAAGTTTTGTATGGAGAAGAATGGGCAAGAACTCCATACGTACTTTTAAAAAAAAACCTCAATAATGAGTGAACATATTTTATTTAGTATTTTATTTTTATAATAGGTTACAAAATAATTCATGCCCCGTATTATATTTACATCATTCAACCAAATATGGAACAAACATCTAAACTTTCTCAATCACAAAAATGAGTTAACAAAAACAAAAGTACCGGCCACATTTGCATTTGAATCATAAAATAAAAGAGGGCAAACTAACATTATAAGCAACGCAAACAGAGTGAGCAGTGAACCAGCGATGCGGAACGGGTGCTGGCAACCAGGTCGGCTAAATCAAACAACAAGGGCCAATCGTGCCTCGTAGGCCAATCATTTTGCATGTGCCACCGCACCCGCCCCACGCCTTACAACTATTCAACCGAACATACTACTCCATCATGCACCCAGTCATCCAACTAAATGAAAATTGATTGGTTCTGTTGTTTAATCGAATTAGGGAATTTTCCATTGTTCTGCATACTTCCTGTTCGTTCATGAAACTATTATATATACTACTTTTGACTAACAGCATTAACATAACATAACATCACGGCTGCAATCCCCGAAGGGTAAGGCAGAGGTGTCCGTACTAGTAGGTACACCCACATTTCGCCAGTTATGTTAAAGTCCCATGTAATAGGGAGACGTACACCCACATTTCGCCAGTTATGTTAAAGTCGCAGGGGACGAGCCTATTGCCATCAACCGGGCACAAATCCAGACTCCGAGGCTGCTACTGAGAAATTCCTGATGGAAAAACTCAATAAAACTTTGCCCGACCTGGGAATCGAACCCAAGACCTCATGCTCAGCAGTCGTGTTTTGCGACCTCTAGACCAACAAGGCAGTACTAACAGCTGCAAATAATATCATGGTTATGTCTTGTAGGAAGGTAAGAATATGGGTTTGATTTCTAAACATTTGTTCCAAATCTAGTCGCAATCTTATCGCAGCGAATCAATGTCGAAAACTTATTAAAAATGGAGCTCTTATAAAGCCATTTTTGACAGATTGAGACTAAGATAAAATGCGAACTTTCCTAAAAGTTGAAAGAATTGTCGCCCAGAATAGTAATAGAATATAATCTAAATTAACATCACATAATGTGTCTACTGACCCTCTTTCAAACCAGGTGTCATTCAAATACACGTGAACCTACATATAAAGCCATAACAATGCTCTGTCGTTAATACTAACACGCAGTTAATAAAACCAAGTCGCAAAGTGGTAAATTGAATCAAAATGGCGTAAGAATAAAATTTAATCTTCTACTTGCATAAAAATTGCATGGCGACCCACATAAAATACGAATAAAAGTTGCCAGACATACCCCACAGGGAACAGCAATAACTTCTTTCCTTGACCAAATTTCATTTTTTTACTCAAAACGCAATAAAACTCGCCGAAAATATGAGAGAAAAACAATTACTGGAGGTACTTGTAAAGTTTACAGACATATTTTTCCTAAACTTTAGATGGTTCCTAGATTTTAGGCAGAAATAATTGTTTACTTAGATACTTAAAAAGTAATTCTCCTTCCCACGAGTAGCTAACGTAAATTACAAAATTTATTAACTTCCATAATTAAGTATAATGAGTGTGTGACAGATATTTAAATATATGTAGATGTACTTAAGTATAGATAAAACACAATAACGATCTGTTGATTTTATTGATTCCTTGATGACTTTTACATTTATTTTACGTATAATAATATGTCGGGATGTCCCAGTGGTTACTGCGCCTCTCATACATGAGGTTGCGGGTTCTAAACCGGGAGAGAACCGTTGCGACTTTTTTAATTCACATGTACCTTCTAATTTTAATTTTGATATCACTGTCATCGGTGAGGGACAAAATCGTGAGAATCAAGGACTTATAATTAACATTGTCTCTATAATTTGGAATCGCTAATTCGCCTTGAGCAAGCGTGGTGATCGATACTCGTGTCTTCTCTGTACGAGAAGAGGCCTTTGCCCTTCAGTGGGACAATAATAGGTTAGCATTATAATTATTTGAATTCCATAAAGAGATCCACACAAAATAAATTAGTGACTGCACAATAATATTGTAAACAGGTTCTCAAAAGTGTACGATTTCATTAAAAAAACGCGTTAGGCAATTCAATACCAATTACGATTCTCCTGTGACAAAGAAATAAGTAATAATGCAGGCGTTGTTTATTTCAAAGAAAAATGTAATAAGAATACGTAAACTTGAGAATTTAAGTAGCATTGAAGATTTTCATTAGGTATAATACAAATTCAAGTTTCGCATTTCTTATTGATATTTCATTACATTATGAAGGACTCTTCGAGTGCGATTACAGTTGTAAGAACATGGTATTTACTTCTTGTTTTAACTTTGTACTATTATAAGAAAGTTAGATTTATTTATTACTAGCGAACCGCCCCGGTTTCGCTCGGATGAAAATTTCCGACCTTTCCGGTGGATTTTCCAAAATTATTCTTTTATGAAAATCTTGTTCGGGAAATTATGAACACAACGAAAAAATAATCTGGCAAATCGGTCCAGCCGTTTTTGAGTTTTGCGCTTAGCAACACATTTAGCTAATAACTAGCTGTCCGCCGCGGTTACACCCGCGTCTTTGGTTACTGCTCCGCTCCTGTAGGTCGTAGCGTGATGGTATATAGCCTATAGCCTTCCTCGATAACTAATCTATCTAACACTGAAATAATTTTTCAAATCGGAGCAGCAGTTCAAGAGATTAGCGCGTTCAAACAAACAAACAAACGAACAAACACTGCAGCTTTATAATATTAGTATAGATTTTTGTTTGTTTGGAGTTAAAAATTTAAAAGGTGCTTTACACTAAGAAAATTTTCTGTATCTTGGGTGTATTTACAAACATATAAACTCACATACACAAACTACCAGACCCTGAACAAATACCTAGTAATAAATCATCAAAATAAATGTTCCGTGCGGGAATTGAACCAGCCCCACACAGCGCAGCAGCCAATCGCTCAGCCACTGAGTCTACCGATACTTTCAATTGGTGAACGGTTTAATTTTATAGGATTCATTATCAAAATTTTCTTGAAAGGAATCTTTCTTCCCTAGTATCGCTACAAATAACACACAAGCTGATTTTTTATTCATCGGGCAATCTTTCAGGGGTCATATTACTTATGAATGTGAAAACCTTTCACTATGGGATCAACTTTGAAATATGAGAAAATCCGCGAATTCATATACATATTTTGAATGTTGTGTTGTATTGTTTTTTTTACGTTGCTCATGGAGACTATAACTATGGTACTGTGAAGGTTACGTGGCAAAGCAACCTGGCTGAAAGGTTTTATTTTAAAACTTTTTGGCGGAACTACTTTTAAATTAAGAGCAGAATAGAGAGACGGTGTGTCGACGGCTGTCAAGCTTTAGATATAGAAATAAAATTAAAATTTAATAATATAAAAGTTATTTAGTACTTCAAGACCCACATAATGAGACATAATTGATTACCTATTGTTCTGTCATACTGGTATGACAGCCGGACCTTGAGTGGTTAATATATGAAGTCTATACTCTATTACAAGTAAATTGATAATACCTATCCCAGTACAGTAGTGACCAATAGGCAATAGGCTCGCCCCCTATTACATGGACTTAAACATAACTGGCGAAATGTGGGTGTACTATTGGGTACACCTCTGCCTAACCCTCCGGGGATTACAGGCGTGTTGTTATGTGTTATGTTATGCAGTAATGACCCACGCTTCTGAATGCTACAGTACCCCATCATCAATCGAGAGCAAAAAGCCAGAAAGAAAAAACCTAAAACTTAGCAAACGAGAAACTTAACCCATTTTTAAAGAGTGGCTCTTAGAGATTTAACCTTCATCATTTTTGGCCCGGCAGTGAAAGTGTTCGACTAAAACTCAAATGTGTACGACAAGTCTCTATTGTACTCATGGGAAACAAACTAGACACCTCTGGGAGTGATATAGGAGTTATTGTTAAACATGTTATAACCGTTTGTAAACTGTGCCTGACTTGAAGCAATTAAACGAATTGGGTTAGTTGAAATTTCAGTTGAACTAGACATTATTATTTAACAGCCAAAACGCTTCAAACCATTTGATGTAGTTCATGATTGTGGAAGTACGATTAATTAAATAATAAAGAGTTACTTCAGTTAGAAGATAATAAAAGAAAATATGTAGATTCGTTTTGCCTCGTTGGTGTACTGGTCTCAAAGCGCGACTGCTGAGCATGAGGTCTTGGGTTCGATTCCCAGGTCGGGCAAGTGTTATTGGGTTTTTCCATCAGGAATTTCTAAGTAGCCTCGGAGTATAGATTTGTGCTCGGTTGATGGCAATAGGTTCACCCCCCTATTACATGGGACTTAAACATAACTGGCGAAATGTTGGTGTACTAATGGGTACACCTCTGCCTAACTCTTCGGGGATTACAAGCGGGATGATATGTTATGTGGAGAGGTTGTTTAAGGACCTACACCCACATTTTACAGACGTGTGCATCAATATCTAATAATGTTGAACCGATATGACATTGATAGAATCTAGTATCACAATTCTTCTCTTACTGCATAGCCTGTCTAGCGAAGTACAGCCGTTTGTTTTTATCAGGTCGGATACAACGTGGATTTATGAGTAGCCGTTCAACATGAAATTGAAAATAGACCTATCATAATATTTGTCTCAAATGACAGACTGAAAGACTGTGGAAGACTAACGGAAGATATTGAAATCAACTTTATTCTCAAGCCAAGATGGTGCTAATTTCTTTTAAAGTACTAGTCAACATTTATCTTATGTTTATGTATTTAAGCTTTTGCCCGCGACTTTCTCGTTCGCGACACAGACACGTCAAACTTATAAAACCATGTCGTATTTGCGTCGGGGGTTAAAAAAAAAAATTAAAATCTTTGTTTCTATAAAAAAAACTTCAGTTCGGTCTTATTTAGCTGTAACACATTTTTTTGAAAATGTTATTAACTAACTTTTTATACCTATGTATCCTGCTTATGTGTAGAAAGTTTCATTAAAATCGGTACATTCATTTTCCAAATTTTCGACTTGAAAGTTTGTATGAAATGACCTACGGCATAAACGCTTTTAATTGTGATTTAAAATATTAATCGGAAACGGGCGGTTGGCCGGCATGAAGACATTCTATTGTTATGCAACCACCGTCACGTTCACTGTACACGTGCGAAGCCGGGGCGGGTCGCTAGTATTAAATAAAAAGTAGCTTTTCCCTTACCATCTGTTACTGGGGTAGGGAAAAAATATTACACCTACCTAGGTAGGCACCTACCTAATATTTTTCAGGGACTTCGAGATAATGCTCACTTTATAAAACGAATCCCTAATCCAAGGAAAATATAATGAAAAAGATAAAGGTACTTATTTTAAATAAATTTAATTATGCAATAATAAATTAAAACTAGATTTTTTTTAAATCCGTAACTTTTCAATTCTAAAACATCATGATTTTAAAACATCGTGATGACTCCTAATTAATATAAGTTTGAAATCGTCAATCCGCCTTCATCAAGCCTAGTGATCAAAACTCGTGCCTTCTCTGTATAAGAAGAGATCTTTGCCTTGATGTGAGACAATAAAAGGCTGGTATTTACTACTTACTTTATTACATTCTGGGAAAAAAATCCAACGTAGCAAAAACATATCGAACGTGGAATGCATAAAGTTTTCAAACTCGTATTAGTTTTATTCGAATAGAAACTATTCGAATAACTGTAGATTGAATCAGTACATTTTTCACTCAATATAAATAGGTTAGTCCGATTTATAATATTGCAAGTTGGTATATATTGCCCAAGTTTTTAGTTTAGTCACGAACGATGGAGCGGGTTCGCGTGCGCCGGGAATTGCACTCAAAATTAATGGCCATTGCTTTTCATTTCTTCATTTTTGAAGTATTATAATTATTATTTTAATGATTAACGGTGAAAACTATGCAATGGTCGTTCATCATTTATGTTGGAGTCAGTTTACAAGCTAAACGGATTCAGCTGAATAGCAGCATTTTATAAGGAGCTACTGTCTATATGAGCTATACAACCCAGTTACTTGGTAACACGATACCCCTTGGTAAGACTGTTGACTGGAAATCGAACTCTGAAGCCTACCCTCAGAAGTCAGATGTTGTGCATGCCACCATAAAACCATCCGGACAGCTAGCTAACTATGCAATAGTCGTTATAAGAAGTTAGGTATAATTTAATTTTAAGGATGACACTACGTTTTAAAAATTGGAATTGGCAAACTTTCTCTTAGACTTTCGTCATGCTTGGTAGATGCGTGCCGTACCTACGCCAGATTGAAAAGACATAAGGTTTGATACTGTGGAAGCTGCCTAAATGATTGCCGAATTCCAAAACTATGGGACCCAATAAAATTACTGGCCAAAAACAAAACAAAATTTAGAACTGAAATGCAAAAAGTTTTTTCGGAACTCCCGAAAGACGGACTAAATTTATTTTTTATTTACGACCGTTTCGGGTCGCACCGAAGTTTGTCTTATATCGGAGAAAATCTTATTACAATAACTAGAGTTCTATATTAACGAAACAATACTGTGACAATATGACATCTTTGTTCAAGTTTAATCTAGAGCAAAACCAGCTGTTTGCGAATATTAAGCGCTGTCAAATCGTCAGCCATCTTCCTAAATGCTACGTCATCGGAACAATGAGATATTCAACACAACCAACAGCGCAAGGTGGCTTTAGCAAGATTAACATTTCAAAATCGAATACGTATTGGAAAAAAACTGATTAAGTGTGAGTCGGACTAGCACACGAAGGGTTTTGTTGCATCGTAGAAGTTATAACAGTATTTCCATTATAGTATCAAGCTAAAAACGCAAAATGCAGGTCTATAGTATGATAATAAAAGATAAAAATGAAAGGGGTCTTTAATTTTTAACATACATACATAAACTCACGCCTTTTTGCCATGGGGGTAGGCAGAAACCACAGAACGCCACCTGCTACGATCCTTACATACCTACTCCTTTCGCCTCATCTACTAAACTCTCTCTCTCTCTCTCTCTCTCTCTATTTTTAACTTTTATTTATTTTTATATATGTGTTGGTAAAGCGGCAATAGAAATACACATTCTGTAAAAATTTCAACTCTCTAGCTATTACAGTTCATGAGATACAGCCCGGTAACAGACGGACGGACAGCGAGGTTTAGTAATAGGATCCCGTTAGCACCCTATATGGAATGCTAAAAAGGTTACAGAAACAGGTTTTTCCTTTCAAGTCACCTCTTCTCATTTATTTAAAAAAATAATCGTGAAAAACCTCGTAATTTCTACGTGAATGTGATGGTTTTATTTTAATTCCACGTAGGTATTTATGCCTAGTCCATGCAGGTTCCGTGTATATTCAGTAAATCAAATTACACGTCGGCTGCGAGAAAGGTTGCAGAATATGAAAATGTTATTTATTATTTTGCTTACTTATTGGTTTTTCCAATCCATTTGCATATTACGTACAGGAGATTACAGTTTAAATGTATGTATGTGCTAAACATACATTTCCAGTGGTCGAAATCCATACTAATATTATAAATGCAAAAGTGTGTCTGTCTGTCTGTTACCTCTTCAGGCTTAAACTGCTGAATCGATTTTGATGAAATTTGGCATGGAGATAGTTTAAGATCCGAGGAAGGACATAGGATAGTTTTTATCCCAGAAATCACCCCCTAAGGCGGTGAAAAGGGGGGTGGAAGTTTGTATGCAAGTACGATATAAACAAGTTCCACGCGGTCGTAGTCGCGGGCAAAAGCTAGTATGAAATAAATGTATACTTACTTATATTATAAATTCGAAAGTAACTCGGTCTGTTTGTTACGCTTTCACGACTAAACCACTGAACCGATTTTGATGAAATTTGGTACATAGTAAGTTTGAATCCCAAGGAAGGACTTATGCTACTTTTTATTTCGTCCGCTGTATACATTTACTCGAACGAAGTTGCAGGCAAAACCTAGTACTTACGTATAATATTTCGGCAAAACTCCGCTTTCAAAAAGTGATGGAACATACATATCGTATACACACATATACATGGGTACGTTTGGGTAATTTTCATGGTATTATGTCAGCCGGGAACTGAATATGTGAGCGCGAAGGCCGTGTTACGCGTTCAGGAGTTATCAACGTACAACCACAGCCAAAGGTCTGGAGTTAATTAGCCTTCACCGTAATTTTGACGCCACATACTTCAAACCGGGACGCTCGCATAACTCACTGAATATATCACAGAGTCACTTATAACATTTACATAAGGATATATGTATCTATTAGGAGTGACAGACTCTGTATTAACGGTGACTGATTCGCGAATTTGTGAGTAGTAATTAAATTGAGCTTAAAATGTTTTCGAACTTTCAAGAAGTTCAAAATTGTTTACCTAATTACTTTCTTTTATCGTTTTAATATATCACCATAGATCTAAAGGTCAAGGAAGATTTTAGATACCTATAATTCGTTGTATCTGAGAGATTTCTGTCTGTTTTACGTCATTCGGAATAATAAACACCTACATTACGTCACATAGTAATTTATCCTATCCAAGTACCAAGTGTTGGTCTCTGTAAACAATGACCTACGTTAGCCATACTTCATCAAACTAGTAATCAATCAATGAACGTCGTTGTTGCCAAGATCAACGATTCTAGATAACGCGTAATACTGTAGGTTACGATGGAATCTTGTGTAGGAGTTTCTAGGTTGGCAAAACAATGTGGAAAACTTCATCATCACAGACACAATTATATAAGGGGTTAAAAAATTAACTCAAAAATTTTTGAGAATGCTCAGAATCGAAAAATTAACATACAAAAATAAGCATTTAAAAAACACAACTGTTCCCTAGTAGAGTGTAGGTACCTTTACGATTAAAATGGAAGGTACTGAACCGCAGATTATTATTTTCATATTTTAGGATTGGTTCCATAATGAAAGTTGTTCGTATTCATAAGTCAATGACCCTTTAAAATGTACTCATAAGTGTACTGTATGTTAACACTATATAATAAGCGTCTTAAACTCAAGACAAAAAACAATGAACAAAAGAAATAGTTTTAAGTTTTTGACTATGAAGAGAAGGAAAGACGCTACCAAATTCCAGTCATAGCAAACAATTTCGTAGACAAAAATGCATCTGGTTATTCAGCGAATTTATGTCAACTGCACACAATTT